>JANFAI010000033.1:0-690738 GCA_024613185.1 Pisolithus microcarpus
ATCCGTGCGCGTCTCCAAGGACGCCACAAAGAACGGTACGTCGGGGTATCCAGAGTCTAAAGCCATCGCGCAGTCGATCCACATACAAACAACAGCAACAGCTTGGCGTGTACCGGTGAAGACTCGCACGTTGACACTCATTCCACACCCCCGTTCCGTATTCACGACCACCCAATCGCACCCGTCGATCTCACAGATCTGGCGACAAACTCAAATCCCTCAGCCACCCCAGGATCACCGGCATAGACGGTGAGCGAGCGCGACGGGACTCGTTAATACATACACTATTTACATTGGCAATAATGCTCAGGTTGAAACGAAAAGGGGCTGAGGGTTACCAAGATCCCGAGAATGATAAGCGAATGAGAACAACTGCCGGATATAGTCCCCTACTATTTTTACCAGTGGTACCTGGAATCATGAGATTCCTCTGTCCATGAGGTGCGTAGCCCTTACTCTCCTCAGACATGTGACGGGTGAGGAGACACCAGCGTCCTCGAAATGCAGCTGCCCGGATCCGTCAGATCGCCCTTCTTGTCATCTCTTCATCAATCCCGATAATAGCGTTGGCCACTCATCAAAGGATCTTTCACGTGATGGCGCAATGTTGCACTGCGACGATCTCGAAGTTTCCCGAACACCGAACGCCACCTCCCTTCTCGACACGGTTTTCAGTGATACCGTGACCACGAGGATGCAACGACAGTCCCAACCGTGTGCCCAAAGCACGGCTGACACATTTACTGTTCTAGAATTCAAAAGTGAGAACGAATTCACATTTAATAGATCAGCTTCTCCTAGAAAATCTAGCGCCAAGAACTAGTTCCAGAAGCTGTGTCATCGCAGGAGCAAATACTTAATGTCTCAGCTACCTGTGCACGTTCCAGGGTGAGAACTCCGCATATGATGGAGCCGTCCCCACAGCCCTGTCGATATATCTGGGTTCGATATATCGGAGTCATCCACTTCGCCGAAGACCCACGTCGTTACTGCAGAAACACCACACCATACCCGCGAGAAACCTTTCAGACCCGATGAGAACTCAGATCGACCACTCGCCATACCTTCACAGCAGTCGAACGATCTTTCACAAATTCCCTCATTGGTTGCTCTACCATATCCGTCCCCCGTAGGGTCAGCCGCTCCGCCGGAAAGTCCTACCGAAAGACGAGAAGTGCAACGGTCATTGACTCCGTCGGGAATTAAGCCTTCAGAATTGGACACAGACTTGAGCAACATTACGAGTCCTGGACTCAGCCCTGCTCACGAGCAGTCCTCCAGGAAAGCAGGATCAGACGTGTCTGGTCCCGAGAAAACATCACCCTCTAGGCCGGCTCGTACAGTTTCCAGGTTGCGTAGGACCGTGAACAGCAAACAGAAGGGTGGTCTCACTACTGCGTCATCAAAAGGCGGCGAGAAAGGAAAGGAGAAGCCAGCGCTTGTTACGCCCCTCGAGTACGCTCTGAGGCTGCAGTCTGATCTACTCACGGTCACTCCGAAGACGAACTACTTGAAAGGTATATGCATATTTTATGTTGGAGGGGATATGCAGTATGCAAGTACCAGAACAAGGGGTCGGATGGACTACGTGAGTAAGGACCCTCCGCAATTCTGTACTACTTACCCGTACTCCACGCGCACCAAATCCTGGACGGCATCATGAATGAACCACTGACGGCAACCCATTCACCCATTTCTTTGTTAAGCTCATGCATGCTCCGAATCATCGATAATCTAACTCCACGCTTCACAGATCATAAAGCATGGTGGCACTCTAGTCCCCAAGTACGACCCAGCCGTTGTCACCCACATCGTGACAGACACAGGCCCCTCGTATCACCCTACGAGCCTTGTCGTTGAAGTCATTATCGGAAATACCAGAGCATATCCCCACCGTCACTTGGTCCTGGGTCTTGTCCGGTTACGGGACGTGCAACTAACGGAAACGGGAAGCCAAATAAGGATAAGAAAGGTAAAGGGAAGGCACAAGAGGTAAACGACTGTGAAGAAGAACAGTTCCTCGATTTCGAATTTATGCATGCAGCATTCCCAGAACGCATTGACGCTGGCAGACAATGGAATAAGCGCGCCGGGCCGAAAGGATAAACAGGGGAAACGACAAGGATCACGCTTTCCGAATGCCAGTCCGTCAGTTGATGTCAACGATGAGTTTCAGCCGTATCTCGTAGGTAGCTTTCTTACTTTAGAGACCGAGTTATGACCGCTGGTCGCAGCGAGTTTTCGCAGGAGAAGCAGCAGAGAAGTTGTAGTTGGGTGCTCTGATGTGGCCAAGGTCCTGCCACCTCCCCCTCTCAATCTTTCTTCCCGACGAAGGACCGTCACGTGTCAAGAGTGGCCAGGTTGACCTACACCCTCTCACGCCGAAAACCACGATCAGTGTACCGGCAGGTGCTGATGACCCTTTGGCAGAAGTATTATGTCCAGGCGAAAGCGCTACGCGACGCAGGGGTGGGGAAATCATCACAGAACGTGCAAAGAATTTGAGCTGAAGGTCCATTTGTCTTCCTAGTGGGCTGTGGACCGAGTCCGATTCAGATGACGGGGATGAAGACGTTGAGTTCCGCGGAGAAAATGTCCCAAGACGGGTGGGTAATGGCCATTGTTACAAGTCTGGTGATTAAAAACTCTCTGACCAGGGCTTTTCTTGTGACCAGAAGGGGCCCCAAGGAACAACCTGTGCCAATCAAGATGTCATTGAAAAGGTTAGTTCGGTAATATTTGGCCATACGCACACATTGCCAATTGGGATGCAGCTACACGAACTTATGAAATTACACGAGTCGAAGCCCTCTGATCATGATCGCTGGCGTGTTCTTAGTTATGGAAAATGTTACATGAGAACTTCACCTTTGCATTCGGATGCTTTCTAACTCACCTTCAGGTATCCGCGCCCTGCGAAATTATCCGCAGCGGATCACCTCTTTCAGTGAGGCTCGATCCATTCGTGGTGTGGGCGAAAAGACAGCTCTGAAGGTAGGCTTCACCTAGGCTCTGGATTGTCTGTTCTCAACCAGGTGTAGATCATGGAAATAATCAACACGGGTGACTTAAAGCGCATAGAACACGAGCGGACGGATGATGTAGAAAGTCACTAGACTTTTTCAGGGTATTTATGGCGTCGGTCAGTAAACTGCCCCACCTTCTTTCGTCCGCCATTCTTCGTTAATATGGGTTTCTCAGGTCGCAGCACGGCTTTCGCATGGTATGCCAGTGGGCATAGAACAGCTTGATGATATTAGAAGCAAGAAGCAAGAGTTTGCGGCTATCGCCAGTGCAGGAGATTGGCTTGAAGTTCTACTGATGGTCAGCATTGTTTCACTCCTGTTATAACTAGTGCTGATGCTACAGGACGAAAGACATCAATTCCAGAATGCCGCGAGAAGAGGCTGCAAGGATCTTTAGTATCATAAAATCAATAGGTTTTTCACCACCTTGCATTTGATTCCCGGTGTTAATATTGGCACCCAGCACTGGAGATTGACAATAGTCTATTCATCGAAATAATGGGGAGTTATCGAAGGTACGTACGTCGCTGTGGCTGACGACCGCCTAATTCTAATCCATTCCACAGAGGAAAGGCCGACTGCGGGGATATCGACATTCTTGTAACTCGTCCTGTCGCCGACGGCAAAAGTCATGCAGGCATGTCGGTTCAGCCTTCCGAGTCGTACTACAACTCATGACGTAACCTAGGCGTGCTTCCACGATTGCTCGACCGCCTCCGTGCGGCCAAGGTCCTGGCTGAGGACTTGGCAGTACCAGCCGACCCATCTGAACTTGAGCTAATTTACCGGGGTTTATGCAAACTTCCTGATCCTGGAGCCAAACGTAGGCGCATCGACATCCTATGTGTGCCCTGGGAAAGTAGAGGAGCGGCCTTGCTTTATTACACGGTTCGTTCTTTGAACGGGATTAAAGTATCTCCGCTAATTCTACATCGTGGGATATAGGGCGACGACATCGTAAGTGAATGTTCTCTGTAGTTTTGTGCTTCGAGAAGTGTAACAGGAACGATTAAAGTTTAATCGTGCAATGAGGCTAAAGGCCAATGTGATGGGTTATTCGCTAAACCAACGCGGGCTTTACGCTGGTGTCGTGCGAGAACCGCAAAACCGACGGGATCAAGCTTTCCAGTGGTGAGCTAGAGCACGTGTCCTAGCCTCGGATCTTAGTATTTTGACGATTCACTGTGCAGGTAGTATTATAGCATCGGAAACAGAAGAAGAGATATTTCAGATACTTGGCAAGTATCATTTTGTACATTGCCTCGCTAGAACTTATAGACGGCGGTCAGGGGTACCATGGCAGGAACCACATGAGCGCGTACGGGGTTGAGGCAGTGCCTTTTGCCTCTAATTTTAGGCATGTCAAAGGCAGTGTGACCTCTCAATTCTTAGTAACCGACAACCTTGTTTCAAACTTTCTTCTCTACATCATGACATACGTACTTTCATTTCGCTGAGGGTGTGACGTGCGTCTGATGTCATGAAGATTTGGATTCACAGGTATGGCTAGAATAGAATTCAATCTCTTCACCTTCACTGACGATATCGTCGCTCCAATTGGGGGTTGTGGGACAGGTAGTGTATCCACACTGCTGGCAGACCGTACTAGTCATGAGACTTGCCGTTGTATCGGAACCGCCTGATACATGGTTCATTTCACGGTTACTACGGCGATCTACTCTGACACCTGTGAAGGCCTCAAGTGCCCGTTCTGTCAAGCATACCAGAGCTTGCCGGTGTTCAAGTCAAAGTGACATGCTTTCTTGTTCACATTCTCATGCACATGGAGCGCAACTGGGCTGTGCAGCCAACAGCAGCTGACCTCGAAGCCTAATACCAGATGACCTGCCGGGCGGCGAGTGGATGCCGTGGTGAGAAGTTATTCGTGGCCTGAATTGTGTGGCTCAGTGGAAGGACCTGACGCATCAAAGTACAGCTGCCGGCCAGTATCAGTGGTGTATAAAAGCGGAAGACATTGGAGACAGTCTACACCAGCACCTCGTCGCTCCTCACAGTTTCCCAACAGTTTGATATTCCTGCCCACAATGAAATTCCTTGCTTTAATCGCTGCCTTGTCTACGTTCGCTGTCGGCGTTTCCGCCACGGCCATCCCTTCCACCCGTGGGTGACGTTGCTTCTCTATGGAAGATGATCTTCTGAACGCATTTGCTAGCATTCGTTTGCGAGAACGAGAAAGTTCTGAGCACTTACACCATTGGTAAAAACAATGAGGTGGAGGCACAGGTCGTCTCTTGCAGCAACCTGCCCGGCCTCGCGTCTCGCAGCGTCGCTCAAAAGAGGCAGACGAATGTGTGTGGAAATACTTGTGGGTGGCATTTCCATATGCATATTGGTCCAGTAGCCAATTCACGTACGTTTGGGTTGCAGGTAACACCAACTGTTTCACTCCTTCTGGTGGAGGACCCAACCCCTATGACTGCCAAGTGATCTCAGATGCGCTGCTGTATGACAACCAGAACATCGGTACGTGACATAGATTTCAAACCGAGTGCTTATACCAAGGCGAAATTCCGCCTTCATCAAGGCACGCTGTTCAACATCACCGTGGTAGGTGGACCTCTCAGAAGAATGCCATCACAAGCTGACACCCTTGGAAAGGGAACTCCTATCTATATGCAATATGCAAGCTGCGAGACATTCTTCGTCAATCAAGCTACCTACAACGAGACGTACTGCAGGAATGATTGGGTACGAACGCTCTTTACTAACCTCGCCCTCGATTCGTTTTGCTGAGTGATACGGTCAACAGTCGAGTGTTGTTGAATACGTTGCATTCAACTGTCAGTCTCAGCAGAACGCCCACGGCGGCAACTGCGTCGCAAGCGACCAGTCTTGGTTCATCCAGTGAGTGGATTCTCTTAACGTGAAGGCGCATCAGGTTCATCATGTGGAATACCAGAGTCCAAGCTACATAAGGCGGACGGTCAAACTCTTTGGACCCAGACATTGGACTATCTTTGTTATTACGGACTGGCTTACTTCGTTCTTCGTATGAGTACGTTGTGTAGGTGAAATAGGAATTGAATGTTGAAAGTTAGGGGTTATTTGGCTATACCAAGGATTGAGTTTAAGGTACACGATTATCCTGAGAACGTTTTTTTCTTGCGGTGCTCGGCCAGCCAGTCACGGGCAGAGCAGAATCAAGACCCGACACCTCCGACCTTACTGAACCTGCAGAGCGATCGCGCGTGCAATGGCAGATTTCCTTTTGCCAATTTGCCCATGCAGCCAGAAAATCAGCGGGACGGTGTCGTAGACCCGGGTAATAAATCTGCGTAAGAATTGTCCGTTCTAGTGCCGCCATCAAGACATCTCTTGGTCCTATTATAACCCACATTTCTGAGGGCAGTAGATGAGTGTAATAAAGCTATGCCTGGTAGGAGTGATAACGATGACATCGAAGGCGTCGGATTAGCTGACTACGCTGCAAAGCAGTTCGGGTACAAACCCAAGATGCTTTGATTACATAATGGCTTGTGCAGCACACACATACCTTATATGGTCACGTTGCTAACTCCGGAGTCACCCGTTGAACGTCGAAACTCGCCAACACTGCAAGGTGGAAGCACCAAAGAGCATTGATTGACGTCTCGAGCTCTGTCGGAACAAGTGGACATGCAAGAGGACAAGGGACAGAACGGACGATCTACACCCATGAGAAGTTGGCACCAACAGCCACCAAGTATCCTATCGACCAGACAAGCGGGCTCCTGAGGTACAAGCCCGAAAAGCACGGTGGATGTGACTCTGAGGAGAGTGGAGGATAGCACTCCCCTGCCCCTGTTTCTGGTCCCCTAAGGATACACGCTACTCGATGAAGCCGACTATTTTCGGTGATCCCACTGATCCGGATGCTCTGAGTGCATCAGCTGGACATGTGATTCAGGCTGCAACCTCCGCTGCGTCAGGGGGTATCGGATAGCGCACACAGCGACTTTCTTTACTCATTCCCGGAGAGCATGTCAAGACCTCTAAATTCAAGAATACCCGCTGGTTCTCAAGAGGAGAGACACCGTAGAGTCATATGTATTGGGATCTTGGTGCCGAAAAAAGCCGGATCATCTCCTTGGACCGACCTTTGAGTACTCGTTCAATGTCGTCTAACGCTGAATGGAAGGCTGTTCTGAGTTTCGTCGCCATATCCCGAAACTGATAGCTCTCCAACCAAGTCAGCTACCGCCTCGTAGTTGTCAGGCCGCCGTTCTGGTCGGTATCCCGTCTCAAGTACTCCTGCACTGTAATGGGATTCATTCGAACCAAGGTAAGAGTAATGTTTCCAGCGACCATTGATCTAAAGCTGTTTTGCCATCATTAAAGTTTCACCATTGGTAGCAGATTGACGTGGTCCCACCCCTTGGGGTGTAACCTGTTGACTCCATAGCCATACTATTATGTTCGCAGCGTCTTGGGAGCACACTATATAACCTCCTCAGATTTCGCCATGAAGCAGCAACGGACTCAGACACAACATGTCTTCCACCACTTCTACCATGCACACAACGGCTTCCGATAATCTGCTGGCAGTTTATCGCTCAACTTCTATCCTCAGCCTCCTCGCGGGTATCGCCGGTGTCTTGGTTCTACGCAGTGCCTTGCGCGTAGCTCGAAGGAGACTCAAGACCACCAGTCTTCGCGGACCACCTGGCGCACATCCCATATTTGGGGCATCAAAGGATCTCTTCGAGGCACCGGACACAGGAGAGATTTTTGATACATGGGCCGAGGAATATGGTGTGGCCTACGAAGTTCCAACGAGTTTCGGCGGGAAGAAGATCATGTTGTGCGATCCAAGAGCCCTTGCGCACTACTATGCCCGGGAAACCTGGACATACGTACTAACTGACTCGACTAGAGTATTCCTCGAACGCGGGGTATGTTTCATGCAACGTTTCCCTGCGTTCTCCACTTACAACTTAACATCCAGTTCGGGAGAGGAATACTGTGGGCACATGGAGAAGACCACAAGAGGTAGCTCCAAGATATTGAAGCCCAAGCAACGTGCTTACCCTCATTCCTCAGACAACGCAAGTCTTTGTCGCCTGCGTTCAGCCACGCTGCCCTGCGGAAGCTCGCTCATGTATTCTACAACTGTGCTCACAAAGTAAGCTATATCCAACTTGGTTGTGATGTTTTCGGAAGCTAAGCATTGATGGCCCAGACGAAAGCCGGTTGGGACGCTCTGATCGACATAGGTGGCGGTGAAAGTGCTAATCATCGAAATCCAAGATTGGATGAACCATATCTCGTGAGCTGGCCACGGTTGCATTTCTTGAAGCTTATCTGATCACCCGTTTCAGTCTGGACACTATTGGCATGGCAGGGTTCTCCCATGAGTTTCGGTTCTCTAGACGGTAAACCCTGCTACGATCCAAGAAGTGTTCAGTGCCTTCGACAGCTTCGGCTAAGCAATCGTTCATCGATATCGCCGTTGTCCTCTTTGCAGAAGTGTTCCCAGTGTTTTCCTACGTACCGGTATCGTGTGTCAAATCTCTCACTGACATGCAACAAACGTTGTCGGGTGTCGCAAAGAAACTCCTGGAGAGGATGGAAAAGGAGAAGAAGGAAGGAGTTATTGATGGAAAAGAAGACAAGTCGATCATCGGAGTGCTTAGTATGTCCTCTCACCGCGATTGGAGATTAGACTTACTGAGACCCTCCTTCAGTCAAAGCTACAGAGGCAGAGGGTGGACGACACGTGACCCCCGAAGAGGTGCTGTCGTCGGTAAGTAAATGGTGACCGCACTCATGACAATCAATCACTCACGGCCCCGAACCATCAGATGAAAGAGCTACTTCTTGCTGGTTACATCACTACATCAAGTGAGGCACCCATTTTGGCATGGCTTGTTGCTTAGTCTAACGGTCTTTCCAGATAGCTTGACATGGACATTGGTTGAACTTGCCCGCAATCCGGACATTCAAAGCAAGTTGCGGGACGAGCTTTTGGCCTTCGGTTCTGAGCCAACCTACGACCAGTTGCAGAGCAGCCTGACACTTCCTTATCTCGATGCTGTGGTACATGAGTCGCTCCGTATCCATCCCCCTCTCACAGATTTTGTCCGCGTGGTGAGTTAGACTTTCCAACAAGTCATATTCCCTCTCTTTGACCTTTATATCACCTTTTCAGGCAGCGGAGGACGACGTCATCCCTCTCTCGGAACCTGTCCTTACCAAGTCTGGCCAAGCTATCGACAGCATCTCTGTAGCGCGTGGCACGAGAATAGGGCTGCCCTTGGCATGCATCAACCGATCCACTGCAATCTGGGGACCAGATGCGAAGATATTCCGCCCAGAACGTTGGCTTGAGAAAGATGGTATTCCAAAGAAGGCACAGGATGTCCAGGGATACCGTCACCTCTTGACCTTCGCTGACGGACCGAGGAATTGCCTCGGAAAGGGCTTTGCGGTATCCGAGATGAAGGTAAGTTCCGGATTGCTGTACGCCCCATTGGGGTATGCTAATACACCTTGGCACAGGCGGTGCTATCTGTGCTGGTGAAGAGTTTCTTGTTCGAGATGAGAGATGGCCCCGGTACACAGATTGAGCTGTGTAAAGGAATACTGCCCAGGCCCCGAGTAGTCGGTGAAGAAGGCGCGGCGATGCCGTTGCGGGTGACCCGCTACGAGGGCTATTGAGTCATGGACGACGGCAGGGCGTTAGATACGTATTGCGAGACGTTCGAGACTTGATGAATGTGTCATTTCCATCATGAACAAAATCAACAGAGCCATTTACACTGTGCAACGCGGGATCCCTCTCGAAGAGTATTGGCGACATGACATCCATGCCTTGAATGTTGTCTGGAGTTGTTCCCTTGGCTTGTGAGAATGCTAGGCATGCATAGATTGCTGGGAGCACCATCGGGGATCAAGCACAGCAAGCCGACGCGTAGCAGTGGCGCACAGGACCTTTCACGTATATTTGCGCTTGTCACTCTGAGGATGTTACCCACTGCGGACAACGGCAACTTTGAAAGTCCAGCCTTCGCTACGACTCACCGACGGAGAAGAGTTGCGACTTTCAGCACAACCAAGCGAGGGCCCCATACCGGTAGCTTTCAAGATCGGAATCCGAGCACCCATGAACAGTTCCGCCAAGGGGTTTCTGGAAATAAAGCCGACGCTGCGTGGCTATGTATTTGGTCCTGATCGGCGCCAATGATTGCTTTAAGCTTCTACTGAAGCTTCAACAGGCTCTACCGGGCTCCTCCCTCGCTGAACGGGCGCAGTTTGGAAGGAAACGGCTGAGTACTGCCGAGCGGATACATGCAGTACTTCACCTTGTAGTCCAGATAATAGGGGATTGCGAAACCTGTTGTCAACACAAACACCCGCGATAATGACAACCAGTCGTTGACGAGTTTCCCCAGAGACAAGGCGTTCGGCTGAGAAGTGCTCGGACCTGTAAGTGGTGTTGACCGATCTGACTCCTGTCTGTGGAGGTGCAAACATAATCCCCTGCGCCAACTTCCCAAGGCAAGGGAAGAGAATGCCGGAGTACTCGCATACCAGACGAGACCCGAAGATGACCGTGTAGGTATTGATGCTGCTTCGTCCATCCCACGCAATTTTACACTGATCGCTGGGAATCAATATCACGGTTGTGGTAAAAAATACTGTGACCTTATGCCCACAACTTCTGCGGTGAGTGGCCATGTCCTTGGGACGCACTACGTTGAAGGATCAGAGCTTGTTAAGCTGTTGTGATACTTAAGAGATTAGTCAATATTCGGCAAATTAAAATCGTTTGTCAAACTGCCTGTATTACGACCATTTGCTGTCCTGATAAGACAAGCGCGCCCGACGAGACGGGACCAAGTGTAAAACCATCCGAAGTAGTCTCCAAACTCCCACTCTGGAACGCAACAGTCAAACCAGCTCCCGTATGGCCTATTTCATTCCATGAGAATGTCTCGTTGACGTAGTCGGTATTAGCAGCAAGAACAAGCGTCTGCCATCCATTAGTCCACGTCGCAACGTCGATTCCACCAAAAACGCAGTTGGTCCGGCTGAGAGCGGACTGGGCGTCGAAAAAGAAAGGGGTTATCTTTGGGAGACTCTTCGCAAATGCGGACGCTGACGCCTTGATGTCATTCGATGTCGGGTCAGCCCAAGGTACAACACCAAGTGCTCCATGATTGATGCCCAAGATGGTTTCCACGACCCATTCTTCCCCTGTCGGACGACGAGTCCAGTACCTTGTAAGGCGAGCCATTGTTTGCGTGGGGTATCTCGTACATGATACAGAACTCACTGAGATTCACCAAACGCTTGGGGCACTGTCCAAACGGCCTTCGTGCGCTGCCATCCCATGACTTCTAACCGGTTCTTGAACCTGGACACGCGGTCGGCAATATTGAAATACGAGCCAATACCACTGTTCGCGGGTACGGATCCAGGAGGTAACGTAGAATTTGGAGGAACCGCCTGAGAGTCTCCTGGAGGGATACTAACACAATTGTCGCAACCGCAGTCCCCGTAATCAGGCGTGCATACAGTGCCCCATTCGCTCGAAAAGCTAACATTGTTGCCAATCATGTAAACATCTTGCATGACGATGTCAGCCCCTGCCGTGTAGTTCGCCCAGTAGTAATCCTGGCAATTGAGTACCAAGCTGACAGGGTGGTAACCGTCGAGGTCGTAAATCAGATCGTATGCGCTGATCGTAGCACTCAACGGATCAGATGTACCGTCGGGTTCATCGGCAGTGTACCAGAGCAGGAGATTGGGACGGTTCTTGAGCGCATTCACTTGTTCGGTGACGGAGGAAGAGTTCATGTACGTCAACCTCATATCGTACATGATGTATAGGCCGACTTCTTGCATTCTATCAACGACATCCAGAAACGCCGTCATATTGCTGAATGTTGGTACTGGATGTATCTGAGATTGCACGTTAGAGTCAGAAATAATTAGTGTGAGGCGTAAGGGGCGTACAATAGTGAACCTAAGAAAAGGAAGTCAGTGAACGTGGAATCGAGCAAATCAAGCTTACCCTTGGGCTTTCAGCTCATCGACAAGAGACAGGTTTTTACTCAGATAGCCATCGAACTGTGTATAGAACCCTATTGGGAACACAGGTTCATAGCTACCACCTGCACCTGTGGCAGGTCGTGCCAGAAGTCCCCCAGTACGGTAGTCCATTTTCGTGACCGCACCGCTTGGTGGGTTTGGCAGAACATATAGAGAAGTAGATGCACTAAAGGCTTGTGGTGTCCGACCCACGGGATTGTATGCTGCCTCACAGGAGAGGTTGTATGGACTCATTTGCGGCTGAATACCTTGGAGATTGAAAGGGATTTCATAGGCCGTAGCGTTTAGGGGTACAGTTGCGGTTCCAAGCGTGTTTCCATTCAGACTAATATTCACCTCCAGTTCACCTCCTGAAATGGGTCCAGAGTCCAAGTATATCGTCCTCGCATTGGCGATTTCGTAGTACACAATGGCAGAGTCAATGAGTACCGCAGCGGAGGTGTCTTCCGCAAGGTAAGGACGGATTGCAGGCACACATTGGAACGCCAGAAGCGGATCATTGGACTGAGCCGGTATAGGGAAATTTCCACCGGGGGACACGGGTGGCATACTCGACATGTAGTTCTTGCCGCACCTGTGAAGGGATGCAGTTGGAAACTTCCGTCACGAACGACAAACTTACCATGTGTCAGCGCTCGTCGCGGCCGCACTCAGTACTTGCGTACCCACGAGAGTAGATAGCAGTGGTCCTTGCATCATGGAAGGGGCCAAAGGACCGTCAAGCACAGCAAAGCTCTGCGAGCAAGAATGAACGTGAACAAAAGCTTTGCCGGCTCGTTGCTCGGTTGGCAGCGGCTCTCATGTGTGCGGGTAAGCAAATGCCACATACGCGGAAAAGGCAAGTAATTGGAGTCTCGGTTGTCAATTGCACGTGACCCAACGCTGTGGTCGCGTTGTTTGTCCTCGCCGATTCCAGAGCCAACTGCTCCTCGTCCAGGCAAATGGCTTCAAAACAACCCCTGAAGCCGACCGCCACCACCAATGTGAGGAAGAGAAAGTCAACAGACGACTTGGATGCTTTACATCCAGCAAAGCAATCCAAAATCCAGTCATTTTTCGCGCCGCAGGTGTCGCTCAGCGCAACGTGTGGCACGGACCAAACCACGTCCGTCGCCAAGCTAAGCCACGAGCAGAACACGGTGCTGCAGATGGTCGTGGAAGAGGAAAAGAACGTTTTCTTCACCGGCTCTGCAGGTAACGGTTTAACCACGAGGGTTGCATCGCCGTGCTAACAGCACGTTCCACAAGGAACGGGTAAATCACTGCTTTTACGTGCTATCATATCCCGGTTGCGTAGGAAGCACAGTGGAAGGCCAGACTACGTGGCCGTGACAGCAAGTACTGGAATGGCTGCTTCCAACATAGGCGGTTAGCGTTTCCGTTAGTATCTGCCAGTGCCATTTGGATAAGGTATCCTCAGGGATGACCATACACTCATGGGGTGCAGTTACCCCAGGTAGTAACGATATCGACAGCCAGATCAAGTGTATCAGGACATGTAAACCAGCTCTTCACCGGTGGAAGAGTGTCAAGGTCCTCATCATCGATGAAGGTAGGTATCCGTCATCAGTGAACACTCGATATTCTTATGTATGGCATCTCAGTGTCTATGCTGGACGGGCACCTGTTCGACACATTAACCAAGATAGCCGATAGACTGCGCAAGAAAACGGATAAACCGTTCGGGGGAATTCAGGTTTGACGAGTCCCATCAACAGTTGGCATCGCATCTCAGGTTTTACAATAGCTTGTCATCACAGGGGACTTTTTCCAACTCCCACCTGTATCCAAAGGGGATCCGTTCTTCGCGTTTGAAAGCGCATCGTGGAAGCAGTGTGTGGAACATACCGTCAACCTCACGAAAGTTTTTCGTCAAAAGGATGACCGTTCGTCCCCTCGTTCCTTCCGCGATCTCGAATTCTAACCTACTTCATCGTTTCACAGAGTTCGTTTCCATCCTAAATCAAATGCGTCATGGGAACCTCTCCCCGGTGGCCTGCGAAACATTCAAATCGCTTTCGCGACCGTTGCCACCGCCTCCCCCCTCCATGCCCAATATTACTCCTACAGAGCTGTTTCCGATGAGATACGAAGTGTCTAATTCCAATGCTACACGTCTCAAGGCATTGCCCCACCCGCTCCATACGTTCCATTCACACGATACTTTTCCCGGTCTATCCAACGACAGAAAACCACAATCTGCCGCGTCATCAAACCCAGGAAATCGCGCGGGTCCAATCCCAGCATCCACTACCAAACCGGCAAGTTCGGCCCTAGTTTCGGGAAGCCGTAAACCGCGTGAGGGACTTCTCGGCGGCGTACTGGCAGAAAAAATCCTCTACCTCAAGAAGGGAGCGCAGGTCATGCTTGTCAAGAACGTAGACGAAATGCTTGTCAATGGCTGTGTCGGGAGAGTCGTCGGCTTCTATGGCTATCGAGAAGTCATGGACACTGTAATTAGTGAGGGTGAGAAACGCGCAGGGTCCACGAAGACGACGGGTTTCGTCAGGAACGTGAAAATAGGACTGGATGGCGCTCTACTCCGGGTCAACGAGAGCTCTTCAAATAAGGAGAATGCCAAGAGTAATGCCGCAGAAAAGAAGGGTTCGGAGGAGGCTTCGAAATCTGCAAACACCCAAAAGGAAGACGAGAAGTTTCCCGTAGTGGAATTCCCCACGGTAGATGGGGGTAAGGAAGCGGTCCTAGTAATGAGGGAAGAATTCAAGGTTGAGGATGCCGAAGGAAAAGTACTGGCCCGACGTATGCAGGTATGTCGTCCCGTACACGCGGACCATTGTACTTACCTCTGCATAGGTCCCACTGATCCTGGCCTGGGCGATGTCTATACACAAAAGCCAAGGCCAAACCATCCAGCGAGTGAAAGTCGATCTGGGAAAAGTCTTTGAGAAGGGTGAAATTTGTGATGTCCAAGGCGGTTTGTGAGTAGTTGACAACGAATGCAGGTCAAAGCTACGTCGCGCTATCAAGGGCCGCATCGATGGACGGGCTGCAAGTTTTGCGTTTTGACCCCAAGAAGGTAGGATGGAGTACAGAAAAAGATTCTTTTACTCATTGCGTTCATTTAGGTCATGGCTCATCCCAAGGTCGTCGAGTGGTGTAAGACGCTAGAGGTGCTAGAGACTGACAAGCAAGAACCTTCCGATCAACGACCAACGAGCGGACCGCGTTAACATTTAAAGCAGCTAAGCGACTTCGTGATGAAATTATTTTATATGTATCGGGACACCCCCAGCGCACACGCCGGTACAAGGTACTCACATTCCTCGAATGATGACATGTGTTGCGCTGTGCTTTCGACTATGTATCACTGCTCGTGTCCGGTTTTTTCACTGGAGTATCACCCGACTCCGCGATGCCATCAACGGAACGCAGATCAGTTTGGCATCATACTATTTTAACATATCAAACTGCAAACAGTATCGTATACCACGGTAAGTGTCCTAATGATTCGCCTCAGACCCGGTGAGAGGAAGTTCACATTAGTGAGCCGCGATGCTCCTGAGATAATCCATCCGGTAGGTGTTTGCGTCTGCGATTTTATCACGGGAGAGGCCGTGGCGAGGTGGTGTTTCCTGCATCGACTAGTACCTGACCTCTTCGAACTCACATATATGTCAAGGAGTAAGTCGGTGGCTAGCTGTTTTTTTCTTCATCCACTGATTGAAACCTACTCATCGTGGAGCCGTGCTCGAGGGCACCCCAAGTGCCTCCTCGTTTAGAGTAACGAGCTCACGGTAGCGGTGTCCCCACCCGTCCATGATGCGGTCCACTTGTTCGTATTTATCTTAGCTGGGTACGGGGATGTGTGCGCCAGTACACGATCTCCGAGAGCGAGAACGTGGGAGTAGTCCATGGTTCTCCCAGAGTCATGAGGGAGAGGGGGGTCAACAGGAGAGTTCATCCAAGTAATAGCATATGGGGTCATGATCGCGCTAGGGTAAAGCGAGGTGTCCGGGTAGATTCAGACTGAGTTGGTAAGCTGGTCATGGCTAATCAGGAGCATCCAAAGGCATCTTTTATGTTCGTAGCCCAAGATGTTTCTTGGCGTTTTCGTTTCAGTACGATGGGTCAGTGGCAGTGGTACACTTGGCGTACTCTGCTGCCGTCGCCATAAAAATAGGTGCATCCACGATTGTCAAGAAAGATTAACTCTGGTAAGGGGACTTGCAACAGAAGTATCGCATTTTGTCAGCTAAATACATACCGAAAAAAAAGAAGCGAGGCCTCAGTCCATCATAGTGCCGGTGGATGGAGCCAAAGTCTACCTGCGGAGTGATCCAGGTTACACGACTGTTCCCGACTTTTGGAACTTGGAGAAGCGCCACCGTGCGGGGACAGAGACCTGGCTCGTTGACGAGTAATCTCCTCACGTCAAACGCAAGACACACATGTGCACGGACATACTCACAACGCGCATACAGCTGGACATAAGTTACCTAACTTACAGGATGAAGGTCGCCTGGTGTTAGCTTCGTGCACAAGGCGTGCCCAGCACCCAATGCATTCACTTCGGTGCAATCCCCTGTCGATGCGAATGCCATTTCCACTATAGCACCACCGCCATCTTCCATTACAATCTACTGTGTGATAGCGATCTCCAAGGCGAAGACATCGGCAACGCCGCCGATCATACCTGCCACGATCGCCAAATCCAACGAACCGATCCCTATAACCAGGTTCATTGTAAATCCAAGTGACCCATACGTCTGTCGTAGCTTACGAGGAGTTAACGCGAGGCCACCTCAACCGTTGCGCCATTACGAGCCACGGGTATCCTTGTTCATTTATGAATGATGTAAGGAGCGGAGGGAACTGCTTCGGCGGAAGAGTCATAATTTAGAAGATAGGGCTACAACAACGAACGGGCGAAGTAAGGGCGCGGGTAACGAGAAGTACGAGACCGGGTGGGTATTTAGGAATTGCCATTGCCAAGTCATTGCATGCGCACGCTTCGTCGTCTTCGTCTGCGAAGGGGATGATTGGCTGGAAGAGAAGCTTGAGTTTGGATCGTCTTGCGGCGGGAGGTGTGTTTCGAAGGGGCAAACGCGCCAAGGACGGTGACGACGATGTAGCGGCCGAATATTCCCACAACGGCACCCGTTAGACACGCTGTGGTGCAGAACACGTAGAGAGGGTAAAGAGCTGCGATGATTTTGTATGAGACGGTGCACGGAGTGAACACTGCCGCATGTAGCACGACAGACAGGATGATCGTAATTGGTGACAACAGTTGGAGCGTCAAAGGCCAAAGCAAGTACAGCGGCGCTACGATGACCGACGATGCCTGAGCGAGTAGGGAGATGGCCCGATACGAGAATTTGATGATTAAAACCAGGATGGGCAGCAATTTCACGATTGGGGGTGGCGACGAACCGGAAGCCGTCGGGTCTGCAACAACTACGCTGGCCGTCGTGTGCGCCGAGGACGACGTCATTTGGCTGCTGTCTGTGTTCTTTGACTGGGCGTGAGGGAGACAGTCGACATATCACGTGAACGCGACGACTGCGTATGTGCGAACGCGACTTCTGTTTTGGCGTGAAACGTGTTACGACGTTCCACGCCGCCTTAAGTGTTCCTCCTTCCTCGTCGGACATTTGGTCACTAAAAATGAATTTATGTAACGACAATCGCGTCACTCGTTCCTCCTTCTCGTGGATACTCCGTTGGCAGAGAACCTTAAAACGGACGACGCCCTTGTGAAATTCTGTCTAACCGCGCTTGTGGCTCTCACCTTATCTACCTCACCAGACCGGTCTTATTCACTTGTGATCAGGACTGCAAGAACAGTCATCTAGTCCCATGAGTTCGGCAGAAAGCACCAGTGGAATCGCAAAGGACGAGAAACACAATGGCATATCTGTGTCGACCAAGGAGGTTGATACCGCCGCCCAGCTAGCCGCCGGGTTATCTGGAACATTGGACCCCGAGGAGGCTCTGCGCATACGGTTCGTGTAGCATGCTTGTCTGGCTATTCGGTTGTGTTTGAACAAGCCTCAGCAAGAAAATCGATAAGCATATCCTTCCTTTGATGTGCAGTAGGTGGCTGCCGAGATCGCTGACTCTATACTGATCGGAATCGCAGTGTTATACTGGTGAGCATTGCAGGGCAGAAACGTGCTAGCCACTAACCTTATCTCCAGGGTGCAGTTCATGGACAAAACTACGCTGGGAAACGCTGCCGTCCTTGGGATCGAGTGAGGCTTGTATCCTGTTCACTGAGCTCGTCTTAACGTGACATTCAGGACGGCCACGAACCTGACGGTGAACCAGTAAGTCCCGTTGTCTCTCCCCTACAAACATGCTGACGTCCACACAAAGATACAACTGGTAAGGGAGGCGCTTGTTTCCCATCTGTGTCGGCCCCGACATGTCTTTGTAGGCTTGGGACCATCTTCTACCTCAGCTATCTGCTCTTTGAGTACCCGCAAAACCTCGCCTTACAGCGATTGCCAGTCGGAAAATGGATGAGGTATGTCGTTCTCGTTTTCGCCCGTATCTCCTCGCTCACTTGGTCAGCGCAAATATCTTTGTCTGGGCTATCGCGTTGTCATGTCACGCTGCTTGTAAAAACTTCACGGGACTCTTTATCGTGCGGTTCATCCTCGGCATGTGCGAGGGTTCCATCACAGCCGGCTTCTTGATCGTCAGCGCGATGTTTTACACTCGCAAAGAACAAACTTTGAGGGTGGGGTACTGGTGTACGTACTCTGTCGTTCCGTTAACTATGGCTCCTGATCTCAGTGGACATGTTCAGTCTTGATGAACGGCACTGGTATGGCGGTTGACGTGACATGCGACTAACTGCTGAGGGATTTACAGCACAGATCATATCTGGACTGATTGCATATGGCGCACTGCATATCCAAACGAGTGGCTTCGAACCGTGGCAGTGGTAGGCGTTATTGTTCGCTCATAGCCTATCACCACTGAAGAATCTGTTCTAGGTTTATGATAATCACTGGTACCATCACATTGATATTGGCCATATCGTACTGGTGAGTCGTGCGTGCTTCACGATGATAGTACCTGACCTCGATGTCAGGTTTCTGTTCCCCGACTCACCAACAACTGCGTGGTTCCTCACGCCTGACGAGCGCGTGAAGGCTGTCCAGCGGATTAAAGTGGGTCTTCAGTCATACCAAGTACTACCTGCTTAGCCGTTCTCAGGAAAACCAAACTGGCGTCGAAAACAAGCACTTTAAGAAGGAGCAGTGAGCGATTCATGATCCGTTCCATTAACCATCTATATACCCGAGGCACAGATTCATCGAAGCCATCCGTGACCCAAAGACATGGCTTTTCGCCGCCTTTTCAGTCTTCGACAACGTTCCAAACTCGCTTACCAACCAACAGTCGCTCCTCGTGGCTTCACTTGGGTTCACCTACTTTCAAACGACTCTCTTGACGATGATACCGGGCGTCGTCGAGATTCTGACCATCTACTCCGGCGTGAGGCTGGCGACACGTCTCAAGAGCGGCAGAGCGTATGTGGGTGCTGTATATTTTGTACCGGCTTTGGTAGGTATCGCACTAGTGAACCTCCTGCCGTGGAGTGACACGGCTGGTTTATTAGTGGGCCAGTTCATGAGTACGTGCACTTTGGCGGTGTACCGTTTACGCGTGAGCGGCAGCTCACGCTTCCGTAGCTGGCGTCTGTACCACGGGGTTCGTGCTTGCCTTGTCCTGGCTCGGTAATGTAACGGCCGGCCATACAAAGAGGGTAAGAGGCGACTCCGTTAGATCTTTTTCAAAGGCATTTCATATCAAACTGTCTGCTTAGGTGGTCACCAACGCCATCATGTTGTCGGCTTACTGTATTGGAAATGCTGTCGGTCCCCTCATGTGGAAAGCTCAGTATAAGCCACGGTACGTAGATTCGTCTAACCCCCCGCCGGTTAGTTAATACGTTTAACGCGCGCAACTTGCAGCAACCATGTTCCCTGGGCTGTCATAGCAGTATGCTATTGCGTCTGTCCGATGATCCTGCTCGCCATCCGCGTTCTTCTCGACAGAGAGAATAGAAAACGGGACTCGGAGCCTTTGAACGAAGTCGAAGAGTATTATATCGAGAAGGTAACGGAAGACGGTAAGCGGATCGAGGTCAAAGTCGACAAGGTGAAGGCATCGGTTTTGTTCTTTGTGAGTTTACTTCGGACGCTGATATTGTTGTTTTTTTTTTGGTGATAATTGCAGGAGTTCATGGACTTGACGGATCGCCAGAACCGCGACTTCAGATACGTCCTGTAGTCCCCCCCTTTGTTATTCTGCTATGTATTAGAAGAATTTACAGTCGCGTTTGTATGTACGAGATACGACGGAATGGTCAGATGCGAATTAGAAGTACTGGGTGATCTTTTTTGCGAATTTCACTCGGCGCCGTTTCCTCACGGGTTGAACGTTGAAGCTTCAAGTTCTAACAGCTGGCACCTGGTGTTCTTACGGTATTAATTGAGCGACGCCGCGGAAGACTCTGTGGTCACCGTCGTCGCTAGCAAGTACGTTGCTCCCGCTGTCCCACACAGAACTCCTTGCTATGGAATTGTCTACGTTCGGTGTTAGCGCTCTTGCCATGACCGTCATTGATTCACCTCTCGAACGCATTCGTTGGTTCTTTTTCCCCGAGAACGAAGATGTTCCAGCTGCCTACTCCATCGGTGAGAACGTGGATGTGCAAGTGCAGGTCCCCAGTTCCGACGACCCCACGGTTAATAGTGTTTCTCAATGAGGCAGATGAATGGTTTGCGTAGACATTGCTACGTACGACGCAGAGGTCACACGGAATACTACCCAGGCAAGACTCACTTTCATCGGGGTCCACTGTTAGACTTCGCCATGATAGGTCGATGCTTACGGACAATGCCAGCACTAACCAGCACCTTCGGACAAGGGATTCCTGCTGCGATGCGGTATCGTTTTTAGGTCTGTATTGCAATCCAAACGAAATGACCGCATTACCACCAAAAAATATGCCTGCCGACACACGTAGCGTTGAACTGAATTGTACGGGTGGTCAGTTCCGTGTATGTTGTGTGTGACTGACTGTTTCAAACAGTCTGCATTGAACGGCCGGGGTCACACAGCGGGTGTCTAAAGTCGTTTCCAACGGGGTATCGACAATTACCAGCGAGAAGCGAGGATATGCATTCAGCTTGGCTGGACAAAGGTGACATGCGACTAAATCTAATCTATGGAACGTTATCCTGAGACGAGGGGTGACGAGGATTGGCATATGGGCGTACCTAGAAGGAAAGCGATCGCAAGCTGGTTACTTCAACTTGGAGAACAGCTTCGGTGCAGCGCACGCCTTGGGATGCACCGTGAGCATAGTTAAGGAGGCAATTCATGATCTAGACCTACGTCAACGCAATGCATCATGCTACGACAAAGTATTAGAGAATTATCGGACTGGAAAATCTGCCGGGACGTACTGGACTATCATAGCGGGTTATTGCGGACGTGTACAGTTAGCCCAGTCAATCAGCAGACGACGAACGATGGTACGCACAGCTATAAAGGCTCGACGTTAGACGGGACACCAGCGACCAATAGTAAACGGAATCTTACAGTTCCTCCACGCAATCCTCACCCTTGTGACCTTGGCCAGACGACACCTTTTCTTGACAATGCTCAAAGTGTCGTGTCAGGGGTGCACACTTTGCGGCATTCTTGCATTCCTCGCGGATTATGGGGTGTTGCTAGACATGCAGATAGTCAGCGTTCGGAATTGCAAACCCACGATAGCTGGAGAAGACCCCCGGACATCTTCAGGTTCCTCTGCCTCTGCCTCCGCTTCTACTTCCACTGCTTCTGCCTCGACTTGTTCAACCTCTGCCTCGGCGGCCTTTTCTTCTTGGTGCGTAGTAGACTCGACCTGTTCTTGGTCGGCTTCTGCGTGAACGACGTTCAGAAATGAAGAGAAGAACGACGAGAGGCTCATTGGACGCGACTTTTGCGTGTTACAAGTAGTAAGAACTTTTCCGGTCGTTGGCCCCGCTCCGATTTTTTCTTCTTGTCGGGAACAACTTCTCGCGAGATTACGGGTTTACGCCATTTTAGTCGGCGATTGAAACCGGTGTTCTCCGCGCCGCACGGACGACCGCGGTCCAGTGCTTCCACTGCCCAATGATGCTGTGTGGTCGTTGCTGTGTCATTCCATGCTTGGTCGATTGAACAGCGTTCGCACATCGTTGTTGGGTTTGATCCCTGTACTGAAAAGACCCATCGACAGCTCACAATATCGCTCAGTCATGACGTCGAGTACGTCCTTATCTGAACCTCATTTACTACTCGTAACGACTTGTTAGCGTCTCAGCAGCAGCCAGAAATCGCAACGTTTGCAGCTGGATGTTTTTGGGGAGTCGAGCACATCTTCCTCAAACACTACCCTCCAGCGGAGAACAAGGGAATCCTGCGTACTGCGGTGGGGTATACTGGGGGCAAGACCACCTCTGTCGACCCGTCCTACCGAGAGGTGTGCACTGGAACCACGGACCATGCTGAAGCAGTCAGAATCGAATTTGACCCTTCCATCGTGTCTTACGCAGAGCTTGTAGGCGAGTCGACATCAACCCCCCCTCCCTCGCTCTCAGGTTCGACGGTGACCTCACATCGTTTGACAGAGTTCTTTTACCGCACGCACGATCCAGTAGCCGTGAATCGACAAGGACCAGACGTTGGTTCCCGTGCGTCGTTCACCTGCCCGATAGTAAGAACCTGAGATCTCTTACCCAGCACCGCTCTCGTCGCCTTCCACGCTGCAGAGTACCGGTCTGCAATATTTACACACAGTCAAGAGCAGCGGTCGATTGCGGAGCGTGTGACGAAAGAAGTGCAAGATAAGCACTTTACTCCCAAGGGTCAACTGATTGCGACAGAGACTCAGGAGGCTGGACCTTGGTACGATGCCGAGGATTACCACCAGTTATACCTGTTCAAGAATCCGAGCGGGTACCAGTGTCCAACGCACTACTTGCACTGGTGATGAGCTTGTTGTATGCGTGTTGGCATGCATGGATGGGAGTGTCGTGCTCACAACCTGGTAACTCGGCGGAAGTATGTATTGATCCTAAATTCGAAATACAGTATGTATTTTGTGTAACGTAGCGTCTGATGCGGTAGGGACAACTCGATGACCTGAAACATGGTGTGTCGTCGCAAGCACCGATACATCCTCTGCGCGATTGGGAGCATATGTAAGACAGGCATTGCAATTTGCCATCTTGAGGAACAAGAAGTGAACCTGAAATCGGAGAGATGAAATTGAGACTAGAGAGGAACTCTGCCATGGTAATTTAGTTAATTGCATCATATTCAAAAGATCATAACATTGCTCACCACTTCACGAATTGCTTGAACACCTCAAAGCAGGCAATTATGATACGCCTGTTGTCAAGTGGTCGCATGCCCTCTCTGACACATTCGGCGGGCCTGGGAAGGGTGGGCAGATGCATGGAAACGACAGTAGGCGTAGATGGGAATTGACCCCTCTGCACGGCTTGTATCAGCTCTTTGGTGACTGGAATCTTGAAGAATGTCGGATGAGTGTCAATCATGACGATCCCAGCCATCTCTTTGAAGTCAAGTACGTCTGAACCAACAATACTTCGCATCCGGTTGTTGTTTTGGACGGCTGCGATTGCTGCGGCGACGAGCTGAGCATTAGGATCCACAACTTGCATGTGGCATTTGTCTTCTTGAACGACGAGTAAGACTTTGTACCCATCCATGACGCAGACATCTGCCTTGGCATCTTTCCACTCTCCACAGATAAAGAAATCGATGGCCTTGCGACTGCGCAAGTCCCTGTGAGCTGCCCTCGTCGCATAACCCATCGTATGCAGAAGTTGCATGACGAAATCAACAACTGCAGACTCTTCATCGGGAACTCGGTTAGTAGCGAGATCCATATAACGGGCAGCTAGGTATGAATCGTCATCCTCCATTTCATTGGCCGTTAGCTTGTTGATGAGGTCATGGTGATGGTCGGGAAGGGGTAGAATGTCTGTGCCAAAGAATGTCACACAGTCCTCAGAGACGATTGAAATATTGTAGGCATCGAGCTCGTTGACGGTCCAATCATTGCTGGACTTCGCATTTCGTATGATGGTGGCCATGTCGACGGTGGTGCAGGAGAAGTTGAAAGGGGTCGAGAAACATATAATATCCCCAATCGTAAGCATGGAACAAACAAGCGTTCACTGCGCCACAGTCGAGTGTTGCCGCAGCTCGGCGCTTGCTTGCGGGGGCTGCCCCCAAGAAAAAAGAATCACGGTAAACATGCCCGACAGGTGCAATATACCGTAGCACTCGACATCGTGTAGCATTGAACTGAATGGTATAGATGGACAGTTCCGTGCATGTAATGTATGCCCTACCGTTCCAAACAGTCCCAAACGGTCTGCATTGAACGGCCTGTCACACAGCAGGTGTCAAAAATCGTTTCTGACGGGGTATCGACAATTACTTGCGAGAAGCGAGGATATGCATTCAGCCAAGCAGAGCAAAGGTGACATGCGACTAAATCTAATCTATGGAACGTTAATCTGAGACGAGGGGCGACAAAAATTAGCATATGAGCATACCTAGAAGGAATAGCACTACTGTCAAACTACACCTACACAAAAAAGCCATCCACATGGCAAGATACAAGCATCCTCCACGTCGAGACGCCGTCAGAGGAAATGCCAGCCCGTTCCTTTTGTTCGTAACAAGGGTGGGTAAAGGTGCCAAACGGGCGATGTCAACGTCGACCACAACGACGAGCGTGGGTCTGACTCAACGCTCTGCACCGTCGGTTCTCGTCATCGGCGTTTTGATAGTGGAAGAATCAATGAAGAAAAAAAAAAGGCGGACAAGACTAAATAGAGAGAGGCGTGGGATTGTTCACGTGATCTGAGTGCCAACGCCCACGGGCGCGTGTCTGAAGCGAGTAGGATGCCTACTGCACACAAAATTCCAGACAACAGCACCGTCCATGGCTTTCTCTCCAGATGCGACCCAAGGGTGGAAATATACATTACCCATGTCGACTCTAGCAGTCCAACCCATCGCAAGTGAGTCTGTGTATTTCACGTTCCCCGTGACGTCATGTCAGCTTGCAGGGCAGAGGTCGATTCTTCACACTCCTCGGCGTGAATCTGTCCTTTACTTTCCTCTTATTGCGACGCATGTACAGCGGTCTATACCGCTATGGAATCCTGTTCGCCATCAGCAAGGTAGTCCCCTCGTCTTCCAATCTCCCGGCCCCCACTCTCGACTGGGCGCTTCTCGGAAACATGCTGCTCGATCTGTGCATTTTCTCCGTCCTTGTTCCCCTCGTCCTTGACTTTGCAAGGGGCTTAGCTACGCTCCGACTTCGATACGGCTTCCCAAAGCGAGAGGTTGTATTCCGGAAGCCCACGCCCACCACGATGATCAACATCGCAGCTGAGGCATCGCAAAAGCAAGATGCATTCCTAAAAGATCTGCTGCAACGTGCCGTCGACCCAGAAGAAATCAAAGCGATGAATTTCGGCATGCCGTGGGAGGAGTGGGCGTACGACTACAAGGCCATGGCAGCTGCGTACGAGGCAGACAAGAATGGATCGATAAAATCCCAAACGTGGGATCTGAGTACTTGGATCAAGATAAATTCGGGATGGTCGGTCATTCAGCACAATGGCGAGGTGGACTATCAAACCAAGCTTGGAATGATGGAAAAGCTCAAGGTGAGTCGAATCCGAAAATGGGGGGAAATATTCTTAATGCTGTGGATTCGCAAAATTGTAGGATAAATTGCGGGAAATGGGCAAGGAGCAGGTTTTTCTGCAAATGACCGAAGTCATCCGGTCGCACACCGTGTACGCGGACGGTGTTCCTCAACCCATGCCGGCAGAAGTCGACGAGATCATCTCTGGTATATTCAACCGCAACGATCTTGACTTTGGCGAGATTATGAGGGACATTGCTATGGATATCCCACCAAGTTTCGAGTCAGGGTCGAAGGATGATTGACATGTTCACTTTCGCATATCGTTTTCCTATTGGCATCCCCGGTGTATATATGCCAGGTCTGTTTGACATGTTTTCGCCGCGTTCACCCTCAATTCTACTTATGCATGGCGCTTTGATTATGAGCAGCCAGGCATACACTTCAAAAGAAATTATATCCATTGTATGTGTAAGACCGCTACGACCCAAATGTCTTTAGTCGCTCTACTGTAGCTTTCTTCAGCTAAGCAGTGTTTCAGCAACATGATACATCCGTTTAGATGCCACAATAAACTCACCGGCGGACTGATTCCATCCCCTTCGAAATATGCCAAAACGAACTGCTCTGCAACCCAGTCACTTTCTATCGATCCCAGATCCCTGAACACTAATCTTCTGGGCTGTTTATTGTCTCCAGTTGGCGCAGTAACCAGTACATCGAGAGGGGTACCCTTCGTGAGTGCGGCGTTCGGGAAGAGCGTCTTGAGCTTGCGTAGCGGCGATTGTATGGCGAATTCGGTTTCTGGCGTGAGTACACCGCGAGATTTTTCAAGCTGGACTCGGGCGGTGAGTGCCCGTACGAAGCCGTCGCGAAGATGTGTGTAGGAAGTGTTCCGTGTGGGTACTTGGGTTTCCTCAAGAAGGGACTGATTAATCGGAAGGTGATCCTGACGTACCTATGCGGATGACACAAGTGGTATTTCGGACGATGTGGTCGATCTTTTCCTCCGGTTCAGCCGCGACAGGTACCTGGGGCGGAGCGGGTAAGAACATTCACCATCGATATTATGAGGAATACAGTACAGTCAATTTCGGGTCGTTCAAATCAGCGTAGAACCCGACTGAGTATACTTTGAGCCCCAGAAAGGACACCGTTCGCGTGCCGACCCCAACGAGCGATAACTTTGGGAGCGGAAACTTGGAAGGTATTTGAAGCGTCTTTGGGAACGCTACCGAAGTCCCTGGGTCGACTGTCGGCGAACGTGTTTAATACGTCGTGAACGATATAAAAGGAGGAATTGTACTCTACTTTCGAATTCCTCGCCATCGGGTTGTCGGACGACTTGCGGTGCTTCGAGATGGACCTTGTCGGTTCGGTACAGTGCATATGAGACACCGAGGACGGAGGCAGCTCCCCACAGCACCACGGGCTTGACACGCGAGCGTGAAATGTGGGACGCTGACGCGGTGGTGAACTGGCGCGTCGTTGCATGGACTGAGGTGCGCGTCGACCACGCCCTGAACGATGCCAACGACTTGACAAACAGCGACATGTCGCACTTATTACTTACAACTCCACGTCAGACTGTGTCGTGCGTGTGCGCCGGGCCGTGTCGGACCGCTCCTCCCGTGTCCGGTCACTCGACGCGAGCAACGTTCAAGACCGAAGCTAAAGAACTACGAAAAATGAAAAACGTTGCTTCCACCGGCGCTTCTTTCTGCGACCAACGACTACATACTGCCAGATTCAAAGTCACATCATGTTGATAGACAAAACATGTCCGACAGGCAGAGATATCATCGTCCACGTGCTCCCAATCTTGGCTGCTCAGTATGTCATGGGAGTGTTGGTGCAACTTAGGAACACGGCGCTGCTTCGTATCGCCTTGTTACCCATCGTACCGTGGCTTGCCTGGCGGGCCTTCTCGCTATTCGATTTTTCTTGTGGAGACCATGAAAAAGCGCAAGGAAACTCTCTATTCGCAGTAAGTCTCCTACATCATCTCCAGTTCCGTCCAAAAAGAAAGTGGATGCTAAAAGTTCGCCCTGCCAGAGTCATTTGGCAACCATGTGCATGCGAACATCCATCTGGGCTATGGTGCAGGAACCCTACGTTCGCGACAACGTTTCTAAGGATGGATCGACTAGCGTTCCTATGGCCTTCTGGAATGCGTGGGATTTGCTTCTGTCTTCGCGCGGTATTGGTTGGAATTGGTCGCGAGGAATCCCCGTTGCGCGGCCATCTAACGAAATAAAATCAAAAACCCAATTCCTGATATACGCAGCACCGCGCGTGGTTCTCTATGGTCTCGCTTTCGATGCCTTCACAGAAGCCATTCGCAGTTTCTCTCCAAATTTCAGCTCGTGGAGAGGCGACACCATCTTTGACCCTTCTCTACCGGTGATCTCCAGGTACCTACGTGCGCTGGAGATATCGTATCTTACGGTTTGGATGGCATACTTCGCCATGCAATGGGGATACTGTTCTCTCGCCACGTTACTCGTCTCCATATTCCGCCAACACCCGTCCCAGTGGCCACCTTTGTTCGACAAACCGTGGTTATCTACTTCGCTAAGCGAACTCTGGGGGCAGCGGTGGCATCAAATGCTCCGCTTCATTTTTGCTTCGTGTGGTGGGATACCCTTCGCATACCTATTCGGTCGTTCGGGCGGTATTCTAGGAACATTCTTGATGTCGGGCATCTTCCATGTCATCGAATTTCGTGCCGTCGGACGAGGAGGTAGCGTCATGGCAGTGGGGGGCTTCTTCGTTATAAATGGCGTCGGGGTGTTGCTGGAGCGTGCCTGGTCTCAAAAGGTATCGCCGGGCCGTCGTGTGAGGGGCATCTGGGGATGGATATGGACGTTCTCGTGGATGGCATTATGGGGAATTCCACTCATCGACCAATGGGCAAGAGCGGGACGTTTTGCAGCGGATACGCTCCCCGGTGGTTTTCGACCGACGATGGTTCTGCTTTCGTTGGTGCTTCCGCAGGGTGTCGATAAAGGACTTGCATCGAAGTGTCTCTGTTTCGGAACGTCACTACCGTTCCTCGTATATTCCCTGTTCACCCTGTCCTAGTTGTTGGTCACGTCGACACCATAACACCATTCTCTACCCCAAACAATAGAACTCACGCATCTTGAAACCTTGGTCACATAGGAAAGTTCTTTCGTCGTGATGCCGTTGCAAGATTACAATCAAGTAACATTAAACTTGGTAAAGCCTTCCCTCTGCCACGAAGATATGCGCTCGTTCCGAACCAGCCATAACGACAATTAATGACTGTATGATTGCGTCTGCAAGACGTGAAAACACCAAAGGTCCGACAACATCGCTCGTGGGAGAGGATGCAACTTAGAGGCAAGGGCGACACAGGGTTGGAAATGGCGAAGCACTTGCCAATGCAGAAGCCGACATTAGTCCGTACAGAAAATCAGCACAGCTCATCAACGTACAACTGTGTTGAGGGCGTAAGCTCAAGGAGAGCCATCGAGAATCGAGTACCCTTCCAATTCCTTACCCCTCCTCGCGAGCACACGAAGGACGACCTTGATCGGATGATACTAATCGGCACACCCGGAAATGGAGTCAGCCTTGGTAGTCGTAGCAGGCATACCAGACGCACCAGGCATAGAAGCAGCCATATCAGGAGCGATGACCGTAGTATCCTTGACGGCCGTGGCAGGTGCAGCAGGCTGAGCATCCGTAATCCAAGCCAGCGGGCCCTCCGTGCCTTCAGCGAACAAAGCCAGCCGATCCTTCTCTCGTTTCGGCAGATCCTCGACCTCCAAAGATACGCTCCCATATAGCTCCATATCCAAGTCCTTCAACTGTTGCAGAAACCCTGCATTCGGTGATACTTGTGGTCGTGCACGAATGATTTGTCCTAGTGCCTCCTTCAACGTCATTCCCTTCTGCTTCATCAAGTATGCTGCGACAACCATAGGCGATCTCGAAATGCCTGCCGAACAATGTACTAAGATCTTTCCTTTTCCCTTCTTCGACGATATTGCCTTATCGATGATGTCACAAGCAGTGTCGGTGACCTTGACGATGGACGACGAGACAGAGTCGCTGATGGAGAGACGTTGGTAAGTCACGCCGTCCACCTGCGTGGAAGGACTAGCGCCGATGCTAAGAACATGAGTGATGGAGTGTTTCGAGAGAAATGACTCGGACGACGCTGCAGAGCACGGACCCAGATACAAAGATGGGTGCAGTATGAGCGAGGCCGAGTCCTGCGAGACTTGAGACGTTTGTCGCTTGCCGCCCATTTCAGTGACAGTTGTGGTCAAGTTTTGTGACGTGTCGGCCTTTGTGGTGAGGGAGCGCTTTCTCAAACCAAGGCTGTTCAGCGCAGCAGTGTCAGGTCTAGAGATAGGATGGTGGGAATGACCTCGGTAGTTACCAAAGACACGACGGCGGAGTTCTGCCAGCCTCAGAGCTTGGAGAGTTTCTGTAATTCGTGCTTACCGAAATGGTATGTGGCAGAATGTCGGGAAGGAAATGACATGCCGGGTACTAGTAGGTGAGTGGTGCAGGAGACTGCAAGTACATATTGATCGAACTTGAATAAGAAGGCAAAGACATGGCCCACGGATGGACCGCTGGGGAACTACAGATCATACCTGGGGCGGAAACATGTCGCAGTTAGTGGGACGGGCCTCTGGGCGAGTTCAAAGGCGACATGCCCGCAGAAAGCTGGCTTTCAGGCGACGACTGGGCTACGTAAACCCTCATGCTGAGATCCTTCCGTTCAGCTATTAGCATGGTACTCCACATTGAAGTCCCACATGTGAAGACGCTGCGCAGACATGCATTCTGGCTGTCCGCTTTCCGCTTTTCCCGGTCACGTCGGAGGAAGTACCTGTCAGTCTTATCCGATCCCACCATGGGTCACTGTTCGCACAGGAGTGACAGTCGGACTAGCGACGTCCACTCCTTATTGCTGCCGTTGGCCCAACGGTTACCCCCTTCTAGTATGCATGGCGTAGCAGTTTGCCAGTCTCAACCTTCCCGAATGACGAGTATCTCCTCAGCGGAGCAGTACGCCGGCTTCGTGCATTTTTACTAGCCACCAGGAGACTCTGTATGGACCGTCCTTTTCGTGTATGTTCTGCCATTTGTCGCCTTTCATACCCGTGACGTGAACACTCACTCTACAATGTTTTCCACACCGTCGATATTCTCGCTGATTTAGGCTTTTACAGTACGTTTGCACCCTTGGAGTGTCCTCCTTCCCTTGTTATTGTGCCGACGTTCAATGAAAGTCTTATAGGAGTTTGAGTGCAAGCAACGGCCTTCTGGAAGTCCGATGTTAAACTTATTAGTACCTCCCTGAAAGTATCTTTACTTTCGGAGACGGCTTTTGGCACCAGTGTAAGTGCGACATGACTATCTAAGGTCTCCACTCATAGCTACAAGAAATCTTTATCTGCAGTTTCTTCTCGTTCTTTTCGCGTTTACCACAGTTTCTATGCTCATAGGATTTGGGTATTTGTCGACGTCGTCTGATTTGTGCTGTCCAGTTGACGATTGAAACAAGCCATTATCACGTGCAGTGGTACGCTAGTCTGTTCCTCCCCTGCAGGCATGGACATAGGTATCTTTCTCTGAATAGGTTGTCGCTGTACTGGTGCAACTAGGTAAGTGACGTGGTTTCCATATCCCTCCTACTGATCAAATTAGTTACCAGGTTTGCCCGCTCTACCAAGTGTTTCGCTGACCCCCGTTCGACGTATATACTTTCCCTCGAGAATCTGTACCAGGATTCCATGGTACGTACAAACATACACGATATTTATTAATAGAAAAACTTTTTACATATTCACGCGTACCAAAGTTCGAGACAGCAGCTTGAACCAACGCTCGCAGAACAGAAAAACGCGACAAGCACTGAGGTACGTGTGTAAGATAAGTTGTAGGATGCATCAACACATTATCTGCCATTCGTTCTACGACCGATAGGAGTGTTGGACGACGACGAAAATCGGTCCCAGGATGGGATCAAAATTGAAAAAGTCGTGCTTACCGACTCGTTTCAAACCGTACTGACAAGAGAACTAGAGCAGGAGAGCAAAACCGTTGCATTGTTCGACCGCTGATGAGGGTAGGTGATCCTCTGGGCAACTGTTTGGCTAAAGTCGTCCCGAGGCTTCTTCATTGCGACCTCGATGAACGGGAGTGGCATGAAGCCCGTCGCATGGAAATCCAACGCCACCACAACTAATCGGCCGTACACTTCCTGAAGTTACCCGGGTTGAAATCGGAAGGACAGAGGAATCAACCGTGGCGAGATATATCGCCATGAAAATCGATGCGCAGGAACTTGGAGATCTAACACAGCCCTGAGTTCGTCAAAGCACCTTGAGACGTTGGCAAACACTTACTTTGTGAATATGGGCATAGAAGTCTTGGTTGGACTTGTAATTGGCATTGGGAAGCCACTCGGGAAAAAAGGCACCGCCGCCAACGTGTCCGAATGTCGCGGTTTGTGGTGCTTGGAGGCCGATCAACGTCTGGACAGCTTTTGCAGCTAGTTCGGCGTCGTTTGAGTCGCAATCTATAATCTCGATGAACTCCATGGCGATGTAGCCAATTGAGCACCCGCAGTATTCTGCGCTAAACGCATGGAATACGCGAGAGACTTGTAAGTCTGAGGCCCCAGCGTCGCGGAGAGCCTTCGCGGTCCAGTCCTGCGTGCGAGCCTTGTCGATGGTAACGTTGGGGGGATATTTGATCCAGGCGATGACCGACGTAGTAGACGGATCGACGATGGCGGTTCCGCGGACGAAGTCATGGCTCACGTAGTGGGCCGCGATTGTCCCCTTGGAGGGTGGACTCGGGTTGTATTGAAGTTCGTACGCTGAAGGCGATATGGCAATCAGGAGGGAGTATTACATAATGATACGCGACAGTCCCAAGCGTCTCATCTGTTGAGCTCTTGGGTTCTCTATGTGCACGCGCACTAACAGACAAAGCAAACCATCACCGTCATTAGTTCGCCAACCCTGCCTACTCAAAATACGTAACGCGCGACATGTTTCAAGTTTAAACCCGACTCGAGAGGATGTACAACGTGCCTACTACTGACGCTGAGGTTGGCCTTCGGTTCAGCTCGAGGGGAAGTGCACACAGCACGTGTACTTTCCATAAAATTTCCGTTGTCTCTATACCATCATGTCGGTCGCGGAGGCGCTTATACGGATCCTCGTTCGCTTGCCAAAGTTATTCATCGCCATCGCCAAACGATCTTCCTCGACAGTTCTACACTTGTTGCGGTACCTCTTGTCGTTTTGGAACTCGATCGTCCCGAAGCAGAAACGAAAGCAGGCACCAGAGACCGACCTAGGTGGAAACCCTACTTCGACAGCGCACGTAGACGGTGTGGAGGACGGTGAGAAAGAAGATGCCAACACTGGGGGCGTCACTATCGTGCACCCCCGAGTCAGAGGTTCCGTTCTAGATCGTGCACCCACACTGCTTGGTTTCAGTACGGTGCGCCACATAGCTGGTTGAGGAGTTTAAAATAATCTGATGTCTGCGTTAAGCCTGCAGCCGGGCCGCTTGGTGAAAGTGGAGTTGCAAACTCCAGCACTATGCAATTGGACTCTAACCCACCGACTTCCAACCACCCACCAGCGCAAAACAATATGGATCGGTACGTGACACGCGATCGCTTTGTCACTAGTGCTGCTTTAGTGACTCCTGTGATACGCAAGTACATATTGTTGCAGACCTCCCCTCAAACAATCTCTCTGCACAGGAAACTCCTTATACAGTCTAATTTACCTGCTGATGTTTCTCGATCATCCGGGATTCATCCAGCGCTCGCTCAAAGCTACGCAGCATCATCATGAGGATCATCGTGTAACAAACGTCGACGAATGGAAAGAGTTTTGGAAAATGTTCCAAAAAGACGTCAGCAACATTAACTTGCTTGTAAGCTATCCACGAGTATAATATACGTATCCGTCATTTTTCCCCCACAGGCAACCGTGCTGCTGGCCGGCAATGCCAACTTCCTGAGCATCACCAATACCCGTGGATTGTCTTACTGGCCGCAGAAGCTGAGCTATGTATCTCTCGTGGCTGCGCTGGGTAGTATCTTGATGGGCCTAGCAGTCCGGAACCCGAGAATCTTTGTGAGTGGCCAGTTGTCTTAGCCCTGCGGTTGATCTTGCTCTAATAGAATCCAGACTGCTTACTCGCCGGGCTACTTCCAAGTTATGATACTGGTGCTGGGGTTCCCGTTCGAGCTCTTCTTATACAGGTGTGTGAAGAGCACTGTATTTAATATCGCTGTTCACAAGCGCCTCTTTGTAGCATCATTCTATTCATTGCCGCACTCATCGTGCACCTTGTCATCAATTCAGCAATGATTCAGATTTATGGAGCCGTCGCTATCATAGGCCTCATAATCGTATCCCTCATCTTCTATTGGCTTATCACAGAACCGCTAGATGGCTTGCAGCTTTTGCCTCAAGAGTTTAAGACTTGTAGGGTTTGAGAGGGCTTTGCAAGCTGCGTGAGCGCTTCCAATGGTGGGAGGGGGTCTTTGCGACGAGGTAGCTGGCTGGGTCGTGCAGTTTCGCTCGATTTCTTTGTGTGGTGATAAGCGATACCGTTTATATGGTTGACGCTCTGGACGTACATATTGTAGGAGCGGTCGGTTCCTTACATATATGCACTCCTTCTCGTTGGCAAAGTGGTTTGACCTTGCTCCTGCGGATCTCACAAGACATTTTTTGAGATTTGGGACAGGTTGTACCGATTTTATTCATAACTTCATACAGTACCTATCGGCCGATGTCCTTGATGAGGCTCATCCAACACGTAAAGCATACAAATTGTGAGTGAGCTGCATTCCGAGGTAGCAATCCCGTAGAGATACGCCGCTCTTCATGGTACGAGAAGATAAACGAATGATGTTGTGCAGTCTAGCCTGCTAGTACTTACTTCACCGCCAGGAGGAAGATGACAAGAATGGCCCAGTAAACCAGAGTAACCGCAGCCTCCTCGACTCATTGCCTAGGTAAAAAAGAAAGTTATAAAAAGTGTTTGTCGAACACAGGCGGTAAAAAGGCACTCCTTGTCATACCTGTAAAAAAAATTGGGACGGAACATCTAGAATTAATACCATGACTGTGAGAAGAACGTTGAGTGAGCCGTCTGGCATTTTCTTAGTATTTCGACGCGCTGGTTAACCATCGAATTTGACTGAATCACTTACAAGAAACCTCAGTGTTCGGATGGGCATTCCCATCATGATACACCCAGTGCGCACAACAGAGACATGTAGCGCGACCTCTCGGGCCAACAAGTCAATCCCTACTGATCGATAGACGAGATACCGAGAAATCGTATATTAGCACCTAGTAGGACGGTTGCCTACCACACGGGCTCAGTGGTGGATCATATTCCGGATTGGGACCCCACTTACAAGTAAATTAGCATTCTCGACGTCATTTTGGGACTTGCACTAGAACGCTTTCCAATGCCCTACGTCTGTTTCGTAACGTAATTGAGTGGTCTTCATGCAGCACCCGATAATCCCAGGGGACTCTCGCTGGTACCCACTCGATTGCAGGAGTAAGTCACGCATGCAATCGAGCTCCCGCAGGTGGGTACCAGCGAGGGTTAGAAGCTGGCGTAATACCCTCACTTAACGAAAATTTACTTTGGGCCATGTTCAGATGGTCGCTCGAGAGAGACTGCAAAGCTGCAGACCTGATTCTTGTACGATCCATGGCGGAACCACTGACCTCGGAACACTGTATGGCACACACCTGACAGTGCTGTCCCGCGATGGATGTTATCGGAGTAAGGCAATCAAGTGCATCATCCTTCTAGATACGCCTTCCCGAACGATAAGATGTATCGTAGCCAATGGAGAGTCGTGATGGAACATCGCTTGGCGATGACGATGAATAACTTCGGAGGTGAAGGACTCGCAGCACCGCGTCGACAATCGACATGGCAGTATCACAATAACCGCCGGCTTTATGATGAACACCTAGCGGGATATCTGTTGGAGATAGAATCCCCCCTGTTTGATATTGACTTAGGTGCGAGGATTACATGATTACATAAGCGCTTAGAGCGCACATTTAGAGTACATTTTTGGTACTTGTTCCCTCAGTAGTTGAGTCACTACTGAGGGTAAGTCTAGGTATTCCTACCAGTACACTACTTACTGATCTCCTGTAGCTGCCTACAGGTACATCTAATATGATAGTAGTTGAGTCACTACTGAGGCTGCCTACAGCCCTTTCCAACAGGTTATGAGCCCCGCATAGTGCGGAGAAATTTTTCATAAGCAACTCATACTCGACTTGAACAAGAAAACTACTCAACAAACTACTACTGTCCTTACTCGAAAGCTAGTGGATACTACGACAGATGGATTACCTTCCCGAGCTCGCACACAATGGGCACAATTGGACAACTTATGCAAGTTCAGTCCTATGCGCCATTTCCGACGAAGGCTTGATGGGGTTCCTGGTCGGGTCTGAAACATGACCCATACATCCAGCAGAGCTAGATGGTCGAGGTGAAGGATGGATCCCTCAGACTGACAACGAGCGAGACGAGGTCGTGGCATGGCGAACCGCTGACCAGTCATGGACTTGAAGAAATGCGACAGTAAACTACACGATCATTTGTGGCATTCCGGATACCATTTTTACCTTCATGCTACACCTGAAATCGCCACTCGAAAAGTGGGATTACCTCGAAAACCGCTTTGGCCAAATTCCGAGACCCGAGAGCTGGCTAGCAGCTGAGAGAGCTATGCAACAAAGCGACCCACTCCCCGAGCAGAGCGCAGCTGGGGAAACCACTCAGAGCACATGTGACAGCAACCACGAACCAGAAATCCTACCTATACAGGAAGAGGGTTTACTAGATGGCCCAAACGACTGTGCCGAGACTGAATCTGGGTACCTGACACCCGAGACTGAGGTCGTAGATGCACAGCATGTGGAACCTTACCTACTGGAGGTTGTTGAGGTTGGGGATGCAGGCGGAATGCGGCTGGACAAATGCACGAAGGCACTCGAAGCACCTGACAAGGGCAGTCAGTGCACAAGCGACAAGGTCGAGGAGAGCAAAGATTTACCGAAGTTGAGCTCTGAGGCTCTCGAAACTCAAGAGGACCTACCATTCACTACAAGCGAACACGCCGAGACCTGGACTGAGCACAGGAAGCCCAAGGACAAGGTTGTAGACATGTGGCATGTGGTGGATGTCCTACCCATGTTTGAGGTGGGGAGTACAGGCCAAGCATGGTATGGCAAACATGCGAAGGAACTCCAAGCACCTGATGAAGGTGGTCAGCGTGGAAGTGACGAAGTCGAGGAGAGCCGAGACTTACCAAAGTCAAGCTCCGAAGTTGTCGAGCCTGAGGTCGCAGACGTGCAGCAAGTTGAGGATCACCTACTGGTGGTTGAAGCTCAGGCTGTGGACTCGATACAGCCAGACGAACATGCAAACGTGCTCGAAGCACCTGATGAGAGTAGTTGTCAGTGTGCTAGCGACAAGGTCGAGGATAGGTGGGACTTACCAGGGTTGAGCTTGAAGGCTCTCGAACCCGAAGGTGACACCACCAGACAGGCCGGTGGACATTCCATGGAAGACGTGCCACGAATACTTTTCAAAGAGGATCGGCGCACCCAGATGAACAGCGACGAACCGATTCTCGACATCCCTGATCCACCCGGCACCCACACCGAACATCCTGTCCCACACATCGAATGCCCTACATCACAGAATAGGTCATTGGGACGAATGCATAGTACTACGACTACACCGTATGCAGGGAAGAGTGACAAGCTGCAAGATGCAAGGTCTCTCGAACTCCACTGCAAGCAGGCATCGCGACGCCCACATGAAACCTACCAAGTACACCCCACATGCGAAACCCTGCCTGACGAGGCTTGGGGGATGGGGGTGCTTAGCTCTCCTGGAGTTGGGTGGGGGGATGGCATGGCAGTCGAGGCGACAGTGACGAGGCTGGAGATAAGGAACATCAGCGCTCAAACCACCCAAGCACTGCCAAACTTACCACATCTGGAAATGCACCCGAAGGAGCCGGATAAGGGGAAGATCAGTAATGGGTATAATGATACAGTTAGCAGGGACATCACGACCCTGCGTAGCATCGAGAAAACGCTGCTAGCTATCAGCAGAAGTCAGCAGGGGGAACGAGAGGCAAAATGGCGAAACGGCTTACCTGTGCCACCAGAAAGTCCTCCCAATGGCTTCATACACCCTCCTAAGACCTTCACAGACCGACGTTGTCATGGCAGGATCAAAACGGACCTGCAACACCTCAGTACAGGGCAAGAAATGGAACAGTGGCAGGGCAGCTCACCTGCACCACCCACGCCATCTCCAAACGGCATCATGGACATGCCTACACTCGTCACGGACCTACATCGATGTGGAAGAGTAAAATCGAAGGCTGAAAATGTCAGAAATGCGCATACGAGGCAAAGTGCCTACCTTACCCAAACGGCCCCCAAGTGGCCACTCCTGCCCCTCCTCGTGCCCTCGAATCGATCCCTGGACCCTACCAGAGGGTTATGTATGATGAACGTACACCATAACGAAGTCAGGTGTGTGAGGCAAGTCAAAACGAGAGGCACCAAAGCCTCTATACTTGCCATCGCCACTTCGCCACCTTGCGACATCTCACGACACCTCTGGAATATCGCAGATACATTCCGGAGACAGGACGTGCCTTCTAGACGAACTCGGAGCATCAACAAACCTTCGACAGTCAAAACAGCAGTCTTGCGGCAGCAGCATGAGACTACAAGGCAGGACAGCGAGCATACACGGCTCGAGCAACATGGCACACTAGTGCTACTATGGGATTTACCATGGGAATGGACTGAGTGGAACGATAGGGAGAATGGCGATGCAACAAGCAGCAGAACCATCTGCTCGCACGGAGCAGAGAAACAGCTGCTGGCTGACAGCAAGTGTCAGCACACACAGCAAGAGGTACCACGCCTGAACGGCTCACCTGCACCGCCTGAACCACCTCCGACAGGCATCCTGCACCTTCCTCGACTCTACACAGTTGCCCGTCGACGTGGAAGGATCAAACGAATGGCTGAAAACGTCAGCAGCGCTCAAACGAGGCAAGACGCCTACCATGCACGAGCGGCCTTTGTGCAGCCACTTACACCGCTCCTCGTGCCCTCGAAACCGTCTACGTACCCTGCGGGAGGGTTATGGACGACGAATATAGGCTATAAATGGGTCAGGGATGCGAAACGAGACGAAACGAGAGGGGACACGTACCAAACAGCTCGCATCCTCATGCAGCTGCTTCTACCCTTCTCGACACCCTCGAAACGGCTCCGATACCTTGTGGGAGGGTTACGGATGGTAAGGGTAGGCTGTAACGAAGTCAGCAGTGCCAGAGAAGTCAAAACGAGAGGGTACCCGTACCTTGGTGAGCACACACAGGCTCATGTCACTATACAGCCATCTCGAGCACCCAGGAAACGCTTGAAACCCCCTTGGGGTGTTCTCAACCCTTATCAGTGGCAGGGGGTGCCTCCCGGATGGACGTGCAATGTCAAGATACCTTTGTTATTCCAAATGGCTGCCTCGCAGCAGCGGTACAAGGCAGAGGACGAGCGCACAGCAAGCATACTCCCGAAATGGAAGTTGCGACAACGCGGCACGTCAAACACAACCAAACATCACTCGCACTACAGATGGACTCGAAACTCCATTTACAGAATAAACACTCGTTTTATTGAAGTATTGGGTATACATTCTTTTGAGTTATATATTCTGCACCCCTACTTATCATACAGTGGAGCTTCAGGGGGTGTGTTGGAGATAGAATCCCCCCTGTTTGATATTGACTTAGGTGCAAGGATTACATGATTACATAAGCGCTTAGAGCGCACATTTAGAGTACATTTTTGGTACTTGTTCCCTCAGTAGTTGAGTCACTACTGAGGGTAAGTCTAGGTATTCCTACCAGTACACTACTTACTGATCTCCTGTAGCTGCCTACAGGTACATCTAATATGATAGTAGTTGAGTCACTACTGAGGCTGCCTACAGCCCTTTCCAACAATATCGACTTTGTCTCGGGGCCTGGGTAGTGTCAGTGTGTAGTTCACGTAGTGTTGCATGAAGCTGTTTGTTCTGAAATGGCTTTCATATCGATTGGCCATTTACTTTTACCCACAGCCTTTCTGTACTTTGCGATGCGCCAAGTTCTTCACTGCAGGACGACGCAAGGCAAACGCCCGTGCTATTAAAGCATCCGCACTCTTGCCATGTTTTTCACTCCATTGTTGCAACGAGTCTTCAATGAATGCAGGCTAATCCTGACCGAAGTCACGTGGAAACGCTGGGTCTCTCTCGTGTGGGTGCCTCGGCATGATGTTCAGAGGTCAATTTACCGTCTCTACTCACACTACACCCCAGTACGGTGTAGGGAGTCCATACTCCCTAGGGCTGAATGTATCAGTTATTAGCATCGTCATCACCGCCCTACACCACTTCCCGCAGCAGGCTGCCCCTCCGAAATCATCGCTGCCGCTCCACTCTCGGCAAACTCGGCTAATCGAGCGCTTCTTTCGGCTAGAATTACCGCCACGTCCCGATTAGGTCGTATGCCCCTATCACCGCTACCAACATCGCTGCTGACCCCTGTCCACCGTTCCCTTCGAGCTCTAGCCCCTATCCACCCCACACTACATCGGCTTTCGGTCTCCAGACAAGTATCACGTGTCTACTGGTCGTTGGCAGCCTCCACCGAAGGCTGTGACGTTGGTAACTCGGCCTCTATAAGCTCCACTTGAGTCTCCGATGCCCGCCGCCGCCAGTAGCACTGCCACGCCGCCCCAGACCGCCGCTAAGAGTCCCCGCATCGTCGGTCAGCAACCTACAGTCCCCTAGGCATGTTCTTCTTCGCCGCCTCCCTTTCCTTTTGGCTTTTCTTGCTTTCTCTCCCCCTTCCTTTCGTACCTACGTTCTGTAGTGCCTTATTTCGGCGCTTTTCTTTCATGTTTTTCTTGACATATGATGTCTCCGAAATTCGCCGAAATGTACCTTAGTTACAACCCCTCCTATGCTACAAAACACCACTGTACTTAGGAAAAATATACCCACCTTTCTGGCGTCACGATCTGTGTGTCTAAGAGTCATCCTGAGTCCCCAGAGTCGCTTTCAGAGTTTTCTTCGAGTCTTCTGAGTCCATTTCGAGTCCCCAGAGTTACCCATCGAGTTCTACCGACGATTTCGAGTCTCCTTGCATCTTAAAAATTCTGCCAGCCCTCTGAGTCATCCCCTTTGCATCTACTGATTTTTACTACAGTCTACAAGAGTCTACTTTCGCCGCTGACTGAGTTCCTAGCTTCCCAACACCGCCTAATCGACTGGAAAAATCCCTCTTTGCCCATTTTGGGGCGGAATTTCGAGTTCTTTGCCGCCCACACTTCCCCGACCTCAGGGAAAATTTCCCAGGCCCACCAGTTACCTCCCCTCAGTCTCCTTCCGACTCACGACCCCTTGGGACGAGCCTAGGTCTACCCTACAGCTTTCCCCCTTTTCCCCTTTGCACTCTCACAAGAAGAGTAGCCCACAACGGGCACCTGATACTCCCACTTAACTACTCTAATTAGATAGTATGTTGCAGTTGTGATGTTTGTCTAAGGCGACTGGTTTGGGGGGTTTCCCCCTCAATGAATAATTATTGAATAGTGAGGGGTACTTAAACAAATACAAAGCCACCAAGTCGCGCCGCGCGAACATAGCTTTGTCATCAACACTTCGCTGACGCTTCCCACGCCCGTGCCGCGTCGTCCCCGACACCGCTCGTCGCCGTTGTTGACAGTGAGCTCACGTATCTCAACAACTACGCAACGTATGGACGTCGGACTTTCATTTCCGTACAGTACTTTTGTGTAGCTTTCATTCTGTAGTATGCAACTAGAGATTTTCATCGATATAGAGGTCCGTGCAAATTTCATACCCATGGCAGTGTTTGGCAACCTCCGGCGACGACGAGCTCACATATCCCAACGACTACGTGATGTACAAACCTCGGACTTTCACAGCTGTGTAGTACCCATACCTAGCTAATGCTCTGTAATAATAAACACGAACTTTTCATTGCAGACTCAAGTAAAAAAAAAGGATAATGCGGTGTAGGGAGGGAATCCTCCCTACTAGGGTTTTTGTTATATTTCATTGCTTCTACTTGCAGTTTTGTTTTATGTTTACTCTACCATTCTTTTTACTTAGTATTTGGACGAGTTTTGGCTTATGTAAGCCAACCTTCGCACTTAGGACTCACTGTACATACTTAAAAAAAATAAGAGACGCTTTACCACGGACGAAGTAAGACGGATTTAAGACGCCAAAGGCTCGGGAGAATATTTCTCCACCCCCAGACGCTCATTAGACGCTATCTCGCTTTCTTTTGGGATCTTTAGGGCGCGTTTTCAGTCTGTTCATCACCTTCTTTGACTCTGCACCAGGCAACTCCAGTCCCCTTGGGTCGAACTGACCCCACCATTCCAAAGGGAGACCCACTAGGCCTCTCCCCTCACTCTCCTTCAACAATCTTTACAGCGGTGGTAGTTAGAACTGCATATCTATGGGTCCATAGTAATGCTAAGAATGTTTTGCAAAGCCTCGCATTGTTCTTCCAAAGTAGTGGCGTGATCTTTGTCAGCGTCTTCATCAGCATCGTCTTCTCCGTCATCAGCAGCCACCGGCGAGGAAGAGAATATGCATCAGCAAACCAGATGTTTCCCCCCCAGCTTTCCAGTGCTCCCAGGACTTTTGAAAAATGATTCCAGACCTCCCAGACCCTCCAACCCTCCAGGTGCACAGCCACAGTGAGAACAAAAGTTGTAGCCCATGATCACAGGACCATGGGAATATGATTACCTCAGCAATATCTCCTTTTTGGGGTGAGATATTTGCAAAGTTCAGTTGGAGTCACAGTTTGTCAAAAACAAAAAGTGGCTGTACAGTGATGATGTCATAACAAAAGTTGTAGGGCTGGATCACAGGATCATGGGAATATGCTTATCTCATTGATATGCCCAAAAATGGGTGAGAAAAATGCAAAATACTGAAAAAATTGGACATCTCAAAAATCAAATTTCAAAGATGTCATAATAAAAGTTGTAGTGCCTGACTAGAGGACCCCAGAGGTATGCCTATCCCATCCATACCTGCGAAAATGGTTGAGATACAGGCAAAATACAATTAGTGTAGTGTAGTGTACATTTTATTACCAAAAGTGTAGTGTTGTGGCGCATTTTTGATTACCTAATGAGTGTAGTAAACTCTGCTTCTTTGACTACCAAATAAGTGTAGTGTTGATTAGTAATTGACTAGCAAAGTGTAGTGTAGACTATTGATTAGCAAAAGTGTAGTAAAGTCCGCATTTTTGACTACCAAATAAGTGTAGTGTTGATTAGTAATTGATTAGCAAAGTGTAGTGTAGACTATTGATTAGCACAAGTGTAGTAAAGTCCGCATTTTTGACTACCAAGTAAGTGTTGTGTTTGATTAGTAAAGTGTAGTGTTACCTTGCTTGGCAAGGTTTCTCCAGCACCATAATTCCCGTGGGAACCATCGGACGACAGAAACTTTTTCCTTTTCTGGCACGGTTGTTGCCGCGCACTTTTCACATGGTCCAAAGTTGTAGATTCATACGAAACACGCGTACCGGGTGCCAGGACTAAGTACTGCGGCAGGCATGGACAATGTATGCAAATGCTTGTTTTAAAGGAGTGACGTGAAATGGACCGGAACGAGGGAACACCGAGCCTGGGTAACGATGCGGGTGCATGGCAGTGCTTGAAAGGGTGGATACAGGGTGATAAACGAAACCGAGATGAGAGCACGACGTTACGAATGTATAACATCCAGGACATGGCCAAGTGCCAATGGAATGGAATCAAAGGCCGGTGCAGTACTCAAAACACTCGTACACAGGGGCTACACAGGATACATGATAGTACGAAGTCTGCAGGTATGTAGTATACACTCTCCTCGTCGAACGAAGTCACGGAAACTCCAAATCCACCTGCGTAGGAAAACGGCACACCCCAGATTCAGCTGTATATGAGTAGCACCATGCCAGGAGAGCACCCACCTTTGATATCAACTTCTCTACTCTCGCGGCATACGCGGTGCGAAATTCTTGAAAATACTCTGGCCTATGTTGGCATGGAGTGGGGGATCTTTCAATCCAGGTTGCTGTCACCTTGTCAGGTATCCGAGAATAGTTGATGGGAACGGCCGCCGTAGTAACATCGCCTTGCACATAGTCCGATATTCATCGATTCCGGCCTTTCCACCGTCGTTGCGGCATTTCTTGCAAGTCAATGAGTAACGTGTCTACGGAGGCGGGAACCAATATTGTACATGTGTAACATCGCACTGCCTCGCACTGCCCTTCCGGGCCAAGCAAGGTTTCTGCCGCCACCTGCAGCACTTCCCCGAGTAGATTTGTATTACCAAAAATGTAGTAAAGTCCGCATTTTTGACTACCAAATAAGTGTAGTGGTTGATTAGTAATTGACTAGCAAAGTGTAGGGTAGACTATTGATTAGCAAAAGTAGTAAACTCCGCACTTTTGACTACCTAATAAGTGTAGTGCTTTGATTAGTAAAGTGTAGTGTAGATTTGTATTACCAAAAGTGTAGTAAACTCCGCTTTTTTGACTACCAAATAAGTGTTGTGTTTGATTAGTAAAGTGTAGTGTAGACTATTGATTAGCAAAAGTGTAGTAAAGTCCGCATTTTTGACTACCAAATAAGTGTAGTGGTTGATTAGTAATTGACTAGCAAAGTGTAGTAAACTCCGCTTTTTTGACTACCAAATAAGTGTAGTGTCTTGTAGTGTTTGATTAGCAAAGTGTAGTGTTGTGGCGCATTTTTGACTACCAAATAAGTGTAGTGTTTTGTAGTGTTTGATTAGCAAAGTGTAGTGTAGATATTTGTATTAGCAAAAGTGTAGTAAACTCCGCATTTTTGACTACCAAATAAGTGTAGTGTTTTGTAGTGTTTGATTAGCAAAGTGTTGTGTAGACTATTGATCAGCAAATGTGTAGTAAAGTCCGCTTTTTTGACTACCAAGTAAGTGTAGTGTTTTGTAGTGTTTGATTAGGAAAGTGTTGTGTAGACTTTTGATTAGCAAAGTGTAGTGTACATTTGTATTACCAAAAGTGTAGTGTTGTGGTGCATTTTTGATTACCAAGTAAGTGTAGTGTTGTGTAGTTTTTGATTAGCAAAGTGTTGTGTAGATGTGTATTACCAAAAGTGTAGTAAACTCCGCATTTTTGACTACCAAATAAGTGTAGTGTTTTGTAGTGTTTTGATTAGCAAAGTGTAGTGTAGATGTGTATTACCAAAAGTGTAGTAAAAGTCCGCTTTTTTGACTACCAAATAAGTGTAGTGTTTTGTAGTGTTTTGATTAGCAAAGTGTAGTGTAGATGTGTATTATCAAAAGTGTAGTGAAGTCCGCTTTTTTGACTACCAAATAAGTGTAGTGTTGATTAGTGTTTGAGTAGTTAAATGTTGTGTACACTTTTGATTACCAAAAGCATAGTAAAAGTTCGCTTTTTTGACTACCAAAAAAGCGTAGTGTTGATTAGTGTTTGACTAGTGAAATGTTGTGTACACTGTTGATTACCAAAAGTGTAGTACAAGTTCGCTTTTTTGACTACCAAAAAAGCGTAGTGTTGATTAGTGTTTGAGTAGTTAAATGTTGTTTACACTTTTGATTACCAAAAGTGTAGTAAAAGTTCGCTTTTTTGACTACCAAAAAAAGCATAGTGTTGATTAGTGTTTGAGTAGTTAAATGTTGTGTACACTTTTGATTACCAAAAGTGTAGTAGAGTCCGCTTTTTTGACTACCAAATATTTGTAGTGTGACTAGGAAATGTACAGTAGTATTGATTAGCAAAAAAGCGTAGTCATCATTAGGATTGTTGTGTAGTGGGCACAGCCACTAATGCCTCGAAATTTTGCAAAGTCACAAAAATACCCCAAAACGCGATATAGTGGACACTAAAACTCACGCCTTTCGCGCAAGCGGCCAAAGCCGACCAAACAAAGGCCAATTCCTACTATGGGGTAGTGTATGCCATTAGCCCACTACTACCACGCATTTGATTACCAAAAAGTGTAGTGGTATTAGAAAAAAGTGTAGTAGTAGTACCAAAAAGCGTAGTAGTATTAGCAAACGGGGTAGTAGTATTAGCAAAAAGCGTAGTACTATTAGTAAAAAGTGTAGTAGGTAGTGTTAATAGCAAAAAAGCGTAGTTGTATTAGGCTATTATGTGGTAGTACTTGAATTTGAATATATTACTACTTTTGATTTGATTTCTGTGTGACTGAGTTCCTATTAGCTTGAAAGTGTAGTGGGATTAGGAAAAAAGCATAGTAGTGTTATTAGCAAAAAATGGTAGTGGGATTAGGAAAAAAGCGTAGTAGTGGTATTAGCAAAAAATGGTAGTGGGATTAGCAAAAAAGCGTAGTAGTTGTATTAGCAAAAAATGGTAGTGGGATTAGCAAAAAAGCGTAGTAGTTGTATTAGCAAAAAATGGTAGCGGGATTAGCACAAAAGCGTAGTAGTGGTATTAGCAAAAAATGGTAGTGGGACTAGCAAAAAAGCGTAGTAGTGGTATTAGCAAAAAATGGTAGTGGCATTAGCAAAAAAGCATAGTAAAAGTATGGACAGAGGTGATGGGCTGGGATTCTGGGAACTCTGGAACCCTGTCTGGCCAGTCCTGGCCAGAGGGGGACCTTTCTGGGTGAGCTGGGAGTCTGGCCAGCTCTGGCCAGTTCTGGCCAGGTGATGTCTAGTTTGCTGATGTAATGCATTAGATAACCTGGCAGACATTTTACTATCTGGTCAACTGCATATAGGCCTGATATAAGAATTACAATACTTTTATCATCATGATATCATGATGACAAGAGCTGATATGTCATATATAATAATGTCATGTAATTGACAGTACATTATAATTGCTCATCAGATACTATCATCATGATATGAATGACAATATTCTTTTCAGTCTGATTTCACTTTGATCATCAATATCTAGTCTTGCCATCTATATCATTTTATGATCATTTGAACAACTCTTCCCCAGCCACAAGTGTGGGAATGTCTTTGTAATGACTGTATAGTACATGTTATATAAACTCATCCTCTCTCCCCTTCTCTCTCTTCTTCACTCTTGTCTCTGAGTTCTACCTCAGGGCAAGAGTCACTCTAAGACTCTAAATCTTAGGGTTCATATCCAGGTAAGTGTACCCTTGTGTGAAGTCATCTGTGAGTGTCTTTCCCTGTTTAATTTTCGCTTTTTTGGAGGTTTAAGTAGTTCATACTTAGTAGGTAGTGTAGTGAGTAGGTACTGATTATGTAAACAATATGGAATTGAATTGCTTTCTGGTAATATCATGATTGATAAGTCCAATTGAAGGTTGCTATAGCAAATTTTATTTTTAAGCTGTTGGTGGTGTCAATGACAATTGTTGGTAATGTCTGATAATGAAAGACATATATGATCTACTGTTCACATTCTGATACATATGATCCACTCTACCTAAATGATTACTTTTGACCTATGCTGCCAAAGCTCCCAGAGAATATATAGCATTACCAATGTGTATATCATTATGATATACCTTATAGGGCTTTACAGGGTAGATAAAGTCTTATATAACATTATCATTTCATTAAAATTTTCCTGATGGGTTTGTCAAGTATGGCCTTCGTATCTTGATTGGCCTCCTTCCAGTCAGTGATAAACCCCTTTACTGTGTCTTCAAGGATGCCATACTGAGAGCATCGCTTCCATGAAGAGGAGGTTCCCACAGCACTAGAGGCTTCTGTGGATGTAGTGGCCAGTCCACCAGTGGCGTCGCTCTTGTGCTTTCTGCCACAAGATGATAAGCTAGATGATGGATTGACAGAAGTACTAATTGATGTAATCACAGAAGACGGGGGTGAGACAGGGATAGATGAAGGGGATGAAGTAGGGATTGGTAACGTTACAGGCGTTGCTTGGGAGTTTACAGCAGGCCACATCATTTGAGCCATCTGCAGAGTTTGAGTTTCACAGAAGCACCCGGCTTGAAATGGCACAAAGGTACTTTGCACAGTAGGCCTTGACACAGACAGCAGCTGAAAATGTGTGGTGGGCTGTGAGGAAGACAGATATACAGGAGAGGGCATAGATGGTGGTATACGAGCCTGTGTGGTGGTGCTGGAAAATTGGGAAGACATGGGCGTAACCTGCGATGATTGAACAAAGAAACAACTGCCAGTGGTGTGGTGTGCATTGATGCCCCTCGCCTTGTCAGGAGGGACAAACTGATGCATGCACTCCCAGTACTTGAAGCCCTTGCTTTGGAACTGTGCAGCTTCTGGCCAAGTCTACTGAATGGTTAAAAATGTATCATATCAGGAGTGGAGGGTGAATGTACCTTGACAAGCTCATCCATGACGAGCTGACCGGCCTCTGTTACAACATTGGCCCCTTTCTCAGCTGAGTACACGAGTCCTGACCCCCCTGCAACAGCTGAAGCTGCATAGTAATCTTGTTTCAACTGTGTATGATGAGAAACACTGAAGAAAATGACGATCTGTCAAACATACACTTTCCCACTTGTCGTGGCAGTTTTTCGCCGTTTTGCGGTGTCCATTCGGTTGGACGAGTAAGTGAGGCAGTAGATCGTTGAAATGTCCTTCTTGAAAGGCCATACGATCGCCTGCCTTGGATCACCTTTCCTCCACGAAATCGAGAAGTGTTAAAACATCTTGGTCAGTCCACATCGCCCTCAGCTTTGGTGGCTCATAGCCTGAAGTGGATGGCGCTTTTCCTTTTGACCCAGAGCCTCTACCTACCATCCTATTGCGAAGTCAAGAGGAGCAGCAGGACGAAGACATGATACGAGCCCGCCTGCAAGAGTGCTCATGAGAGGTCTTTCTTGAACGTGGCATTCGCACAGCAGTAAGGCCTGAGGTGTATATCTCATTGGGCAATGCTAGATATCGGCCCGCACCATGATCTCCGAAGTTCTGCAATTCCACAATACAAACTCTGCCCGGTCTCAGTTTGCACATGTTGTGCGCAAGAACATGGCAAACCCATTACCGTCCGGGCCCTAAAATCTTCGCACATTTTCCCATGCTCTCCAGCTCTCATTTTCATTCCAGCTCTTCCAGTTCTCAATGGATGGACTTGAAACTTTAAACAAAGGTAGATATATAGGTGCAGAATGTGCCTATGGTATTAGTTGGTATGTTACCCTTGGAGGTGTGGTGTGGTGGCCATGCACCCAAAAAACCAACAAGGTGGTGTTGCACATGTTCCACCTGATAAATCCCCAAAGTCCTTGTACATACACACCATTAGATGTATCCTCTACAGCACCAATGGGTCATAATACCCAGAAAGCTACAGTACCCATGTGTACAATGCATACACTGGGGAGGAGGGGATCTGACTCCACCTCCACAAGGACAAGTGCTGATGGTCTGGAACTTTGATAGGTTGTAGATATATGACAGAGCAACTTGGGGTGGAATTTCCAAGTCCATATGTCAAGAACTGCACAATTGGGAGCAGATTTCGCATTTTTACCCCTATTTAGATTTATATCCAGAAACATTGGATCGGATCAAGATTGCATATGGAATGGGTAGATCACTTGTCAATAGTATGCTACAGTACTATGAAATATCATCCAGTGGACAGGAGAAGTGGTGGCAGCAAAAACAACCCAGGCATCTGGTCCGCTTTTTTGATTACATAAGCACACATTCAAGGTTGAGTGGCTGTGCAAAAAAGATTTGCGAAAATTTTAGTATTCTACTTTTATCTCATCCAAAAATAAAGATCTCGCTGATGTAAGCATACTCCCGTGATCCTCTCAACCCAGGCTACAACTTTGGTTTTCAGTGTGGCTGTGCACACCCCTGTCTATGTGGCTGTGCGACCCCTTTCACTGTGTGGCTGTGCAACCCCTCTCCCTGTGTGGCTGTGCAACCCCTCTCCTGTGGCTGTACCTCACTCTTCATTTTGTAGCTGTGCAATGCTTTTCACTGTGTGGCTGTGCTAGCCCCTCTCCCTGTGGCTGTACATCTCCTTTCACTTTGTGGCTGTGCATCCTGATCTCAGTGGCTGTGTTCCTGACCTGGCTGTGTGGCTGTGCAATCCCTTTCACTGTGTGGCTGTGTTGACCCCTGTCTCTGTGGCTGTTCACTGTGTGGCTGTGCCACACCCCCCATCGCATTTAGTCTTTGAGTCCCACAGTCAGAATCTGTGTTTTTTGACAAGAGGTATATCTGGCACAATCCACAAATTTGGGCAAATCTAGCTGCAATGGGTGCCACATCGCCAAACTACCTCAACTACGTTTGGACGCTTGTTATCTACAATGGAAGGTACCCACTCGACGGGAAGACAGAGGAACAGAACGACTGCATATGGGTGTTGTCTGAGATCTACCGAGGAACAGACATAACCCTCGACCGAGTCCCAGAACTTCTCACTCAAACCTGCTCCCTCACGCCCAAGGTCATAGCGGAGTCCATTGATTGACTGCTGTCAGACCTTACGATCAACATCTCTGCCCTCCAGTATCGACTAGTCCTTGAACTTGCACTGGTACTCTTGCTGGAAGAGTGCCGGTCCTTTCGTAACCAAGAGGTCAACCGTTACTCCAAGGCCAAAGTTTGAAACAGTCCTGGCAAAGATACTCCAGCAACAGCAGGATCGACAGTGGACGAGAAGTGTCCTGACATAAAGGCTGAGGAAGCCGAACCAGATCCATGGTTGATGGAGCCGTTTGAGTTCATAACAGACGACGGATATAGCAAGAAGCAAGACACCTCATATAGCGAAACCGCTAAGTTTCTCTCCCAGACTGTTCCTGACGCTGCATCTGCCTTCACCTGGCATTCTTTCTTAGATGCAGCGGCTTGGAACAAGGTGGATTACTCGCTCTACAATGCAACCAACACTACCATGGCCATTCCAGCCACTACCTTCCATCCTGTCGTTGTCAACAAGATGCTCCAACTCTACCTCACCGGTCATGCCCCACTCCCACTCGCCCATCTGCTCTACCAGTATGCATGTTACGACTGCCAATATCTTGGTCACTGGTCGTGCCATAACGGTCAAGGATCCAGGTGGACCCCTCCCGACGTACCCTCCACAAGCAATGGCTCACAATTGTGCACTCTGTGTAAGGAGGGCTAGCCCCTCCTTACCTGTAGATAGGTACCTAATAGTTGAAGTGTGCTTAGCCCCTATGTGAGTCAGGGGCCAGTGCAGAGTCCATTAGGACAGTTGGACTCCGGTACTGTATAGATTATATAAGGATGAGTGCCCGTACATAACGGGCACTCGAGAGACACAAACAGTAACTTCTATTCTACCCTACTTTGACACTCGAATATAACACCGGTCATGTTTATATCGAGTGATCAGTACTTAAGTGGAACAGAAGGACAGACCTTTACAATTTTTTAAACACCCGAACGTGTTATGGCACCCAAGTCGAACAAGGGATCCACACTGCAGAAAAAGAATTCTCGCAGCGCATCAAAACCCCTCGAGCCTGATAAGGATCAAGAGGATTTATATGGTGACGATCCGCCACCATCGGAGAGGACAGATGGATACCAGCAAGCGCGATCGTCTGAGACGATCACGCGAGAGACTCCTGATGAGGCCGATATCGCCATAATCCTAGAAGACGGGCCTAGTGCCCTGACCGAGCTGACTACCGAAACTGCTCTTGTAGAAAATACGAGAGCAGAAGGATCAGGGAAAGGAAAAGAAAAAGAAGGACCTGATACCAGAAAAAAGCCACCCACCTTCCCCGAGTTCATCTGAGAACTCAAAGATATCCTGGCCAAGTGCACCTCCCAATGGGAGAACTTCGGTGACCACGCTGAATGGGGTCACCAGGTACGCACCTTCAGAAAGTTATACGACCTCATGGATATGCCCGACATCAAAAGCACACACGATGGAACTGGCAAGGAAGGCCGAGCCCCCGCATGCGCGATATGAAGGGAAGTCCACTACGAAGACGAGCCTGCGAGATATGCCCGCAGACACGAAGACACTCCACAAGGAGAGAACCCTCGTGGAGTGGAGACAGCCAGATATCAACCAGCTAACGACTGGCTGGATCGCGATATCCTGCCTCACATGGGAAGAGGTCTCAAACAAGAAGAAACCTACGTCTGGGGAACTGGCCCGGGACACCCAGGCAATGACCCAGGTGATGACCCAGACGACGACCCAGACGACGATCCGGACGAGGATCACCGTCGAAGAAACAATCGCAACGATCGTGACGATGATCGCAGGAGAAGAGGACCCCCAGCTCCTCCTCATCAAAACCAGAGAGATGACGAGGAGGAGGAATGCAATCGCCGATACCAAGGGCGATCGCAAGGAATTCACTCACACCGAGGGCTGACCCCCGGCATGAGTGGCTACACGGAATCACTCCTAGAAAAATATTGTCAGAGAATATACGAAGCGGTAGGCCGTCACACAGCTCCTGCAGGACCAGAAGTGAAAGCCATAAAGATCGCACAACCCAAATATTATAAAGGCCAAGACGACATCAACACCTTCGACGAATGGGTCAACCAGACTTTGCGCTGGTTGAAGATATACAAGGTGACAGGCCCAGGCCATGATGCAGACCGCATCACATATGCCGGGACCTGTCTGGAAGGAATGGCCGCGCAATGGTTCGACCAAGAGGTTGACGGCCCAGATCGCACGATCCGCGACTGGACGTTCGAAGACTTCGTATGCACCATGTTCACCTGATTCATACACGAAGCATCTGCACAAAATGCCACTGAACGATACGACAACACCAAGTACTCCCCCGCTAAGGGAGTACTTGCCTTCTACAATGACCTGAAGCACAGGGCATCCAGGATGGTCCAACCACCAGACGAATACTCCATGAAGAGGAAATTCATCAATGGACTCCCTCTGCCCATTGTGGAAGGAGTCCTCAAGTCTAGAGGTGTATCGGCAGAACATATGCCAATGGACCAAATCTTGATTGAAGTGCAAAGGATGGAGAGTGTGCTGAAGCTCATCAATAATCACACTCGAGTCCAGCAGTCTAAACAAGCTGGGACTCGTCCCGCCAACTCGGACAACCGAGTTGGCAATAGGCAGTACACTGATGGGGACTACAGATACACCCAGAAGGGGAATGTGCTGTACAGAAAGGTGTTGGATAATGCGCGCTTCCAGAGAGGAGAATCGTCCAAGCTGCAGGGGCGACACGTGACTGGAGCCAGTCACAAGAGAAGGAGCATGCCAGTAGGCCAGAGTCCGAGGAAGGACTCTGGCCCGCTGCGCCAAAATATCAAATGTTACTGCTGCAGGAAGGAGGGGCACTACGCCAACAAGTTCAACCAGAAAGATACCACCTCGAAGGACAGTAAGACTGGCAAGGCCAGGCTATTTGCTGCCGAGGTGATCGAGGACGATAATGCCGACACAACCCCCGAAACCCAGGAAGCTGAAGCGCCTTCCCATAGCGAAGAAGACCAGGAGCTACATTCAGGGGAAGAAGCAGATGCCGATGACGAAGTCATCGACATCTACAGCGAGTACTACGATAGTGATGACGATGGGGAACCCATCGCGTACCTTGGGTCAATGGAGGCGCACAATTTCGACAATGACGACGAGCAGATAAACTACGCTCGAATGGACATTGAGGAATCCACTGTGGAAGGCGACCCAACCGAGGAGGACAAGCCAGACGACGAAGAGGTGTCATCTGGTGAGAATGAAACTGAAGAGGTAATGGCCAATCCCTGGGGAATAGTGAACGCGATCGAGAATGAAGCCATGCCGCCTAGGGTGGATGACCATGCATGGCACTACTTGGAACGATTCGGCCTGACTCACGTAGATGACTGTCAGACCTGTTGAATCCATCGAGCTCACATCATAAGAGATGAGCTCGCTGAGGTACTGTCCCTGATAGCCACCCGAGCAGTCCCGCATCAATTAAGACGAAGGTCATATGACGAAGGGTGGGATGCGCGAGAAGAGGCAGCAGGCGAAGCACTAGCCCCCCACGTAGGGTATGTGCTGTCAGAAATGAACACTGCCGAGAACATAATAAATCTCGCCCTCGAACATTTGGGGGGCGTGATGGATGGAAGCTGGCCAACGGTCAGCATCGACGGGATGCACCAAACCCTGCTCAGCCTGGGACATCTGGTAGTGAGAACGCACCAGGCAATCCACCCTAGGGAGAACGATGCCTCGACGAGTGCACTACCCTCGTCAAGGCAGATGAGGACGGCGAGAACAGACATCGATAGGACGGGGGAACTCCTCCAGGGCATCTGGGGAGCAATGACTTGCAATGAACGGCGAATGCAGCAGGCACTGCAGGAGAGTGATCACCTTCAGGGGGACCTGCGAAGGTTGGCCGACAGGCTCTCGCGAGCATGCGAGAGCCTCGGCGGGGAACCACGCTCATACGTTGATGTGGAGACCCCGGCCATCCCAGATAGACCAACTGCCAGCGGGCCACCACGCCCTAGTTCAGACGAAACCCGACGATTGATGGCCCTCCGTCCGACAGAAGAAACCACCCATGCATTCCAATACAGAATGCACACCAATAGCACGATTACCCCGAGACCAACAGTCCCCCCACAAGCACGCGCTTGTGTTATAGTAAAAGCCCAGGTCAATGGCTGTGAAGCATTGACCATGATAGACACAGGGAGCACGACCAATTTCGTGAGCCCTGCATTCACAACTGTAGCCAAGTTACCTACATTCACCCTGGCCTCCCAGTTGACATTGCAACTAGGATGTGTCAGAAGTCGTTCCAAGATTATGCACGGCTCCCAGATGAAGTTGCGTCTAGGAGCCTTCACGTGTGACGCATACTTCGATGTCGCAAATATCGATCGATACGACTGCATACTCGGAATCCCCTTCCTCTGATTGCATGGTGTGTGATTGAAGTTTGATACGAATACAATAGAGATTGGGGGAATATCAGTTCCTGCACACACAGAACTGGATCTGTCCAGTTCTGTGGAAAATCAACCACGAGAGAGGGGACGACGCAAGGATGCGCCGTCCTCAACACCAAAGAGCACATGACTGGCGGGTGGGGCTGCACCGACGAGGAACCATCCAGGCCCCACAACGACTCAACGAAGTATTGAGTCACCAACATCGGTAATCGAAAGCAAAAGGCAAGCCATGCTTGCACACATGAAGCCGCAAAAATACTCAGACGAGGATATCCCCCATCTGAGGGAAGGACTCTATAAAAAATATGAACACCGTATGAAGGGAGTGGTGCCAAAAATGCCACCACTCCGAGAAGTAAATCACCGCATACCCTTGATCGACGAGGGTATGTGTTACACCTACCATTTGCCGCACTGCCCGGACTCGCTGAAACCTCAGCTGGCAGAAAAAATCCAACTATACACGAAGGCTGGATGGTGGGAGAGAGCAAGTGTGTCGCAAGCGGCACCAATGCTCTGCATCCCGAAGAAGAACGGGAAGATCAGAACGGTTGTTGACTGTCGGAAGTGCAACGACAACATGGTCAAGGATGTTACCCCATTCCCTGACCAAGACCAGATTTGGATGGACGTTGCGCGAGCGAAGTATCGCTCAAAAATCAACTTGTCGAACACATACAAACAAGTCAGAATCGATCCCAACGACGTCCCGAAGACAGCATTCTCGACTGTCTTCGGCACCTTCCTGAGTCACGTCATGCAGCAAGGAGACTGCAATGCACCAGCCACCTTCCAGCGGCTAATAACGGTGACGTTGCAGGAATATATAGCTAGGATAGTACACACGTACTTAGACGACACATTCATGTACAGCGATACAATAGAGGAACATGTGGAACATGTGTCCCTCATGCTTGACGCGCTCGTGAAGGCCAACTTCTATCTTGAGAGGGATAAGGTCGACCTATTCGCCGAGAAGCTAGATTGCCTCAGCCACATAATCGATGACAGAGGAGTCCATGCGGATGAGGACAAGATGGCCCGCATCTGCAATTGGAGGAAGCCCACGAACCTGAACGAGATACAACGGTTCGTGGGCCTGGTCGAATATCTGGCACCGTTCATGCCAGATGTGTCCACATACACAACGCCTCTGATGGGAATCCAGAGGAACGGTCACCCCTTCCTCTGGCATGAAATTCATGACAGGTGCTTCCAGGCGATCAAGGACCTCGCCTGCAAGTACCCAATCCTACGACCAATAGACCCAAGGTCAGACAAGCCAATCTGGCTCATCTGCGATGCGTCTCTATATGGCATAGGGGCGCTATACGGCCAAGGACCAACCTGGCAAGGATGCCAACCAGCAGGATTTATGTCAAAAAAGCTCACAGACGCCCAGCACAACTATTGGACGTTCAAGAGGGAAACCCTTGCCATACTCAAGGTGCTACTGAAGTGGGAGGACAAGCTTTTGGGATTCCACTTCAAGGTTATCACAGACCACGAAGCCCTCCAATTCCTTCGCATGCAGCAATGCCTATCCAGTCGCCAGATGCGCTGGATGGACTATCTATCATGCTTCGACACTGAGATCATATATGTCAAGGGGTCGGAGAACAAGGTTGCTGACTGCCTGTCTTGGTACTATGAGACAGATGGGGGAGATGAGGCACAAAAGGAGACTGTTGAATGGGCAACGGCCGACATTCAACTCGATCCAGAGGGAGACGACCTTCCAATTGACAGGTTGAGAGAGTTGCGTCTCGCAGCGATGCGAGACGAGACACCAAAAATCAGGGAACCAACAGAGGAGTGTCGTGCAGAGGCCGACGTGCTAAGGCAGCACGCAGAGCAGAGAAGGGAAGAACCCACTCGTGCACCCACGAGTGAGGATCCCACTCTTCTCGACTCTGCGGGGGATCCACAGACGCTCGTCACCCACTTCCAGGGGGAGCGTGGCTTCCTTGACTGCATCAGACAGGGGTACCCGACAGACCCCGTCCTGGCGAAGGTAATCCTACACCCAGATCACCATAAAGGATTCGACGTAGAGGATGGGCTGGTTTACTTGAAGGCCACGATGGGAGACAGGGTACTCTGCCTCCCTCGTGTAGACTGGAGAAACGACCGACTGATGGTGCAAGTGATTGAGCATGCACACAAGACCCTTGGTCACTTTGGAGCCTTGCGCACAGGGGACTACATCCGTAGGCGCTTCTGGTGGCCTGGCATGGGCAAGGACGTCGATCGATTCTGCAGATCGTGCCTGGTGTGCCAGACCACCAAGACCGACAACACTCGACCGGCAGGATTACTCCACTCCCTGCCGATCCCCAAGAGACCATGGAACTCCATAGTGATGGATTTCGTCGGCCCCTTCCCAGAAAGCAATGGCGCCGACTACTTGTGGGTCGTCTTGTGTCGACTGACATCTATGGTCCACCTCGTGCCGGTCAACACCACCATACGAGCGTCCGAACTCGCATGGGTCTTCGTTCGGGAGATCGTGAAGCTGCACGGTCTCCCTGACACGATCGTGTCCGATTGTGACACCAAGTTCACATCACAATTCTGGCGCGAGGTGCACCGACTTCTGAATGTGAGGTTACTGATGTCCACGGCATTCCATCCCCAGACTGATGGAGCCTCTGAACGGGCGATATGGAACATATCACAGATACTACGGGGACTGGTCGCTCCAGACCAACAAGATTGGGCTGAGAAGCTACCGATGGTCAAATTCGCTATCAACTCGAGCATCAACAGCTCGACGGGGTTCGCACCGTTCGAGCTGATGTATGGATACCTGCCACAATCACTGCCCAATGTCAAGGAGCAGTCGATCACGACTGCCCCTGGGGTGATGTCCTTCGTCCGTCGGGCAAGGGAAAACCTAGCGATGGCGCACGATGCGATAATCGAAGCCCATGTGGTGCAGACACACCACACTAATAAACGACGGAGAGAAGGAGGGAAGTACACTGAGGAAGATTTAGTATACTTATCGACGAAGAACCTCGCCTTACCCAAGGGATGTGCTCGAAAACTACTCCCCAAGTACATCGGCCCCATGAAAGTCATCCATGCCAACCCCTCGACCAACACCTATACACTGGAGCTGCCGAAGCAGCTCCAGGAGCGACGTATCCACCCCACATTCCACACAAATCTGCTGCGTTGTCATGAACCCAATGACGACGCGATGTTTCCAAAATGTGATGCCCACGTCTTCTATGACGTGGGTGTACCCGATGATGCAGAATGGCTGGTCAACGAAATAAACGCCCACCGTTGGGTGGGCCGTCAGCTGGAATTCTTGGTCAAGTGGAGTCTAGGCGACTCCACTTGGGAACCCTACCTTCACTGTAAAGAGCTCGAGGCCCTAGATAGGTACCTCGAGCTGCATGGAGTAGACGACCACCACCGACTGCCTAAATGCAGTCAGTGTACTACGGAAGCAAATGCGTAAGGACTTCAAGACTTGCGACTCGCACAAGTCCCCCACACATGATCCACACGTGACCACACTGCCACGTGCCATCTCATCGTTCCTCACCCCCATTTTCAGACCTGCTGCTGGCTCTGTTTAGAGTGTTTGGCTACGACAGAACTTTATCACCCTGATTATGCAATCGTTTCCTTTTCAAAATTTTCTCTCGTTCATCTCTCTTCTTCGTTCCCACATCTATGTAGTTACCACACATCCATAGATAGGTATGTCCCACCATCCCCACCCCACTCACACCCCAGCAGTGTCCTCCTGCGAGGACACTGCTGTATCCCAAGACGTGTCCATGTCACCCGACGACAGGACGCGTTGTCGCGCCACCAAACGGCCTGCAAGGGACGACACACCCCCTCGCAGGCGTTCATTTTCGTACTCGCGGTCCCCCTCCCCTTGTTGTGAGCATTCCGTATCCCCACCACGTCGACACTGGCATGCCAGTGAATTCGGCGTGCTCGTTCACGATGACTGTGGCCGGCCAAACGGCTGCAGCGCGTGCTCCCAGTACGTGCTGCATATGGCTCAAGACCTGGTCCTAGGGACCCCTGACCTCATACACGCACAGTCCAACTGTGTGCGTGTACTTTCACGACTACTCGGCCTCGACGATGTCCCCACCCTATGACGCGAGGTCGACCGTCTTCGGGCTGACCGAGACTACTGGTGGTCCCACGCTCACCACTACCAAGACGAGTGTGAGTGCCTCGAGGACAACCATGACCTCGAACGCACTCATCTGGCTTCCTTGGCATCCCAACCACGCCACAACTGCCCACCCCAGCCTGCCAGTGCTGGGCCTTTGTCGTCGAGCCTTGTGGCTCGTCTTTCAGGGGGAGGGCGTGGGGAAGTCCCCACTATGTATCACCAGTCACCTCGAACCCCCCCTCGTCATGCCACCACCCCCCCCAGTCGTCCCCTCTGCATCTCATGGGGAGCCCCACGAGACGCACAACACCAACGCTGACGAGCCCGTGGAGACACGGCCTCGTCTCAAATGCCCTCTCCTGACCGACCGCCTCAGGGAGGCACGCACCATGTCCCCAATTGGTCAGGGGGAACGACCCCACCAAGCGCTCGTTCTGCTGAATGGCAAGAGGTTCTTGCACGTCCAGGTTCAGCAGAACCTATATCAGTTCGAAGCCCCTCTTTGCGATGACGTGGAGAGGGCAATATCTGCAGGCTACACTCCTGCCATGTTCGGAGCGATCCCCCCAGGTGCAGTGCACCTGTTAAACACAACCTGCGAGATAGATGATGTCTACGCTCACGCTGCAGAGGAGAACGACAAGGGCTGTGTGCCTAATGCCAGGGCGGCCCAACACCTCATCACCTGGATCAACAGGTACCTGGCTGACGTCGATAGGTACACAGGGAGGAAGCCAGCCAAGAACCCTGTGGCTGCCTATGCGCTCTTGCAATGGCACCCTCCCACTTGGATGGCCACGAAGGGAAAGTCCAAGTGCGAAAACTACAAGCCCTCTGTCACAGGGCTTGCCCCCAACCAACCCCTGGCTTATGAGGAGTGTCAAGCCGATCTCACTGAGGCTTGTGAGGAGCCTATCATCACTCACGAGCTGAACCCTATCCCCCAGGTGGAGAGAGCCCCACCTGTCGTTGAACTACCCCCTCCCACTGTAGTGACCCCTCAGGTCACGACTCTGATCACCCCCGTGGTCCCTCCGGTGATTGACTGTCAGGACCACAAAAAGAGATGGCACCAGGACCGAGGTCCAAAGGTTGCCCCGCACTGGGGGGCACCACTATCTCAATGGAGGGAACACATCCAGAAGTACTTGGACGTCGAGGAAACCTCGCACCTCCTGGGTGTGCCAGGTCCACTCGAGGAGCTCGCAGAGGACAAGGAGGCTGCCCTGGTTCGACGAATCAGGGGTTTCGTACTGGAGGGGTACTTCACACCCCGTTTCCGCTACGACTCCAACCGTCACAGTTGGCATTGTAATTTTGCTCGACTCTTCTCTGTCGCTGGCTGGTACAGGGCCATCGTCGAGAGCGAAGGACTAACCATCGTCCCAGGGGCCAAGGGCACCTGGGACACTCCCAAAGACGTCGCACCATCCCCAGCGGACATAGCCCGGTACCTTGCCAGGAACAGGCTGAGCTTCCAGGAGGCCGACGATCTCTATTCCTGGGGTGTCAGTTTCCTCCAAGATGAGAGTGATGCGTTACAAGAAAAGGGACAGCAGTGCCACGACAGCCTGACACAGGGCGACTACCTGCAAGGCACACCCGAGGACCGCATTGCCGACCAGTGCCCCCTCGAGTACTACTTGGAGTGCACTCAGGAGTTGGGGCTTTCGGACTTCCAGGACGTCGAGCCCATCCCTGCCAACGTGAACTCACTAAGTGGGGTCGAGGTGGTCGGGGGCGTGATCGCTGCCACCGACTGTGACGACGACTGGGACCTCGACACCCCAATGGCCAGCAATGTCCAGCAGATGGACGTCGATGACTCGGGCCCAGCCCCTATGTAAGGGGTCCAGGCGGTCCCTTTTGTTTTTCGTTCCCTCGTTTCTAGTGTAGTTGTATACTCGCCGCCCTCACAGACTGGTCCTCCAGTCATTCCCTGTCTCCCCACCATTTCACACTTGTGTACTCTACATAAGTGTGAATTTTTGAATTAAAAAATATAGACACCGTCGATGCCATGTATCGACTTCAAAGAACCCGTATCTGGGTTCTTCAGGGGGAGGGTGTAAGGAGGGCTAGCCCCTCCTTACCTGTAGATAGGTACCTAATAGTTGAAGTGCGCTTAGCCCCTATGTGAGTCAGGGGCCAGTGCAGAGTCCATTAGGACAGTTGGACTCTGGTACTGTATAGATTATATAAGGATGAGTGCCCGTACATAACGGGCACTCGAGAGACACAAACAGTAACTTCTATTCTACCCTACTTCGACACTCGAATATAACACCGGTCATGTTTATATCGACTGATCAGTACTTAACACAGCAAGCATTTCACAATGTTTCTTCAGAAGAAATGCTGGAAAAATGGAGGGAAGAGATACTCTTTTATTTTTGATGTTTGAAAGGGAAAAATGCAAAAACAATATTTTATGTCTGTCCAAAAAACATGGATTAATGGTAGTGCCCATTAGCTTCTACTCTAATTGGCACTAGCATCAATTCATGTTCTCTGGAAGAAAATAAAACATTATTTTTGCATTTTTTCTTTCCAAACATCAAAAATAAAAGAGTATCTCTTCCCTCCCTTTTGTCAGCATGTTTTCTGAAGAAAAACAGTGAAATGCTTGCAGTGTAAGTGGAACAGAAGGACAGACCTTTACACTCTGGGCCCCCGTCCGCTTCACCCCTCTTGCAACCACTCCCCAACTCCCGGGCTGTCTAGAAACCCTGGTCGATCAGGTGTTTGACAAGCCTGAGGGGGGGGTGATGTTATGCCGCTCCTGCCTAACCGTGTGGCCATGCTGGTGGTCTCCTTTCCAAGGCGACTCATGCTACACTGTATATCTGTTCTACCTAGTCATGGCATGTTTCCTTTCTCTTATCGTTTCCTTACCTTTCTACTTGTATACTAGTACGTGCAGGGGCTCTGCCCCTAGTCACATGTGAGACATGATGTGTGGATCATGTGACCAACGTGTCTCTGCCTATCCCCTATCCCAGTATGTGCTTACTGTACTATGTATCGAGTCAGCCCTCCTTCCTCTTCTGGCTGGCTTGTGTTCCTGTTGCTCAGGACATCGCTTTCCATAGCCTCTCAGCTCGGGTCATGTTCCTGAGTTCTATTCTTTCTCCTTTACTACGTGACACTATATTTACAGCGATGACTCCTGTTGAGTCATCCCACCTTGGCATTGTGGCCAGCAGGTTTCTGCTACAGGTCGGTCATCATTGCTATGGTACTGGTACTTACTGCGCCTTGTGCCTTGTGTTGATGTATGACTTGTTGGAGCATATAAATCTCCACTATATTGCAGGTCCTAGGTGCGATGTTTGGGTGCTTACATAATCACCTTAGAGCGGACTTAGCAGTACATTCCTAGAGTTCCCTCAGTAGCTCACAGCCTACTGAGGGTAAGCACCTACATATTTCACAGTTTATTACTTACTGACATCCTGTAGTAGCCTACAGGTACAGTACCCTACTCAGTAGCTCACAGCCTACTGAGGTAGCCTACAGATTATATTTCAAGATGACTCATGTCGAGTCATTTGCCATAGTAAGTGCAGCCTTCGCAGGTCCACCCTAGAGTACCATAGGAGTATATAGTGGGCTGTGGATCATTTGTGATCCCCAGCTTTTAGCTACCTTGCAACGAGCCTCCTTCTCCACTTTCTCACTCTGCGTCAAGTGCTGCTCTTGTCGACCGACTCGAGTAAGGGTTCGCCAAGTTCTGCTCAAAGTACTATCGCAGACCAGGTCTCCCAACTCTCGTCTTAGAGGGTTGTTCTCATAGGCCTTCGACTTAGTCTCGTTGTCTGGCATGGACTTCATCTCGGCCTAACACTACACATGTGCATCCACTGTTAACATTCAATGCTCTATGCAGGTCCCAATTTAAACCAGTCACATTGGACACAACCTGAAACCCCTGTTACCCATGCAGTGCCTTGATGTACCAAAAAAGGGTATGTGCAGCTGTATGGCATGCCTCAACCATCAGAACTTGTTCTGATGTTGAAGGGGGATTGGTCTGGGAAGCCCTTGTTGAAACGAGGTCGAGTGCAGAGTGAACTATGTGAACAGTAAACTCAGTCTCTGATGCGAGTCAAAGTCTCAATATTAACCAACCTATGTGAACAGTAAACTAAGTAGGTTGGTAAGTATTATCAAACTATAACAAAACCAGAAGAGCATACCTCAGTCTCTGATGCGAGTCAAAGTCTGAGGTCCGAAGGAAAAAGAAGTGCCGCAAATGCACGGGCTCATTATGTAATCACTACTCGCTGTAAGTAAACAAACTCCAACACACCCCCTCAGTGAGATAAGTGAGAGAAAAAAGGAAGAACGTGCATAGTAGTTATGCTTCACTTGCATGCATAGGTATAATGGCATCATGCGGCTTTGTTTTTTTGATGGTTCGAGTGGTGGTGCAGCCGAATCTTGTATGGATTGAAGACTCGGATGTGTTCATGTATAGTAGGCAAAATGTTGGTGTCGAAATTGTACTTGCCATCCTTGGTAACGGTTGGTGGCAGAGTATGGGTGGTGCTGGAAGTGCTGGTGGTATGGCCCAGTTGCGTGCGACGATCTTCAGTTGTCAAATACTTATTTATTTTATCCATAACGTGCTCCCAGTTGCCATCCGGACAACGAAGCGCCTTGACGAAGGTTTCGCTGTTGTTGTTCGTTGTTTGTGCTTGGTAAGCAGCCACGTCCTCGTTGATCGTGCATTCTCCCCTCGCTTTGCATGCCTCGCGAAGGCTCTGCATGGCCATCACCTCAACCCCTTCAACTGTGCGACCCTCTGAGTGGATAGGCGTCCCGGGTATGATCGTTTTGCTTCGTGGGTGCATCGGGAACTGAGCTAGAGCCAAAAACTGACTGTTTTCACTTGTAGGGCGCTTTTCAGGCTCGTTTTCGAGTTTCAGACTGGCGGCGAGCCATTTCGAGGTGTGTAGGCTGTCGATAGGGTTTGTCATGGGTGATACATGCCCCTTGGGGTCCATAGGCACTTCGTTTGGCAAGTTAGGCACCGTTTTCACTGTAGGAGACATGGATTCATTTTGGTCACTATTCAGTTTGTTGGGTGACGACGATGGCTTATCAGGTTGATCGGGAGCTTCCTCTTCGTTGTCACAGACAGTCTTAACCCCCTTCTCCCCACAGGATTCATCCGATTGAAGATTGGAGTCCATTGTGCTGGTGTTCTCCTCCAGATGGTGTTGCTCCAGGTCTGGGTAAACCATGGGTACGTTTTCAAGTCCCCTCTTGCTTTCTCGATGTTGACCTTGTGGAACTATAGCTGGGTGGTTTTTTTCAGCTCGTATTCGACCTCCTGAATTTTCCTCCCTGGTAACGGTATCGATTTTGCATGGTACCGAGTTTTTCAAGGAGATGGTGGTGGTGGGTGTGTAGTCAACGATGTACACTGCCTGTGGAGAGTTTATCCCTCCAAAGCATTCATGAGGTACAGTCGTATCATATGGCATTGTAGTCGTCCACTCGACCTCTGAGATGCCATTCGTCCATCTAGATCCACCGCTGCTGTTCTGCACCAAGTTTGCGTCCACTCCGAGTTGAAGGGTATTGGATTTAAGGTAGGGCATGGGCTCGTCTGAATCCCATTCACTAACCCCATTGCTGACGGGATGTTTAGGCCTAGCTCCGACTTTGCCTGGGGTTTGAGCGAGTCGCTCAGGCACAGTGGGGAGGTGCTGTCCCAATCGAGTGTTAGACTCCATGGACCTTCGTGTGGTGGAGCTGTCTTGATGTGATGTATCAGGACTGCTGGCGAGTGTCGTAGATGGTGTAGCCTTTCGATATTGTTTTCCCTCGAGGCAGGGGGAACATGCTGCATCTGAATACTGCTCGTTGCCGGTAACCACTTTCCCTGTAGCCATATTCTTGCTTACTGCACATGCAGGAGTGTCGGTTTCGGAGTTGGGGTTACATGGAGTTTGGTACAGTATGTTGGCAGGATGACTCTGGGTAAGTGTTGTCGCTGCAAGGATGTAGAGTGAACCACGCTTTTGACCCATACCCACAGTTTTGTTGTTGGCAATCAAGGAGCAACTGTTGGATTCGAAGGTGACCTTTCCACCTCGACTGGCAAGGTACGAGACTGAGAGAAGGTTTGCATTTAGACTTGGCACGTAGTACACTGTCTGTAGTGCAACGTGACCAGTCGTTCCACCTGTGAGGTGCATTTCGAGAGTGATGCAGCCTGTGGCGGTTGCGAGTACTGTGCTCCCATTTCCTATTCTGACTGCTCGTGCAGGTGAGAGAGTTTTGAACGATGAGAACCATGACTGATGGGAGCACATGTTTACAGTGGCTCCGGAGTCTACTATCCAGTGCTTGTCAAGTGCCATGTCGAGCGTGTTAGCCAGAAAGAGTTGTAGGTATGTTGTGTTGTCAGAGGACATGTGAGCAACTTTGGCGTTTAGCTCGCCCTTGTCTTTTTCATTCGCTTTGTTCTTCTCGTCTGATGCAGTGGTCTTCGCAGCTTCATCAGCCTTCTTCCTACGGCAATCTTCTTCGATGTGCCCAGTCTTTTTGCAGTAGGTACATTTCAGCTTTCTCTTCTCGTCCTTCACTTTCCTTTGTTGTCCAGACATTTTTTCTGTGAGTGCAGATTGGCCAGTAGTGGCCTTCTGTGACTTTTCCTCGATTAGGACCTGGGATATGACAGCATCAACCGAGAGCTTGTCATCTGTGGACATGAGGATCATGCGGAGTGTGGCATATGAAGATGGTAGGGAAATGACCATGGCAATCGCAATGAGCGAGTCGTCGAGAGGCTGTCCTAGTGATTTTAGGATGTGTGCCTTCTGCCGCATGGAATTTAGCTGACTTTCCATAGGACTATCATCTGAGAGAGTGCCACGGAAGAGTTCGCCTATTAGGTATGCAATGGTTTGCTTGCCCTTTCCTTCGTAGCGCTGGCATAGCTTAGTCCAGACCTGTGCCGCTGTCGTGGCATGGAGAACACCACTGAGGGGTTCGTCCTTCAAGGTAAGAGTGACCTGGGCCCATGCTTCCTTATCCTTGAGCAACCATTCTGCATGGCCAGCAGGATCCGCATTAGGGTCGGGTGCAGTTGTTGACGTGCCACCAACAATATCCCATAGTCCGCGTACATCTAGTATCATCTCAACTCGATACTTCCATGTTTGAAAGTTTGACCCTTCATCATCTAGGGATGGTATATCATAGAGATGGCTTGATGCATGTGAGGACTTTGCAGAGAGTGACGTGGTAGCTGTAGTCGTGGCTGTTGCACTTGCCCTTGTCAGGCCAGCTGTAGAGGCTGAAGGTGGGTTCGACATTGCAGTAGGTTATAGGTAGACGAGATGGAGAATTCTGTGTATAGTTCAGCCACTGGCGGGGCTCATAACCTGTTGAAACGAGGTCGAGTGCAGAGTGAACTATGTGAACAGTAAACTCAGTCTCTGATGCGAGTCAAAGTCTCAATATTAACCAACCTATGTGAACAGTAAACTAAGTAGGTTGGTAAGTATTATCAAACTATAACAAAACCAGAAGAGCATACCTCAGTCTCTGATGCGAGTCAAAGTCTGAGGTCCGAAGGAAAAAGAAGTGCCGCAAATGCATGGGCTCATTATGTAATCACTACTCGCTGTAAGTAAACAAACTCCAACAGCCCTCAGTGTGTTCCAGTTTCATATAGCTATGGAAATACCAATGGTACCTTTCCCCCTGCCATGAACATGCGATAAGCCAACTGGGAATGTCATATCCAGAACAGAATGTGCAGCACATATAAACAGGGGACTTTACATCAAGCATGATCTGCTGACGATCAATTGCAAAGCTCCTGTTAGGCCGAGACGAAGTCCATGCCAGACAATGAGACTAAGTCGAAGGCCTATGAGAACAACCCTCTAAGATGAGAGTTGGGAGACCTGGTCCGCGATGGTACTTTGAGCAGAACTTGGCAAACCCTTACTTGAGTTGGTCGACCGGAGTAGCACTTGACACAAAGCGAGAAAGTGGAGAAGGAGGTTCATTGCAAGGTAGCTAAAAGCTGGGGATCACAGACAATCCACAGCCCACTATATACTCCTATGGTACTCTAGGGTGGACCTGCGAAGGCCGCACTTACTATGGCAAATGACTCGACACGAGTCATACATCAACACAAGGCGCAAGGTGCAGTAAGTACCAGTACCATAGCAACGATGACTGACCTGTAGCAGAAACCTGCCAGCTGCAATGCCAAGGCGAGACGACTCAACAGGAGTCATCGCTGTAAACATAGTGTCATGTAGTAAAGGAGAAAGAATAGAACTCAGGAACATGACCTGAGCTGAGAGGCTGTGGAAAGCGATGTCCTGAGCAACAGGAACACGAGCCAGCCAGAAGGGGAAGGAGGGCTGACTCAATACATAGTACAGTAAGCACACACCAGGATAGGGGAAAGGCAGAGACGCATCAGTCACATGATCCACACATCACGTCTCACATGTGACTAGGGGCAGAGCCCCTATGTGTACTAGTATACAAGTAGAAGGGTAAGGAAATGATAAGAGAAAGGAAACATGCCATGACTAGGTAGAACAGAAATACGGTGTAGCATGAGTCGCCTCAGAAAGGAGACCACCAGCACGGCCACATGGTTAGGCGGGAGCAGCATAACAGCTCCCCATTGGTAAGAATACCTCCCAAAGCCTTTTGTTCCCTCTGACAGTCTCACCAGTCACAATGTCTGAAGACATAGAGTTCACCTACAAAAGTGGTGGAAAGTCAGTAACACAAATGTTATTGTGGAAAGATAGACAAAGCAGCAGTCAGGAGGCCATTGGCATTTGGCATGTTGGCAACTATGCTTGGAAGCTGTATTTGGCGAAGGATGATGACCAGTGTAAGACCCTTGAGAAGCTCAGGGAGGACTACTGTCAGGCAGATGCTCATGGGCTTCCTATGGCTAAACCTCACTTCCAGGATGGTATGATCAAGCAGGGAAATGGCCATCTGTACAGTGGCATGGTTCTGATCATGGATTGGTTTGAGGGAACCAACTTCCACAGACATCTCAAGCCATTCAAGTCAGCATTGAAAACTCACAACATCTCCCACAGCAAATCTTCCACAGACTACAAGAAGTACATGTACATCCTCATGCTTAGGTTCTTCATAATGCATTTGAATCCCTTTCTAGGATCAAAGCTGGATGTGAAAGTGCAGAGGCTGTAGGACTGAAAGACTGCCAGGGTTATGTCAAAACTGGCAAGTATGAGCCCATAGTGTTCATTGACATCCATACATCTTGGAATGTGCAACAAAAGAAGTTTGGAACTAGTCAGCAAGCTATTGATATGGTTGACGATATAACTAAATGGGGTACAGAATCATAGTGGCCATCACATCACACGTTGTATACTCTGTGCTTGTTGCTAATGAGGTGGGCACTATTGTTTCTGCAGTGAGCATCTGAGACTGTTCATACTTGTTGAGACAATGGTCTCAACAATCCACAGTACAGTCATCAGCTATTGTTCAGTTCATCATATGGTTTCTTTGATTTGTTCTCGCTTGTATGCACTGACATATCGTACTTCTTCTGTATCTCGAATAAACAGACCGGAGTGTCTGGAAACTTAAGAAAGTCCTTTGTTGTGACACCATCACAAGTCTCTTAACTTTGCGTCAGTCACTACAGAGAAGGACCCCAAGAAGGGGGAATGATGTGCATCTTGTCTGCCCCCAACAGAAAAGCTAGAAATATATATGAAGGTAGCTACCAGACACGAAATCAGCATCAGATGAGAGAGTAGCTCATCCATCACACCGGCACATTCTGAGCGGCCTATTGCCCGATTAGGTAACCCGGCTCGCTTCTGTCAGCTATTCACCAGTACACGGCATTCAGGGGGAGGCGAGTAACGGGAGAGCATGAGAATGATACGATAAGCAGCACTTCTTTTCCTACAAAACCACTCAGACGACCGTAAGATTTGCTTGCGCGACCATGGATGGTGAACCACTCCATTACCGATTCTGAGAACTCTGGAATTCATGATATCGTGACAGAAAAAATTTGTCCAACAGGCAAGGATGCCGTCGTCTACATCCTACCTATCTTTGCCATGCAGTATTTTATGGGAACGTTGGTGCAACTAAAGAACACGGCGTTGTTTCGCGTTGCATTGTTACCCATCGTACCGTGGCTTGCATGGCGGGCCGTTTCGGCACTTGACCTTTCTTGTGGAATCCATGAAAAAGCTCAGGCAAACGCCATTTTCGTCGTGAGTATCCGTTCATTCGCGTCCAGGCATTGGGTCGTGAAGCCCTGAAACAGAGTCACATCATGATGTTGTCTGCACGAACGGCCATTTGGGCTACGGCTCAAGAGCCTTATATTCGAGACAATGTTCCAGCTAGCGTTCCCGTCGCCTTTTGGAATGCGTGGGATCTACTCTTAAACTCGCGCGGTATTGGCTGGAATTGGTCGCGAGGAATCCCCGTTCCAAAGCCATCACTCCAAACAAATTCGAGGATTCGATTCTTGGTGCATGCTGCGATGCGCGCATTCTTCTACGGACTGGCTTTCGACGCCTTCACAGAAGCAACGTGCAGTTTCTCCCAACATCTCGGTTCGTGGAGGGGTGATTCCATCCTCGACTATTCTCTTCCACTCGTTCCCAGATATTTGCGTGCCCTGAAGATATTATATCTCTCGGTTTGGTTAACCTACTTTGCCTTGCATTGGGCATACTATTGTCTCGCTATTGTGTGCATCGTCATCTTTTACCAACATCCATCACAATGGCCGCCTTTGTTTGACAGACCGTGGTTGTCCACATCGTTAACCGACTTCTGGGGGCGACGATGGCATCAGATGTTCCGCTTTCCTCTGGTCTCATTGGGCGGAGTGCTTTCGGCACGTCTGTTCGGTCGTCCTGGTGGCATTTTGGGCACATTCCTGATATCGGGCATCTTCCACGTCATCGAACTCCGTGCAGTGGGACGAGGAGGTAGTGCTACGGTGCAAATAGGTTTTTTCGTCTTGAATGGGGTCGGGGTGCTACTGGAGCAAGCTTGGGCCAAGAAGACGGGTCGTCGTGTCGGCGGTGTGTGGGGTTGGATATGGACGTTCTCGTGGTTGACACTCTGGGGTCTTCCTGTTGTAGACGAGTGGGCGAGAGTAGGTCGTTTTGCCGTGGACAGGTTCCCGGGTGGGGCCAAACCCACGATGGCGCTGCTTTCGCTGGTGCTCCCGCCTGAGGTCGACAAGGGATATGTTTTGCGATGCCTATGTTTCGGAACGTCGCTACCATTCCTCGTATACACCCTATTCACGCTGTCCTACTAGTTGTCGGTTAGATCGAGACTGCTGTATTCCGTCCGATGATGTTTCGGAAAAGCTGTGGACTCATGTGTGACCGTGTAGTAGTAGTACTCGAAGTATCTGCCTTTGCAGCAATCCACCATACAAAATGGCTCAGCCAAGCTTTCTTCCAGCCTTGCCTCAGTCCGATATCGTCCAAGCGGCCCAGGTAATCTTTTCGTGCCCACCCCATGCGATGTTGGCTCAGGAGGCCCGTAGTTGATACAGCAAGCCTACTCCCCATCCGGCGTGCAGGTGTCGTCCGGTACGCAGCGCAGACTGCAGCAGGAGCTTTTCGACATTCAGAAGCGATACGAGGCCTGGGGACTGGTCATTCCTTTCTTGAACCACGAGGATTTCAACGTGCAGTTCTTCGGTGCACATACCGTCCAGGTCAAGATCGCTCGTGACTGGTGGGTCTGCCTAGAATGACAGCTTTTGGCCGATCACCAATAACGTATCCAACTGACATCCCCAGGGAGTCCTTTCCGCCAGATGACGTGCCTTTTCTACGAGATCTACTCTTAGAACTTACATCGCATGCCGTCCTGTCGGGCAAGAACAAGGTTATCCTACGGAAACTGTTCGTCGCTGTAGGTACACGCAGATTAAACGTGTTCAGCGCTTTATGTGGCTCTACAGATCACATCCTTGGCTTTGAAGCTTGCCCCTGGAGCGCCTTCTGGATGGCCTGATTGGATAGTATCGACCGTGGACTTTTTGTCTAGTCGAGGTGCGTCGACAGGGAGTCTCCTCGAATTCCTCTCCATTGTAGCGGAGGAGGTCGAGTCAGCGGATTTGGTGGGGCCGAGGAAGTGCGTCCCCTCCGTTCGACACATCATGCATCAGCCCTGACGATAGCGCTATTAGGCTGCAAATGAAACAGACACTTCTCGACGCGTCCCCACTCGTCGTTCGAGCCATCACTGGATCCATCTCCCAACCCCGTTCCCAGATAATCGCGCGTGAAGTAGACCCTGCATTGAAGTGTCTACAAGCGTGGATGTCGATCCTTCGTGCAGAGTGAGTGTTGGCGTCGTACTCGTTTTGCTTGTGGCCGAACGTTCATCTTTGCTGCCCTCAGCGATATCACCCCTTTAATACCATTGCTCATATCACTACTCAACCCTTCGACACCGGATGCCGAGCTGGACCCTGATGTCTTCACGCCGGCTTCGGATACGCTACAAGAAATCATGTCCTGCTCGCCTCTGGCCGCTGGAGCAGGTACTGCAACGTTGACAGAGCCACTACTTCTCTGGCTTGATACATGGGGAACCCGGATACTACGATCGAGCTCTTCACGTACGTTTACACCCCTCCACGAACTTAGCCAGGTGACCATTCGTACGTCTAGCGGAACGTTTGGCCGACGTATCTCATTCCCTATGCAAACTGATCACCACGCTGGGTGACCATTCCAACACCTACTTTGCCTCTAACATCACATCACACAAGCTTGTGCCGGGTTCTCAGCAGGTGAGATCGCAGTTGATACAGGGCTTCCTCCGGTTGTTGTTGGGTTATACTGGTTTGCCCGGGTATTATGGTGTTGATGAGGAAGAGAGTGAGATGACGCTTGGGTTTTGGTATCTCTTGCAAGAGTCTCTGTGGGGTGTCGACTTCGATGAGGACGGTGGGGGTGGGGATGTGTCGTCATCACCGTTGGTGGAGGAGGAGCAGAATCGGATGGCTGTGGTGCATGCTGTCTACGCTGAGTTGGTCAAGGTTTTACGGAAAAAGGTTGAGTGGCCTCCTCAGAGCGTACTTGCATCCTGGACGAAAGGTCAGTTGTGTGCTCGTGACAATCACTTCTCAGCTGACTCGTGATTATCAAGATCAAGTGGAGAAATTTCAGGTGTAGGTATTGCTTCTAACCTAGTAAATGTCCTAACTCGTGATCAGGTACCGACGGGATGTCGGAGATACGCTGATAAACGCGTACGTCCCAGGTGTTGGATATCGAGATTTTCTCTGACTGGAAACCAGATATTATATTCTTCGAAATGACATGCTAGCGTATTACGTCAACGACATTCAAGAACGCCTCCTACATTCAGCAGCACAAAACGAATGGGAGGTATGTGGTTGCCACTTCTTCAATGCGAGAACGGCAGGCACTGATGAATCTCAGGAGATTGAGGCAACTTTGCATTGTATCATGTCGGTCCAGGAAGCGTTACCGCTAGAAGACAATCCTCTAGTGTCCCAATTATTTGGTTCAGAGGTTTTAGGCTACTTACCTAGGGTCGGACAGGACAGAATCCGGCGAACGATGCTCGGTCTAATTGGCAAGTGATTTTTCTTTCAATGGTTTCTTTTTTGGAACTCATTCCATTGACTTGCTGCAGGCACGTATGCATCATGGTTCACCACGCAAAACAAGGCTATTAGTCCTACGTCCAGCCCTTCGCTACTAATGAATGCCATTTCGTACGTCGTCGCAGCCCTCCCAGAACCTTCTCTATGTCTCCCAGCCGCCAACTCCTTGCGTGACCTGTGTGACGCCAACCGTGTTGCACTGGCCCCGCATGTAGGTGCATTCGGTGAACTGCATGCGGGTTTAATTGGAATTCCGGTAAGTTTCATGTGGGCGTTACGCCGCAGCGGAACATCTGACGACTAGCTGTAAATAGGATACGGAAAAGAGCAAGGTGTTGCAGTCCATCGCCAGCGTCATTCAAGCACTCCCTCCGGAAGAAGAGATTCCGCCCATTCTTACCATCGTCAACCCGGTGGTTGAGAAGCTGGGACAGGCTCTGGGATCTTCTTCACAGGTTCGTGCTCTCCAGCCTCTATTGTAAACTTGCAGGTTCCTTACGCGCTATAGCTCCCAGACGAAGCGCGTTCGGTGATAATACTTCAGCTCCAGACTCTTACAGGGGTCTCCAAGGGTCTTACGCGGACTACGGACTCGTTACTTGTTCTCGAAGAGTCATCCCCTGCTGATCAAGCCGAAGCTGAGCTATTGCAGCGAGCCCGCAATGATTATCGTACGGCGAAACTTCGAGAAGACATATTCAATGCAATCAGGAGTACGATCGAGATTTGGTCAGGAGACGCAAGCGTGAGCGACGTAAGAGATTGTGGTTTGCTTGCTGTTCCTTCCTGTAACACTAGACCAGGCACTCAGTGACCTCATCCGTTCCGTTACATCCCTGCCATCGGACACGACGCTACTGTCACTACCGGCTGGTCCGTTGTTGGGTTTGATATGCATAGCATGTCAACGACACTTGACGGCTGTCTGGTTATCACTTGCTAAATCTCTTGTCATCCAGCTTGATCCTCCACCTCCGTTGGTAGCGTCAATCATCAAGCCATCTCCAAACGCGGAGGCTATCGCGATCTTGTCTGATGCACTTCCGGTGGTACTGCAGACGTCGTTGTCGTTGCTGGGCCGACCCGGTGCATTAGAGTCGGTGCGTCAGGTTCTCAGCACCTTTCTATCAGGATCTCACTGTGTGATACGACTCACAGAATCCGGATATCGTGCAAGCGTTCTTTGGCTGCTTGGACTCTGTGAGTGGTTGACGTTCCGGGCTCCGATGATGCGCTCAAGTTTTGGGTGGTAAGGTCGCAAAACATTTCATCACCATATTTTATAAGTTGCCCCCCGGAGCGCTAGATGCTTTGATGCAATGTGCGGTAAGGTCGCTTTCGATGCAGGAACGTTACTCCCTCGTGGCTACGTGCACTTTCCTGGTGGGTAGCAGTTCGTGGTCCTAGATACGAGATGTGTCTAACGCGATACATAGGAAACCCTCGTCCGCCGAACTGCGAGTAGTGATGAGTTAGGGGATACAAGCACTGCGTTGGTCCACCAGTACGGTCAGCCAATTCTTCGAGCGGTGCTCTGTGGGTTTGCAGGCGTTGCGCCCCGATCCGCGACTGCCAACCTCATCGAACTTCTTTCGACGATAGCATCAAAGCATCCAGCAGAAACGAGGGAGTGGATGAATGAGATACTCTTTGCTGTCCGTTTCTATTTTTGAGGGTTGTTGCGGGAGCTAATTTTGCTGGTTCACAGGATGACTTCGTCGAGTCGCGAGCCACACCAGAGGCAAAACGGGCATTCGTGAAGGCGGTGATAGGGTCGGTTGACATCATTTTTGTTCATTTTGGCAGCTACCCTGACTGGAGTGGCTGTATAGGTCGAGGTCGCCGAAGAAGACCAGGGACGCAGCCCAGCAGTTTGCGCTCATAGCGAGAGGACTGGAAGGGACTAGTTTCGGGTATGCGTCAGTGACCATGTGAATTTTTGCGGAATGCGACGGATCGTTTTTGCTTGTGTGCCTGGTCGGACTAAGTCGGCGTTTGCCCGCCGCGTGGGAACACTCTGCCATACGTAGAATAGTACACAGATGGTAACGCGTGGGCTGTGATTGGCTGAGTCATCTGTTTATATAATGGCCGGGGTGTTCCGATGACCTTCGCACTTTTCAATCTGCTCGAGACAAGGAAAAACGGCTTTGGTCGCTGCCGTGCACGACGATGCTGACACTCACTCGCACTGCTAGCGATGCTATGCGGCCTCTGCAGCGCTTGGCTGCTGGTCTGGCCACCGCTGCACCGAGAATTGGAGACACCAAAGTACCCATGTCGCTGTTCGAGAAGGACGCCTATATCAACTACCAGCGCATCGAGGATAACCTTGCCGTCATTCGAGAAAGGTTCGTTAGGTTTGTTTTCTTGTCGTACCCTGACGACTGACTGTTGACCTCGCAGGTTGCGCCGCCCATTGACACTGTCGGAGAAAATCGTATATGGCCACTTGGACGACCCTCATAACCAGGACATCGAGCGTGGTGTCAGTTACCTCAAGCTCCGTCCAGACGTGCGTTTCTCGTCTCACTTCCGTTCATCCTCCAGTCCAACTCAGTCGTTCCTTCTAGCGCGTAGCTTGCCAGGATGCTACTGCTCAGGTATATCCTTATCTCAACGTAATACAAGTACGATACTGACGTCATTCAGATGGCCCTCCTCCAATTCATGTCAGCCGGTATGGACACTGCTGCTGTCCCTACCACCGTCCACTGTGACCACTTGATTGAGGCTCAAATCGGCGGCGTCAAGGATTTGCAGCGGGCTATTGACATCAACAAGGAAGTGTACGACTTTTTGGCTACTGCTACTGCTAAGGTATCGTCGACACCTTCCCCTCAGCTCAGCTCTACTGACAGTCTACTTTTCTTTTGTTCAACAGTACGGTCTCGGCTTCTGGAAACCTGGTTCCGGTATCATTCACCAGATCATCTTGGAGAACTATGCCTTCCCTGGTGGCCTTATGATCGGTACCGACTCGCATACACCCAATGCGGGCGGTCTTGGGATGGTGGCCTGCGGTGTTGGTGGTGCCGATGCTGTCGACGTCATGGCTGGCATTCCTTGGGAGCTCAAGTGTCCCAAGGTCATCGGCGTTAACCTGACCGGCAAGATCGGCGGATGGACAACTCCAAAGGGTATGTGTGGAACACATCTTCCCCTCCTAATCTCCGCGCTCACTACCGTCACGTAGACGTTATTCTCAAGGTTGCGGGCATTCTGACGGTCAAGGGTGGAACCGGTGCAATCGTCGAGTATCGTGGTCCTGGTGTCGAGTCTCTCTCCTGCACGGGCATGGCTACTATCTGTAACATGGGTGCCGAGATTGGTGCTACGACGTCGCTCTTCCCCTTCAACCACCGCATGGTTGATTACCTCAACGCTACCAAACGCCATGAGATTGCTCAGTATGCCCAACGCTTTGCACACAACCTTCAAGGCGACGAAGGAGCTGATTATGACCAGAACATTGAAATTGTAAGCGTGTCATATGGATGTCCCAATTTCCCTCGCTCAAACCATTCGATCAATGCAGAACTTATCCGAGTTGGAGCCGCATATCAATGGTCCATTCACTCCTGATCTTGCTACGCCTCTGTCCAAGTTTGCCGCGGAGGTTAAGAAGAGCAAGTGGCCCGAGGAACTCAAGGTTGCTCTCATTGGCTCTTGCACGAATTCCTCGTACGAAGACATGTCCCGTTCAGCGTCCATTGCGCAAGAAGCTGCCGACCACGGCTTGCAAGTTAAGAGCCAGTTCACTATCACCCCTGGCTCTGAGCAAATCCGATCCACCATCGAGCGTGATGGTCAGATAAGTGTCTTTGAGAACGTTGGAGGTCTTGTCCTTGCCAATGCCTGTGGCCCTTGCATTGGCCAATGGGACAGAAAGGATGTTAAGAAGGGCGAGCCCAACTCCAGTGAGTATCCGTTTGGTTGGCGTGACCAACGTCTAACTCCACCGGCTATTAGTCATCACCTCGTATAACCGCAACTTCACGGGCCGCAACGACGCTAACCCCGCTACTCATGCTTTCGTCGCTAGTCCCGACATTGTGACTGCCATGGCATTCGCCGGTGATCTCACCTTCAATCCCATGCAAGACACGTTGACCGGAACCGACGGCAAGCCGTTCAAGTTCTCCGACCCCTCAGGGTTTGAGCTTCCACCTCGCGGATACGACCCTGGTCAGGATACTTTCCAGCCACCTCCCGCAGACCGCGCCAGCGTCAATGTTGCTGTTGATCCCAAGAGCGACCGCCTCCAGCTTCTGCAGCCGTTCGAGCCGTGGGACGGCAAGACCCCAGTTGACCTTCCTATTTTAATCAAGGTCAAGGGCAAGTGCAGTAAGTGATCCTGGTGTCATTCCTCGCGCGTGCAGTAGTCTGATCGAGCGCTACCTAGCCACTGACCACATCAGTGCTGGTGGTCCTTGGCTCAAGTACCGTGGTCACCTTCAGAACATCTCTCGTGCGCAGACCACTCCCTTGTATAGTGTTGACACAAATCTGAGTGTTTGTTAGAGAACCTTCTGATTGGTGCTATCAACTCTGAGAATGGCGAACCCAACAAGGTTAAGAACCAGTTCACCGGCGAGTACGACTCCGTCCCCCAAACTGCCGCATACTACAAGTCCAAGGGAGTCAAGTGGGTTGTTATCGGTGACCATAACTACGGAGAGGGTTCTTCTCGCGAGCACGCTGCCCTTGAACCCAGATACCTTGGCGGTCTCGCTATCATCGTTCGCTCTTTCGCTCGTATCCACGAGACCAACTTGAAGAAGCAGGGTATGCTTGCCCTGACTTTCACCAACCCAGAAGACTATGACAAGATCCGTCCTGACGACAAGGTCGACATCCTCGGTCTCGAATCCTTTGCTCCAGGCAAGAACCTTACTCTGGTCGCCAAGCATGCAGATGGTACCAAGGACGTGAGTGTTACCTCCCGAGGTTCATAACAAGAACGCCTTGCTGACGTGCCCCACAGGAAATCTCCCTCTCCCATTCCTTCAATGAGGGTCAAATCGAGTGGTTCAAGGCTGGGTCTGCTCTCAACCTGGTATGTCATTCGTCCCTGCATTCTAGTTCGCGCTTACTGGAATTCTATCAGATGGCGACCAAGGCCAAGCAGCAGTAGAGGTAATGTGTGCACTGCACACTTGCATTCGTTGTAGAACTCTATAGGGTGACGTCACTTGTCCTTCGTGTCTGGGGGAGTCCTGGATCCTTACTGTATTCTCAATTCCTCATTATTCCTGTGTAATTACTATCCAGCTGACAGTGCAACAAAAGTATCCCTGATGCGGGATTATTTCCAGGTTTTAGGGCCTGCATCAGCAATGATACTAGTAGGTATCGATGTGACAAGGTCAAGCGTTCCCAGAGGCTGTGTGCCACGATTCCTTGCCTACACTACTTGCCTAAAAGCAAGAGGGCTTGAGAAATACTCAGCTAATTGGAAAAGCCTACCGTACCACTTCATTTCGTGCCGTCTCTGCGGAATTCGGCGCGAACGCGATGGATGTCATGGGCAGCTCTACAATTCCGGTATGTATGGCATCTTCATATGCTCGCTTGTTGGCGTTCCTCAAATTCAGTCTCAACATGAACGAAGTGTGAGTTGAAGTCGTCAGTGTTAACGTGACACTTACGATGCAAGGAGGGAATTAGCATAGACTGGGGAAACATGCCACAAGTGAATACAAGGGATGGAAAGGGAATCAATCCACTTCACGTACGACGCGTTTGTACAAGGATGGCTCCGGTAAAAGCCAGGCTGAGAGGCTGAGCTAGAGTCTAATGGAGGCACATGGCTCAGCCACCCCTGGGATTTCCACGGAAAAACGGACTGACCAACGCAAGGGCAATGATGTCGACCAACCTGTATAACGCACAGTCAGTTCTATTCAAGTTACGAAGGCTCCCGAGAAAGCGCAATTACACTGTAATCCCCCCTGTTGCTACAGCGAACACGAGAAGTCTATTGACTAGCAGGTTCGTTCTTCAGAGAGAAAAGAAAGTCTCCCTGAGCGACAATGTCTGTCAAAGTCAGGGTACAAGGTACCTACCTCAATGTCTGATCACGGTTCTTGTTGAGGTGCCAAGCCATGATGGAGGCCGAAAATGTGTCACCGATAATGAAAAGGGTATTCCCGGTGAGGATCAGAATTTTGTCACGTTCAAGGTAGGAGACCCATGTAGAACTAAACACGCTAGATGGGTCCAGATGTTAGCAGCACGATGAGTGGAAGAGGCAGGCCACATACCTCAATATACAGGCGACGATGCTGAGCACTGGGTCATCCTTTTAGTAGCAGTAAGGGTTGTACCAAGTACACGTACCCGTTCGTGCAAGTGCAACAAGAATCTACCAAGGGAGTATGAGTAGCGATTACCGTGGCCACTCGCCGACCCACCATAAAGATCAGAATCCATAATTTGCTCGTAACTAAAACGTGAGATCGTCAAGTCCGACACGACAATATAATGAGAGGTCGAATTACACATCCATATTCTCCACGTGAAGTAGCTGTTGAAGGCTTATATTGAACCGGAAAGAACACTAGCCACGGTGGCCATCTTACTCACAAATAAACGACCAAATCGATAACGAACTGAGGTCTATGGTCAGGTAATGTACCACCAACAAACGGGCGGGTGAACATACTCCGACACTAAATGTTGCCTAGAAAATGGAAAGGCGTGACTCGATCGGTTTCTAGAATGCGTGAAGGATGATATTTACCGTAGTCAACCTTTGAAACCATCAGCACTGCAGTTCGAGAACGAAGTGACCAGAGGGTACTCAACCATGTGGCAGATTGCAGCGCATACGGGTTCGTATAGTTGTCGACGAGATAGCTGTCGATGACCCATATCGACAGAGCAACGTGAATCGTTTCCAGTGTTCTAGAATACATAATGACATGAGTGGGAGCTCGCAGGCGATGCAAGCGTGCACCGACAGTAGCAATGCGACCTGCGTCGGAATGACCAGTAGTCTACTCTGAACAAGTCACAAGAAAGCGCTGCACTTACCGTTAATTTCAAGCCCCTCCGGTCGTCGACATAGGTTTGGAAGTAGAAAAATGCCTGCAGACACGTAATACCATACAGGCTAGGATCCGGAACACCCGGAGCACGGTCAGAACGCTCTCAACTTCGCACCAACCTCGAGCACTTACAGCGAGGCTAGACAGGTGCCAATGAGAGGTCCTCTTAAGAGCGAACTTGCAGACATGGTGACCGGAGCAAGTCGTTCGTCAAGGGGTTCATGCAGAGGACCTCATTGGGCAATGAAGATGCCGGGCCATCATGGGGTGTGCCCATGTGAGTCCGACTCCGGACACGCGAATGCACACGTTCATCTAAGGTGGAGCCTTAAAGGCGACGTCGCAGCAAATGAGCGGAACAAAACCATCGCCAAGTTACGTGACTAGGAGGTAAAATACAGTATCGAACGTCAGGTATCACCGCAAAAATACGAGCTTGTCCTTTTTCTTCGTATCCGGGGGAAATGAAGGTCATATATCAAAAGTGCACTTGATCACATTTCCATACCTAATCTCGGCAAGCGAAGTTTTCTGGTAGGCTCCAAGCAACCCGGACGGGAGTAGGATGGGACTGGAAGGCTACGCTACAAAGATCAGATATGAGCAACAGGTAAGCACCTCGACAGCATTCCGGGAGTGTTACTGTCTCCTCCTAGCTGCGTCCGTAACAGAGGGCTCAGACTCCAGGAGGGATTAACTGGAGACGCTGGTGTCATGTCCGAGTCGGAATACTGGCGGGGACGCCGTATCCATGGACAGCCTCGCCGTCGGAGGGGGCAGTGCACAGGGCTCAGCGCCCGAGCTGATTGTCCAAGATAACCATCCGATATCCGAGAACATTTCTGCGAACATGTGGCTGATTTTGCTCCTGGTGCTACTCAGATATTAGTGATCGGTCGAACAATGGGTTCGACGTGGACGTGAACTGCCCGAACTAGTCTTCGGAGTTGTCACTCAAGTTAGGATCGGACTCGCCGGTTTAAAGTGAACAAATGACGCTTTACAGCAGTGGGGTCGGAGACGAACCACTCCGATGGTATGGCATTTTTGACTGTGAAGTCAGTCGGTGGGCCAGTCAGTCTTTGGGATCTACGCAATAAACGTCGTCTGGTAAGTACTATATTTCTATAATGGCCCGGGACTTGCCCTGCCCTGCGCCTTGCTTTTAGTAAAAGCGTATACGGTATCATTATGAGTTATGGTGGTATTGTGATCGGGAAGCTTTTACGGATTCCGAGCTGTCTGCTACGAGCTCGTAAGCGCAAGAGCTTGAGCGGAAGTAGCGAGCTACAGATACGGACACATACCACTTCACTCAAACTTCCTATCTCTTCATGATTTGACCGTTCACAAGGTGGAGGTGCGAACACCATCGATCTTGTAGGCAGCTCTACCGTCCCATACAAGGCATTTTCATAAACTTGCATGTGGACGTTTCTCAAGTTCAATCTTGAAAACACAAAATAATGATATGAGGCAAGGTTTGCGGGACATGTCGATTCGCATACGATACTCACGAAGCAAGGAGGGAATTGGAGTACACTGGGCATCAGACACAAGTGTCATGAGCTAGTCCAGGGGAGTGGAATTCACGCACGACGTGTGTGGACAAACATGAGTCCGGTAAAGGCAAGACCCACAGGCTGGATCAACATCTAAACGAAGCATATATCTCAGTCCGTCGCTGAGAAGATCCCACAGAAGCTGACTGACAAACACAAAGGCAAGGGTATTGACCAATCTATAGCCCAAGGTCAGTTCTATCGTTGTTACAAAAGCTTCCGAAAAAGTGCAAATACACTGTAATTCCTCCTGTGGCGACAGCAAACACGATGAATCTCCTGATTAATAGGTTTGTTCGGTGCAGCCTTCAGAGAAAACGCGTGAGGCAACTATGTCATCAGTCGAAGTCAAACATGCAAGGCACCTCAGTGTATCGTCGCGACTCTTGTTAAGGTGCCATGCCATGATAGAGGCTGAAAAAGTATCCCCGAACACAAAAAGAGCGATCCCGGTAAGAATCAGGCCTCTATCACGTTCGAGATAGGTGACCCATGTTGAACTCAGCGCGCTGGGTAAACTCGGTCTTAGTAGAGCTATAGATGAATAGTAGAAATATATACCTCAGTATACTGGCAACGATGCCGTTCGCTGCGCCATTTTTTAGTGGGAGCAAGCGTATATGAAGTGAACCCACTAGCTCGTGCGAGAGCGACCACGATCTACCAAAAGAGTAGGAGTCAGTAGCCGGTCTGTATAACGGCCATTCAGTCAACCTACCATGAAGACAACAACCCATAATTTGCCCGTAACTGAAGTGCGAGACTGTCAATTTTCTAGTTCAATGTATGAGAGAGCTCGAATTACAATTCCATATTCTCCATGTGAAGTAGCTGTTGAATTCCTGCATCAGGAAGAGTGTTTGGTCACAAAAGTCGTAGTACCCACAGGTAAACGACTAAGTCGATAATGAACTAAAGTCGTTCGTCAGGCAAGTATCACCAACGAAGGGAAGTTGGACGAACTCCGGTACTATATGTGGCCTAGAGTACGAGTGATAGCAATTGCCAAGTTTCTAAAGTGCGTGAAGCATAATCACCGTAGTAAACCTAAAAGAACAATCAGCTTCTCAGTTCAGGGCCCCAAGGCTGTAGTTACGAACCACGTAGCAGATTGTAGTGCGGTCTCGTTCGCATAGTTGGCGACGAGATAATAGTCCACTAACCACATTGACAAGGCAACATGAATAGTTTCCAGTGTCCTATGACACAGAATGCGGACGAGAACGTGGGAGTATGCATGTGGAGATGAAAACGCGCGCTTACAACAATAGAGCGACCTGCCGTAGATCGGGTGTGCATGTCGGATGAATGAAACTGGGTAATATTGTGCTTACCGTCAATTTCAGGCTCCTTCTGTCGTCGACATATGTCTGGAAGTAAAACAACGCCTGCAAGCACGTAATACCGTACAAGCTAGGGTATACCGAAAGCAAGGTGAAAACATCCTCACCGTGGCAGAAAATATCCAGTGCTCACCATGAACCCAAGCATACACCAATCAGGGGCCCTCTTCCGAGCGAAACTGCTAGTGCAGACATAGTCGCTTAAAGAGAATTGTTCGTCAAGAGGATCAGGAGCTCGAAAGGCCAATTAAATAAGTTGAAGAGAGGACAGCCAATGTCGAGGGATGTGACTTCATCGGTTGACTCGGTTCCGGGTTCATTCAATGCTGCGGTAAAACTGGGTGTCAGACACTACTTGCTATGCATAATGCATTGCTGGTGACATGGCCTCGCATACCCTAGGTTACAACGAGGTTTGCTTACACTCGTTTCAGACAACGCTTGTCCGACTGAATTGTGTGGCACGCAGGCGCACAGCAAGCACGCAGTGCAGGCATCACACAAGTTGGATTGCTCTGAAACAAAGAGGAAACATCGAAATAACTGCCTCTGGACGGGTCGTCTCGACAGTAAATCGATCACGTGATCACTTGTTTTTCAAAAAAATTACATAATATTTCGCATTGTACCCGGCTGTTCACTCCCGTCACCACTTCAACTGGCCATGTTCCCAACGACTCTCTTTTCTGCACGCAGTGCTGCGTTTGCGGTGTCAAGGATACGACTCTGTGCTCGTCCGTCACGAGTTATTCTTCGCGATAACTTGGCACGCTTTCCTCAGGGGACCCGGGGAACACTGTCACATCCGAAACGTCCTTTTTCTCTTGCTCAGGTCGTTAGGCAGGAGCCCCGAAATGCAGAACTTGGCATCTCTGATGGCAGCCTGAGACCGCCATCAGGGAGCGTATACATTGCCAACGTGCCTTTCTCGGTGACTTCCCAACAGCTTGAAGAAGCGTTTTCGCAATTTGGCAGAATACGAGCTGTCATGCTTCGTGAGATTCATGTACTTCGTGCTTCCAGTGCTATACCTCTGACATCCTATTGGTAATCCAGTGAACACGGAGAAGGGAGTTCCTCGTGGAAGTGGATTCGTGGAGTTCGAGACGGCGGCGGAAGCCTCCGCTTTTGTAGAGGCAGACCAACAAGACCCCATCTTTCTCCTCGATAGAGACCTCTTCGTGGCGCACGCAGACATAAAAATAAATCCGGCTAGACGCCCAAGTGACACTCTAGTTGCTCAGCATTTCAGTCCCGGGTCGGAGGACCTCATTCGACAAATCTTCTCTGAATATGCTGATACATTGGTCAATGTGCGGATCCGTAAGTCCCTATTGTTTGGAACCCACTACGTATCGATCCGCACGGCTTACAACCCCGTTACGTAGCTAACAGGAGGGAGGTCAATGGTTGTGCTTTCGTCCAGTTCAAAAGCATTAATGCAGCTACCCACGCCCTTCACGCTCTCAACGCACGAAAGATATCCGAAACGGGTAGGCTTCTGAGATTGCAATTCTCTTCAACTAGGCAAGCACGGTCTGAACCCGAACGCCGGAGTCTCGCGAGCAGATTGTCACAACGAGCGGAATCGCAGTGATGGGGCAGGCTTTTAGGGATCCAGTGCCAAGTCGTCTGTCTCCACCTATGCTAACCATACACTCAGCTCAATAAATCAGTCTGTAGCTACGCGATATCCTCTAATCCTTTGATGTGGGTATTGGAAGACAAAATAATCCACCATTTCCGACGAGAATCGATGTTCACAAAGTTGGGAAATCCATAGGGCGAAGTAGTATACGCGAGCAACAGCGAGTATCACCAGGTTGTAAACCAAGGCTGCAGTTGAACGAGTGCCCGTCGTGTCGATCATCAAGGCTGCACCAGTGGAGGGCGTCGTCCACTGGCAGAGCGCGTGAAATCATCTAGCGAATGCCCTAGATATAATCATTTTACCTGAGACATGGACTGGATAATATTCCTACTACGAGCGTGACAGCAGTCTGGGGCTCAGGAGAATTTTCACATCATAGCTGGATGCGCAGGAAATTCTGACGGAGACACTAGACTAATGTGTTGTCGATTGTCGACAAGATTCCTTCCATTCAGACTTTCGTGACCGCATGCGGGAGGAAAGGAGAAGGCCTGACGTAAGATCATAATCTAGCAGAGTAAACGGTGTGCTTACATAGCTAACATAGAGTTCGAATATGCTATCCCATCCGGAAAGTCAACAAAGGGGAAAAGTGCAACGGATCGGAAGCAGACCTTTGCTCAACATGAAACCTGGTGCCGCAATCAAGAATTCCCCGACCGGTTGGCTTTGAAAGCTCTTCATAGAGTTCATAAATGGTCACCGACGTGGTAAAGTTGCAAGTGCTAGGTGAGATAACTCACGAGAATACACATTGTAATGGTACTCAAGCTAACAGCATGCAGGACATAGTGTGCAGTCCGGTCAATGTCCCCAGGAGACCGTGATTAACGGCTGATAGTTGAACAAGGGGAGAAAAGACTCACAAGGTAATCATACCCATATGAACGAAGATAACGTTGAGTTTTGTAATGCAATTTTCTTTTCTGGATTGGACGGGTAGAAGGCTGGAGTCAATGTAAAGGATATAACCTCAACAAATGAAGAACACGAAGTTTTTAACGAGAAACATACCGAAGAAGACCACTGCGAGAACGACGAAGAGAGAGATATATGCTGGTTGTGATGAGGCCGTCGCATATTGTACTTGCCAAGGCATTGACTAGCGAGTACTGTCCCATGCACGGTGTCACGCAGGGGTATTTATAGCAAACCACGACGTACCGGGCTGTAGAAAAAGTTTCCATCGTTACGAGCGGTATACCTGTCAATGCTGGGCATAAGCAGATGGAAATTGTTCTCAACCGTCAGCTTACAAATCCTGTAGCAGTACTTGACCATCCGAAAAGAGATTGATCAAAGGATGTTGAAAGAAGGGCATGTCAAGCACGTACACACCCCGAAGACTGATCTGATTAGCGAAAGAGATGAGACTGACAACAAACTCACCTATGGCAGCCAGTGCAACAAAAAGCTATGTTTGTTTAAAACCCGTTCACATCCATGTCTGCATAGCAAGTGGTGAAGAAGCATACCACTATACTCGTCAACAATTTACTCCGACCGCAGACTGGAAAGCCCGAGTTAGAAAACGGTTGGAGGAGAAGAAACAGACTCCCTTACTCATCCAAATTCTGTGAGCATAAAAGCTGTCGTCCACGTGGCGTCAAGAACAGCACAATGGGTATGACGTACGCGACGGACCATTGCACGATGAATGAGACCATGAACTGCAAGAATTCCTTTCAGTCGTGAATGGAGAGAGCTAAGCTAATTGGATGCACTTACGCGAGAAACGAGGTTTGCCTTCAAGGGGGAAGATAGTTTCAGTGAGATAACCGAAGCGAGAATTTCAAAGAATCATCGCTTACACTCAAATCCCTGGAGGGTCTGCATTAAGTATGGGAACAAGTTGCAAGAGGGAGACGTACCAGGGCAGCTGGAGCGTGCAGGTGTAGCTTGTTTTCCATCGGCAAAGTATCAATGTTCGACAGTAGAAGCTGAGACAGGTGAGAGTATTGACAGTGTCAAGAACGCTGTATGGCAAGAGATCGTGCCACGGGGATATTGCGAGCAAACGACATTACATACAATACAAGAAGGGCCTTCGAATGAGTCAACCGCGAGCAATAGGAAACAGGTAGGGGTGACATACCACACATTTAACAAGGCGCTTGTCCCTCGGGAACGCCATGGTGTAGAACAGGTATTGGCATATTGACACACCATACATACTGGAAAAAAAGGGCGTGATCTTCCTGCCAGCAGTGATGACTTGTAACAAGCGCACGCTAGCCCGATTGACATTCCTGCGAACAACTCAGTGGGATCAGACAAGCTTGAGTGAAGCCTAGCAAGGATACTTGCCAGCGAAACCAGGTCCCCACTTCAAAGCAGTAGATACGTCCGCCATCACCAAGCAGGGGTCAGAGGGAAAGACGCTCGCTCCTCCGACACGTCCAGCCTGATTATATTGGGTAGTCCAAGCCAAGAGGTGGGTTCCTGCGTGCGTAGTATTACGTGCTACGCTTATCTGTGATGAACACAAAGTTGGTCTGGCCGTACAACTTGTTCCGATCTAAAACCCAAAATATCGAGTGGATGCCACGGTAAGGATCCGAGGCACAGGTTGGTTTTGTCGTGAATGGCGGTCCTCGAACGACCGATCGAGAGAGGCAATCCAGTGCACAGCATCCCATCCATTGGTCCGTTTTCCTAAGACAAGGTTGAAGTCCTCGGGTACCAGGCCCGGAAATCACACAACATCCCAAGTACGAGAGTGCGTGTATATGTTTTTGCAAGAGAATGAATGGAAAGTATGTATAACACAGGTTGGGAGACTAATGAACACTTGATAGGGTAGGAAGTTCCGATGAAGAGGCTTGCTGCTGATCGTAGATAAGTTTCCTTGCATTCAGCCTTTGGTAGCCGCACGGATGAGAGGAAAACAGAGCGACTGATGTAAGGACGTGATCTGACGAGACAGACGGCATCCTCTCACACAGCTAACATCGAGTTCGAGTATGCTATCGATATAGTGATGTTAACCAGAGGAAAGATGTAATAAATCATAGAGGTAAACCTTTGCTCAACATGAAACACGGCGCGGCAGCAAGATATTGTCCACTCGGTTGACCTTGATAGTACTTGATAGGGTCCACAACGGTCGCCAACATAGGTAATGGAGTCACGAATACTAAACGAGATGGCTCACCAGTATAGCCGTGGTGAGTGCACTCAGACTGATCTCATGCAAAGCGACAGCGTGTATTCCGGTCATTGACGCAACATGCCAAGCCAGCCGAACTAGCAGCTGGACGGCGAATGACAGAACGCGACACTCACAAGGTGATCAGACCCATTTGAACAACGACTAATTTGAGTTTGCGAATGTAATTGGGCTTCCTAGCAAATGACGGATAATGAGCAATTGTCGGTGGTATGAAACGACACTTCATATAGATGAAAAACGTGAGGCTAATGACAAGTGACGTACCAAAGGAGGCGAGCTTGAGAACGACGAAAATAAAAATATACACTTGTCGTGATGATTATATCACATATCGTACTTGCAAAGGCGTTGATCGGGGCATACTGTTCAGAATATCTATAGCATCCAGAAAATGCATGTTTCAAATGGCCCATGACATACCTGACTGCTAAAGAGGGTAGCGATGTTGCCAGTAAGACGCCTGTCGATGCCGTTTTAGAGAATGAAAAGGCTTGTGAAGGCCAACGTACGCCGCTTCCAACAATGCTTGGCGGTTCAGGGTAGTAATTGAACAACCGGTCCTGAAGGAGTGTGAAGCACGTACCGAAACCAGAGACTGATCGGATCAACAGAAGAAAAGAAAAAATAACTACACAACCCACCCAGTTGCGCCAGCGCGGCGGTAAGCTATTCAAAATAAGATATTATATCCATGTCTACAGAAGGGGGATCAAACGAGCATACCACTACACCCGTCAATAGCACGTTCCCATCGCCAACTGGAAAGCAGAAATCGAGCGATGCTTGCATAAGAAAGGGAGACCCTTACTTATCCAAACTCTGTGGGAATAAAAACTATCGTATAATGTTGAGGTCGTGGAAATAAGTGTAATAAATGTTCCAAACCATTGCACGAAGAACCAGACCAGAAACTATAGAGGGGTCTCTTGTAGTAGTCCAAAATGGGGGATTAGGTATTCGTATCGCACTTACGCTGGTGACAAGGACCATCTTGAAAAGCAAATAGGCTTTCGGGGAAGTACTAACAATGTTGGAGCTGTTACTTACACTGAAATCCCTGGAAGGTCTGTATGGAAGGCCTGGAAAGAATAGCAATAATGGAGACATACCAAGGCATCGCCGAGGTGCAAGCGTACGCCATTTTCCATCGGCAGAATATCAATAGTCGACCGAGAAAACTTAACAAGCCAATAGTATTCATGGTATCGAGAGTACTGGAAGCGAGACGTTATGCAGTTGGAATAACCCGACAAAGGACACAACGCACAAGACAAGGAGGACCTTTGAGGAATTAACTGACGAGCAACAGGAACGGGTAACGGCACCATACCACACTTCTGAGGAGACGCTTGTCGCTTGAGAATGTAGAGATATAAAATAGATACTGGAGAGTGGACACGCCATACAAGCTAGAGGAGCAGTTACCGTTTGTCCGATGGCAAGAAGAGACAGACGCACACTAGTCCGACCGTCATGCGGGCGTTGGGCCGCCTTTACCGTAATACGATACTGGGCAGACGGTAATGCGTGGCGGGTAGTCATAATCGATGTATGTAGCTTCGTAGCGGTAGCGCGAACATGCACGACCCCGACGGGTCTCCGCCTGACGAACTTTGACTCCCAAGTTTGATGAGGGTCGGTCGATTTTGTTTTCGCTATCGGTACCTTCCTTCGCGAGCTCATCTGCCCGTCATGACGCCAAACTATGATGCTTGGTCAAAGGAGGAGCTTATCGCTCGTCTCACAGATATCGAACAGCGTTTGAAACCAATTCCGAGTCGAAAGAAACCTGTTTCTTCGTCGACACCCGGTGGAAGCCCATTTCACTTCGACCGGCATCCCCGTCGTAAAATCGCGGTCAAGTTTTGCTATTCTGGTTGGGAATACAATGGGCTTGCATTCCAGAACGATCCCACCCCGCTTCCTACGGTAGAAGAGGTCTTGTTCCGTGCGTTCGCAAAAGCGAGACTGGTCGATCTGGACGCTGGTCTTGACGGTTGCGGCTGGGAACGGTGCGGACGAACTGACGTCGGTGTAAGCGCAGCTGGCCAGGTCGTCTCTCTTTGGGTGAGGAGTGTTTTTCAAGGTCTAGATGCCGAAGCTCCACCACGTCCTGAACTAGCGGATGTCCCTGTTCAACCGACTCGAGTCCCTGCTGAGGGCGCAGGCAGCGAGAGTGCACCGGTGACTCCGGACGTCGACGAGGCAGCTTTCGCATTTGCCGAGTTAGACTCGTCTCCTCCAGATTCCCCTTCAGAGCCTCCTCGGCCTCCTGACCGCGAACTGCATTATGTCTCCATTCTTAACCGTATACTTCCCCCGACGATCCGTGTTCTCGCATGGTCCCCCGTCTCACCCTCCTTCTCAGCCCGTTTTAATTGTAAATATCGTCACTACAAATACTTCTTTACTGCTCATGGGCTCGACGTCTCCCTTATGCAACGTGCTGCGGACTACCTTGTCGGTGAACACGACTTCCGGAACCTCTCCAAGCTCGATCCAGCCAAGCAGATTACAGACTTCTGCCGTCGCATCGTCAGTGCCCAGGTCAACCCTGTCGAGCCATCACCAGACTCGTGCGGCGTTACCAAGCAAGCCGGACACGACGACCAGTTCTATGTCCTCGACCTCGTCGGGAACGCGTTCCTTTATCATCAGGTCCGACATATCATGGCTATTCTCTTTCTTGTTGGTACAGGACTTGAACCTCCATCGATCATCCCGACTCTTATGAATACAAACGGATCAGAGTCTGCAAGGACGGGTCTCCAACTCCCCGTCGTAGACAGAAAACCAGAGTACCAAATGGCGGACGCTCTCCCCCTTATGCTGTGGGAATGCGCTTTCTCAGACTCGGATGTCCATTGGCAGAGCGATGGTGACGTTAATACAAACGTCGCGTGTGAAAATAACCCAAACTGCGAGACCGGCAGTCTTGGGATGGAAAAACACTCAGGGACGGGCTTAGTCCGTCAGATCCATTCCGTCTATCAACGTTCCCTCATCCACAGTGCTCTAGAAGGTCATTTCTTATCAGCTGCCGTGCGATACCACCCAGTTCCTCCGCAGTACTTCCCCTTCAGCCGGACAGGTCTATCTGTGGGCACTATTCCAAGACTACCCAACAACACCGCGCCGGTCATCGGAGTGCCTTTGGGAGGAGGGACATGTAGGAGAGGTGTCAAATACGTTCCACTACTTTCTCGGAAGCGGTTGGATCACGTAGACGTCGCCAATGCACGATGGAAGAACGGCAAGGGTAGTAGGCATGAGAATAGGAAGGCATTAATCAGTACGGCAGAGACGAACGGCAATGAGTAGGTGTTGTCCCTTCGCCGGGTTGTTGGAACCGTGCCGTATGCGTGTGAGCTGGCCGCATCCCCGCGGGTGGGCATGACTTTCAGTGTACGAGATCCGACTTTCAAACTTTTACAGCCTCCCTCTCACTAAAAGTAAAGCATTACGATGCATCAGTATTGTATGGGAAGCAGTCAAAGGTTTAAGGCGATCTATCCCTTCAGATTCAGATGCCTCACGCATTGGTTACCAATGCGTTGCCCAAAGGTTGGTTCACCCAGAACACCTCACAGAGACCTCCCCTCCAAGTCGCTCATATCAGAGTGTATCTGCAGGGAATACGTCTATACAACGCATATAGAGGTCAATGAATACTCGGTAAAGTGGGGATTTCCAGCGGGGGTGCTGCCTGTTGATGATCGCGGATGCCTTTTCTTGCATTCAACCTTTCCGTAGTCACATCCATGAGCATTCAGTGAAGAAATGCGAGGGCTAATGTGAGGCCATGGTCGGGTGAAATGATTAGTTTACTTACACAGCTAGCATGGAATTCGCGTATGCTATTAACATGGCAAGATCAACTGAAGAACGAGTGCAGCGAAACAAAGAGACCACTAACTCTTGCCCAGAATTGCACCCGGTGCGGCAGTAAAGCCTTGTCCAGACATTTGGTCTTGATAATACTTCGCCATCCAGCGGTAGTCACTGTGTTAGTGAGATTAAGACTATACGCAAATTTGCTCACAAGTATAGCCATTGCTAGGGCACTTAGGCTGATCCACATACAGAGAGGGTATGGGGTCATGCGATGGTCACATTCCAGCAGGCCAGGTTAATGTTTGAAAGTCAAACAGTAAAAGACAACACTTACCAGGTGACCAGGCCCATCCGAACAAAGACAAAATTGAGTTTTTGGATATAGGTTTCCTTCCTGAAAACAATATGTGAAGAGTAAAGGTCAGTGTGAAAACACGACGATTTCACAGATAACAAACACGAAACCAGTAACATGAAGCATACCGAAGAAGACCAGCTGGCGAAGAGCGAAGATAGAAGTATATACTTGTCGTAATTATTGCGTCACATATTGCGCTTCCGAAAGCGTTGATCGGTGAGAACTGTTCCGTATATCCGTCTATGCAGAAGATTTGGTTCAAACAACCCATGACATACCGGACTGACAAACAGAGTGCTCGTTAGGCCAGTGTGACACCTGTCAATTCCAGCGTAAGAAAATTACAGTAAATATCATAAGCACAAGCTTACACTGCCCCCAACAATACTTGGCAACCACGGTAATTAGTTAACTGATACTGAAAGGAGGTATATAGAGAACATACCAATCCCAAATCCTGGTCTGATTCGAAAAAAGATGTGTGAGCCGATGACGCAACTCACCGAATTGTAATAGAGCCGTGATAAGCTATCCAGAGAAAACGTCTATATTCATCTCTGCGGAGCGGGGAACAAACGAGCATACCACTGCACCCGTCAATAATTTATTCTGACTGCCAACTGCAAAGCCCTAGTCAGACGATGTTTGCATAAAAACACGGTGATCGTACTTATCCAAACCCTATGTGCATAGAAGCTATCGTCCGGCAGTGAGAACAAGGCGAGAGGAGTAAGAGAACACGATATGCCGAACCATTGCACGAAAAATGCGGTAGTGAACTATAAAGGGTTCGATTGACTCCTAAACGGAGGATTAAGTGGGATTTCACTTACGCTAGTACCAAGTGCGCTCTGGAAAAGTAGAGGTGAGTTTCAGTTATGCTGCTGATAATGCTAGATTTTGCAGGATTATTACACTCATGTCCCTGCGAGGTCTACATCAAGGACAGGAGAAAGCCGGAATAAGGGAGACGTACCAAGGCATCTCGAGTGTGCAAGCATACGACGTTTTCCCTCGGCAGAATATCAATACTCGACTATAAAAGCTTATTAAGGCGATAGTATTGAAGGTATCTAGAGCGCTGTAGGGCGGGAGTTTATGCCACAGACATAAAGCGACAAATGGAAACGTACAAGACAAGGAAGACCTGGGAAGAGTCGACTGACGAGCAGTAAAAATGGATAGAATTTGCGTACTGCACTTTTGAGAAGGCGCTTGTCATTCCGGAACGTTGGGACGTAGAATAGGTACTGGCAAGTGGACACGCCATAGAGTCTGCTAGGGGGGAAGTCGTCTGGCCGACACCAAAGATAAGGGACGGACGTACGCTAGCCCGACTGTCAGCCCTGCAAACAGCTCGGTGGGATCAGTGCAAGTTCGGTGAAGCAGCGATACTTGCCAATGAAACCGGGCCCCCACATCAGAGCGGCGGGTGTGACCGACGACATCACTGTTTAAGTGTTCCCCCGAGCCAGGTAAGCGAACAATTAACACTGAACTTATGAGTGGCCGCTGCCTGTGGGAACGTCTCGACTGGCGATCAGTGACCCTGAGTATAGCCTCTGTCATCCATTCAAATGCAACACGCGGATCAAGAACATTAAAATGATAAGCCGCCCAACTTCCAAACTAGTTGAAAAGAAGACTTTAAGATGGATAGCTATCCTCGAAGACTACCCCGGTGCACTTTTGGCAAAGTATGGAAATCCTTCTCAGAGAAACACACCACCCGGGTTAGGGGAGCCTCACGGTCATTGTCCCAAACTGGGGTGTGTTTGCATTTGCTAGACGGAATGTTATATACATCGAACGGGGGTCAGCGAAACACTCGGTAGGGTGGGAAAACCCGAAAACTAACTTGATTAGTAGGGGAGATGTGGAAACGACGCAACTCACCTAGTTGCACCAGTACAGCAGCAACCTATTCACAGAAAGATATCTACGTCGATCCATGTCTGCAAGGGAGGAACGGATTAGCGTACCCTGCATGCGTTAGCGGCTCATTTTAATCGTCAACCGGACAACACAAATCAGACGATGTCGGCAAAGACAGGAACTACCCTTCCGTATCCAAATCCTATGGGCATAGAAACTGTCGTGACCGCGAAAAGAACGAGACATGAAACTACGGATGAAAATTTATTGTAGCCAGGAGTAGAGGACTTGGATAGTCGTGTCGCACTTACACCGGTACCGAAAGCCGTCTTGGAAAGTAAAGATACTTTCGGGGAGGTGCTAATAACGTCGGACTTGCACAAGGCTGTTGCTTACACTCAAATCCCTATAAGACTTTCATTGAACGTGGGCACAATAACAAGGGAAGGAGAGCATACCAGGGCATTCCAAGGGTGCAAACCTACTGTAAAAGCCCGAATCAGCGACAATAAAAATACTGTAGAGTGAGTGTTTACGTCACGGGTATGAAAGGCGACAAGTGACAGAGCATACACTCAAAGGAGGGCCCGTAAAGAGTCTGCTAGTGGCTAGTAAGAACGCACGAAACCGCCGTACTGCTCCGCTGAGGAGATACTCGTTATTCGGAAAGGCTGAGCGTGGCAAACTGCTACGCCACGCATACTAGGAGGTAACCGTTTGGCCGAGGGCAGCGATCGGGAGTGGACGTCGCTAGTCCGACCGTCACTCCTGCACGAACGGTGACTCTGTGGGATCAGATAAGGTTCGGTCGAGCAGTGGTACTTGCCAATAAGGCCTCGTCCCAGCTGGAGACCAACAGGTACCATGGCCAGGCAAAGCAGATTGTAGATAGTCAGAATGCGTGTCTGCGCAGCGTCTTCACACGTGGGACTTAAATGTGGTGTAGATGCTAATAGCTGAAAGGAAGGATCTTAGCATGAGAGATTACTTAGCCCAGACGTTGTCTGCAAGCTAGCTTTCTGCGGGCAGGTCGCCTCCAAACCCGCCCTGGGGCCTGTCCCACTGGCTGACCGAGAACTGCGACATGTTTCCGCTCCAAGTATGATCTGTAGTCCCCAGCAGTCCGTCCGTGGGCCATGTCTTCGCCTTCTTATCCAAGTTCAATCAATATGTACTTACAGTCACCTGCACCACTCACCTACTCGGCATGTCATCTCCTTCCCAGCATTCTGCCACCTACTCTCCAAGCTCGACCCTGCCAAACAGGTCCAGGCTGACAGAACTCCGCTGTCGTGTCTTTAATGCTAAGGTCACTGCCGTCATCCTATCACTAGACCTGACACTGCTGCGCTGAACAGCCTTGGTTCTAGAAAGCGCTCCCTAGGCATCCACCGCCAATATCCGTATACTTACTCTTGGAGAACAAATGACGAGATTCCCACGGCGCTGGGAACCCTCGCCAGCCCACTGGAAGCGCCGCAGCTTTTCTAGCCATGCCGTATGGGCTTGTGAGCAACGTACCTCTCTGACTATACTTATGTTGTAGACGGTGTCCAAACGGATGGGCTGGGCGTGTGTGATATTATGTTGAGCGCAACGAAGCACTTCAACTGTGTAGGTTTCATCCAACCCTCGATGGTTGAGTCTGGTGTTGCAAGCGAGCGATTGTAGGAGTCGTTTATATGCATTCAGGATAGTAGAGTAATTTCAGTGCTGTGAGGTTGGATGCCCTACAACTGCATCCAACGCAGATTTGGGATGTTAGTCAAAGCTAAGCATAAACGTAATGTCTATGCGAAGTGTGTGACTTGCAAAGAGGGCTAACTTAGGAGCGTTTTCAAGAGGCTACTCGTTTTTCCGGACAAATCGGTCTGTGATTCGAGGTAGAGATAAAAAGCGCCCCCGTAACGGTACATCCTGGAGTCCCTTATATGTGGTAGGAGCTAGGTATGAGAACTGTCTGAGTACCGATACCGGTATCTAGTAGGATCAGTCAGGACAAATGAGAAACATAAGTTGACGATAAGAGAGAAAACGTCAGGCCCTTGTAAGTATAACACCATCTGCTCAGTTTTGTCGGGCCGAGGCCCTACACTCTCCCCTTCAGAGTACAAAATATTACCCTGCGAACTTTCGTAGTCGCGGCGCTACTCGGCGTCTCCCACAGGCGTCATGTCGGGTTCCATCTAAATTCCTGCATGCACTTCCAAGCAAGGTTGCGGCCGCCGCTTCCGAGTATGCTAATTTCACCTATTTTTCCTATCAAAATTATTGTTTGGGGCCTTTCTGATCAAAAAATGCACTCGGCCCAGAGGTGCTGCCTCTGAGTGAATGACACTGTAGTCCTCCGAAGTATGTCATATTCTTTCTCTTTCACCCTATGGTTCTCCTTTATGGTTAATGCTCCCTCCTAGTGCCATGTCGTCTTCACCGTACGAATTTCAGTACAACCCGAGTCTACCCTCCGAGGAGACAATCGTGGCCCACTGCTTGAGACTTGGCTTCGTCCGCGGAACCACCATCGTCGATCCTTCTACTAAGTCGGTCATTGCCTGGATCAAATATGGCCCCAACGTTACCATCGACGAGGCCCGCACGCAGGATTGGACCGCGAAGGCTCTCCGCGACGTAGGTGCCTCAGACTTACAAGTTCCCCGCGTATTCCATGCGTTTACGGCAGAATACTACGGGTGCTCAATTGGCTACATTGCCATGGAGTTCATCGAGGTCGCAATGAAGAAGCCTTGGGACGACTTTAGCCAAACAGTTGTCCGGAAGATCGCCTATCCTCATCAGCGGTCGGACGGTGCAGCGGCTTTGCTCTCTGCCTCGGGTTCTCTTGTTCAGTACGGTCCGAAACCAGTCGGTGAGCGGGACTTTTTAACTTTGATCCCACCCTCTGATTGATTTTCATCGCTGTTCAGCACTCCCATCAGGCGTCAGTCGTAGAATGAATGGCAGCTAATGTGTTGGTGTACCCTACAACTTACCTTACACGCGTACCTCGGTGCTTGGTGCTTTTTCTGTTCTACGAGCCTTGGGTCAAGTTGCTGTCTCGACCTTTGATACGCATGAATATGTAAAAGGCTTCTCTATGAATGAATATCGTGCATGTTTGTAGCTACGTGCCTTAGGGTCCTGATATTGATTCTTGAGAGATCAAAAGCCGGATTTATAGCGATGGCCGACAAGCTCTCAATTCCCGCTGATCACGAAGCAGAACGGCTCAATAAGTGTTTAGACTCGAGCATGGAAAAGCTTTCCTCCCGGTTAAACCACTCGACCAGCTCTTGGGTGTCGGACTTTTTTTTTTTTTTTAAAAAAAAGAATCCAGATTTACGTGCGTGAGGGCAGTAAGCCCTATGTTGCACAATTCTACCTAGTGGCAACTGACTAGGGCCCCCTTCCACCGGTGCGCGAATGCCCTGCAGGCAGAACCTAAGATCCCCTGCACACACCACTGTTTCAGTGTTCCCCCGAGCCAGGTAAGCGGACAAATAATACTGAACTTATGAGTAGCTGCTGCCTGTGGGAACGTCTCGAAAGGGATGACTGGCGATCAGTGACCCTAGGAACTGTCGTGAACGCGAAAAGAACGAGAGAAGAAACTGCAGAAAAAAAAAAGTAGCCAGGAGTGGAGAACTTAGATAGACATGTCGCACTTACACTGGTGCCAAAAGCCGTCTTGGAAAGTAGAGATACTTTCAGGGAGGTACTAATAATGTCGGACTTTCAGAAGGCTGTTGCTTACACTCAAGTCCCTATAAGACTTTCATTGAACGTGGGCACAATAACAAGGGAAGGAGAACATACCAGGGCATTCCAAGGGTGAAAACGCACTGTAAAAGCCTAAATCAGCGAGAGTATTGACGGTGTGGAGAATACCGTAGAGTGAGTGTTCACGTCATGGGTATGAAAGGCGACAAGTGACAGAGCATACACGAAAAGGAGGGCCCGTAAAGAGTCTGCTAGTGGCTAGTAAGAACGCACGAAACCGCCGTACTGCTCCGCTGAGACACTCGTTATTCGGGAAGGCTGGGCGTGGCAAACTGCTACGCCACGCATACTATCGGAAGGAGGTAACCGTTAGGCCGACGGCAGCGATAAGGAGCGGACGTCGCTAGTCCGACTGTCACTCCTGCACGAACAGTGACTCTGTGGGATCAGATAAGGTTCGGTCGAGCAGCGGTACTTGCCAATAAGGCCTCGTCCCAGCTGGAGACCAACAGGTACTATGGCCAGGCAAAGCAAATTGTAGATAGTCAGAATGCGTGTGTCTGCGCAGCGTCTTCACGTGTGGGACTTAGATGTGGTGTGCCATGCTAATAGCTGAAAGGAAGGATCTCAGCATGAGGAATGACTTAGCCCAGACGTTGTCTGCAAGTTAGCTTTCTGCGGGCATGTCGCCTTCGAACCCGCCCAGGGGCTGTCCCACCGGCCGACCGAGAACTGCGACATGTTTCCGTCCTAAGTATGAATAATTTGTAGTCCCCCGGCAGTTCATCCGTGGGCCATGTCTTCGCCTTCAGCCAAGCTCAATAAAATGCGCTTACAGTCACTTGCACTACTCACCTACTCGGCATATCATCTCCCCAACATTCTGCCACCTACTCTCCACGCTCGACCCTGCCAAAAGGCTGGCAGAACTCCGCCGTCGCTTTGTGTCGAGATCGCCGCCGTCATTCTATCACCAAATCTGACACTGCTGCGCTGAACAGCCTTGGTTCTAGAAAGCGCTCCCCCACCACAAAGATCGACATACCATGGGCATCCTGGAGAACAAATGACGGGATTCCCCACGATGCTGGGAACCACGACCACAGGTGACAGCATGCTTGTCCACTCACATTCGGACGTCCCTCGCCAGCCCACTGGAAGCGCCGCATCTTTTCTAGCCGTGCCGTATGGGCTTGTGAGCAACGTACCTATACTTATGTCGTAGACGGTGTGCAATCGGGTGGGCTGGGCATGTGTAAACATTATGTTGAGCGCAACGAAGCATTTCAACTGCGTAAGTTTCATCCAACCCTTGATGGCTGAATCTGGTGTTGCAAGCGAGCGATTGTAGGAGGTCAGTGCTGTGAGGTCAGATGCCTTGCAACTGCGTCCAACGCAGATTTGGGTCAGAATGGAAACATGTAGCTTTGGCTAACATCCGTCTTTGCCGCGGTCGGCAGCTTTGCCTATACATCCGCTGTTGAAAATCACTTTTGCAGAAGGGCACTGACAAGCATCAGTGAACAAGATTTTAGTCAGAACCAGTCACAAACTGGTCCTGACCAGTCCTTACCAATCGCCGGTTCCCTGATGCCAACGTCTCAAATATGGTGGGAATGTGTCACAATTCTATCCAACGTCCGTTATTATGTGAATTGTAAGCGGAAGAAGGAAAGGTGAAAGGGGAAGGCAAGTAATCAGCCCGCACCAGTGGGGACTGTTTAAGACAGATGCACCTAGTCCTCAAGGCATATTTAACGGGCGTATCTACCTCGGACCAGATCGACAGCACATCTAAGTATCAGGTCCGTTGTTCAAGTATTCATATCCGTCCTCGGTGGGTGGATTAACAGAGAACAACTTGCCAAGCCGCTCATCTGAATCATCGATATCAGAAACCTGATCAAAGGTCGGTGGCAAAAGCTAATCAACTCACACGTTGGGCAGCTTTCGATGTGCTTAAAGTGCTTGAGCTCCCACTTCGTTCCAGCTGAGACCTCGTCCCGCCGTCTTTGCCTCTGTTCATTCTTGGGTTTCAAATGTTAGCCGATCAGGGCTGCAAAACACAAGTCTTCTCTTACCTCAATTCTGCTCTTATCTCTGGCTGCAGTATCGAAATCACCATCCCTGATACCTTTCGCAACGACATTCCACAAGCGCCTACTCTCCCACTCGCCTTGCGCTCCGATAGGCGCGACGGTGACTTCCTCTTTCGGGGTGGTTACGTCGTGGAAGATCGTACCAGTGCGTGTGTCTCGCGAGGTTGAGTGCCACGTTCCTTCGATCACGTGTGGCTGGCGGTAGAGGTGGGCCGGCGGTGTCACAGTAGCTTTGAACGAATGGGACTTTCCAGAGAAGTATCCCTTCCCCTTGTACTCGATCTACATTTTCAGGGTCATCGGTGGAAGGGTATCTGTGCACTGCGTAGAAAAGCATACCTGTGACAGCCAACCCGAAGAACTCTGAATGTAACTGGTATCGGTCAGCTCGATGTAGGGCGACCCATACCATAACCCATCGATACGAAGGCGGGGAAGAGTGATCAAGTACTCCTCAACGCCACCCGACGGGAGTCTAACTGTTAGAACAGCATGGCCGACTTGCTTGACAATGATACTGCCACCTGCGACACAGCCAAGGACTCAGCGTCACATGAGTACAAGTATTGAGAGTAGGTACCACTAAAACTGGTCTTCTGAGCATTGTGCCCGGTGAGGATGACCCCCTTCTCTTCGTTGGCAATACGGTAAGCAGTGATGGGAGGGTGGTGGGAAACCTGCTCCACAACGAGAGTGGTTTTTCCACCACGCTCCGGAGTGGCGGGCCAGTACCCGTAGAATAACCTAAATTGTGCGATAAGCGTAAATTTGCAGACAGGAAGTCGTGTGCGCTGACTTACTCGCCAAGAACGGGATTCAAGGGTCTTCGGAGATACCTGAGATATATTGCGGAGGATAAGAATGATTTGGCTTACTTCTTCTCGGATCCCATGGACTCGTTTCGTGAGGTATATTGACCTTTGAGGGTGCTCTGCGGGACATCAGCATCGACACAGAAAACCAAGGCAAAAAGGAAAGGCAATTACAATGAACCACCTAAGCACTGCCGATGCACGTTCTTCCTCGTTACTGCCGTCCGCGATCTTTGCAAACAGCTCGGGGCGTTCACACCAGTAAGCTAACGACACGGATAAGAGATGGGGGGTCGGTTTCTCGGAAAATCTCGTACCCGGAAATTCAGTGAGCGAAGTGGGTGAAAGAATGAACGGCGGAGCCGTCATGGACGATAGATCGCCAGTAAACCCAGCAAGTCTGCACGACACGAAAGGTAGAGGGAGGAGAGAACAGGTTCAGTCGTCTCCATACTGAAGCTGGTAGCTCAACGTAGGTACGAACGATTTCAGAAACGATGCCCAGCTGCCTTTCTGTGCTGCTGGAACGGCCTATGTAATGACGGAGAGCGATTGAGTGCGATCGGGATTCGACATACATGCATGTTTGCGTTTACGTGGGTTACGAAGAGAATGAACAAGATGTTTTGATGAACTTGCCTCGCCAGGTTGCTCAGACATTGTGAACGGGTTCTTGGAATATTCGTAAACTGGCTGGAATGTTTGAGGTCGACTGACAAGGGGCTCCAAGGTGTCAGAGCATCTCCACCCGCCGCCTCGGTCACGTGAGCAGTACCCCCCAAAACGTGCATGAAATCGAGACGACTAAAGTACTGTGACAGATGGCAGATATACACTAAAGATGTGATGTTGGAGTTGGGAAATCGGACAACTGGCACTGCAACGAAAAATATGCTAATCCCACGCTGCCTCTGCAGACTGCCGAACCAGTCGACGCACTTTCTTCTTGTAACCTGTGATAGTCCTCATTGAGTCTGGGATTGGTTTAGGGAGATAATCTCGACCGACCGGCTAGGTCATTGCGGACCTCCTTGGCAGCATCAACGTTGGCAGGGCTGTCAGTGTTGGGAGTGTCAGAAGACAAGAGAGAGATAACGCTGATGAGCTGTAATCGCATAGGCATCAATCGCACAAGTGTGCAAGAGGAATCAGACGCACGATAGTCTCCACTGTATGAACGGGGAGCCATCTTTCACTAGCATCTTCGTAACCGTACTGGTCTTCCCCGGGAGCATGCTAACAAAAGCGATCGGGAGTCATGAACCTCGCACACATGCCAAAAGTGTGATCGCAGGCTTACGAGAATTGAAATACAGACATCACCGTTAGGATAGACTATCCCAAGTTGATTAGAGCCCCGCATAACGCAACTGAGTGATTGACATACTGTTAGGGTGCCACATGGGTGTTACGAATCGCATCTTTGGAGGTTGCAGAGGGTACTCTGGTGGGAAGGAAAGTCGAGCTTTGAGGATACCACCCTCGCTGAAAAATTCGTTTTGATACGAGTTTGAAGACGGTGAAAAGCAAAAATACAAACTAGAGTGTATCGGGTGGACTAGCCGAAAGAAGTTATCAACGATTGTCTGGCGATCTGGAGCGGCACGCACCCGATGACCATGACTTCCCACTCGTACAGATTGTCATCATCAACTAGCCCTTAGACGCCAATTCTGTCAGGATTCTGTTGAAGATCGATGCTATTGAGAAACGCTGACCATACCTGCAGAGAAGCCCTCCACCGGACGTTTGGTTAACTCTTGAAGCTGTCTACGAAGAAGTAGCGAGTTGGAGAGTTGAGGGGTCGAGGACTTGGACATGGCTCACAACGAGAGCGTCGAGATCGCTGCAGGAAGATCGAAATACTAGCACTGCTCGAAAGGCGGAACACCCCCAGGCCATTTCAATTCCGCCCAACGTGATCGTGCGAACGTCGACCTTTGCTCCTCGGAAGTACTGCAAGGATGACAAATACTAGTACATACATACATGATGTTATACTCGCTACTATACAGCTGGTAAAATCATGTGTCTAGTAGCTACCTGGTCGACTCACTCTCGAGGCTGACGTCGATCTGGCTCGTTAGCAACATGTCCCCGTCATTATGCTCAGTTCCCTTTGGACTCGGCAATTGTGCCATGTTTAAGATTAGACGGCTTCCCTACACTCTGTCATATAGCCGGGGCGAAAAGGAGCACATCGTCGCACTTACACAAGCCGAATGCATGGCTGCAGTCCAACTGTGTGGAAGAGGACAACCATCAGGCCGAGTCGTACAAATAAATAGGGGGTCGAATGCTTACAAGAACATAACGAGTGGCGGCCAGCCCACCAACTTGACGATCACGAAGGAACAACCCAGTAATGCTTGTGCGGGTTGAGCTGTCTCCACGAGGCACTCCATGGCGTACGTACCTAGCATTAATAGATACGCGAGAGTCCCGTCTCGAGTGAGCATCGTCACAATTGGGACTTTTGAAAATCCTGCTCTGACTATGGCGTACCGCTTCAGTAGAGTCATAGTGATCAGGGTACTCTCTGTAGCCAGTGTAAAAACCCTGGAAGGTTTCGTTGGTTTCGCAGAGTTTTCGTTGGACAACGAGCTCACCCATGTATCTTGCTTATGGGTAAAACAGGAAACAGAATACACGCTTCATCCCGATCCAGGAGGTATCGCTTCCACAGTGTGAGCAGAGCACACGAGCCTTCCGCTGAAATCAGACAGCCAAGCAAGAGTGTCACCCAAAGTTGCCGTCTGCACAGGACATAAACTGTGAATGATAGAATGTAGGTTCATAATGTCCGGCAGCGAGTGTCACACTTACCTCTGAAGGCCAAGATGAATTCGACCGCGACACTAGTTAGGAGCACCAAACCTATCATAGACATGTGCCAGCTCGTGCATATATCATTATGTGCGGTTCCGGACACCATGCGCGATAATATGTATTGGGTGGATCTGATGTGCTGTAAGTCTTGGAATACAACAGCGATTTGAAGGATTGAATGACTCGCATTTGCGCAAACAACGGTATGTACCGCAAGAACAGGTATAGCCATTTAAAGGTATACCCTACCCTCATTCTGTGAGTGATGAGTTTTGGCATGAACGACCAGTCCTGAGCTCGTGTCCTCACGGCCATATGTAACGGACTTCATCCTCAAAAGTCGACAAACAATCCCATGACATTACGGACGATGCAGCGACTGCAACTCGTCAGTTAGGTAGTACGAAAATTTGGTGAAGAGAACACACCACTGTGGTAGTAGACGTCACGAACGGCTCTGGCATAATTCGTTAACGGGTCTGGAGATCCCATTGAAGGGGGTACGGCAGATGGAAGCTGCCTGCGGTGACATCCAGAGTCTCAAAATCGCAAATTTCCATCGGTAATGTATGTCTCCATCCTGCGCGCTATTGCCAGCGAGGACGTGACGTGTAACATATTATGGGGCCTCGGGACAGATTGCCCGAGTCGGCTCTTTCGTATATCCGGTGCACCTATATATGGTACTCCGCGGACGACCACAACGAAGTCCATTCTGTACAAGGAGGTAAACTCTTCGAATACAAACTATTCCTCGCAAGTACTTACCACCGACAATATTGTCTGGCTGGACGATGACATTCACAGCCAAATTGCGTGCAAAATGACGTACGACAGGCACCTGTGAAGTGAGGCGGGGTGTCCAGTATGTACTGGTTTTCACATGGAGGTATTTGCAGGGCCGTTTCTGGGAGTCGGTGACACAGTTCCCGCTCAGCACAGGATGGTAAGTATATATTTAAGTTTACAGTAGTTGAGTACATACATGCGTCGGACGAATGCGGGACATAAACAAAGGTAGACTGTGGTCGCTGGCTCTACGTGAAGGTCGATCCATGTGTTTTGATATCAATCCAAGTCTTCAGAAAGGCAGACATCAATATGGGTGGTGAGCAAAACGTTGTCGTCCTCCCGTAGCGCTCCCATGTGGTCCTGTATGCGGGCCATTCCCAATATCAGTCGACTTCCCTGTCATGATCGATGTGTGAACAAGATCTACATGAATATTTGACAGTGAAAGAAGCTCACGCAGATCGAAAATACAGACAAAGCCCAACTGTATCCGGCGAATTATGAATCGAGCGTTGGCACAACATAAGGCACTTACAAAACCAAAATAATTGCTTGCAGATCCCGCACAGTGGATAAAGCGAAGCCAAGACCGTTTAATCCTGGTCATAACAAAATGAACCACCCGTACAGAGAGTAGGAAAGTCGATAAAGGCGAGCCTTACCTGTCACCATGAGATAAGTGACAGTCCCATCGCGTGTAAACTGTGATATAACCTTCCTTCCAATCCCCCTCGTTCCAACGATAGAGATATGCTTAGTCACTGTCAAGGAAATGAGAGTACTATGCACGACAATGGTAAGTGCCCTATGTCACATTGTCAGTATATGTAAGCGTTCAAACCGGCGACCCGACATTTGTATATTGACGTCGGGGGACAACTGGAACAGCATGCCACCTGCGTAACTCTGGAAACTTGAAAATGTGGTAGGGATACAGCAAACGATCTCGACGAGGATGAGGCATCCCAGAAAGCGCCATACCCACGGGCGGCGACCGAACAACGCAAAAACTGGTTAACATGCATGAGATGAGTATTTCTAGGACTGTGAAACCGAGACCTGCCTCTGAGCGCCAGCATATATTTCAAAGAGAAATTTGCGCATTCTATCAGAATCGTCATGACCATTAACAAAGTACGAGAATCGCGAGCTGTGGGCGAAGACGCGGCGGGCAGTAAGGGGAGAGTGATTTGGCACGCTCTGTTGCGCCGTTGACATAGTGGTTAGCAAAGTACCCTAGGACACGATCGCCTGACGTACATATGAGCAGCCAGTAGGAAATGGCGGTGGAATATGTACAACCATTTGAAGGCGTGCTTTTTTCTCATGCTGAAAGAATGAGTGATGAGTTCTCTGCGATAATAGCAAGCGTCGAATCCTGACGGCCAAATGTAGTGGACTTCATCCCCGAACGTCATTAGGAAATCCCAGAACGAAAGTGTCAGCGTGGCAACTAGTGGACTTATCAAAAGGCTGCAGTCAAAGTGAAGAAGAGGTCGTACGACTGTGATAATAGATATTTCGCATGGCAGCGACGGTACTGCCTGTAATGGTGTCCGCCATGATGGTACAAGGAAATGGTGACTGGCATTGACGCCGGAGTGTGCGCATATAAGTATTCTGTTCCCAGAGGGGTGTACTGTAGATGTAGGGTCGGGGATGCGTTCCGTGGGTCCATGTAATAAGGTTGATCTCCTTTGTCAGTCATGATTGCCATTGAATAGGAATGTCCTCACCTTACTAGGGCCACTGTCAGGGGTACTTCAACGTTCAACACTGGGCGCACACGGTCAGTGATGATGATCTTACTCAGCAGCTGCGACGCAGGCCGAGTGTCGCAGACACCCTTCAGGGTCTCCCCATCAAGTTACGCACTGATGTGGGCTAACAACACTACCGCACAGCATGCATGGAGGGTGCAACGACATCACCATTGCACCGCCACAGCCTTACTTTTAGGGCTACCCGTTTGATGCGGGCCCACCAGCGCATCAGACATGCATCCGATTTATACATTCAATTGTGCGTCCACACCACCATGGAGGTCCGAGAAAATTTCAACTTGGGTCTAGTTCACGCCGTGACGCAGGTTGCGGGTCCGATGCTTGTCCATGTCAACTAGTTAGCTACCATCAAACTGCAAGGTAACATGTTCGACTTGGTTTAGCTCCGTGGCGGCTCTATGGTGCTATGCAAGGCAGTATCTACCCTTGGCTGTTGGACTTGATGCTTGGGAGTTTGAATGCCCCAGACGAACTGGTCTATGGACAGAAAACTAACCTACAAACACACCGAAATCACACGTAGCGACGTACTCGTGTTAGTAGGTGAGCACCTCCTCAGTGGCAATCCGATGCCAGTGCACCACTTATTGACAAGTCTCCAGGCCATCGATACTTCAAAGTATGCATCAGTTAATAATAGCAGTGGCATTAGCCTAAGACGTGATCGCGCAACTCCCGGCGCTGATGTGTGCCAGTACGAATCTGCAACTACATGATGGGTTTCCTCGATGTCGTGCCACAGCCTTTGAACCCGCAGCACACTTATACCACCTAGTCTATTCTCCGGCGGACATAACATGCTCAGTGCCTACTCGACATGTCTCAAGAGACTGAAACTGTGGAATCCCTTATCAGAGGACCGCTAATCGGTACTCTACTCGGGCTGGTGTGAGTCAGCCACCGAACTCTCCCTTCGTGACCGACGATGCTAATAGGCGAACGTCTGCTGCATTGCCTAGACTATATGGCGTTACATTCCTGCAAGCATTCTTCTATTTCCAAACGTATGTAGATGATCGGATCGTCCTAAAATTACTCGTATGTCCCTCATCATCCAGTGCACGGATAATTACCTGCGCGGACTGTTGACGCTCTAACCATTTTATAGGTTGCGCTGGTGGTGTACGTTCTATCTTACTCGGTGGCACAATATTCATCTTTCAAGACAGTATTCTTGAGACGGCTCACGCCGCGTTGTCCGTGTTTGTAATGGATTATTACTTGATTGCACACTATGGCCAGGTGCAAGTATTACAATCCGCAACTTGGTTTGTACGCGTGGACTTGCAGTGAGTTCACAAGCTCACTCCGACCTCATCACTAGGGTCAGCGCGGTAGGTTACTGCAGCGGAAATTGGACAATGCTAGTTTCACCGTGAACTCCTAGGTCATGTATCTCATAGTTGTGAGTTTGATTTTTGCTTTGCCGGCTGTACACTGATTTACTTCGGAGTCCCTGATCGATTTTGTTGCTTACCTGTGAGTTGATTTCCACGATACCGGTCAGCAATCCTCACTTGCACAAGATACTTCACTTGGAGAGTATGGGCATGTGAGTTCTCCCGAAGATGTAGCTGGGCTATGCGTGACTTACGGGTTTCCCGTGCAGTTACCAAGAAAATGTGGACTGTGATTTTTATGGTGATAAATGTCCGATCCAGCTATGCCCCTGCTAAGACCGCGCTCGTCAGATACTCGTTGCCGTATCACGAACCAGTATGTGGATCGACCGTTCTACGAAATGACGGTATCATTGACAGAATACCAGCCATTAGTATTGTTCCATCCTTCTGGAGGTAATATGGGGTGATCCACGGGAGTACACTGCAAGCTCATTATATCCACAGCGTCCTAAGTACGACATGGGACTTGTACTTGAAGCGGTCGAACAGATTGTTACTGGCGGGAAGCGCACTTTTCCTCTTCGGAGACATTTTCTCTGCTTGCATAATGGCATACTATTTCGAGAAGAATCGCCACGGACTTCGAAGGTGAAACACCTATTTGGATGGGCTCCAGTGATGTTAACCAGTCAACCACACAGCACCCACGCACTAATCAATCGGATCTTGATTTTTGTCGTCGCAACAGGTGCAATCACAGTGTAAGTGGTGATGTCATGTATTGATGTTTAACCAAATGGGATATCTCTTAGGCTTATGGATATAGTTTCTCTCGCTTTGGTGAGTAGCACGCCGTCAAAATACTCTACATCTTTGGAAGCTTACCGCTGGAGCAGATCTTAGCCCAGAGTGAAAGTCTGGCATTTACCAGTGCAATCTTCATTCAAACCCGACGTGCGTGAATACTACATGCCATTAGCTTCTCAGCTGATTTATACCATCCCCCCAGTTTATTCAAACTCGCTTCTGGCATCGTGAGTACGCGCATCGTGTATATCGTGAATATGTATAGCTGACTTGAACAGGCTAAATGCAAGGAAGTCCCACCAGCGTGTGCTTCATGGCCGTGTTGACCAGAGCAGTAATGCAGAGCTATCTCCGGTTTCAATACAGTTTGCTCAACGATCCGACGTTCGTGCAAGTGCGGCTCTGCAAGAAAGTGTAGGTTTCGAGTGTCCACATTCCGTGCTAGCTATGCTAAGCTTATGATGGTCTATTTCAGCAGCCTACCAGTAGTAACACGAAATCTACCGAGTCATGGCATACAGCTCGCGAATTTGCTACTTGAAAGAACTAATGGTTGTTTGAGAGATATTCCTCAAGTCAGTTGAACCCTACTGACCACTGTGAATTCAGCAATAAACCTGGTGTCACATCCACCTATGGGCAACTATTGGTATTTCCTCTGTTTCATAACAGTCCGGCTTATTTGTTGTGCCTTACATACCAAGCAAACCTTGAGCAAGTGTTCAATGGTCACATGTAGAGCACGTTAGTATTCAAGCTTTGGTTTGCCCCTCGGTTGTCTGTCTACGCAACTGGGTCCTACGGGTTCAGGTTCCAACAACAATGACTGCATAACTTTTCTGCCCATGCTGGTGTGCTGACACGTTGTTGGGTCGGTCGCCTCAGTTTCTTGACCAGCCGGTTGCTAGCAGGTCAAGCACCCGCTGAGTTTGGAATACCTTTAACTGCTAGAAACAGCGCTGATCACATCCCATGCTCAGCATTTTGTATCGCACCCTCATAAGACTTGCAACCTGCATCAGTTTTCCTTTTTCCTTTCGTTCTAGTTCACCACGCGGGAGTATATTCTGTTAGGATCTGGTATCTAGAGCGTATATGTGCCGAGCTGCTGAAGGGTTAAACACTGCGTTGACTCGTTAGGAAGATGTAAGTTTCCGGATGTAGAAGCCATTCTAGGCCGGGAAACTGACATCCAACAAACTGATCACGAACGTGAACTCCTGAAAGAGCTTGATGATGGGACCACCAGTTACGCCATACTATCACATCGTTATTGAGGTTGGTTATGGAGAGATGACTGGGCTGATGAAGATGGAAGAAAGGAAGAGAGATGAAGTCAGGCAGCGCACCGGTTACCAGAAATTTCTCAAGAGCTGCGAGCAAGCCGAGAAGGGTGGGTGTGGATCGACACTTGTTGCATCAACAAGCGGAGCAGTGCAGAGTTGTCAGAGACCATCAATTCGATGTATCGGTGGTACCAAAATGCACAGGTGACTGTCAGTAAAGACAGTGCGTCTTTTACGCAAAGAACCATCTCTGACTCCAAGACGAATGGCGCAAGTAGGCTTTCGCAATCCTATCGTATGGAAAGGCTTCACGTCTCATCATATATCAACGGGGCAGTACGGCAGAGAACAATGAAGAACGAAACGATATGGACCAACAAATTAGATGTAACCCATCCCTGCATTTACTTCCCTTGTACAGCCGGTCTTCTCAAAGTTCGGGGGGAAGGGATTACCAGGCAGTGTATCCGGAAGCTAAGCAGATATTTCAGTTTCAACCGATACGTGTACTCTGAAACTTCACATGCCAATGTTAGCGTTTCCACTAAAGCTGCTCGGGTTCCCACTAACAAAACTGTTGCTGCCACTTGCTGAGGCGGGAAGTCAGGCGATCGCTCCCACGTCACGTGAACGAAGGTGGCATCTTACGGGTGCTCCCTGTGCTCGGGGTAAACGTGCTGGGGTTGCTCGTAGTATGAGACTGACTGCCAGCGGTACCGCAGTTGGTCTGGACATTTGCAGCTTGATACGGCTGGTAAGGCATGATGGACGTGGAGAGGTCGACACAGGTAAAGGATCGCTCAAGTGGGCTGGGACCGCAGAAAGTGAAACTACGACGCTTTAATCCCTTCGTCGTGTTTGTTGCGGTGTACTACAGCACTGCTTGGTAGGCGTCAATCGGTGCAGATACATTTCTCGGCAGGAACTGGAAGTGAAACCGCCTTGAGACTCGACCCCCCATTGCCTTGCGGCATAGTGGAATCGGATAAAAGGGAGCTCATCACGGCAAAAGGCGAGGTTCGTCCTCAAAAATCTGAACGTCTGGCTTGCGTCTACACATTTCTGAACGAAAGCCTTGGAAGGAGAGTCAAGGACCTTGCGAATTGCAATTAAATGACAAACCTACTTGTTCTCGAGCAAACCTTGGCACCGGAACTGTTGAAAATAGGTTTGGCGCGAAAGGACGCATATTACGTAATAGATATCAGTGGTACCTGAAAAAAGGCCACACTTTATGGTCAAGAGCAATCCCCAACGGTGTCATGCTACACAGGCATCAACGTTCCGAACGATTAAAAAAACTTGTTGGTGTGCACCACCTATGATGCGTCAGCTATTCACCACTTTCTCACTTTCGTACTCAACCAACCTTGTTTGGATTTTAAGATGTCTGACAATCTGACAGCCGCCGAACATCTTTCCGCTCTGGAGCATTCGGTTGCTAATATGTATGTAGTAGCACTTTCTGTATGAAGAATGATGACGAAGAATTGCAGGGTCGGAGCATAGTAAAAGGAATGGCACGATGGCAACTCCGAGGACTCCCGCAAACTTGGATAGACACGCTACATACAGCGAGAGCCAAAGTTTTGAATTACTTGGAGTCCAAAGGGAGTCCTTCCTCATTCACTCGGGGCTTCTTAGACTGTAAGTACTGAAGTTCCCGGTGGGCTGGATGTTCATCTTTTATGGGGATCTATATATCCGCATAGACGACATGCAGAGTTCCGAAGGTGGGCGAAAACCTCCACCACGAACACTCATTAGGCGGGATCACCCGAACAGCAGCTATTTTGTCTGAATCTTTTCAAGTCGGGCCAGCGGTAGTATGTCAGTGGTATTTTTTTCCGTCTTTATCAAGGATTACACAATCTCCGCACATATCGATCCCTTGAAAAATATCTACGCGCAAGAATAAGTTCCGTGTGATCCGCCGGAACTTGGTTTTGGACAGCACTGTGGTCCAAGCGAAATCATTACGAGCTTTCAAATTAGGGTCGAGTCAAGTGGGCAGGACCGATTATCAGCCCCGCTTGTCAGATAGGCTGGGGTGGCAGCGGCTATCAAGTGCATCACTTGTGGCAGTGGAGGGTGGACCAAGTGATATGGTCAAGGTATGGGATGTACATTTCAGAGCCCGGATTGGAGGTCACGCAGCTCATATAGTTTCTTCCCAGCAAATTTCTCAAGTGACCCATTTGCTGCATAGTTGTGTCCTCGTGGCTTCGTCATACCACCTCATCGGATCGATGCAGACGAACTTCGAGACATACTACGACAATCTTAGCCATGAATATCACACTGAGAGCGATCATCCAACGACCGGTAAGTAATGGCAGGATGAAAGACTCGGTGGCGATAGTACACTGAGCTACTACTTTCACGCTTACGACGCACAGGTGGTCTGCATACTATGTATACTATACAATTACATGATCCCATCTGACGAATTTTACATCCGTGACTGACACGGGCTTCCGTGTTTGCTGCTATTGCAGTTCCTTTGTACACGGGCCAACTGGAATGGTTCATGGTAGGCCCCTGGGCCTAGGTAGCCCCCCCACTAATATCTTTAGATCAGGGTCAGTAGCCATGATCTGGTCTGGTGACCTACCAGATACAGGGCGACATCTGTCACTTCATCTCGGGCAAACAAAGGAAGGAAAGTATGAGTGATCCTGGAACTTCAAATTCGATTCTGGACTGAGTCGTACCGCAAAACCATTGAAGTGCGAGCGCGAAGAGTCTGATCTGCCTGCACGCCGTGCGGCTCGTACTCTCACATTGTGGATTGCATCTTGTCTCCGGGGGAAACGTGCGTACGCCCGAGGAGATGTGGTGGGGACTTCCGTAAGGCTGCTAAATGACGAGTAGGGCCAACAAGTACCTAGATAAACCACTGACCAAAAACCTCCACACTCCGATGACATCGGGAAAAAAATTTCTTCCCAGAACTATCAGGGCGCAAGTTTCGCTGGAGAGACAGCACTTGTGTTAGTATGTAAGTACCTTCGCGTATCATAGCCTAATTAGATGGATCAATAATGCAATCTGGTTGATCGAGTGGAATATAGCGTGAGTCTCGCTACGTCATTATGGGGTAATGTAGGAGAAAGCTAAGTGGCGAGTCACGCATGGAGGGCAGGCAAAGGCGGAAGAATTTGGAATACACAAGCTGCATACCGTAGAAAAGTTGTGTTGAGTGACCCCGCGCGCCCACTAAATGAGAATGATCGAAGCTGAAGAAGATCGAAAGGGAACCCGTTCTGGTCTGGTGAGATCAAAGTTCACTCAGGTGCAATATTACTTCCGAACTCGAGACAAATCGGAATGTGTATGAAGTGGGAGTTCCCGGGGCAGTCCCCTTCACCGCCGAAGATGACAAAGGCAATCTGGCGTTGGATTAGAGAACAGTGACTGATCATGGGATTCGTGGAACCTTGGACGTACTATCATCTAATAAATATCTGACTTAAAACCTTGTGCTGGTACTCGGCGTAATCGGCAGGCCCAAGCTTGACGGCCAGCTAGTTTGAAAATGAACATAGGTGATCTGGCTAGACACCACACAGCACGACGCTCGGATGACACGTATGTATGCGCTATTGTCAACGTCAGTCTGCCTGGCAGACGGCATCTAGAATGGCCCGTGTTCTGCTCGACACTGCCGACACTCGGAGAACGACAGGGCAGTCCAGTGGCATCTCTGCCACAGTTAGACTTTGGCGTAGTTGTGGCTGCACTGACGAATGTCCGACATCAATGATCCTGGCCAAACTTGCACGGGAGGAAATTGTGTGGTGGTTCGAGAAATTCAGATTTTCTGAGGCAATAGAATAAGCTCTGATCATGTCGTCATAGAATCGAGGGTCGGAGGAGGCGAACGAGGCACCGAGTGGGTGAATGGGACCGGCATGAATGACACCGATACCAGCGCTGTGCGTGAAAGCCACCACAGAAAGCCAGCCAGGGCAAAGCCAACGGTAACTCGCGGACAGTCGAGTTTCACGTCCTGCTAGAAAATGACAGGATTGCGGGCAAAATTGGGCAAAAAGCCGCGAGTGTTACTCCAGACCGAGGTGCGGCGGCTCCGAACGTACCCGAACACTACCGATAATCTTTTCCTGTAGTCAGCCGTACCAGCAGGAGGGAAAAGGCGAGTATGTAGTTGGAATTGGAGTTTTCACCGATCGATCTGGTCGCATGATACGGAGCTGCAAGCTACTTGGTACACTTTGTACGAATCTCCACCCTACAGCGTATTAGCATACCTCGATGTTATGCTCGTCGATCTTCGGGCCAGCCCGTCATGCCCGGCAGGGGCCACCCATCATCACTCTTGAGTAATCCACCCGGTGGACCGGTGCTTGAAGGCAGCGGAGAGCGGTCGTGTGACGTGTCGCCTCGAGACGAGTCCTGGCGGCCGACGGAACCCGTCAAGCACCAAAGTGAAAGGTGGCAGGTAAATTTTCTGAAACATGTTAACCTGTATGTCTCGCAGTCCAGGTACATTCTGCGCAGAACGATGGCATCGAAACTTTGCAGCTGTTGGCGAATGCTACTGCGGTTACCTGACCGTATACTTAAACGAATGCCCTGACGAACCAGCTCTATCCGCCCCTTTGCCTCCCGAGACTCACGCCTGCCGAGCCATCTCATACGGAACATCAATCTCGCGGTGGCCTGCCGCGTAGACGTGTAAATGCTGCGGAAGGAAACTTACAGCGCCCTCGATAACCTGGTGGTCCTAAGATGGCGTGCAGAGCGCTGCCAGTCCTGCGGGGCTTTTACTGACCTGTCACTTATAGAAAAACTGTGAGTTGCCACATCATGGGGATATTACCACCGAAACCTATTTCGACCATGTGTGCGGGGAAGGGGTGTCTAGCGTTCGATCAGGGACGGTAAGGGCAAAATGTGAGAAGTAGGGAAGAAAGGAGGAGATTCGGGCACATAACAGATCAGGTCGCAATGGTAAAATATCACATTCCATGTGCTAACTTAGGACTTGTCAGGGCTCAGCTCCATTGATCGCAGGAACGTCAGGCGACCCAATAATATCGTTACGCGTTGGGGGAAGTGTCAGCGTACGCCAATCCCTGTTATAAGAACATGACCAGTCCCCGCCTGCTTCTTCCGTCGTCGTGGTATGGGACATTTAGGATTGCCTTCTTTTAGCCTCCAGGACATCCCCGTACCCTCACGCACTTCCCGTCGTTCCTTTGCGGTTATCGAGGACATTTACTCGTTTCAGTTCGATTGGCCTGCTTGAAACCGAAGGATTCCGCGGCTGCAAAGAAAATCGCGAGTCTATTCCGAGTTCCTTTTCGTGCGCTCTTTCTGCCTTTCCTTCACTCCCTCTTTCTTTGATCTTGATTATCTGCCAGTAGTACAGGCCATCATCATCAACCCTCGTCCTGACCATTACAATACCCAACTTCTTGGCTCGAGTCCGAAAACGGGAGATCAGTAGTTATGGTCACAATCATCGATGCCGTGCTGGGCGGTGATACCTCTAAAGCGGAAGGATACGTTCGCGTCGCCTCTATGGCATTTGCATTTTATGAGTGAGTGCCAGCCCATGTCTTTTACAACAGTGTAGAGGTGGTGACGCTCATTTTCATCCGATTCGAATCACTTGCAGTTATTTAATTACCCTACCGATCGAGTACCGCGTGTATCGCAGCCAGCGCGGTTTTTTTCACATGAGGTACAGTAACGTCCCCGCCCCTTATTAGCTCCCCATGGAAGTTGACCCTGCGTAGCCTTGCGTGTATTCTATTCATCCTGATTCGGTGGGTAACAAGTGACCCATCGTTTATCCGGGTTTTAACGATCGTTATCACGGGGCGCTCTGCCGCTCCAGGTATTCCAGTATTCTGGTCATGGTCACAAGCAACTATGGATTCTTTGCGACCTCATTTACAGTCGAGTCTTGTCGGCAGTATTACTATGTAGCACCCATCTTCAAAGGTTTGATTGCATTACGCCGAACCGACGCCGCTCTAATCCTGATATGTTTCTTCAGATGTACAGACCACTGTTTCACAGGCAATTCTTGGAGTCAGGTGAGCCAGTCTCTTGCGATTGCATGAGTATGACCGTACTCAAGACGTCTACCTCACAGGACATTCAACATCGCTGGGAGGAACAAGCACTTGGGCTTGTTCCTCCTTGTATACTTTTGTATTACAGTGACAGTAAGAGTTCTGGGTTCCGACCGCCCCCCACATTCACTAATGAATGATGGTAGCTCGAATGGTTCTTCGATTTATACCGTCGGACTTGTAAGACTTACCTGCTTGAGACTGATACTCTATGATTAACTTATCTAAGATACGTCCTCAGCCCAGGTAGTTGACGTAGGTTTTCTCGTTACATTGTATCCAAATCTGATTTGCGAACCTTTTGGTCGACACACAGGGAAAGTGGGTCATTCTCATTTTTTACTCTCTGCTAGCCTTCTCTAATCCTGTTTCTCACTTGGTAGCTGCGTCTCAGGGATCCCTGATGCGCATCCCACTACGTGGTTGTTCTACCTTATCGCGATGCTTTACGATATCATGGCACTCATAGTCTCGACCATCCACCTGATTCGGTATAAAACGTATAGCGGAAAGTGAGTTGTTTTTGATTGTCACATCCACCTTCGATCAAGCGATGCTGAGCCGTGTTACATAGATTTTCGTTTTTGATCCGTGTGTAAGCGCTGTTCGCCCCTCCCTTTAGGACGAGCTCAAAGCTTTGTCATACTTAGTATGATTTACGACGGACTGATCTTCTTTGTCGTGCTTACTGGTACGTTACTGGCTGGCTACAAGGGTGCTTGTGTGGGCCTTCAACTGTTGCACTACAGCCGTCAATATATTCAACTTGATCCTTTACCAACAACCCGACGTCGTAGCTCAGGTGAGCTTCTTTTCTTATTTTCATCTAAAAAATGCGGAATCCACAACTCCCGGCCATTTCGCAGTCCACAGGGTGAGCGGAACGTTGCGTTACCACATAGAGATCGGCCGCTGACTTTTATGAACCTTGTCAGAGCTTCGCTCGGATATGCTGTCGTCTGGATAATGAGTCAACGAATTCTCATCCACCTCCGGGGTGAGTACACCGACTAGATTCCGTCAAGTCATTTCTTGAAACAACCCATCTACTCGCAGAACTTGCGGGAGACCGTTCGACATCCGGGGTCTCGCCAATATCCAACATTGTCGTACACCCCGGCCGCAGTTTCGGGATAGGTAGCCAGCAGCACCAGCGCACGCCACCAACCCCGCTCCGTGCTACGCACTCATCTGGGCTTTCTCCTCCTCTGGATCAGAAGAGCGCACCGTTGCACGATATATCAAACATCGATGTTGATCTCGATTACAGCCGTCCGCCCCCGTCGCCCGTCCATTTTCAGCATCACCACCCGTTCTCGTCCTCGACTGACATCGTAGCACCTGATGATCGCTATCGAGCAGCCGCTGTCAAGGAACAACCCAAGTCATCTGGCCTCGGCGTCCAGATTCGATTCGAACAAACGGTCACTGTTGATCATCACCATTCTAGCAATGACGGAGACGCAGAGGATATCGAGGAAGCGTCGGAGGTGAAGCATGCACTCGCGATACCCAGGGGGGGCGTTGAGCAGATGTGGGCTTAGGCACTAATTTATGCTTCGGAGGGTATATGAAATATATCTCGTCCAGAGGTCTACTTAGGCCGCACTCGGGACTTTTGATGAGGGGTTGTGAGCTCCGTGCATATTGTATTACTACTGTAAAGTGTGTATCTGTAGCCGTCATCTGAGGTAGCCGGGAATCCTGGTCCGATCCGAGACAGTCCGTGCCCGCAGAATCACAAGAGAGAAGGAAGAACACGGAAAAAACAAGTATCACACATATAAAAACAAACCGAGCTTGTGCCCTGTCATTCGTTTGTGAAGGCGATGAGCTTAACGAGTGCATATACATCCATCCGTACGGGGAACGTTCAGTTCCGTTTGAACCTACTGAAGAGGCCCTCCTTGGTGCTGGGGGCTGTTGAGGTTGCATTTGCCATCCGTTTACGCCGACGACCAAAGCAAACGGTGCCTCCACCGAGAACAAGGAGAATCATCGAGGTGAATGTCAACCAGAAACCTGTGTTGGAGCCGTCTTACAATTTGGGTGGACCCAAGTGGGAAAACGATGTACTGACCGGGGCCCGTGATGGTATTCCCACCATAGCCAAGATTGCCCATTTGATCCTTGAGATAGGCGAAGAGAGCGATGTCAATGAGGAAGGCGATGAACGCGAGCAGAGCCGCGAGAAATCCGACGAGGGACGCGAAAAGAGTGACAGTGATATGCTGAGAGAGAGCCAGCAGCAACGCGATAAACGTCAGTCCCGCCGCTAGATCACGTGGTATAAATTGGGTCAGGTCTATAGGAGGACGGATAGACACATCCAGAAACATACCGACGGGATGGACGGCAAGGCCGCGGGTCCACGATGAACCAATTGTGACCGAATTGTTCTGGGTGCTGATAACGACGGAGTAGCCGTGGCCTTGAAGTTACAACAGGATGAGCGAGGGAATCGAAGACCGAGTCAATTGCAATGAAAATCACCTGTAGTGCTACAAACCCTGTTCCCATTGCTGGAGAGATCATAGCAGTATGCCCTGATCGCGAAAATGAGCTCTTCGACTCAACAACACCGGTAAATGGGGTAACGCATACCATATACCGAGCTGCCCCACGAAAACAACATGGCGTCGTAAGGGTAAGTGAAGGGTGCAGCAAGGAGAGTACTCACTCTGAGCTGGCTGACCGTGTCGTTTGCAGCAGACACTGCACTGCTTCCTTCTGTATGGACGCGAGCGATATCCATAGCAGTCAGGTAGGGGAGAGAAATGGAGACGATGAACAACAGGACGAAGGCCGCAAAGAAAAAGAACACTGCGGGGATACAAAATGCACGCCCCATCTTCGCCAGCAAGATCAACAGTGTCCGCTACGGTAACAGTCAGTTGTTGAGTGTTCGTGGACGGGGTGAGCGAAAGAGTTAAAGAGTGCTGCAAACTGACACCACCTTCCAAATACGCGTATTACGTCATACTCATGTTCTTACTGCCGAGCACTAGCTAGTAGCCAGTGGCAATATTGTGCTGGTAAGTAATAGTTGACTTGAAACCAGTAGTAAGTAGTAACGTGCTGTGTGTTTGTAAGTACTCATGAAATCGCTACTCCAGTCCTCATCTTGAAGCCAAGACTCATCGATCATCCGTTGTATTAAACCTACTGACCATCAGCCATGACAATACGTATCGACCTCAGTGATGGACGAAGGTGTCGGAGGACGCCCCTCGAATATGCACTCGCTACAATTCAACAAGACGTGCGTTGACGCGGCAGGAGTGCACTTGTGACCAAGACTGTCAGGGACACGTGGATTCGAGGCAACACGCTATACCCACGCTAGGGGTTACCCTGTCAGTTTGACCCACAGTATATAAGTGAGCGTTAAACCTGGAAGAAGTCCCCAGGACGCCCACACTCTTTTGTATCCGATTATTGTTATTTGATGTCGGAGGTACATGGGTCTAGTTGGGGACCCGGTCTTGCTGGCAAGTACCGTTGCTCTATCATACCTTTGCTGACTGTCAGGGTGGCAAACAGGAATGACAGTCGGGCTAGTGTGCGTTCACTGCATGTCGTCAGTGTGGTTTGCTAGACAGTTAAGTGTTTCTAGTCTGTACGGTGTATCGGTCAGCCAGTACCGATTCTACATCGTGGCGTTCCCGAGGGACGCACGTGTTGTCAAAATCGCGGTACGTGCCCTTTTATATTCCTTCTCCCTGCCAGTTGACTCTTCGAAGGTCTTTCTTGTCTTGTATGTTGCGCCATTTATTTGCTTTGTACCTTTGTCAGAGTTCTGGATCTCGGTCCACAGTTTTTTGGACACCATCAATACCCTCGCTTTTTTGTGCCTCTACTATCGAGTGTTGATAGTTTACCGATGGAACACGACCTATCCTCCCACGAGCCGGATGACCAGGTCCGTCCGCCATATTACTGAGCTACTCTCTTGTACTTGATGCAGCTCATTCAGTTTAACTGCAAGTAGCAATCCCTTAACATGGTAACACTGGGAAATGTCACTGAAACGTGCCTTTTGCTTTTCCAGATTGCCTTTGCTTCCAATGTAAGGTTATCCAAACTAAGTAATTCACCAGGCTAGATGGAATCCTCTGCAGTCCTGCGTAGCGTTCTTGGTGCAATGGTTTGATACATGTCTTCCATCTCTTGCACTATTCTCAATAACGCGTGATAGCTTCTATGCTCACAGGGTTTGGATAAGTACGATGTGATTTTTCGCAAATATCTCTAAACAAACTTGGACTTTCCAGTTGGTGGTCGGAATGAGCTATTGACGTGCGGAGTGGTATGTTCTTTCATTCGTCACTCTTCAGACATGACATGGATATCTTCTCCCCGAATAGATTTTCGCAGCATTGGCACAATTGGGTAAGCTCCTTCGTCGGATTCGCTGCTCATTCTTTTGTTATTAATCAGATCAGTGTTTAGTAGTTGTATGTGCTTTACACACCTCTCGGCATCAACTTATTGACATTCTTACCCCCGTATGTCCAAGTGGCATTGGAAGACGCGTAAGTTGGCAGTCGTGAGCATTTCATTCGCTTATGCTCGAGATTGGCAGGTATGACAGTAACAGAATCGGCACCTACTTCAGCAATCCGGTACGTAGCGAGTTCGTTCGAAACTTGGTTTTGGGTAACTCTACGCGGCATGGATACACAAAACAGGACTCGGCAGCTAATGCCCTGGCGAGTGCAATATGCGATGCCATTATCACAGCAAGCGTGTTTTTCTGTCTTCGCCGTTCACAAAATGGCCCTGGCCTTCTGTACGTATCCCAGTGTCACTGACTTTCGATCTTCACGCATCCTTACTTAACAGGCAGGAAAATTCTATTCAGAAACTCAATTTGATCTTCGTTCAGATGGGCCTCATCACCTTGTGAGTGTTGTCCCCTCTGTTCGACTTTCAACCGTCAACTTGGTGACCGGGATGTTGCGGAAATGGCTGATATGCACACCTTCCCCCCTGCATGCGGACAGTACGAGCGCCCTTATGACATCCGCACTCGTGAGTCATTTTGTGTGTGCTCGTAACTTTACAACGCTGACCGCCGCTAAACCCCATGAAGTACTATGACAGTGATCCAGTTGGACAATACTTCACTGCTGCGCCAGTTTCATTGTTGAGCAAAAGTCTGTCCACTTCTGTTCTCGTTGTAATCTATCCGCGGTTGACTTTTCCCGTACCAACAGCGTATACGAACTCCATGTTAGCTGTGTGAGTACACACTGCCTTGTCTCCCAAAATTAGGACCTCACGTCAACCCTTCTATACCCCCCCCCCTCCTCCTTGCACCACGAAAGGCTGAATGCAAGGAAAGGTATCCGCGATCGGCAGCAACTCGCTCAGGCGTCCCCATCGGAGCTTCCTACTCTACCAACTCGACATTGACACCTCAACCTGCACTTTACATACATCCCCTCAGCAGTCCCCTAGCCAATGAAAATTTCTTGAGCTCAATATACTGTGGGACTTCTAGGACTATATCCATGAGGTTTCAGACTCGTGACTTCGTGTGTTTCACGAGATTGGCCAGAGAGAAACAAGTTTGGCAGGCGTCCTTGAAGGTCCTCACAAACCAACGCAATCTCTTCGTTTCCAACCGGTCGGCTGTCGAGTTGCGCGCAGATGATTGCTGTACTGAGGGTTACATAGATGTCATTCCCGAGTTCAAGTGGAAAGGTGTCAGGCAGTATTTATTGTGCATCACTTCCAACGGGATAGGTGTTTTACATAGCACTGTAAAGGCCACCTCGACATCGTACAGTCATAACAACACCCTCCGACAATCAAGTACACAAGGCAAGTAGTACGCGACTCAGCTTAATGAGAGATATCAACCACTACACAACGGAAAGTAGGTCGGAGGGTTTGACTTCATCCCCGCTCGCTCTTTGCTTTGCGAACCGGATCCTGCCAGATACACGAGCGCAGAGTCGCCGAAGTGTCCAGATCGACGAGAGCTTCTAAGTGCGCTACCTGTTCCCGGCGGAGAGGACTCTCATTGTCCTTTGCCTTTCCTCTTCGTCCATATTCTCCCAGTTCGCAATCCTTGACGTCTGCGATCCCCGACATGGCAAGTGGCCACAGGTACCATCGCTCGATACTACATAGGTCCAAGACGGAAGGTCGAGACTTACCCCACAGCTATTGACGACCATGGGATTGAGTTTGTCGGTCGTCCCTCTGAGCCTTCGTTGCTTCGCCAATGGGTTCTACCAGTCCTGTGAGGAGCGCTACAGGCAGCGGCGATGAGGGGCGTTGATCCCGGCTTTCGGGCATGCGTTAGGATGATGTACTATGGTAGTAGACGATGCTGCCGGTTTCAAATGCACGTCAACAGGAACTGTTTGTTGCGAAAATGCCCAACTCGTAAAACTCTCAGTCGTTAAAAAGCCTTGGGAAGGAGTTGGCACTTCATATCTTGAACCCCTCAAATCATCGTAGTTCGCGTACAGGAGACACTAGCATCAATGGTAAATGTGTAATAGAAGGCCCGTTCACCTCTGGTGTAGCGTATGACCACTGAGCCATGTTTGTATTGCGGTCGGGTCGGATATGTATCATGCGGACACTCCTTCATTGATCAAATCGGTATCCGCCCGTGATCCTATCCCACAGCTCTCTGGCATCTACAACTGCATGGAGCCTCGTGGCTAGTAAGAATCCACCGCTGAGTTTACTGTTGGGTGATGTGTCAATCTATGGAGAAGAATTCATCATCGCCGGGCGGCTCACCGATTAAGGCTATACGTCTCGCGAGGCGGAGGGGTAAGGCGATATCTCAGCATAACAGGGATAGTGGCTCGTATTCTGGCCGTAATGTCTGTCCACTGCGACCCAGGTCCGAAGGCGAAGGGCTGTGGGGTGGAATCCCTGAAGGGCGTTGCGAGCAGGATCATGGAGTTGATGTGAGCGTCGAGCATGGTCTGGTCACAAAGAAAATAAAACCCTCAACAGGTTTATTATGATTTAAAAACGAACCTCATTCTCCTGTCCCGTAAGATACCCGAGCTCGAGACTCCAGTGCGCACAAGCGTCGCGGTCTTCTGCAGCTGCAGCTTGAAGCAGATGAAGCCACTTGTCCATAAACTCCTTCGTATATTCGCGCGTGGCACCAAAGTCAATGAGGGAGATCTGATAGAACGTCACTAAGTCCCGCTCATCCAACGGAAACAGCGAGAGAGCAAACCTGCTTCGTTTTAGGGTTCCACAAGAAATTCGTCCAGTTGGGGTCAGTCTGCATCAGCCGAAACTCGAGAAGTTCTCTCAAGCAAAGCTCCATGACTCTCGAAGCGATCTGCAAAGGAATCAAAGTCGGCTGTTAGTGATGTGTGATTCACGGGGCACTCACCTCGTCCCGATCTGTCTGAGGCAAAGTTGAGATAGATCCATCCCCCATAGCCACGCCATCGAGGTGCTCCATGACGAGAACACGTTTAGTACTGCCTTCCCATACCCAGGGTATCTTAAACCTTGGGTCGTTCCCGAGAATTTCGGGAGCACGATATTTCCGCAAAAATTCTGCCTCGCGGACGTAATCACATTCGTCAGCCAACTCTTCTTTCATAACCTGCAGACAATGTGGGAGAGTTGTTTGAAGCTAGGACACGGTGGATGGGTGATCGATGACTCTCACATGAATCGTCCGATCAAGAAAAAGTCCTTTTGGGAGGAGCTTTCCAGCAGTTAAGAGCATCTTGACGTACCCGAGATCGGTAGCTATGGAATCTGCAATATTGGGAAATTGCACCTTTACGGCGACACGTTCTTCGCGTCCCGTGGGTGAGGCTGAAGCGGCCAGCACGGCATGATGCACTTGTCCAATGGAGGCGGCAGCGAAAGGTACGCGTTCGAAGGAAGTAAAGTTGGTCTCCCACGATGGGCCAAGGGAAGACCTCAACACTCCCTACGACGCAGATGAGCTATTTTCAGAGCAGGCATGGGGGGGGGGGGGGTGGAAATCACCTCCATCTGCCAGTCTGGCATGTAGTGGGCACCATTTTGCACTCTGCGGAATATCTCATCCAAGTCGGGTGGTAGAATGTGCGTGTCTGTGAGTGGGATAAGATTAGCACCTAGCCAGGGACATTCCCGAACCTTGTATGCTCATGAATTGACCAAGCTTCAGGGCTGCTCCTCGCATTTGCGAAAGCTTCGACACAAGTCGTTTGATGTTGGCCTCTGTCATAATCAGGGACGGCTGCTGACTATCAGTGCCATCTGGAGAGGTGGTGGAACGACGGAGGAACTCCGTGGCGGCACCATATCCCAAAGATGCTGCAAGACCTATACAAAATGACCAGAAGTCAATATGGCGTTGTGCTCCACACGCTCTCGACACACCTCCATAATGAAAAATACGACCAATACGCGATGAAGGAACTTTTGACGACTGAAGAATTGGTGATGCATGAGGCTGCGATAAAGCCGACTCCATAGGCTCTGCCTCGTGGTCTGGATGCTTGGACAGTCCGTGTTAGTAGGCGTGCTAAGTTTGGTGCAAGCCATAGATACGCACTATGAAACGAGTACTTACTCGGACATAGGGCACGAAGTCTCGATCCGCCTCAGCGTTTGCGAGAGCGCGCGCGTCTTCACGCTGTGCTACTGCTGCTGGCTCAAGTTCGTTGCTTGGAGTGACGACAGCGCCCTCCTTGAGTGACAGTTGAGGAATCTCAACCGGCCCATCTTGAACGTTGCCAGGCAATGCTGCCCCCGGTAGAGTGGTTGGAACGACTGTTTCCTGGACGCGCATCAGATTGGAGGGTAGAGATTCCTGCTGCCTATTGCTGGTTCCCTCCTGCGTCATATGCGACTTTAGCACGGTGGTCTTGAGCAACCTCTCGCCGCTTCGGATTTGCGCTGCGCGAAGTGCAATATCCACGACAGAGTGGGCCACGCAAAGCCATCCGAAAACTGGCCCAGGTGGCATCCAATGTTGGCGTTGTATGGCGTTCTGAATGGATTATAAGCTTTGGTCGCGAAACCGTTTTCGCGGGTCACAGCCACCCGTTGACATCAGGAGGGAAGACAGCTGGGAAGGCTTGCAGTCTGTCCGTTTCGACGATGCAGACGCAACCTCACAATCCAAACTTGACGAGATACGTGGTACGAAGGTCAGTGTGAACGGTCTCACTCACCCTAACGTCGCGATCGACCGCATCCGCGTTTGCCAGCTCTGATGTGATATCCGACCTGCGCATCAACGTCTTCGAAGAAAGTTCAGACAAGGTCGTCTGGTACAAGGTACGTTTCTTTCGAAATAACCATGTAGTTCTTACCCCTCAGGTGGGTAAAAGGAAAGATTCCTCTCGGACGAGGAGATCGTAGAGCATTTCGTCGTGCGTAAAACAGTGTTGGTTCAGACTTTTAACCCTTATTCCTGTTAGCATAACCAAACGTCGACCATACTCTGGACCATCCATAAACCAAAGCGGGGGTGGTATATTCGTATTCGATCACCCGCCTTTCCGCCAGGAGTGTTCATGCCTCTCCTTCCTGTACCTCGTTCGTCGCCTGATTACGCGGATGCTGCCTTGTATTTCTCCTGTCGCACCAACGACCTCCCTTTATCTCCTCCATCCACATCTATCTCACCTACGAAGTCCGGAATATCTCGTGATAGTGTTGACTCGGACGCTACAGTGGTGCATTCGTACCCTCCGACACCCCCTGTCGCCCCTATTGTCACGCCACCTTCTCCACGCTCGCTGAGCACGAAACTCGACCAAATAGGACCTGCACCTGCAAAGAACGCGAGGTCACAAACCAGACCAATCCCCCCACGGATTGCCCAGTTTCTCCTTGCACCTCACTCCACCCCTCATTTACCTGCTCCACAACAGACGGATCAAACGTCCTTTATCACACGTGCTGTTTCTTTGTTCAAGAATCATAAGCCGTCTCATTCGTTGTCATTTACACTCACTCCCGTGGATAACATCCGAAGATTGAAAACTGCAGGATCTTCTCAATCTCACCATCTGATTCCGCAAACCCCGACACCGTTATTGGTGTTTCACGACACGACACCAGTCTTGACCTTCCGATCCATGACCGGACTGTTGGAAATAAACCGTGCTGAAGAACACATGTTAGGTGTTGAGACGAGTTTTTGGATTGCTGTTTCTCTGAGCTACCTTGAATTTCTAGAGGATAGAGAGGTGAGTGGACTGTGTTCACGTTGTTCTCTCTTGACACTTTGCCTTCAGAGTTATTTGGCTGCAATGACTGACTGAAGTCTGCTTGGAACGATACCCCGTGCATCTATTTTTTTTCTCTTCTGAATTCTATATGTTTGGGCTTCATAATGGCATCATTCCCTTACTCCCGTTTCTCAAGCCCTAACACTGGGTTAGGGTTTTCCACGTGTTTGTTTGGATGTCACGTGACCGTTCTTGTCACGCAACTTCAAGCCACGCACTTTCAAAGTTCTAACCATTACACGACGCCTTTCTGACATCAACTTACCACTTCAAAATGGTGCGCACTCTGCAAAAACGACCTCAGTATCTCAGAAATTCACGTCTGTTCTGCGTTGTAGACCGTTGCACCTGCAACTATGCGCCGATTAATGCGAGAACTTACCGAACTGAGGAACGACCCACCTGAAGGGATCCGAGTCGTGACTAACGAGGAAAACATGCTAGACGTTACCGGAATTATTGAAGGGCCAGGTATGCTTTTTTTAACTGATGAGTTTCTGCTACGGGTTCACATCGTGACTGTGGCATAGAGGGTACACCTTATGCGGAAGGGTACTTCAGAGTGAAGTTCGAGTTCACATCGGAGTTTCCGGCTGGCCCCCCGAAGTGTACGTGTTGGGTGGCATCTACCTTTGTGAATTTGGTTGACGTGGTGTCTAGGCTGGTTCGCCACGAAAATATTTCATCCGAACGTGTCATCCCAAGGAGAGATATGCGTGAACACGCTGAAGAAAGACTGGAAATCAACGTATGGCATTGGTCACATCCTTGTGACTGTGAAATGTCTTTTGATTTTCCCCAATCCCGAGTCGGCGCTTGACGAGGAAGCTGGGCGACTGTTGCTAGAAGATTATGAGAGTTATTGTTCACGGGCGAAACTCATAACAAGTGTGCATGCCACACCACGTACGAAGCCTCCAGAATTCGAAATGCCAGCACCAGCGAACCCTGAGGAGAGCAGTCCGATTTCCGCTTCGACATCTGTGGCGCCTTTGCCAGGCGAGCCATTACCTCTTCCCTTACCACCTAAAGTGTCGCCGCATAAATCGATGTCTCCAGCACCTATCACACATCCACTGCAGCCTTCGATGTCCAATACCATAACGAATTCTATCGTAACGTCGACGTCCAATAAAGATCGCGTCGCTCCAATGCCGTTGTCCACTGCTAACTCGAATGTTTCTGGGACGTCAGATGTAACGACTGTCAAAGCGGGGAAGAGATCAGCTGCTACGGGACATTCGGGAGTAGAGAAGAGGAAGAAGGCGCTGAGACGACTATGACATTTAGCATTGTGTATGTACCGCAGTGTCCAGTAATTACATCGTGTTTCTGCTTCGTACTCCACGCGTCTCTGCAGATTTCGTGTTACCCACAGCGCGCGATCGAGTAATTCTATTACTGGTTGGCATAGATCGTCTCGAGAATGCGTTGCCCTTCAGGTCTCATGAGACATTTCGCGTAATCGTCGGTTTGACTTGAAGACGTGCTGGAGAACGATGGAATCAAACAGCCGTTGAATGCCTCGCAAAGCTCACCCCTTCTAATCCAGATTTCAGTGAGTTTAGCGAGACATACGATGTGCAGAAGCTGAAAAAGCCCAGGTCCGAGTGAGCCAAAGTAAACTCGATGATATCATAGGATATGACAACGAGGATTGGATGTTTCCATCGTCTGGGCTCAGTTCAATAGCTCTCTTTAGTGGTGCTGTTGGATCGGTAAAGCACCGATATACCTTCCATGTCGTAGACACGTCGTTGCGCTTTAGCTGAGCATCCAGGAATGCTCCTCATCAACCGGTACTAAAGTGTAGTCGTAGCCATGTGGTTACATATCGCGTGGGAAGCAGACACTTTCTTTGCACCGAGTCCCTGTTTTCATTTTTTTCTTTCTATTTGCTCGCGCGACACCATTGAACGGGCTGAGGGACGACGACGACGACGACAGAACATGATACCTCGCACTTCTGCTCGCAGGCTGGAGACGACTTTACTGTCGTACTCGAGGCAGCGTCTTCCGAGACCCCACCGTCTCTACTCGACTCCATCAAAGAAAACCAATTCACCCGCATCTGCGTTCGCCCAGGTGCAAGTTCCCCGCCCAAGTTTCCCTGCTTACTTGTACGGGGATTCCGTGGTGGGAGACACCGGTGGAAGTGGAAGTGGGAGCAGTGCCCTCAGCGACATGCAGGGGTTCTTGAAACGCGGAACGCCTTACACCATTTTACCGTCACCACTTCCCATTGACAGGGCATCGTCCGCGAACAACTTCCTGTTTCCCGACTCACCTACTCAAGATCAACTCGCCGTCATGCACGCGTGCTTGCACAGTCTGTACGATGTCCCTCGCGCGAAACAGGTATTTGAACGGTTGCGAAGATCTCCTTCCGCGGAACATCTACTAGATGCCCGGGTATACAACTCGTTCTTGGAGGCGTATGTCGAAGTAGCCACTACGAAGGAACCTAATGACAGGTCACTGTGGATAGAGGATGCATGGCAACTGTATCATGTCATGGAAAACGGGGCAGAAAAGGTTCAGCCGACGCCCCAAACTTATGCAATAATGCTTCTGGCATGGCTCCGGTAGGCTTGAACTCTGGCATCCTTTCATTTAAGCTTCCTCAATTTCGCTCAGATTCAATTCAGCCTCAGAAAAGCCCGTGCATCTTGCATCTGCTCTGAATCCATCCAGGTTACTGAGCAATCTCATCACACGTGGTTTATCACCCACGGCTGTCATCACTGACCGTGTAATTTCTTCCTCCTCCGAGGCATCCCAGATCATCCAGCTTCTCTCCAAATCAGCCGTGGACATGAATTTGTCCCGGGTAGTTACGGAGTTGGGACAGGCCGAAGCCATAGGTTGTCAACTACCCGACCCTCTGGAAAACGTTCCGGAGGTTAATCCTGTTATGAAACTGAAAGTAAGTCTGCAACAGCATTTCTCGTAAGTCGACTCCCCCAATCTTTTAGACGTTACCGGATGCGACATCGGAGGAAGGCGCCCCTGTTCCCGAAGCACCCGTGCGAGAAGTTCCTTTCAACTTGAATAACCTGCGGAAACATCTGGCAAAAGTATCGCTCGCTCGCCGCGTTTTACCAGAAGACGTCGCTGCCCGTCAGAAGCTTCTTGAAGAGTCCGCGTACGACGTCGCTGTCGAGAGGTTGAAACACGAGTCACAGATATTTGACGAGTTGGGGCTGACTAACCCTTCGTTGCGACGTGCTGGTTTGCAAAGGTGGATGTGGGACTGGTATCAGAAGCTTTCTGCACATTTGGAGCTCGAAATTGCAAATATCGTGGCTACTGAATCAAAACAGAGTAAACCGTGTAGGTCGTTTTTGTGTTTGCACTACGGTTCATCAGGGTATTGATGATGGTGTAGGTCCCGAGAAGCAATTGGCCCCTTTCCTTGCGCTCATCAAGCCGGAGAAGCTGTCGCTGATAACCATTTTGGAGGTCATGCGCTTACATGGCAGTGGCGGCGTTAACGACGGCATGAAAACTGCTCGTGCCTTACTCGCCGTTGGACGCGCTGTAGAGAACGAATACAAGGCTGAGATGTGCAAGCGCAATAATATCGCAATCCCTGCACATGCCCGTGCCGGCGGAGATCATGGTTATTTCTCAGGCCTTGGGTACAGGGATCTGCATGCACGCCGCGTGACAGCTGCCAAGTACATGGAGGACAGCGAAGAGTGGACCTCAGAGTGGACGCAGGTGTTACGTGTCCGGATGGGGAGTGTCTTGGTTGATTCCTTGATGAAAGTCGCCACCGTGGAGCGTGTCGCAGTCGACAAGAATACGGAACAGGAAGTGTAAGAGCTCACGATTACTTTGGCCGCAGCTCCTCGTAAGCTGACTTGTCCATCCTGTAGGAGGGAAGAGCAAAGCGCATTCTGTCACTCATACGAATTCGTCCGCGGCCAGAAACTAGGCGTCATTCGGCTGAACCCTGTGGTCACGGAGCGCCTTGCCAAGGACGATCTGCGTGAAACTCTACACCCACGTCATCTGCCCATGCTCGTAAAGCCCAAGCCGTGGCTTGGCCCAGAAGAGGGTGGCTACTTTTACAACAAATGTGCGTTGAGTTAATTCGTAGACCGTGGATATATGAGCTCATGGGATTCGGGACGTAGCTTCTGTCATGCGATTTAAGGATTCTGCTGAGCAGCAGACGTACTTGGAGCACGCCACGACTTTGGGCAACGTTGAATTGGTGTATGCGGGGCTGGACGTACTCGGCAGCACGCCGTGGAAAATCAACAGACAGATTTTCGACGTCGTGCTCGAGGTTTGGAATTCCGGTGAACGGCTTTGCAAAATACCACCAGTTGTGTTCGATAAACCCCAGCCTGAAAAACCCGAGAACTACCACACGGATATCAAGGCAAGAAGCGTTTACAGCCAAAGGTTAAGGGCGTATCAACAAGATAAAGCAAACAACCATTCCGATCGCTGTAGCGTGAATTACAAGATTGAGATTGCACGTGCAGTACGTTCTCTCTTTTTATGCTAGCATAGCCGTGCGCTGAATCCTTGTAGTTCCTGGGCGATGTATTTTACCTCCCGCACAATCTCGATTTCCGTGGCCGTGCTTATCCTATTCCTCCTCACTTGAACCACATCGGTGATGATCTTAGTCGGGGTCTTCTTATGTTTGCCGAAGCCAAGCCGCTCGGAGAGCGTGGTCTGCGCTGGCTGAAGATTCATCTTGCTAACTTGTATGGATTTGACAAGGGTAGCTTTGACGAACGTGTGGCGTTTGTTATGAATCACCTGGACGACATATATGATAGTGCTGAGAGGCCTTTGGAGGTTGGTCTATAAAACACTCGTAGAAGTCGTGCCTGCTCACTTCTTCGGCTGCAGGGTCGTCGTTGGTGGACGACAGCTGGCGATCCATGGCAGTGTCTTTCCACCTGTATGGAGCTCCGTGCTGCTCTGGAGTCTGGGGACCCTGAGGGCTACATGTCCACCCTTCCCATCCATCAAGATGGGACGTGCAATGGCTTGCAACATTATGCTGCCTTGGGTGGGGATCGTGAAGGTGCAGCGCAAGTCAACTTGGCCGCGACAGACCGTCCCTCTGATGTGTACACGTACGTTGCGAACATGGTGAACCAAGTCGTCGAGGAAGATGCGGCAAAAGGCGATAGAGTGGCGCAGATGCTTGTTGGTAAGATATCGAGGAAAGTTGTTAAGCAAACAGTGGGTCTTTTGAATGACTTACGACCTTCGTGCCTAGTGCTCACGTAGAGTCCTAGGTTATGACCACGGTATATGGGGTAACCTATATCGGAGCTCGTGATCAGATCGAAAGGCAGCTCAAAGATAGAGGAGATATTCCTGAGGAGGAATGCTGGGCGACTTCCTCATATCTAGCCAGGAAGGTAAGGTCGCATGTGCCAAACTGTCCTATGGATGCGATCAACCCACTCGTGTGATAGGTTCTCTACTGTATCGGGGACCTCTTTGCTGGCGCAAAAGCTATCCAAACTTGGCTCAACCTCTGTGCTAGACTGATCTCAAAATCTATACCCGGGGATCGGCTGGAGGAGGCAATTCAGCGTGAACAGCAGAAGGACGGTTCTTCTTTGAACGTCCTGAGCCGCATTCGCAAGGAGCAAATGGCGGCTGTGGTGTGGACCACGCCGCTTGGGCTGCCGATCGTTCAACCGTACCGCAAGACGAAGCGTAAACAAATCATGACAGCCCTGCAGACTGTCTACATCTCGGATCCCAATTCGCCCGCCGAAGTCAACGGCGTGAAGCAAGCATCTGCTTTCCCTCCCAATTTCATTCATTCCCTCGACGCTACTCACATGATGTTGACAGCCTTGGAATGTAGGGTAAGCATATATTGACGCATGAGTTTCTTGCTTGTTTTGTACACTTTGGTCTAATCACGCCTGTCTTAGACGCGAGGGATCGTTTTTGCTTCCGTTCATGACTCGTACTGGACGCACGCCTGCAGCATTGATCAGATGTCGGCGATCATTCGGGATACGTTCATCGCTCTGCACTCTTCGGACATCTTGGGTAAACTCGAAGCTGAATTCAAGGCTCGCTACGCAGACTACAAGGTCCCTCTCGCATCGCTGCGCGTCGGAACTTTCCTTAAGAAATTAAAAATGGCTGGTGTTCGGATCGTCGCTTCTCCAGAAGAGGCCGCTGCTATAAAGAGCATCCACACCTCGACCTTTGACCCGCTGATAGATGTTTCTGAGACGGCGGCGAGTTCCATTACATCCCCCTCCTCATGTCCATCCAACTCTAACTCCAAACTTACGCCACCGTCTGACTCAAATGTCGATAACACGCCCAGGAAACGGCTAACGAGAAGACGCGCGCCTTCTTGGAGACCTGCTGGTGTGGAGAACGAAGAGTCCGAGGCAGAGGCAGAGGAAGAGGAAAGTATCGATGCGGACATGCTTTTGGCGGACAAATTTATTGGTTTGCCTGCTCTCATACCCCCGCTTCCTAAGAAAGGCGATTTCCAAGTGGAGACCATCAAGAAGTCATTGTATTTCTTCTCTTAGAATCGACTTTCGGGTTCTGATATCGTTCTGGTTTACTTTCGGGGAACGCACCACCTCCGCTCCTGCTTCTAGTCATCCTTCCTCGTCCGCACCATTCTATCCATCAACTTGCATCGTTTTTCATAGCACAACGATAATATATTGCACTAATTGTAGCCAGCACCATTCGACTTCCCCATTACATACACACTCCGTCATCGCAATATTACATAGAAATTTGCGAGCCAACAGGTCACCTAGCTCTCTCACTAGGCGCTGATGCCTCCAAGTAATCGTTGATGTCAATGAAGAGCGTCGAGAATGAGACAGATCATGCAACTTCCTATGACTTGTTAGCTCTATTTTTGCATACCACGGACACCTTTTCTACCGTACCATCGCGAGTTACCCTGTCATCACACAATAACCGTGAAGTACTACGGCTTCCTCTCATCAAGAAGACCAAAATTGCACTCCTAGCCATTCGAAGAATTTGCGATCAGCACGGATTTTTGTGTCTGCGAGACCCACACGTTGAGAAAAGCGAAGAGAAAAAGATACACGTTTGATATCTATACAGTAAAAGATCTGATGTCGAACCCTCCAGGAGTCCAAACCTCAATCCAGTAGTGCTATTCCCGTGGCGATGTCCTCGATGCCAGACTGAGAGCCGTATGCTATATGTGCGCGTTGTTGAAACAGTACTGTGGTCTCGGCAATTCGAGTTCATACGACAACCACGGTACAGCCATGCCAGGCCGTCGTAATAGAAAGAGAGACGGACGAAGATACTCGCCCGTCCTCAGCACAAAAGATATGAAACGCTAGAGATGTATAAGAAGGTACATAGCTACCAAAACATGAAATGTTCTGAGACGAGAAAGTCGCTCGTAGCCCCCTGCTAAACCCATTGTCCGAAGCGTTGACCTTCTACCAACCTATTACCTGATTAGTAACGCTGCCTCGCTCTTCCATTATTACCAATTAAATTACCAATTATTAATTAAAGTATATAGTATTAAACACATCCCCGGCTTTTGTTTGGCTACGTTTGTACGTACATCTGTTCTACGTTCCTCACCGACTGCAAGATTATCTGGGCTGCTGCTCCGCCTTTTATACGTGTGGTCGGCATCGGCGATGACGCATGTATGGCGTTTGTCGTTCTTTTTATTTCATCGTCTGAGTAAGTCATCCTAAGGATTCGGCAGCCGTCTTGCGGCTTTCCTCTCCACCACCGCTCTTCTTGGTCCTCTTTTGTCTCGGCCGATCTTTACAGGCCAAGAATCTTCGTCGTTGGCAATCGTCATGTGAGGATGACGTCTATGGCAAGCTTTGGGCTGTCCTCCATCGTCATTTATCGTCATGATTTCCAACAGTACTCTCAGAACGCCTGACAGTGTTGGACTTGGACGGCATCACACATTCTTCTGCATTTGGTGCTGCCAATGACATAGTCCCCATCTGAGGTCCACGTCTCGCATTTACTCTTCCTCCTAGCATGTTTTACTGAGTACCAGCGAGTCAGTGGACAGTCCGGCTACAGCAACATGTTTAGTACCTTATACTTTAATGTAACACGCGCTCGAATATCATCTTTTGTTCCCATCCAGAACTACGTTGCAGTGCCGAAGCGAAGCGAGGCTTAGCCTTGTGTATTATTAGCCGTATCACCTGAATTCATTTATGGTTGTTTGTGTTCTTTCCACTTTCCTGCAACATCGTTCGTGATGACGTTGATTGGGCATCATAGCGTGTCGTTTGGGGTTGGTATTGGGCAATCTACGTTGGGGCGGGGAGGAGCCTATATAGGCAGTGGCCCATGTTCCACATGTGGTTCTGATGTCGACGATCGTTGTGCTCGTGGTCCCAATACTGTCACTCTCTTAGATATCGTCCAAGACCGGCATCGAAAATTCCCAGTTTGATCACAGAATACGTTGACAATGTTGGTGTTAAGGTGCCATATCCAAGGTTCATGGGTTTTGACGTTTGCTACAGTACACTGGCTCGTATTGCATACGGTCGGGACAGCCCAAATACCTATGCATTACGAGGCTTATGCATCAGCAGGCTGTCACATATTTGTGACGTTGTGTGACACCCTACGAGTGCCAAAAATTTACAGCGAGATACAGCTATTAACACTGGATATACTTGTCTAGAGTAGTCTGGGTAGAATTAAGTATGTCCTCCCATCGTAACATTGCCCAGTATTTATGCAGAATGTTTGTCAATGTGAGCGAGAACTGAGGATCACCAAATTGCATGCATACCCCCTCGAGCTGCTGACAAAGCGCAATCAGCTCAGTGCGTGATGTTGACGGAGTGGGTTCTTCGTCATCCTCATCATCCTCAACTTCGATCGCACCAACGCAGTCAGCCGAGAATTCCTCTCGCACCTGGTTAGCAATTCCCTTTACAGTTCCATCTGACTCACTTCCCTCCAGCTGCCTCTCCTCGACTGGGCTGAAGACTTCATCTAGTGTGGGAACATCTCCAAAGATACGCTTGCGGGTCTTGAGTGTAGAAATATGGTCCTCTAGCTCTGCTTCAACAGATGTAGATTGACGTGTTTTCAGAAGGCCAGAAGATTGGGCGGGAATTTTGATTTTGAGACCAGTCCGAGACATCAGGGAAATTTTAATGAAATGATTATGTTATATAAGACTTTATCTACCCTGTAAAGCCCTATAAGGTACATCATAATGACATACACATTGGTAATGCTATATATTGACTGGGAGCCTTGGCAGCATTGGTCAAAAGTTATCATGTAGGTAGAGTAGATCATATGTATCAGAATGTGAACAGTAGATCATGTATGTCTTTCATTATCAGACATTACCAACAATTGTCATTGACACCATCAACAGCTTAAAATAAAAATTGCTATAGCAACCTTCAATTGAACTTATCAATCATGATATTATGAGAAAGCAATTTCATTCAATATATGAGTACCTACTGAGTACACTACTAAGTACGATGAACTACTTAAACCTCCAAAAAAGCGAAAATAAAACAGAGAAAGACACTCACATATCACTTCACACAAGGCTACACTTACCTGGGTATGAACTCTAAGACTTAAAGTCTTAGAGTGACTCTTGCCCTGAGGTAGAACTCAGAGACAAGAGTGAAGAAGAGAGAGAAGGGGAGAGAGGATGAGTTTATATAACATGTACTATACAGTCATTACAAAGACCTTCCCACACTTGTGGCTGGTGAAGAGTTGTTCAAATGATCATAAATGACATAGATGACAAGACTAGATATTGATGATCAAAGTGAAATCAGACTGAAAACAATATTGTCATTGATATGATGATGATATTATCTGATGAGCAATTATAATCTATTGTCAACTACATAGTATTATTATATGTGGAATATCAGCTCTTGTCATCATTATATCATGATGACAAAAGTATTGTAACTCTTATATCAGGCCTATATGCAGTTGACCAGATAGTAAAATGTCTGCCAGGTATTCTAATGCATTGTCTGACTATTATTATTATGATTTATAGATGATCATGCCCTATACACCATTATCCAATTCATATCAGACAGATAACTGCTTACCATAATTAACTGGGAATACCAGCACATCAAAGGTTCCCTGATGGATGCAGCTGCATCCTGGAGTTTGTCAACAGCCTCAAGTGCCTGATCAACATCACCTTCTGCATCCATAACTACTTTCAGTGCCAGTTGCCAGTCTGCATCAACAAAACGGTCTCCCAAGTGAAGCTGAAGGGCTGACTCGACCTCAGGGAGGGTCATGTCCGAAGTTACAAAGTCACGGACAATAGTCCATGCAAGTGGGTCAGCATGAGCTGGATAAGGTAGGAGGGATTGGATGGCCGATGAATCTCTGAGGCAACACTTAGTGGATTTTATAGTCAGCAAAATGGGAACTTACGGTTGGATACAAGTGTGATTCCAGCAATTCTTGATTGTCTCTCGTGTCACCATAAACCATGCACCTTTTGCCATTGTCATTGCCTCCAACAAGTCAATTTTGTAGATGTTCACTTCACCGGCATCATCAAGGTCAAGAGCTCGAGCACAAAAGCTTCGGTGATAGATTGCCTTGAAGCATCGAATGATGCCAGCATCACATGGCTGAACAAACGATGTCATATTTGGCTCGAAAAACTCTAGGTTGACATTTGTTGGTTTGTAAGGTGTTGCAACGTGGGCACTGAAATTGTCAACATAAAGGCAGATATGCCGATGCTGTTGCTTCATACGAAGGTCAAGCCTCTTTAACCACCTGTTTTCATGGCTCCGAGTTAAAGTCTGTCTGAATTATGTAATCAATCATACGCACTCTTCAAACAGGTCTGCTGTCATCCAGGCCTTGGTGTTGTTCCGATAATAGAAGCCACATTGCTCTGGACTTCGGTTCTTGAAGCATCGTGGTTTCCTGGATTTTCCAATAAAAATGGCTCGAGTTGTTCACTTCCATCGGCATTACATGCAAGGCCTACAGTAACCCAGAATTTATCCTTCTTTTTGCCACTCATTTGTTTTGTTGCAAGGCCATGATCAGGAGGGCAGCTGTAAATTAGATAAGAATTAGATAAGATACATTTAAATTTTGTGTGGCTTACAATGGGAACAACGCCGTTTCATCGAAGTTAAATCGATCACGTGCTGCATACTTTGCGAGAACTCTTTGACAACGTTGCCTCTCCCTCTCAACTGCATCAGTATCAACTGAGCCAGCCTCTCCATGTTGTCGATGCTCACGGATCTTGTAGGTCTTGCAAAATGATGCAATCCAGCCATCACCTGGGAGTCGTTCCTCTTCAGGAATTTCCAATTCTTCTTCAAAACGCTTCCGTTTCTCCTGTAACATTGGTCCATTAACTGTTTCTCCCTTATCCTCCATATGTTTTATCCATAATACTAGTGCACGTTCAACCTGTGGGCAAGTAACAATACGAGGCCGCTTTGATGACAGTGCAGTAGGGTTGTCATTGATCCAAGCCTCCATTTTGGGATGATCTTGTAATTTGCGTGAGAGTGTTGTCTGATTAAAGATGAGGGCACCAGTCTTGAGGGCAGCAAAATGCCGGACAATGTCCAACTGAGTCATGTGAGGGTGAGCATCAATGAAACTATAGACAGAGATCCAATCTGAAAGTGTGAGGTGTATACGACTTGAAGTGGATGCCAACTTCTGAGCAGAGGTGGCAGGTGCATCAGCAACCTTCCGCTGCTTTGTTGGCCGAGGGGGTGGAATGGCGGGTTTATTGCATGGTTTGCGCTTCAAGGTTTCTGGCATTATGATTGGTTGGATAGGGTGGGTGGTTCCAGGCCACCTTACATATGAGTTTGCAATTCATTGTCAGTCCCACTGTCCCATTGTGCCCTCCTCCTAATGCATAATCACCATTGTGGGTCTATGCATTATGCATTATGCATTATCCTTGTTTTTTCAGTGAGCCTGACACGGGAACTCAAAAATCTTATGCATTATTAAAATTATGCATTATTACATCATGCAATATGAGCCAGTGTACTGTACTACATGTTCGAGCTCCTCAAGGCAAGTCTGGTATTCCGTTACGAGTCTGCTCGGGGTTGATGCATGTATGACAGGCACCTAAGACCCCCCGTCTGAACCGTCTGCCATCCTCTATGCCTACCTATGTGATGAGAGGGAGGTGGCCTGTCGAGGCGCTGTGCTCGCCCCGCAAGTTCACCCTTGACTCTGCGGCTGATTTTTTATTCGGAAATGTGTCGGCTCGCTCTCTGCCGGACTTATCTACCCCAAAAACTCGTTACCAGGGCAAAACGAGGAACATGCGAACCATCCGTCGAACCTCTCTGCCCGTGCGTTTTTGGAGGCACAATCTTGGTCTATGTTGAGGAGTAGTATTGGCACAATTTGGCGCTTGGCTGAGAGTGATCGCATCCAGAAGGATATGGAGGTTTGCCACCAGTTTATTGATTCCATTTTGAAGGACGCTTTGGAAATGAAAAGATCAATCAAAGAGAGCGAGCAGTCTACAGGACAAGGGTGGACCGAAGAGAAAGGGTTTCTTGAGGATATGCTACTAGGACACCTCGTTGACTGCACCGAAGGCAGGGTGTTTTCCCAACTCTGTGTTTGAATCTAGACTCACCGACCTGTTACAGATCGTGCTGTCATTATCGTGAATATCTTGATAGCAGCGTGTGATACTGTACGTTCTCTGGCTTATCTTCACTCTTCTTTCTTCGACCTCAGCTATGGCAGACGGCGTCCACCTTGACCTTCCTCATTTGCATGCTCTCCCAACATCCAGGTGTTCTGAAGCGGCTTCGTGTGGAAGTTCTCAGTACGGTGGGGAGTTTCTGAAGACCGACCTACAATGATGTGCGAGAAATGAAGTATATGCGAGCTGTCATCAATGGTATGTCGCTCTTTGTATGGGACGGCCGCTTTATGTCAAGGTACAGAAACTCTTCGTTTATATGCTCCCGTGTAAGTCACCCGCTGGAAGTCGTCCGACCACTATTATAATCACATCTTTGTCAGCCCCTTGAATGTTAGGTTAGTTTCAAGTGCCGTTATGCAGTTTCGATGGCACGCATCCGACACGCTTTCCACTTTGTACGACGAAACTGAAGCTGTAGTATGGCCTGGCATGAATGGGGGACCGCCTACTTATATCCCACCCAATACACTGTCGGTGTACGCAACCGGACACGTATGATCTGCTCACACACAACAGGGTGCCGTTTTCCGTATTCCTTATGCATTGTCGGAAAGATCTTTGGGGTCCCGATGGTCAGTTCAGCACCTTTACTGTTGGATTGTAACTGACTGACCATCTTACAGCTGACATTTTTGACCTGGACCGTTTCATCGACGAACGATTGAACATCACCTTTTGTAAAAAAAATACTACTGTACTTCATATGAAAAACCGTGTGCATCAACCACGGTCAAAAAGACCACCAGAGCGAAGCGGAGGCGTGTCTTGTTCCTTTTACGCGTAACCCGTGTGGACAGAACTAGCTACTACCTTCGCGCCCCTTGAAGGTTGTGACCCCACTACCTCTCCTTGGATCCGCTCGCCTCTCCCTGCTCTAGCGTGACGACTTCGTAGGGTGGGTGACTTTTACTTTCCAGAACAGTTCCGGCGTGCCAACTGCACTCCACGTGGGTAACCTGGCATGTGCGGTGTTGAGCACGAGAGAGAGCAAGGTCCACGCGTTGTTTAAGATGTGGCCCTCGGGTAGCACTTCACTCCCGCTTCAATAATGGTTGACCCGGTCAGTGACTAACGAAACCTCTCCTTTTACTGATGACTTACCTTTGTCAGGGGTGCTCCTTCATCTTGTGAGTGACGTATATGTTTGCAGACTACATAATAATCACTCCATTTTGCCTTCAGATTGATCGGCTCCTCAGACTCCGGGGAAATTTCTGTGAGATTGGTCCGGCTCCGGCGGAGTTACCTACTAACTACTGGACAGTTGATACGCAAGTTCACATCCCCTTTGTATTGCCTGAGGCGTTCGGCGTGTCACGTCACGGCCACCGAGGTGACTGTAGGAGATAAAATTGTCATCCTTCTTGACATCCCGGACGTCGGTTCCGTTGTGAATGGCCGGGAGGTGGTCGAGCTCGATATTTTCAATCTGGTGAAGAGCTGGCTGCAAAAGTCGAGGTGAGAATGATGACACAGCCAGCTGCACCTTCTTCAGCTCGTCACGGTGCAATGCTCTTCCCGCCGGCATCCTATACTCCCAAAGTTGTAGGCGAACTGCGTGGTATATCTGCTTTCGTGAGATTTGCGAAGCTCACGGCTTCTAGTCGTCCGTCATGCTACTTGCGACTAGTGAGTATCTGTCGGAGATCGATGAACTCGAAAGAAGTATATAGTCGGACGCTTTGTCTCGCGGAGCGACAGCGTTCCCCATTACGAACACAAAGGAATAGCGAAAGATGCGATGGCTCTGGTCACGCACATATGAGGAAGTGAAAGTTGACCTGTAATTATTCATAGCTCTTGCTACGCGATATGGAAGTATGGGACTCGGCCCGCCCTCGATTAGGATCCTACCGTGCCTGCTAGTCAGCGACCACCACTGGATGCGTACGAAGAATCGCTACGTACAAATCGCGAGGCTAACATCGTCCGCGAGCTTCGACTTGCAGAGACTTGCACGTCTTGCACATGTTCCAGATGCATCTTGCGAATGTGCCACACAAAATGGTGCCACAAGTCTTGTCTCGCCCTATAATTCGATGGGTATGCCTCGGAATCACGATTTCTTTACCCCCAACGCTACGGCATGCACTAGGTAATGGCAACGCAAAGGCCGATACGACCACGTCAAATGCCATTCATCAGCTACTGGGTCGAGTCCACTCCGCGCCTCAGACGAATAGAGATACACATTGTGACGGAGCAGGACACCGGTGACATGTATACCGAGGTGACCTAGGTATCACGTCAGTAAGCGTCAAGTGCACAAGCTTCACTCGCGCAAGCTCACTCTCTGAGTAATCCCGCCATAGCTAACGTTATGGCCTCAGCCCCTTTGTTTTCAGGTGTGCGTCGTGGTCGCCTTCTATTGGTAATCCACATTTGATCGAGAGGAATACAGAGCACCCGGGAGCATGCTCACCGCCTGTGGTGCCACATGCGAGGGTCGGGGAGTCTGCGATCCTGAAAATTTCGACGATGGGAACGACGATCAAGTCCACGTGGCGAAGAATGTTTTCTTCAAGGGTTTGGTTCAAGGTCAGCAACTTTGTTCGCCAATAGCGGGTCGCTTACGGTTACTCCGGTTTTCATGAGCATTGGAGGTCTTAGTAGAGGGCCCCACTTTCGTGTTGTAGTTGTTTGAAGGGAGGGCCCCCATAAACGTGGTTAACGGCACTTGGCCTGCCGCCCTGCGCAGATTCCTTACAATAGCACACACGTGGCCAACAGTAGTCAACACATGGACAACGCATGTTAACGCTGTTGGTCGTTTGCGTACGTGTTACAGTTACACGTGTGTTGCACGTTCTATAAATTCTATAATCCTCAGATCCGAGGCCATAGCCTAGAACTTTGGTAGCCCGGCTCTTGGATGGTATCGTGGAAGACAAGATTATACTTGGCTACTTTAATCTTAGCGGCACCAGCGGCGCCAGTCCCCGACTCCAATGCAAACAACTTGACTGCATAAAAGCCATCCAAGAACACCACCTCTGCATGTTCGAATATATGTATATGGTTGAGCACGATATGTAGCACCGTATACAGTAAATGAGCCGCTCCAAAAGAACCTGGCTATACGATTCAAATGGGACACAGCATAAACTATGTGTATGTAATCAACTATTAGGTTTCTGCACCCTCATAATCGTGGGAAGCATCTTACCGGAAATTGCCATGTATATTTAGGCGGCGCTCCATATTTTGGGTTCCGATGCCCACAGGCCGGTGCAAGCAAGGTATCAGCGGCAGTTCCCGAGTGACATAATCATTACATAATTCGTGCCTGCAGGTCCATTTGCAGGGCGCAGCACGTTTCTGGTAGACACAACCCTCCCCCACTTCGTGGGAGTCGGTGGCATTGGGGAAGACAAGACTATACTTGGCTACTTTAATTCAGACAGCCTCTGGTAGGGCGGCCGCCGTGCGAACTCCATTTGTCTGGCTAGATATCAAGATCACGACAGCTACCTAAAATATCAACCACCTTATCAGCCTCCCCGTGCAAGGCGATGCCTGAAGTGTATTATCCACCAGCTTTCTCAGACTTGCGGAGGGCCGATCCCCTTGCGTGTCCAAGGTGTTTTTCCCTGATATGACGGACAAAACTGTGTCGTAGTACGCGTTTATTCCCACAGCCATCCCACCGGCAGGCAATCAGTTGCCCGCGGGACATCGCCTTGACTCCATGACAATTCGCAAAGTGCGCTGAAACTGTGGCGGGCGTGATATACTGCAAGCAGGGTCTCCCATCCGGATCTTGATACTGGCACAGTTGTGGTTCGGAACGCTCATTAACACGAGACTACCGGACACACGCAAGGCATGAGAGACGGGTCGCAATTGTGAATGAAGCGAATGTTGCTTACATCATTTCGAGACCCTGCATCATCAGCTTCCTCATGAAAAAAAGAGTGCTGTCGGGAATCTTCGTGAGAGTTGCGGGTAGCTGGTCCTCTCGTGTGTGCAAGGTGTTTCTCGCGAACATGACGGACGAAGTTGTGTCGTAAACACGCTTCGAGGCATCCCTCCCACCGACACACAACTGATGCCATACGGGAAATACTCTTTACGCCATGACTCTCCAAATGCTCTGGAGCGGTGGCGCAAGTGATCCGTTCCAAACAGGGTCTCCCATCTGAACCCAAATAGTGGCAGACCATCGGGGTCCAGCAGGAGTGCTCCTTGACACGAGGCTACAACAACACGTGTGGTAAAAGATGCCATTGACAATTGAAAAGCGAATATTGCTTACTTTGTTTTTATACCCTACATTCGGGGTTGTTGTGTTACCTACCTTTATCATGTTTGAGCAACCATATCAGATGTGTGTCAACCTACGCTTGACGCACTTCAGCTCGTCCCGCAACTAGAGCCATGATGTAGCTACCAGGCGTGTAGGACGTGTCGAGACGATGTATGATCCAACGATTGGCCAAGTACCACCAAACAGATCAGCAAAGACGTCGTGCGAAGGAATATGACCGACGCTACTCACCTACGGATGGCCTGGTATGAGTTGGACAAGAACAACAGGCTCCAGTAGGGTTTAAATAAGCAGAGGTGGGCTGAGAGATATTTGCATTTGTTTGTATGTGAGTTTGCCCTCAGATTCCCGTTGGGATGAATACGTTTTCACTGTACTTACTTAGACTGACTTACCGTAGGTGGTATGCGACAACGTCGAGAACATCACCCAATTGACTGAAAAAGCAAGGTCTCTGCAAACCCGTATATCGTGGGAAAGTGTCTGTCAGAATGTCGTTTTAGCTGAGACTGGCGGTGCACGATTGCTGAAAGACCTTCCCTTTGGGCTTATTTTATTTCGCACGCCCGTGCTGTGGGAACAAAGTGTGGGGTCATATGAGCGCTATAGATCCCAATGGGTATGAAGTGCGGGCGATAGTGCTATGGGTCTCTGTGCAACCCGCACATCAACCAAGAGAAAAATGAACACAATACTTGCACCCATATCAGAAATAATATGACCACCTGCCGCATCGACACTCCCTATTAAATAACAAGCAAGAGTTTTGCCGACTCCTAGCGGCACCTCCCGAGTATCAAAATAGTTTTTTTGGGAGCCTGCCGACCGTTCTAGGAAGTCTGGTGCCACTATCTCGTTTTTGGTACCGAAAGGGTCTTGGACCAAGTGGGAATTTTGAATGACCTATTCAAGCTGACTATTACATAATAACAATGTAAATTCTGCCTTGAATGCTGAGCCCCAGTGAAAATCGGACATATGCCGAGCGACGTAGACAGGTGTCTACCTATGCCATATATAGACATTGTTTCCCATACGAAACATCAGCAAATCACTTATTTACTGTGCAGGGCTGTACAGCCACCTACAGTGGCCACAGTGCCACAGATAGGTCCCCCACTGTACAGTGACCAAAAAATTGTGAAATACCATGATTTAGAGTACAATTTTTTTTCAGTTAGGATCTACTTTGGCTAAGCAATAAGTCTATGTCATTAGTACAGCAGTATAAGCCCTAATTAAAGTGCTATGTAGCCTGTAAGTTTGCACTGTGCTGCTGTGTGACACTGTAGCCACTGTCACACTATCCCAAAAAGGGTGGTTTGCTGATGAATAGGTCGCCTCCATAGCGATTGCTGCCAGTCAGAGCTACTCGATACTATGTCAGTCTATTCTATAGTCTTTCATAGATCCCCATAGACTACCTCTCGTCTCTTATTGTACCTGATTAATATATGTCAGTCTATGTCCAACTAGTTCATAATATGTGAGCCTGTGATTGCATTTCAGGTATGCATTGCTATGTAAAAATACACTCAGAGATGGTGCCTACCTGCCCTCACACTGCTGCCACTGCTTGCCTGCCCACCAATAAACCTGCTCCTGTGCCCCTGCTCTTGCCCCTGCCCACCAGCCTACCAGTACACCCCTCACCACCCACGAAGAACTCGATGGCACAGCCATTGATTGCAAGATGAGGAGAATGCCATCTGAATCATCAGCAAAACCGTTCCCCACTGTCCACTGCTGTCCAGTCTCTTACAGTGTGTTACAGCAGCTACACCATTACAGGAAGGTCCCCCCCTGTCTGTTGCTGTAACAGCGCTGTCACAGCACTGTCTAGTGCTGTCATGCTTACCTAGTCACTACACAGCCTCGCATGGAACCGATTGACCATACAGTGCCACACAGTGTATGCAAGTCTGCACAGTACAGTACAGATGTTAGATTCGGTACAGCGGTATACAGTATGTTAGATTCTGTACAGTGGTATACAGTATGTTAGGTTCCATACAGAACTATACACTATGTTGGACTCTGTGCAGCACCATGCAGCACATCCAACTCTGTACATAACTGGGCACCAGTCCCGAGTCTGTGGGCTCATGTATCACTCTGTAGGCTAGTGTACTGACTTCACTATTATTTGCACCAGATCATTCACCCTATCAATCACTGTGAGCATTGCAGAAGAAGTAGAATTATGCGTGTACGAAGGAAAACAATGCAACATTAATTGAGGATAACCTGCCATTCCTCTGTCTCTGGCCTGGCAATTTCTCTTGCTGAGTACCCTGTCCTTAAAACGTGTTAACTTCCATCCCAGAATCGCCGAGAACGGATATTGACTTACATTCCAGCCTTGGCCCATTCTCGAAGCATTTTGTTGAGTTTACTCCCATGGTAGTCATCATACCACACTTGATCGATCAAATGCATGATATTATTTGTTGGAGATTGAATCACCCCTGTGTGATACTTATTATGGTGCGCATTTTTGGTTGCTTACATAAGCACTTAGAGCGTACACTTAGAGTACATTCTGGTACTATTCCCTCAGTAGTTCACAGCCTACTGAGGGTAAGCACATCTATTTCACAGTATATTCCTTACTGACATCCTGTAGTAGCCTACAGGTACAGTAATCTACTTAGTAGTTCACAGCCTACTGAGGTAGCCTACAGATTATATTTCAAGATTATTGCATGCATCTTCAATCTCATCTCCACACAGAGTTTTGTTCTTGGCTACTCTGTGCTTCTTGAATGTCGTTAGGATGCTTTGAATCTTGATTAACTCACATCAGTAATCCTACCAATGACAACAGAAACTAACGTATGATCGCAGTGACAAGGGCGAGTGCTTTGATGGGAACAGACTCTTGGAATTCAGCAAACCGGCAGAGAGACTTGGAGCTGGTGCAATAGTAGATGGCAAGACAAGTCTTCTTGAGAGCGGAGTGGGCAAAATTGCTAGTCCTTCCCTGCAGTACTATTTGGCAATAGTTGCACAGCGCTAACAGGGATGTACATACCAATGAATCTAAGTCTCCACAGAGATATCAAGCACTTTCGAGCAGTTGTGTGGCCTTCTTCTTGACGAAATTGATCCGTTCGGCATTATCATCGATGGTTTCAGGGGGGTAAAGACCATACTCGAAGGGAACAATATGCACGGCAACTTTCTTGATTTCACTGCGGAAGGTTTGCATGACGTTGAATAACTACAGAATGTACATTACTGCAGGGAAAAAAAAATGTTGCACACTTACAATTGTCACCATCAACCTCTTGTGCTCTGGATAGAAACCTGCAATCATTGAGACACGTAGCACTTAGTAGGTATTAAGAAACTTACTGGCTTCAAGCTCCAATCCATCATCCTCATACTTGATAACCATCTCAACCAGGATTTCCATGCAAACACCGTCGATTGCCATTTCACGATGGAGGAACGGGACCTCCGTTGCAACATACAACCACATCCTTGCCTTTGCCTCACCCAAAAGTTTGCACCACAGCAGACTGAAAAATGCTAGCATAGTAGGCCAAATGACCACATCTGCCTTGGTCGTCCTGGAATACTTACCATGGTGCTCACTGACAAGACTTGTGCTATCGCCCGAGCAGTCCTCCTCACTGTGCAGCCTACCCTGCACCTGGCTAACCACATTGGAACACAGCTTCTTGGAGGGATGTTTCTCACTGCTGACAGTGTCTTCGAGGTATGTAGGTGAGGGAGGACAAGGGCGACGGTTTCGGGACTGATGCCTTGCATTAACATCATAGTCCATGCCAACCTTTCCACAGTGTGAGTGCAATAAATTAATATTATAATTAATCACCTCTTCGCCATGTCGCATTTGTGGTCCATTATTGGACTGTACTCCACGATCCTGTAGCATACCGGACTGGTGCGAGGAGATACTTTCTCCATGTTGGTTAGGACAGTGAGGCAGTGGGGGAGCTGGGGCACATTCGGGTGCAACTTGTGGTTGAGACAGTCGAGATTGTTGGAGCACAGGCCGCTGAGCAGGAGCGGGACCAGACTGCGAGGACACTGCATGCTGAGGGACATATTGCTGGGAGGGAGCATGCTGGGAAGACACTATAGACTGAGTACGGACATGTGGCTGGGGGAATCGTTGCTGCGAAGAGGACTGCTGAGAACGCACCTGGGGCGAGGGAGTTTGACCACCCTGCCCTAACTCTAAGAAGTAGTTAGCACTGACTGAATGCAAGATACTATGTACTCACCATCATCAAGTTCGTGAGGCCCAGCGTTCTCCGACATACAGTTGGAGTCGGGCACATCATTTGACCCTTCATCAATAGGGGAGCACATCAGTCAATTCTTGTCGATCCTACTGCTGGAGTATCCATCATTACCTGCATGACCACAGGAAGCTTCATCCTCGGCATCCTGGACATCCCCTGCATCATCAAGGCTTGACCACGGACCATTGTTGGAGTCGTGCGACTCTTCACCAGATCAAGGTTCACTTAGGTCATTACTTGTGTCGTCATTAATTCGATAGTCACTTTGCACTGGGCGGAGAACTTACTGTTCAGTTTGGGAAGGCTTAAAGTAACTTTTTTTGGTAGTCCCCTTCGACAAACCAGAGACAGTTGTTGACGCGGCCCAGGACATGAATGGATCAGGTGCCAATGAAGTCGATGGAACCTCCAGGACCATTGAGAGGGGCTGCGGATGAAATCTAGAGGTAAGTCGGGAATTACGCTCGGTAGCCGTGCTATCTTGGGGCATGTGAGGCTGCTGGGATACAAGCTGGGTGGTGACTAGCATTGGTGTGAGTAAGTGATCGATGGTGCACGTGCTGGACAGATTAAATGGATGCACAAGTTGTCTGAGACATAACAGCCCGACCTTGTGCTTGAGGGGCAGCAGTATTTGTGGTTTGAGGTGCCTGGTGCCTCATTTGATCTTGCTCATACTCATTCAGTGATTGCGTCCCAATGAAAGATGGTTGTCTGGGGGTTTGTGCTTGGAACCCAAATCTGGACCCAGATTCTGCCATCTGAAACTCAGGTAGAGGTCTGGAATCGAGATTCATTTCAACAGCCAAGTCTTCAGTGTGGTTCTCCATAGTATGAGTCTGTTTAGCATACATCAGCAGATATCTAGATATACCCATAGAAGTTAACTACCTTGCGCTTTTGAGAGGCCTGGGTGACCCTCCTCTGGCGGCGAGGTGTTGGAGCCAAAACGTTCCGCAGTGCATCATCCGGGAGAACAACTCGCTGTCTTGGCATTTGCTGAGGTTGAGCAAGGATGTCTCCAACCCTCTCGAGTTGCATAATTGCACCACCTTGACCAGCTGTGGTCCACTTTGTTCTTCGCAAAGTCAGTGCAGTTTGTTCATGCAAGGATGAGGGCACACTGGTATCACCCGTGCTGTCTGGGTCGCACTGGGCCATTCCCTTCATGTGCTTTGTTCTCAGCATACTTGAGGACAAACCAGTGGTGAAGAGCAAACACAGTGTCTAGAGGGTACACCACGAAAGAGCATGCACTTCGGCAACTCTCAAAGGACTGTCCTAAGCGAAACCATTGAATCGCAGAAATTGGGTAAACAGTTACCTGTGACTGGCCCTGATCGGCGATCGCATCATGCTGACAACAGAAGACGGCCCAGGAAAATGTGTGCAGAAGGTGTTATAGGCAGGTATCATGAGCGTAGCTAGGTAAAATAACAAGGTTGGAGGTGGTGAGTCGTTTAGATCAACCTGAGACCAGAGCCATCTATGGAAACATCCTGATTGGGCATGAGTGAGTGTACGTAGCCAGCTCTACGTACTTAAAGCTGTAGTAAATACTAATTATAAAGTTTCCACAAATCTGAATTTACTCTTGGAAAGCCCTTAACGCATGCTTAGAGGTCTCATCGCCGTAACGCTCTCATCACAACCAACTTTCGTGCATATATATATATATATACGATGCTTCGACTTTAGAACCAACCTTGAATGACCGGTTGGTATCTTGCTGAAGAGAGAGCCTGTTGTCAGGACCGAAGACATGAGCAACTTGGAAGGGCTGAGACATCACTGAATCTTACGATTGCATTCTGCCTGCAAGCTGAGAACACCAGTCAGTAAACCTTGACAGACGGTAGTCAATATCTCGTTTATATGGGGGCAGACAAAGGCAGTAGAACAGACAAGGTACATACTATGGACTCGCAGATGCAGCCAACCATTGTAGCATTGTGATCCTGATAACTTACTCACAAAACGGTGAAGTTCGACGGGACTGGCCGGGATATCTGGAGCGGTGAAATATGATGGCGGGAGAGTACACACAGGGCGTGGAGGAGAGGGATGGCGATGCGTGCGAGGGAGAGGGGGGGACCTCGTGAAGTTGGAACTGCAGGAGCGAAGAAATTGGCGGACAGAGTAGGTATCGACTCCATGGTCGGGGGCAGTATGTAAGTAGGGAAAGGCCCAATCCCTGTGAAATCCTTCTGTACCATTGCTTCAAACTCACCAAGTGTCAAAGGGTCCACATTTAACTCCCATCATGTGGGGGTCTATGGAAGTGATGGGAGTGACGACTTGAGCAGAGAACCCATGAGCCGGTGAGAGGAGAGATGCAAGGGTGACGAGGACTTCTTGCTTGACCTTCGTCCTGGTGTCATCGTCGAGAATATCTCATTTCATAAGTAGACAGATGAAAGGAGTGACTCGATGAGATACGTACTATGGACTCGCGGATGTAGCCGGTCGTTTGTAGTGTTGCAATCCCAAGAGTGTTAGTCAAGCTACTCATGAAGCCGAGAAGTTTGATAAGGTCCAGCCAGAATATCAAGAGGGGTGGAATATGACAGCGGGAGAACATATGCAGACCATGGAGGAGAGGGATGGCAATGCGCATGAGGGGACAGTGTGAAGCTGGAACTGAGAGAGCAAAAGGATTTGTGGACAGAGGAGGCATCGACTTCTTGGTCGACAGCAGTATGTAAGTAGGGAAAGGCCCAATCCCTCTGAAGTCCTTCTGTACCATAGCTTCAACCTCGCTGAGCGTCAACGGATCCATGTTCAACTCCCATCATGTGGAAGGTTTTGTGGAGGCGAGTCCAGCGACAACTCGAGCAAGGAGTCTATTCCAGGCACGTCTGTAGTCATGGCACTTATCTGTACTGCATGTGAATGATAGTCATGGCCAACACAAACCCACCTCCACTGCGTCCGTGTCTGATGACACGATTACCAAGAGCAATGCTTGAAGAACAGATCTAAATGCGGCCCTGGCATCTTGAAGCTTGTTGCCTGAGACCAAATGGAAGCCCTCGGTCAACTCTGCACGGATTGTAGCGAGTGTCCGGACCGCCACAGGTAATACGCAGCTAGTGGAACTTGCGGAAGAGCTACGTCTCGCGTGCAATTGAACTGGTGGCATGGAAGTAACGAAGGATAGGTACACATGCGAAGATTTGTAGGTTGACAGGAAAAGAGCTTTGAGGGGCACAAAATTTATGATACTGAATTGATGGTTCAGTAGCTGCAATGTGTCAGGACGGCAAGAACTAGTTTGATTGGACCATTACATACCTGTATAGCAGTTCCGAAAGAACCCGCTGCAACGTTGTCGGTGGCAAATGAGGAGTTACGAACCCAAAGTTCAGTCTCGCTCACACCAGGTGCAGCTCCCCCGCCAAGACATCCTCGTCACCAACAGCATCTTCGAACTCATCCTCCTGTTCTTCGGTCTCAGCAGCATTGGCATCAAGCTCCCAGCCACCTTTGGGGTTGATGACATCGCGGGATTCTTCTTCCTTTGCCCAGTCATCAAGAGTGGAAGATAGCACACCCACCCGAAGTATCAACATGGGAAATTTCGCCATCAATATCCAGATGTCCGTTGGTAAGGCCTCGGTCCCAGAAGCTTTCCGTTCCAGGTACAAGGGGCCAATTGAGGTTCTGAGTGGAGGTAAGGATTGGTGGGGGTTTGGGAGTTGACTGGCTGAAGGAGGGAGCGTCATCGATGTCAGCTTCAGTCAATCCAGCAGCTTCAAGGATGTTCGCAGCCTGGTCTTCCAGTCCATTCATTTTTGCTGTCAGATATGCTAGTCTACTTCTATTTCAGGGGCTGGACTATTCTCCATAATGCAGATCGCAGTTACATGGTGTTCTTTCATCAGCTTTGCAATGTTGCGGACCGTAGTCTTTGGCGAGACAAAAAAAGGCTGGGTATGAGAGTCCATGACGGTGGACAGATCTGGTAGGACAATCTCCTCATGCAAAGCATCGACATATGCAAGCATGGCTCCGACCTGAGGGTTGTAAGTCACTCCTGGACCAAGCTCAGACTGTATGGGAGGAAAGACGATGTACCAGTCTTGAATGTCTTCAGGCGCTCCCTGTTGGCTAGAGCAAGAAAAAAAAAGATGGTGGAGACATCAACACCGATGATGGATGAAGAAGATCCAACACCACCAAGTGAAGACCAGTGTGTGCAACAAAATCAAAGACAAATTCATGTATGCATCACCATGATCCTGCCAAGATCCAGAAAGGAGAACGAGAGAACCACGCACGACATCACCGTGGCCAATACTGATCGGTGCTGACCACCCATATGAAATGGTGCAGCCAAAATCAGACAAATGATGACATCAAAGATACCCCACACACACTGTATACATGAAAGTGATTGAAGAGTGAACCACAGGACTTGCACGACGAGTAAAACCGAGAAATCTGAGTGGTAGTAATAGTAATTGATATAAAAGGAACTACTGCGCCCTGACTGTCATTAAGCCGAATGCCACTCACTCATCTGCAAGTTTTGCCGGTATAAATCCACACTGAGGATTCAAGAATACGACTTTTTCACTATTTACCTAGTGCTAAGTTGTACGTTACAATGACAGAGCGTAGTAAAACTCCTTATTGAAGTAGCTATTTAGCCAGAATGATTGTGCAGAATGAAAGCTGTTAGTACTTGTGAATTGATTATCAGTGGCTTCACCAAAGCGAGGTACAAGATGAGCGTATGACTTGATCTGATCCAGAGGAAAGATATCCCCCAAAAACTCCCCTGATGCACGTGTTGCCCACTTCAGGATGTGTAATCTTGTTGCCAGGTCCACATCAGCTTGCTGTTGTGGGACCATATCGAACCGCCGAACATAAACAAGGAGGTGATCATCCCAGACAAGCCGGAGCCCTCTGGGAGAGATGGGGCACATGATAAGACAAACATCTACCACAGTATGACCTACAGAGGCAATTGTTAGTGTAGTATCACTTGGCATCTGAAACAGCATACCTGTGAGGCCACTGGCAGGCCATTCATGGCATGCATCCACCTGCAAAATTGCTGCATCATGGTGGCCATATTTCCATGTATGATCGGGCAGGCGAGCATTGATTGTAAACACAGGCTCAAGAGAACTAGAATCGTGGTATGACTTTTGTTGAAGACAAACCTTGTACCAAACCTGAAGGTCACTGAATGGGAGGTGAGCGTCTGGAGGTGAGTGCCGCTGTCAGCCAAAGGAGTGGAAGTTCTGTGCATGTGGTCCTTCACGACCCAGATAGTCTGCAAGGGCTCCTCGGAGGTCCAGAATGTCAAATAGTTCAGCAGCCTTATCAATAGAGATGCATTTGATGGATGGCTGATGATTAATGCAGAGGGCAGTAGCTCCCGAAGAGAACGTATGGACTGGCTGTGGGACAGAACCAGGCAAGGCGGTCCTAAGCCTCTCTGCAATGCTGAAGAGATCCGGAACAGAACGTCTTGAGGACCAGATATCTTTCAAGATCGCCGCAGCATCTTCATTGTCTGCCATATTTGTGTCACCATCCTCAGCCCCATTGTCCTCAGCAGCTAAGTCCTGATCATGAGTATTGTCGGCATCGCTCAGTGTGCTGAGACGAGTCGCTGTCTCGAATAGCCAGCATCTCTCGACATGATCTAAGTAGCGGCAAATCTGTGTATCGTAGTTTTGATGATTCGTTGTAGATGCAGGTTCCTTTATCACCTCGATGTGGGCATGTTCCATCATGTCGGCTGACCATTGCACAGGCGCACCAAGTTCGCTGATGCTCGGTGCGACACTTTGCATCAATTCCAACTTGGGAATAAACCAGTGGTCTAGAGCGCTGCTGCTCTCTGCCCCTCTCCACAAACCTTTGTCAGTAATTTTATCCTTGTGATTATGAAACTCCACAAGGGTTGCTTTGATCCTGTCCTGTATGATTGAGGTAATCCTAGGAGCTTGAGCCAAGTACTGGAAGTCCATGAGGGCATGAACCACGATCACTACCTCTCATGATGCAGCCCCACCAATAACAGCTACCATAAAACGCTGCATGTCTCTCTGAGCTCGACCAGTAACCTGTTTCAATGCCGTGATACCGTCCTTGAAATGGTGCATGCCAACAATTGGGTGTAAGACAGAGTAGCAGAAGTTGAGTTCTGGTGCACCGAGAGCGTTCTTGCACCACTGGACATCGTGATCCCAAAATTTCTGGTACCAGTGATGTAGTGGTTCTGGCGTCAAGAAATTAGCAGGATCGGTCAATGGCCAATTCTGCCAGAATGGCTCTGCAACACTGCTCAACCTAAATTCTTTACACTGAGCAAAATACCTCTCGAGGTCGTTTGGGTCGCATTGAATGTGAGAGAGCTGGGAAAGCATCCTCGCTCCAGTATGGCATTCATGCCGAAATGCATCACCGAAGTCCTTGTGACTAGCCATCGTCACTGGAGATGTCTTTCCATGGACACAAGCCAGCATACATGCTTCTGGAGTATCCACAATATATGCAGCAAGTGGTGTGAAGCAGTGGCGGAGATTTCCAGTGGGATCAGACATCATTCATCCAATTTGGGCAGCAACTTTGAGGGGTTGAAGAACTATGTCAAGACACTTGTGAAAGAGGCGAGCCTCCAACACAGAATGCATCTGATGCACGGGGTGGATAAACTCGACGACGGGCATGAGAGCATTGAGTAAGAAGGCATGCGAGGACGCTTTGTTCTGCATGGCCATCTTAATGTTTGCGAGGCTGATAAGAAGCGGGTGAGCGACTTTTCCACCACACATATTCATTATATGAGTTTTGTCGGATGAAAGGATAACGCCGCACAACATAGCACCTGGTGGGAGTTTGGACTAGATGAAATCAGTACGAGTAGACTGGGATCATAATGTCCTACCTGCATCCGCCATGCCATGTCCCTGCTCATCCATTTGCTAAACTCCCTGACGACCCTCTCCGCACTTGTAAATACTCGGAATGGAGTGTACATCATATGATCTGCATAGTACGGATGGTTGAACAGTGCTTTGATGCACTCGAGAGAGTCATGAAAGTAGAGGATAGCTGGACTCTTCGTGGGATAGGATGTAGCGATGATTCTGTAGTTCCAGTGCGGCATGGTTGGAAGTAATTCTATTCAGCTTCGCAGTTCCTTGGCAGTCCAGAATGAAAGCAGCAGAGTGCATACCTGAGAAACAATCGATGAATGGAATATATCGAGAGTGGAATGGGTGAGTCGGACATACTGAGCTCAATGATAGAAATTCATCTATCTTCACCATACTCATTTTTGATCGCAGAAGGAAGTTGGCCATTTCCCAATCATTGAGGCCAGCAAAGGGATAATATAGATTGGTACAATGGAAGGAAGAGAATGGATCCATTTCAAAATGCTTAAGAAACGTTTTGCCGGTGTTAAAGACCACCCCTGCACCAGAGAAGGGCTGGATTTGGTGGCCTTGTCCTAATTCAGCAAGGAGAGCAGTGGATTCAGCTACGGATGGATTCCAAATTCTTTCCTCCCCATCGAAGTCAGAATCACCGAAGGGGACAAATGTATCGATAGCATTGTGGTCAGGTTGAACAACATTGAAATCGTTGTAGGCGGGCAGATCATGAAAGTTGTCTAGTGATGGAGAGGAGCTGGGCATACTGTTGACAGTCAATGATGATGAATGAAGGGAGAGCCCAAGTCATTCTCGCTGCCAAGCACAGCACTTAGATTTTGGCTGTGCAAGGTGAGTGATAACCCTTTGGGCTGATGAAAAACTCTTGAGACACTGAGGACAGTTGGGCATTCCGATCTGCAGATGATACGCAGTAGATGACAATGCTACTTACAGCGAATAAAACGAGACCCTACGTATCAATGTATCCGTCGTCAAATGGTACACATCATGTTTCGAGCCTATGCAAGCCAGCCCTACCATATGAATGGTTAACAAGTTTGACGATCATTAGATAAATACTTACTTGGAGAAAGGTCATTATGGCCTCGATGACAACACGAGTCGATCTTGGGCATAAAGTCAGCATCGATTTCCTCGAGACTTACACACAATTAGATGGTTTTATTGGAACTTGATTAGTTGTGCACACGACATTGAACCGTTCTGTTCCGCAACTGAAATGAGGCAAGTCGAAGAGTTGGCGCGAGGTGAGTGGTCGTATCCATGATTGAAGCGAATTTGTGTGATGAGTTGAGTCAAGCAATGGTGAGCGAGTATGTCAGCAACTTGATCAACCTATCATAGGTTTTGGACGCTTCCACCTCCAAATTCCCAACATTCCCGCCATCGCTCTTTACTTCCTTCGACTTCATGTCACGCTCACCTGCCTTGAGTGATCTTCCAGTGGAGGAAAACCAGGACCCCCGAGTTGACCAGGCCACAGGTCATAGTGAACTAGGCATCGCAGTTCACTCTGGTGCCCTCAGTACACGAGTTGCTTCAGACGCCTCCTTTGCCAGTGACCCTGAAAATCCTAGCACTGACTCTATATGGAATCCACACTCTCCAGTGCAGCTGACCCTCTCTAGCAATGCAGTCCTCCCAAAAGGGACACCCTCAGCTATTGGTGCACTAAGACTATGCAAGTCTGCTGTATTCCAGTCTTACAGTACTCCCTTTCAAAATCACAACCTCAATCTCATCTCCCCCCAAATAAATAGTACTCCCACAAAACACAGCAAGCATTTCATGATTTTTCTTCAGAAAAAATACTGAAAAAATGGAGGGAAGAGATACTCTTTTATTGTTGATGTCTGGAAAGAAAAAATGCAAAAATAATGTTTTATTTTCATCCAGAGAACATGAATTGATGCTAATGCCAATTAGAGTAGAAGCTAATGGACATTACTGCCAATCCATGTTTTTTGGACAAACATAAAATATTATTTTTGAAAATTTCCCTTCCAAACATGCAAAATAAAAGAGTATCTCTTTCCTCCATTTTTTCAGCATGATTTCTGAAGAAACATTGTGAAATGCTTGCAGTGAAAGCAGTAAGTGATGAAGTGTCTTGATGGAATATGAGACTCATTCAAACGTACTTACGCATCGCCTTGGTTGGTGTTCTGGCTGGTTGGCATACCTGCAGGTCGATGAGGAGGGCTCAGACACTGAGCTTGAACGAGAGGAGGCCAATTTCGTCCTTGAAGCTGCACATGCCCAACGCAACGTGTGTATCCTTGAACAGCAGCTTGCTGCTGCAAAGATTGATGAGATGATTGCACTTGGTAACCTATACCAGTTTAGAGCCCAGACGGCTGAGTGGAAGCTCGAGGACACTAATATTGATGTTGGATGCATTCGCCACAACATATGCAAGAGTGGCGTCATATTGCACAACCCATGCAAGCGTCACCGAGCTTCTTTCACCGAAAGCACAGTCACATGTACGTACATCCAGTCTGTTTGATCGCTATACTCCTCTGACACTTACATGAAAAGTTCACTCTACTTCTCCCAGTGCCTAGATGGCATTCATTCATCACATTTGACATACCTATGCTCCCCGCTATTTTATATTTCCTGAGCATGACATGTCTTGTTGTTTTGTACTTCGTGTGTCACTACATGTGAAGCAATACGATCCTGCCCCTTCGCTCATACTCTTATCATCTAGTCTGTAAATTTTTTGCCAACTGCTATGTTTAAGCTCTAGTGTGAACACAGAAGATATCAACGTCCCCAGACAGTGGGGATCGAGTCATCACAAATTTATCGCAAGGTTTGTTTGAATGTGTCTCCTTACTCTGTCATAGTAACGCGCCCAATGACAAACTACTCCATGAATTAGACAACAACTGGTGACTGTGTAACGCAATCAAATGGCACCACATGCAGTCACCATTCCAGAAATGTTAAAAAGTGGGGGAGTGGATAACATACCTTGTCCAGAGCAGTCGGAGGATTTTCTGCTAGGAGCGCACCTATTTCATGTGTGATCCCAATGGCAATCGTGACAGATTTGAGTGCAATAATCCTGTCGGCAATGGATTGATAATTTTAGGCGAGGTGGGTGATGAATCTTGTCAAGGTTGAAGTGCAAGAGGTCTGCAGAGCATGATTTCAAAAATTCAGATAAGACAGGGGCAGCTTACCTTCTTGTTATGCCTAAGTGCGCCTCGAAACTGGCTGATGAGCCAGGCCAAGACGAGTCCTCCCACCTGAGAAAGTTGCTGGTGGCCACCAGCCTGGCTGCAAGTGCCAGTGTGATCCTGGGTGGGCTGGCTGGCTGAGCCTCATGTCACCGTGTGTAAACAGTCCTTACCTCTGTAAAATGTATTCCGAGAGCAACTTACAACTTATCAGCCAACTGTTGAGTGTTGGCTACCATGACATGGTTAACGATACCAGTGATTGATAGCTGGCATGTCCAAGGACAACCACTTATACTCCAAACTGTAGCATTTATCCGTTGCAGTGGTGGCCTGTATGACAAGAAACCGAACAGAGGGAAATACATTATTATGGCAGACCGAGAGTCACTGACCATTTTTTTGAACTCGGCCGCATGCTTGTCTGCTTGCTCTTGCAATTCACCTGGGTAATCCACAAGAAAGTTGCACAGGAGTGATAATGATTGAATGTTGCACGGGAGTTGGGATGTAGCCACTATAGGCCTCTGTGTAGCTCTGGAAGCTCTGTACCGACCTGTACGACACTGTGAGACTGTGTTGCTTATGTGGCTGTGCTAACTGGGTGGACTGTACCGGACTGTGTGATGCTGGGTGACTGTGCCACTGAGTCGCTGTCACAGTGTGATGCTGTCACTGTGCTGTAAATTCCTGTGGTGGCTGTGGTGGCTATCCCAAAAAGGCAGTTTTGCTCATTGTCACTGTGACGCTGGGTGACTGTGCTACTACACAAGTACGTCTCTTCAAATGCTGACTCCATCCTCCACAAGTATGCTGCAGAGTATCAGGATACCTCTCCTGGAAAATCTCGTCTGCACCCCCATGTATTCCAACTTGCCAGCAATGCTTATTACCACATGTGGCGCACAGCACAGGACCAGTCCATTCTTTTCAGTGGTGAACACACAAGAGGAAAGTCTGAGAACAGACATCTTGCCATCAAAACCTTCCTTGAATTCTCTGTCTCGAATCCCAGAAAGAAAGGTGCAAAACTCTCCCTGCCGCAGAGTTCATCATCGAAACGTTTGGAAATGCACACTCCCTCTTTAATCCGAATGCTTCTCGGCTTGGCAAGTACACTGAATTGCAGTTCACCAAGAAGAGGTCGCCAGTGTGACATAAAGACACTTGATTACTATCTTGAAAGAAACAGAGTCGCTGCTGTTTCCTTCAGGCGAACGCAACTTCCATATCTTTTACTATCTTATCGCAGGCCCATCCCCTGAGGTAAGACAGCATCTTCATCTGCAAGACAAGGCTCACTATAGGTATCTCAGACAGCGTAGCGCAGGTGCTCATCCCAATGCTGTCAGGGCTGACGATGCACACCGATTTGAACAGCTCAAAGTGGCATTGAAAACCATCGGTCTCTCCAAACAACATGCCATACAGGCATGTCAAGTCGTCGCTGCCATCCTCCACCTCGGCAACCTCGAATTCACAATCGACTGTTTGAGAGATGTTGACACTGCAGTCATGTGCAACATTGATACCCTTGCCCTCATAGCAGAGTCTCTGGGCGTCCAACCTTCTGCACTCGAGAATGCATTGTCCTACAAGACCAAATTGGTCAAGAAGGAACTCTGCACTGTCTTCCTCGACTCAGATGGAGCATCTGACAATAGAAACAACCTCGCCAAAACACTCTACTCCCTCCTTTTCGCATGGCTCAACGAGCACATCAACCAAGGTCTCTGCAGAGACGACTTCGACACTTTCATTGGCTTATTTGATCTCCCTGGTCCACAGAACATGACAGGCAGATCCAACTTGCTTGACCAGTTCTGCATCAACTTCGCCAATGAACGATTACACCATTTCGTTCAGCAATGTCTCTTTGAATCGCACATCGATGAATACCAATCCGAGGGTATATCCAAACATGTCCCCCCCCCCTCCCCCATTTCTTACTTCGATAACTCAGAATGTGTCCAACTTTTTCAGAACAGACCTGATGGTCTCATTCATATCATGGATGATCAAGCTCGCTGGTCCCATAAGAAGACAGACCACACAATGGTGGAAGCTTTTGCCAAATGATCGGGCAACCATTCTTCCTTCAAGTTGGGAGGTGGCTTGGATAGGTCGGGTTTTCCGACGTTCACAATTTGCCTCTTCAATGGACTGGTGACATATTCTTCTGAGGTGTGTTTGGAGCACAACCTCAATGCTCTCAACTCTGATTTCGCAGCTCTCCTTCGTGGTACGGCAGTTGGTACTGGCGTTGTGGATGGAGGAGAAGGAGTGGGATCCATCAATCCCTTTGTCCAAGGTCTCTTTTTCAGGAAAAGCCATCGCCACACAGGCTCATCCAGGACATGATAGTTGCTGCACAACAACCTGTAAAGCCTATGCAGGTGCCTTCTACAGGATGGAAAAATACCGTTCATTGTATGCCGCATGACAACACCGCCACTGGCACAGCTCCCACCATCACTGAAGAAGAGCGTGAGGACGAGGACATCGCTGTGCCCCAAAACACAGGTGCACCCTGCATCGCAGGCGAATTCTGCACCGCCCTCAACACACTCTTTGATACATTGGGAGACACACAGAATTGGTTCGTTTTCTGCATCAACCCAAATAACTCCCAACTCCCGAACCAGCTCGAGGAATGATCGGTCAAGGGACAGGTTCGCAGTGCAGGGTTGGTCGAGGTTGCCGAGTGGGGTGTGTGTGTGTTTGAGGTCAGCAGGACTCCAGAGGAATTTTGTCAGCGGTACAGGGATCCAATGTGCAAGGTGGCAGAGACAGGACTCCAGCAGAACAAATTGAAAGGATGAGGGTGGCTTTGGGCCTTGGAGAGACTGATGTAGTTTTGGGGCAGCACAAGGTAAGAACCTCCCACTTCCCTGCTAAAGGCAAGCTCATTGTATGCGCGCAGGTCTTCCTTTCACAAGCCACCTTCCATGCAATGGAAGACTATTTGTGTGCTGCTGATGTTGAAGAACAGAAACATAACCGGATGTGCGAGGCTGAGGTCGAAGCCGGTCTCGATGTTTGACCTGGCAGTGATCCATATGCCCATTATTTGACTCCCTCTGCAGTTGGAGTCGACAAATCCACATATGCGAATACATACGGTGATCAGGCCCTGCCATTGGTCAGGGCTCGTCCTTCCATAGAGAATATGATGAAGAGTATGACAAAGCCAAGACGGTATAGAGTGATGGGTTCGATGGCAGGAGTCAATTGACAGGCGATCAGGATGATTCAAATTCGAACTATGGCACTGAGTCATACCCCCCCTCTAATATGTTCCAACATGTGGATAAGGAGGGATTGATGGCGAAGGACCCACTGCCTGGGGAGACCATGGAGGGCGAGACCACTGAAATTGTCAAGGAGACATCTGTGTGGAGATGATGGGTTCTCCTTTACTGGATGTTGACCACATGTTTAGCACGTCTGAGCTTGCCTCATATTCTTACCAGAATAATCCAAACAATGTCTATACGTCGATTCGAAGAGGGGTCTTTGACTTGATGCAGGTAGCAGCGACACATCAGCGTGTCGTCAGCATTGTGCCCCACCAAGTTGGTCCTGCAGTATGGTGGCATGGCTGTGGACGCGATTTTCCCTGTGCAGGTGCGTTAGGTCGTATATCATAGTGTATTTCCTCTCTGACAGAGACACAGGTGAGCGCCTTATGCAACAGTGTCTCAGGGACTGTGAGTCGGGTGATGCTCAACTCTGCCAACAACACCAATTCCAATGCTCAGTACCATGACTTCCATGCATTTATCAAATGCCACATGCATGGTATCATATGGCATCATATGTATGTAGTGGGAGGGCCTATCTCTGCAGCTCTGTGGCAATGTGCCACTGTGAGTCTGGCAGACTGTGTGGCACTGTGTGGAACTGTGTAATGCTGGGTGACTGTGCTACTGTCGAGCTGTCGTACTGTGATGCTGTAATCATGCTGTAATTTACTGTGGTGGCTGTGGCGGCTGTCCGAAAAAGACAGTTTTGCTGATGATGAGCAGAAAATATAGTGTCCATGGGCAGTTCATTGTTGTGTGTGGACGAACTATATGTCTTTGACGATGAACTGCCCAGAAGCAGGGTCTTGGATAACTGACCCTTTAATGACACAAAAAGTTCCTTGTGCCGCGACCCATGCGAAGGGGTAGTTTTCTTCTGCTTGCCCCTACACGTGAAGGGCGATGAATTGTAAGTGACATGAGAGCACAGGAGGCTGGTACAATCAAAGACTGAAAAAGCGCACCTCGAATCCCTCCCTTTGTGTAGTAAAGTGAATCTACTGAATCCAAAGCCTCCATCGGAAGGCTGTCCCCTCTCGTTGATGCCCCAAGCCTTAACCAAATCTATCCACTCATGAACCCACTGCTCGTTCTTGGGAGAAACGAAATTGTAAAAGCTCTGGCCCATCACTACCATCGTCTTGACAAGGAGATTGTTGGAGCAGTACTGCACAGGACAGTGCATCCAGAATCGGTCCAGGATGAGTGTGACATGGGCAGATTGTTTTGGAAGAGGTTTGAAGCTCAATATCCCATCTTTATACTCTGCATTCAGATCTTTGGCCTCACCTGTTCCCTCCAAGAGTAGTGGGATGTTAGATATAGGACTCAGCAGCATCAGCAAGGGATCACCCCAGAGCTTGGCAATAATAAATACGTGAGTACAAGGGAAGGGTCCAGAGAATGGATCGCAGCATGCACTCAGCTACTCACCCTGAATTCAAAGTCTTTTGTGACAGGCATCACACAGTCAACTTCCTCTGCTGTTGATGCATTTTGGAGTGCCTTTATCCTGGATGAGGCAGGGGATATATTCTGACCAGCACATCATGGATGACAGTGCAGGACTAAGTAGATTGTAAAAGAAACAATGAGAATTGATCGTGGGGAAGTTTCACTTACAATGGCGCAAAGAAGGTACCCCTTCAGTGGGTCTTTGTGTTTGAGTCAGAGATACGCTAGAACCGCTGCTTTATCCTGGTGAATGGTGCCACTGTACACGAATGAACAAGTTAAAGTACCAGGTAAGGGGACCGGACTCAGGGCTGACTTGAACCAAAATGTACTAATGCAGTTGCCATACCACAGGGAATTCATCAGGGTGGACTAGATCAGATCCCAGATGTCCCAGCCTGTAGCATGCAGGATATTATGAGCAGGTGTCAGGAGAAATATCTCGGAGGAGGGGGGGGGTGAGTGGAAATATGGCAATACTTGCTGAGAAGTTCAGTGAAAGATTTGGTGACATATAAAAAACATATCTGGGGAAGACAGGTGAAGACAGGTCAGGGTCATTCACATAAGCATGACTGTGAGTAGTGGGAAATGTGGGAAAATGCATGTCTTGCAAAAAATCGACAATAGCAACATTGAAAAACCACATGCAATGAGACACTCGTTCTGGAGTAAAAGATCTCGAGGAGACTCACTGCAAGACAGACAACAAGGTGGACATCATGATGGGCAGAGGCAATGTGTGTGTTTATGATTGTTTGTCACTCGATGCTGTGATTTCTCTAAGTCCAAATCCTGCATGAGAGGTTGAATCAAATGGTTGCACCAGATAGCATGGATGGATGAATATAATGCATTGCACACAATCAAAAGTGTGAAATCAAACATATGTGGTGTGTTGAATGGAATCAATAGTCGATGCAAACTATGCCCAGCTATAGTGAATCTAGGCACATAACCACACAGTAAATCATACTAATAATAGTTGCTACATACGACTACATCTGTCTATGTCACTCAGCATATGTCCGTTTTTCACTGGGGCTGAGCTGGCTCGGCATAGGATGGTCATCCCCAGTGAAAACTGGACATTACCAGGTGTGACTATGCATTGTGAGCTATGAATTTCCTTATTAGGAATATGCTTAGTTAGTGTCAAATATAACCAAATCTCAAATGAAGCCTTTGCTATGCATTGCATTACCTTTTGCATGCATGATCCACCCAATGTCGACACAATGTCTCGACCTCAACATTGCAAAGCATTACATTACATTGTGCATTCGCATCACAATGTAATGCTTTGTTGCTTCAACTACTAACATGCAAGCAGAGACCTCCAAACTCCCCCAACTGCCTACTAGATGCCAATATGACTGTGTCTGTGTCAAGTATGGCTTTGGACAGCTTCACAAGGTATCTTGCATAACATGGCAGCAACATTTTGCCAGTGCAAGCTCAGAGGATGAGCATTGGCACATATACACTACCAGGCTCTTGGGAGATCAGATCACTAGTCTCCCTCCACTTATGAGTCCTTCATCACCGCCAGGTTGTGACTATTCTGTTCCTCCCAGCATCCATAGGGCTGAGGCACGTTGGGGCCTTGCAAAGCGGGCAAGAGAGGATCACAACCTGAATGGATATGTAGGCTGCCACAAATGTGCTCGTGTGAAGCAGCCTATCGACCCCAAACAAATTGAAGATAACTCTGGGATACAAGTGAGCTTTTGTTGTGTGCTTCTGTGTACTAACAGTGTATGCAACCACATTACTAGACAGATACTAATGAGATGGCCAGTTCTAATGAGAATGAAGGGGACCAGGGTAGTCCCAATCCCCAGGTACATTTTACTTTGTCAAACATATTTATGAGTACCTGACAATCCTCTCTTCAGGTCGATGAGGATCCGGTTGATCCAATCGATGATAACGAACATCTCTCTCTCTCACCTTCCCTGCCCCACTCCCCTCCTCCAGATGTGACAGACCCTCGCCCGTCACCTCCACCTCCTGGTTGCATTAATCAAGTTCCATGAGATCAGCCAGACCCATGCCTGCTGCCTTCACCTCCAAATCATGTGGACCAGGTCCCACAAGGCATCACATACCAATGATGTGCTCGACCTCAAGTTAGTATCCAAGTCCTGTTCCAGCACACCATTCTTCCCAAGTTGCAAGATACTCTTCACTTCATCTCTGCTCTTGCAACCACTACCTTGGAAGACCCAGTTGCAAAGCTCAATCTGCTTGCGCTGGAATGCCTTCATAACCCCCCACATCAGCCCCTTCAGATCAACAATCCCAGGCACTGTCACAGTATCTCAACATATCTCGCTACAGAACATTCCTCCAGGGACACTTACAAAAAAATATGTTGGTCCACTGCTCTGAACTTCTCAGGTGTGCTAGGCATTGAAGATATTGTATCTTTCCACAACATTGAAAATCTCATCACATTGCTCACTGGCATCAAGAAAGTCCAACATCATATGTGCCCTAATAGCTGTGCAGTGTTCACAGGCCTGTATGCTGACTTTGAACAGTGCCTGATCTGTGAGGCTTCGCATTGGAACCAAGAAGTCTTATGGGGTACCAATGGCTGGAGCAGGCTACCAGCCAAAAAGTTCACAACTATTCTGCTAGGCCCACAAATTCAGGCCTTATATCATGATCCTGACCAAGCCTGATTGATGTGCTACTTACACAAGCACATGCAACAAATTATTGAAGAGCTCTGATGAACTGGATCGATATCCTTGGTAGATGACATTGCAGCAGGTTGGGATTACCTTGGCACGGTACTCGATGGTGACATCAAGAAGGACAATGACATTCTCATGGTCTCACTTGATGGTGCTCAGCTTTATGAGAGCAAGCAATCAGACTGTTGGATCAATATCTGGATTATTCTGAACTTAGCACCTGACAAGCACTACAAAAAACTTCATGTCTGCCCAGGTGGATTCATACCAGGCCTGAATAAACCAAAGAACATCGACTCATTTCTGTTCATAGGTCTTCACCACATTGCAGCTCTTCAGCATGAAGGCCTTCATATATGGGATGCATCTGAGGATCGTATGTTCTCTTCATATCTTTATCTTCTTTTCATGACAGCTGATGGGCCCAGTCTTGTGTGCTGGGATGGAATGGTTGGACATAGTGGCAAAAAGGGGTGTAGAGTTTATTGTCCCACACCTGGTAGATGAAAGCTTCAAAGTACGCACTACTACCTGGCTCTCTTGAAACTGCAGGGCAACTGCCCACTGGGTAGCAATCATCCTGATATCAACATTTTTGAGCTTCCTCTTGGTGGCTCAGGTGATTATGCTCACAACCTCCTGCAGCTCGTTAGCGCTCCTACCCAGCAGCAGTGGAATATCTGGAAGACCGAAACTGGCATCACCAAACCACCTCTAATCCTGGGGCTTGATCCATCTCATTCCCTTGGCCTACCTCTTTGCATGACCACAGACCTCATGCACCTTGCTGGAAATCTCTCTGACCTTCTCATCTCACTCTGGCGTGGCACAATAGAGTGCAATTACCTGGACAACAAAAATTCCTGGGACTGGGCAGTCCTCCACAATGACAAAATTTGGACCACACATGGACGGGCAGTCAAAGATGCTGGCCCCTTGATCCCTGGGTCATTCGATCGCAAACCACATAACATTGCAGACAAGATTAATACAGATTACAAGACATGGGAGTTTCATATGTACATATTCTGCTTGGCACTGGCTCTCCTTCATGGCATCCTGCCAGAATGCTACTGGTTGAACTTCTGCAAGCTCGTGCATGGTGTTCAAATCATGTCTCAACATACCATCGGTAAAGAAGACCTCACACATGCCTATGTCCTCCTAGCTTCCTGGGGTCAAGAATTTGAAACAATTTACTATCAATGCAGACAAGACTGGCTCCACTTTATTCATCCATGCGTCCATCAAGTACTTCATCTTGTCACTGAGGCGATGCACAAAGGCCCACCAATTTGCTATGCACAGTGGATGATGGAGTGAACTATTGGCAATCTTGGCCAAGAAATCCAGCAACCATCAAAACCTTATGAGAATCTTGCTGAAGAAGGGGTGTGGCGATGCAGAGTAAGTGCCCATATTCTTACACTCAAGCTAACTAACAACACTACCAGGTCAATGTGCTACTTGCAATCATGCCTGAACTTGACAATGGGATCAAGGGACATCCCATGGGCTCTGTTGATCTGGGAGACAGGTTTGTCTTACTACACAAACAGACAAGCAGCCCTGGCTCCCGACGGGAGAAGAAGGGCAAGTCATCAGTGAGTTCATAGGTGAGCACCAGTCTCTTCACCACTTCAAACGCTGTCATGCACCAAAGGTGTTTGGTGATGTGAGCATGGACCCAAAGCTGAATGATGAAGAATGGAGAAGCCTGGCCCTAATGCGCAGAATGACTGGAACATCTAGCAGTCATCTGTCACACAAGAACCACCCTTAACATTAGGGAAGAAACCACTCAAGTGCCAAATAAAAGTTTTCAAGCACCAGTTTACAGCATTCTGGTTTTTCGAATATCTCAGTCATTTCTAAAGATATCAACATCATTCCCATGCTCACAGAAAGCTCTCGGCCATGCAGTCCTGCCTACCGAGTTTGGTGACAATCCTTGCCCTCCACAATTTTCTGCATCATTTCTGCCAACAAATGCCCATTTTGCCACTTTTTATTGTAATGGCCACCTCTTCAACAATCTCTTCACTCATCCCCTTTGCCAGGGAGAATAACTATGAGTACTTGCCAGGAATCCACTAGCATTTGCCCTGAAGCCTCCTGGTTCATCCCTCCCTCGTCCATGACCTCCCATCCTATCACTTTGGGACAGTGAGTTCTCCTTGTCAGTCTGACATTGAGGAGGACTTTCTTTGGTCATCTCAGGTCTGTTGTCAGGCTTGAAAAATCATATGTGGTTGTTTCAGTTTCTCCAGTCAAAGAAGCATATGGATCCTTCATCCCTGTGCCCTGCAACATCTACCTCTCAATCTCATCCTTCATTCTTCCAAAATTGTGACAGGTTCAATACCAATTACTGTCATCCAGTCTATCTGATCACATTCATGATGAATTTGAGATACTTCTCCCTGCTCTTATGGGAGAAGATGGCCCTTCCTCCTCCTCAAACCCTCCAGAACACTAGCTGCAGCTAATGCAGGTCGCTTTACAGAGAGGAGGAGAGGGGGAATGTTGCGAAATCCTATGCCCTGACTACCCTGGAGACTATGGTGTTAAATCTGCACATTTATTCCGCCGCATTTTTTTGCGCCTACCGCGTTTTTTGTACCTGCCGCGTTTTGAAAAAAAAATACGAGAGGAAGTGCAAAAACATTTTTTTTTTTTGGTTTGGAGCCCACCACTGGTGTAGAATGAACATCAAAATATAAGTGATGTAGCTACTAACTACTGGTGGCGTCACACAAAATAAGGATTATCTTGTGAACAGCGAGGCGTGCCAAGATGATTCTGGTGTCATTTTGAAGCTATGGCCAAGTAGTATGACCTGTAAAATAGCAAGATGGACAGTTGAGAAACGGTGGAGAGTAATACAACATACCTGATGCTGGACACAGCTTCGAACGAAATATGGAATATCTCGTGAATGGTGAGGTGTGTGGTGATGATATTAGTATCAACTGAAAGCTGTGAACGAGTAGTATAATCCTGTAAAATAGCGAGACATGTGGTTGAAAGAAGGTAGAGATACAACATACCTGATGCCGGACATGGCTCCGAACAAAATGTGGAATATCTCATGAATGGAGAGGTGTGGTGTGATGATATTAGTATCATTTGAAAGCTACGAGTTGTTGTGACATGGTCCCCTGACCTGTCTTTGTTTGCACCGGTAATATCTTACATAATATTTTCTGTATGGTTCAACTGTTTATACCTAACTCCGTACTTGTTCCTACGATCACCTTCTATCAAATAGAAGCTTCCTTACTCGTTCATCTCTCAACAGGTTATGAGCCCCGTCGAGCTCTAACTTCTAATTGATATTCCGTAACTCGCTCGACTACTTTTACCTGATATGTCAAACTCGTCTCAGTCCGTGTCTGTGGGACGACCCGGTCCCTCAGCAGCTACCTCATCAAGTGTTTCATCTGCGAACAGGGTTGCAGCACCCTCGAGTCGCCTATACGACATACCATCTCTTGCGGATGATGGTTCGAACTACCAGATGTGGAAGTTCCGAGTCACGAAAGTACTAGGTATTCGAGGACTCTGGGAGGTTGTGGGTGGAAGCAATACTACACCTCCAGATGCGACCACCCACCCAGATGAACATGCTGAGTGGGTGATGAAAGACAACGAGGCCTGTGCCCAAATTACCCTGACACTCAAGGACGAGCCTTTGAGTGGAGTCATGTATGCCTCGTCTGCGGCTGAGACTTGGAAGAAGCTCAGCGAACGCTACGAAGGCAAAGGGAAACAGACAATTGCATATCTTATAGGAGAACTGTTTCGTGGCACCCTGGTAGAAGATACCCCAATGGAGACGCAACTGAATGCGATGCGGCAGAAGTCGCTCATTCTGAGCTCACTCGGACAGCCTCTCGACGAGAGTCTGGTCGCGATAGCCATGGTCATCTCGCTACCACAATCATACTCAACCCTTCGGACCATTCTCATGTCAACGAATGACAAGCTGACAATCGATGCGGTGATTTCTCAGGTCCTCATAGAGGAGAGAACTCGCCAGGGCTCGCAAACACATAGTGCGCTTGCAGCAACGACTTCGAGTGCAAAGTCAAAGTCGAAAGGGAAAGAGAAGGATAAGTCGAAGATTAAGTGCTACAAGTGCAAGGAAGTCGGGCATACGAAGGACAAGTGTCCGCAGAAGGCAGCTGGCGAGGCAAAGGCCTCGTCAGATGGGAAGGAGGACAAGGAGAAATCCGGAGACAAGGGCAACCTGACAGCTAAGGTTGCGCAGGTGCAGGAAGTCGGGGAACAGTCATTACAACTGTTCATGGCTCAAAAAGGTCCAGTAACAAGTCCAACCGAATGGGTGGTGGACTCGGGTGCTTCGGCACACATGTGCTGTCAGCGGAGGTGGTTTGCCTCGTTTAGGGTCTTGGAACCATCAGAGCCGGTAGTCATCGGTGATGGAAGATCCATAATGGCAGTCGGGAAGGGCCAAGTGGAGCTCGACATGCAGGGAACCTGCAGTGGAGGTAGACAGACCATGCTACGGGATGTCTACTATGTACCAGACCTGGATACGAATCTGGTCTCGGTACCTTGTCTCACTTCGAAGGGTCTGCAGGTGACATTTGAGAAAAGTGCCTGCAGGATACTGGCTGGCAACACGGTTGCAGCAGTGGCAGAGAAACGGAGGTCACTCTATGTACTAGATGCGACGGTTGTCTCTGGGAGCCACTCAGCCTATGTGGTATCGGATCCTGCTCAGATGAATGCATCTGAACCCCTCACGGCTCTCGCAACCCGTGTAGGGACCTCGAAGGCCCCTTTGGCCATTTGGCATCGGCGTCTTGGTCATGCGAACACAAGGCATGTCCTGAAGCTCGAAGAGCAGGACATGGTTACCGGCATGGAGATAGTTGGGTCACGGAGTCATAGTACTCATGACTGCAGGGGCTGCCTCGAGGGGAAGCAGCAGCGGAACCCCATATCTCAGAAGTCGGGTGTGGAGAACCCACGACTTCTGCATCGGACGTACTCAGATGTCTGTGGTCCGATGGAGACACTCGCCCGTACTGGCCACAGGTACTTCGTTACATTTATTGATGGGCAGTCACACCACCTGGTGGTGAAACTACTGAAGACGAAGGATGAGGTGCTCACTGCAACAAAGGAGTATTTTGCATGAGCAGAGGCTGAAACTGGAGAGAAGGCTAACTACCTTCGAACGGATGGAGGGGGCGAGTACTGCTCTCGAGAGTTCGAGCAGTACCTGAAGTCGAAAGGGGTACACCATGAGAAGACGAACGCATACACTCCACAGGAAAATGGAGTGTCGGAGCGGATGAACCGCACTCTCGTGGAGAGTGCAAGAGCTATGTTAAGTGATGCGGGTCTCCCCAACAAGTATTGGGGAGACGCTATACTACATGCGGCTCATCTACAAAATCGTCTACCGACAAGAGCCCTCGAACGGCATGAGACTCCATACGAGGCATATACCGGCAACAAACCTTCACTCTCACACCTGAGGATTTTCGGGTGTGAGGCTCATGTCCATATCCCTGAAGAAAAACGTCAGAAACTTGATGTTAAATCACTGGAGTGCACTCATCTTGGTTTTGCGGAAAATCGCAAGGCATACATATGCCTACACCAAGCCAGTGGGAGAATCTTCGAGTCTCGTGATGTTGTACTCAACGAAGGGGGTGGGGGACAACCTACCCGAGTTGTAGTTGACAGGACGGAACTGGTTACTCGAAGCACGAAACAACCAGAGGGACAGGGAAACCCGTTAGGAGGGCAGGTGCCACCAGAAGAGCAGGAGGTGAAGAACGACTCAGATGGAGCTGAGTTCTCATTGGATCAAGCTGAAATTTGGACGGCAAGTACTCCTGGGCAGCCCGAAGCTGCCGAGACCTTAAGCGTTGCGACAACTGGTCCCGATCTCAAGGAATCAGTTGAGGAAGCCACTGGAGCAGGGAATGACAAAGTTGGGCAAAATGCGCCAACTCTGAAGGAGGAAACCACTGGGAAGGACCCAGGAACATCACAGGGGGTCCCTAGAATGTCCTCACGATGCACTGCGGCGTCGCGAGGCCCACCAGTTCCTTATCCACAGCCAGTGCCCACACTGGCTGTAAGGAGGTCATCCAGGGCTAAAAAGCCACCAATTAGCGATGATGACCCAAGATACTTTGTCAATGCTTACCAGAGGGGCACCTTGATGCAAAGGAAGGTCGACGAGAGGCCTGACAACGAGCAGCAACGAGGTAGTAGTGGTGTGGGGGGAGAAGCGACTGCGAGCGAATCAAACACGTCACGCTGTGACAGTGACTTGAGTGAGCCACAACACCAAGCTTACAAAGCAAGCTCTGCGTGCGACTGCGAGCCAACAACCTTCGAGGAGGCTGTTAGCCGCACAGATGGCGATCGCTGGTACTCAGCGATGGCCGAGGAGCTCTCGATGTTCGAGAGGCTGGAGTTGTACGAGGCCGTTGAGCGTCCTCGTGGTAGAAAAGTCATAGATTCGAAGTGGGTATACAAAATTAAGAGGGGACCAACAGGCGAGATAGAGAAGTACAAAGCTCGTCTTGTTGCAAAGGGATTCACCCAGGTGCATGGGGTGGATTATACTGATACTTTTGCCCCTGTGGCAAAATTTACTACCATTCGAATCTTGCTAGCACTCGCTGCCAAGTATGATCTCGAGTTACATCAAATGGATGTCAAGTCTGCATTCCTCAATGGCAGGCTCGACGAGGAGATCTATCTACGACCACCCCCTGGCTTCCGGGACTCACCAGACATTGTCTGGAGGCTGCACCAAGCTCTCTATGGACTGAAGCAAGCCCCGAAGGCTTGGTACACTCGTCTTAGAGAGGTTTTTGAATCCCTCGGGTTCACTCGGAGTGAGGCTGACCACAGCCTATTCTACAAGGTAGAGGACGGTGTCCTAATTATTGTGGCCGTCTATGTAGATGACAAGTTGATCTTGTCGAGGAGTCGAGAGGCTATCGAGCGACTCAAAGCTCAGCTCTCGGCAGAGTACGAACTCTCAGATCTCGGAGAGGCTCACTGGGTTCTGGGGATGGAGATTATCCGGGACCGTGACAAGGGCTTTATTGAGCTCTCACAGAAACGGTACATCGAGACCATTCTGCAGCACTTCGGCATGCAGGACGGGCGTTCAGTGGGTACTCCGATCGAGCAGAGTCTTAAGCTCGAGAAACTAGATAAACCAGAGTCTGATCTCGAACAGTATCAGAGTGCTCTTGGGGCGCTGATGTATGCTATGCTAGCTACTCGTCCCGACATTGCTTTCGCAGTGGGTGCCTTGAGTAGACATGCTGCTGCTCCAGGCGAAAAACATATGATAGCCCTTAAACGGGTCTATCGATACCTTCGTGGTACTGTAGACTTTCGTCTCAGGTATACCACTGCATCTGAGACTACCCCTATTGGGTATGTAGATGCAGACTGGGCAGCCGACATTAATGATCGCCGCTCTATTACTGGCTATGTATTCACTCTTTGTGGTGGTGCTGTAAGTTGGTCTTCGAAGAAGCAATCTTCAGTAGCTCTTTCGAGTACTGAAGCTGAGTATATGGCCATCTCCGCCGCTGCAAAAGAGGCTGTTTGGATCCGCACTTTGCTCGGAGAAATTGACTTGGTCACACGAAAGGATCCTATCTCTCTTCGTGTGGATAATCAATCTGCAATCTCCCTTGCAAGTAATGCTATGTTTCATGATCGTACGAAACATATTTCCATTCGCCATCACTTCATTCGAGAGAAGATCGAGTCAGGTGATGTTTCTGTGACCTACTTGTCTACCAATGAGCAAGTAGCGGATATCCTTACTAAGGGACTCCCTAGGGAGAAACATATTCGGTTTTCTGTGGGTATGGGTATTTTTCCTAGTTGAGATATTCACCGTTGAGGGGGCGTGTTGTGACATGGTCCCCTGACCTGTCTTTGTTTGCACCGGTAATATCTTACATAATATTTTCTGTATGGTTCAACTGTTTATACCTAACTCCGTACTTGTTCCTACGATCACCTTCTATCAAATAGAAGCTTCCTTACTCGTTCATCTCTCAACACGAGTGAGTGCTATGACCTTGTAAAATAGAAAGATGGGAAGTTGAAAAGCGGTGGAGATACGACATACCTGATGCTGGACATAACTTCACACAAAATATGGAATATCTTCTGAACGGTGAGACGTGTGGTGATGGTTTTGGTATCACTTGGGGGCTATGACAGAGTAGTAACATCCTTTAAAATTGCAAGATGCACAGTGGAGCAGCGCGGTGGTCTTTTGGTCGTATGATGATGTGCCAGCACACGCACCTCTGTCCGTGTTTCTTCCGTGCTGACTAAGCTCTACGCGACGTCCTCGTCCTTGTCCTGACTATGCATGCCTCCTCAAAACCGGGTTGCAGACCCAGATAACTACCTGTGCTTTCACCCAACTCCTGTCCTTCATTTAGCACACCCTCAAAAGATTTCCATCTTCGTTTAGTGCAGTAGTGTACTAATTGTTCCTTACTAAGCCTATACTTGAATGCACTTTCATTTTAGTCATGAGTTTTGGTACCAAAAAACAGGAAGTATAGACAATGCAACTACTGAAAGTGCCCAAAATAATGCAGCCCTTTGTGTTTTTGCACTTCTTCCTGTATTCTTTAAAAAACGCGGCAGGGGTACATCAGCAAGATGGCAAAAAATCTGACAGTCTGAAAAAAACTTATGGTCTGAAAAAATCTGATATCAGACTTTCTCAGAATTTTTCAGAAATTCTCAGACATTTTCAGAAATTCTCAGTTTGCCAGTTTACCAGTCAGTCAGAAATGGACATTTCTGAGATCAGACCAACAGTTTTCCAGGATGGTCAGACATCCAGTTTATTTCAGGTCAACAGTTTGTCAGAGAGTCAGGCATCTAGTTTATTTCAGTATTTCAACCAGTCAGGTGACCAGATGTCAAGACATTCAGTTTATTTCAGACCAGCAGTTTATCAGAGAGTCAGGTGTCCAGTTTAATTCAGTATTTCAGCATGTCAGGTAACCAGATGTTAAGGTAATCAGTTTATTTCAGGCCAGCAGTTTGTCAGGTGCCAGACATCTAGTTTATCTCAGGCTGGAAGTTTTTCAGATGCCAGACTCACCAGTTTATTTCAGTATTTAAACCTTCCAGTTCATCAAATGTCAAGATGTCTAGTTTCATTCAGGCCAACAGTTTCTCAGATATCCAGTCTACTAGGTATCCAAGGCCTTCAGTTTATTTCAGTCATTCCCAGCTGAACAGTCTCTCAGACACTCAGACTTGCAGATTTTTTCAGTGTTACAGCCTAATAGTGTGTCAGATATTCAGACTCTTACATTTTATCAGTATCATAGCCAAGCAGTTTCCACAGACAGACAGATCAGCATGATATCAGATTCAAACTTCAAGGTAACTGCACAAATGAGAAATTATTCAGAATCGGGTTCAAAGCACATAGCCCTCCCAGATGGTTTCCTCAACTTAGCCACCAGAACATCCAATGTTGGCTGGGGATGGTATGCCCCCACATACTTCTCAGCACCGAGTAAAATCCTCTTCCACTGCTTCGCCGAAAGACAGTCAACAGACTCCATCACCTCATTGGTAGCATATCCCCAGAGAGCTTGACTGAACCTTTGCTGCGCCTTTGGAAGGGGAACATATTGGCCCGTTGACCACGCCCGAAATGCTCTCTCAACCTGGGAATATATTACCTTCGTTTCGATGGAACGACGACGAATAACTCACCGCGATGGTCGCTAATGTCAAGGCACATCGGGGGAAATGCGCAGGATTCTCTCTTGCACTTGGCTTAATGACGGATGTAGACTCTAAGTAAAAAGCGAAAGTGTCGAGGATGCAGTCGTGTTGGAATGCGCCCTTTGGGATCTGTAACATAGTCAATATAACAAAGTATGAAGATTCAAAAACTTACTGGACCGTCTGGCCCCTCATCGACTCTTTCCCACATATATGGGAACAGAGAAGGGGCAACAGGCTTCACGCACCCGTGGGCATCAACAATCTCAGTGACTTCCGGTACAGCCCATGCTACATAAGCCGCTCGGGCCTCGGTGGTGTCAACTTCTTCATACCAATCAAAAAACGCCTCGACTGCCTTGAGGGCACGAGTTGCAAGTTCACTGTGCCAGTCATACGTACGTTGTTTGACCTCCGAAATGATTAGTATGGTCACCAGGTGGAAGGCTAGTGGACGTATGAGAGCAAAAATTGGGTCATTGCGAAGTGCAACCGTGCACTTAATATTTGGAAAGGTTTCGGCCCAAATTTTTTGAACATATGCAACATGTAATGGGTTAGCAAGTTTCCACGGGCTGTCGAGCGAAGAGTAGTTGAAGATCCAGCGTGGAAGAATGATATCGTGAAACGGCGCCATGGTATATGGAAGTCCCGGCAAGTCTTCATTGCGGAACTTACGGGCTTTCTGCTGGGGTTTACGACATGGCTCACTCAACTCACTCTCAAAATTCTCCTCGTCTGCTTCCACAGCACGACGACTGTGGCCTTGCGTGCACTTCGGAGCACCGGATGCCCGGTTTTGGGATGGGCCAGGTTTCCGCACCTGCTGACCAGGCTGTTCCGTGCTTGGGACCTTGCGAGTCAGTGAATGATTGAACACCCTAACAACAGGCTAGAAATAGGTCATCAGTACACGTTGTTAAGTAGGGTGCAACTTACTTTGAATGAGTTACTGGGCCCCTTCTTGAATGCCCTCGCATTGAGTCCAGATTGTTCCACAGCACGAGAAGTGGTGCAGGTCGGTGCGGGGGCGTCGCCGTTGTTGCCGTTGTCGTTGTCGTTGTTGTCGTCATTGTTGTTGTTGTTGTTGTTGTTGTTGTCGGAGGAGGAGCATTCATCCCGATCAGATCCCGCGCTATCACCTCTATACCCATCGTAGTCACGGTCTCCATCCCCACTGCCAACCCGATGCTTGTCTGTACCATGGTAAGCTCCACAGTCGCCATCGTCAACTCCACACTTACCAACGGTCAGACATCCACGTTCACTCTCCACGTTCGCGCGGCCTGACAAAAAGGACCCCGGCTTCTTCAGGCGTAGTAGTGGTGATGTGGGCTCGCCGTTTGGTGTAAGGTGAAAGGCCGAAGCACAAGGAGAATACGGATTTTGGGAAGTGGGCGTACTGCTGGTATACGGGACCTGGGCGCGTGCATCGTTGGCGTCATCCCCATCATCGAGTCCCCCATACGAAGACTTGTACCCTTCATATTAAATAACAGCACGTTCATTAGTTTTCTTTACTTGATTAGAAGAGGCTTACCATCTTGAGGCCCTCCATCGGGATTGCTTGTAGACCCATCTGTATGGTGCTGAGACCCTGACATCCAAGTGTCAGAGTTTGAATGTGGAAAAACGAATTAAAATATCATATATCTCACCGGCTTTTGAGTTAGAAGTCTTCGAGTTAGGCTGAGACTGAGTAGGGACAGCCAAATGCGCTTTAGTCGAGCGCCAGTTTGGGACGAGTCCGACTACAGGAAAGGGAGACCTCGGGGAACGCGACGCGGGTTCATGCGGCGAGCTGGAATGTAGTTTGTAGGGCGATCCATAAAGTACAACGGGAATGCGGATGAGATCCATGCAACGCAATGGATGTTAGAGCGGTGAGCGTTGAGTCCGTCAGCGTGAGACTTAGTTACGATAGGAAAGAAATTCTCACCACCACGGCACAACACACTTTCCTTTTCCGTTCGGCTGGGACACTGTGCTTGGCCTTGTGCATTCCTCGTGTCTTCCCTCTTCGTTGTTGACCACCATCCTCGTAGTAACTCCCCCGACTTCCTTCCCCATCGCATCGACATCAGGAGCCTTCGAAAGGAGGATTTGTGAGTAAGTCACTCATCTTGGTAGTTTAACATTCCCATAACTCACCTTTGTAGCATTGGATTTGATTCGAGCAACCATCTGTCGTGTTTTTGACACAATCTTGCCTGGATTCTCTTCATCCAAGTCGTCGCCTACCCCTGTAGTGTCATTATACACCTATCGTAGTGATCAGTAGGTTAAAAAAACACCGGATTATTTCCTACTCACTGTCATAGCTGCTTCAGGATTGGACCCTGTGTGGGCAACTCTCTGCTCCGTTGCATTGCTGCCAGTAACTGCTTGACTTCTGGTGCCTACGGAAGTCTGTGCATACGGTGAGTTGTTCATTCAAATATTGGACATGACTCAGTGAAAACTGAGGAACTTCGGACCTTAGACGCTTTCTGGACACTGGCAGCTGTGCCATTTTGAGTTGCAGCTGGGATCCCCTCCCCTGTTGTGCCCTTCTGCTTCTTTCTTTGCCAACTTTTCCTTTCATCAACAGCTTCTGACTCCTCGCCACTTGTTGGTTGTCGCTTCCTAGTCTTTCTATTACCACCTTTGCCACTGTCATTCTTTGCTATCATTGTCACGTTAGTATAACTGCTAGGTAAGCAAAGTAGGGGGTACCTTCTGGCCCTGATGACACCTTTGTTCTGTACATAGTTGACTGTGCACGAGGCTGCTTATCTTGTGGGGGCCTTGGAGGCTGACGTGCGGAAGCCCTAGCCTGCTGTTGCTGTGTGAGTAGATCTGCTTCGAGTGCTGCTACCTGTCTGGTGACAGTGTCCTGTTCAGGCTTAGACTTTGCTTTCTGCTTTGCCCGTAACCTAGAACCTGGTGGTCCAGTAGCCTCAGGAGCTACTACTGGTAAGTCTAGTAGTCCAGGATGCTTTGTTTTATTTTGTGGTCGAGTAGTTGGCGGCATGAGCTAATGTGCATGTAGTATGTTGGAGAGAGGGAGAATACTTCTTGGCTGTCGAAATTTCAAGTGACTATTTTACCACGGGTGTGTATCACAAGTCCACAACTCTAGTAGTAGGATTGTTATAGGTGCTAGCTTGGCACTGATGCCATGACAGTTCTTTATTCTCATGTCTGGCAGTCACTGGTGCTGTTCAAACCACTTATCAGTTTTTATTTGCTGTAGTACCCCACCTCCTGAACCAAAAAAACTAGAACCATCCCAAGTGCCATACAGGCTAGTACTACATGATGGCCACTCCAAGGGCTACAATTCCTTTGAAGTACCAACCTCGAAGATACTACTGCACTGACACAGTCAACTCAGACTGTCAGAAGGGGTTCATCTCTGCAGCAGGTTTGAATCATCACTACAATGCTGTGCATAAGCACCATACTACTAGGCCATCTCGTCCTCAACAACATCCATGGAAACCAACTGGCCAGCATGATGGCAGTGGAGATGATAACATTGAGCCTCAGGGGGCATATTATGTCAAGCATCCAGTGTTAGATGGTGGGATCTACTCTTCAATTCTTCCAGATTATTTCAACTGACTATTAGCCAGGCACACCAGTTGATTTAAATGGTGATGACCTTCCAGAGGGTGCTTCACCTCCTAAACCTAATACTCCCAGTAAAAGGGCATGGCACCCCTTTGAAAGTAGAGCTCACTTTGAGCTTGCTGATTTCATTTTCCGTCAGAATGAAATGCCAGGTGCCCAGATTGATGAACTGATGCACATTTGGGCCAGCATGCCAGGTCAAGCTGGTACTCCTCCATATGCCAATCATGAGCATTTATATAGCACAATTGATGCCATCTCAGAGGGAGATGCCCCATGGCCTTCTTTCTCCATGGAATCAGTTGAGGCTGGTGGTTCAGGTGGACCAAGTTGGAAGTGTAGTGGTACATATGAGGTGGTTTTCCGTGATCCACAAATCCTACTCAATCATCAACTATCCAATCCTGGCTTCAAGAATCATATTGATTACTCCCCACGACTGGTATTTGGGGAAAAGGGTCAACGTGTCTGGTCTGATTTGATGACTGGGAATTGGGCCTGGGATCAATGTGTAAGCAAATCACACATCCTTTTTACATTGAGTTGAAACTAGCTTGGATTGATGCCTGCAGAATGAACTTTCAAAGGACCCTGACAATCATGGGGCAATGTTTGTCCCTATTATTTTGGGTAGTGACAAAACCACAGTCTCAGTTGCAACTGGCAACAATGAGTATTATCCACTTTATATTTCTGCAGGCAATGTGCACAATGGAATGAGACGTGCACATGGTGAAGCTGTGAGCTTACTAGGGTTTCTATCAATACCCAAAAGTAAGTTTTTCAAATTACACCATCCATTATATTTGGACTAAGAAGCTAATTACAGCAGACAAAGAGTTTGAAGCTGATCCAGAGTTTCGCACCTTCCGGAGGCACCTTTTCCATACATCTTTGGAAGCCATTTTCCATGCCATGCATCCAGCAATGACAAAGCCCCAATCTATAAAATGTGCTGATGGTCATTATCGCAGAGCAATATATGGACTTGGTCCTTATATTGCTGATTACCCTGAACAAGCTTTGTTAGCTTGTATAGTTCAAGGTTGGTGCCCAAAGTAAGTGGTTATCAATTAATCAAATGCCTCATCTCAACACTATTATTTACTAGATGCACTGCTCATCGAACTCATTTGGACCATGATCCCAATGCTATTTTGCGCAATCATGAATATACCCAGCTTCTAATGGATTCATTTGCTTCACATGTACTGTGGCAAAAGTATGGAATAGTGGATGATATATTGGTAAATTTAATTTTACAGTGATATGATGTCTCTAAGCTCACAGGACACCCTCTGACTGTAGCCTTTCACAGCTAGCTTCCCTCATGCAAATATCCATGAGCTTATTGCCCCAGATATTTTGCATCAAATCATCAAGGGGACATTCAAGGACCACCTTGTCTCATGGGTGGAAACATATTTGAAGAAACACTACAAGAATGACTTTGCAGCTGTCCTGGCTGATATTGATCGTCGGTATGTACATTAAATCTAGCAGTTTATGGCTTGTGCTGATCTTAGATTAGTATTGCTGTTGTGCCACCCTTCCCTGGCCTCCGGCGTTTTTCACAAGGCCGTGGATTTAAACAATGGACAGGTAATGATTCTAAAGCTTTAATGAAGGTTAGCATAATGCTATTGAATCAGTGCTATACACTTATACTAGGGCTGTAGGTTTATCTTCCTGCCATTGCAGGCTATGTACCCAATGAAATGCTACAAGCTCTCTCAGCATTCATGGACTTCTGCTATATTGTTCGTCAGTCAAGCCTGGGTGAAGCTGATCTGGAGGCACTTGATAAGGCCCTTCAGTGCTTTGAAACTCACCGTTCCATTTTTGAAGCTGAGGGCATTCACTCAGATGGCATTTCCATTCCTCGAATCCATGCGCTTCAGCATTACCATGAAGCTATTGAGTTGTTTGGAGCACCAAATGGACTTTCCACATCTATTGTGGAGTCAAAACACATTCATGCAGTAAAAAGGCCTTACCGGCGATCGAATAAAAATGAGGAGATGGCACAAGTGCTTCTGGTCAATCAGCGGCAAGATAAGCTGGCACGATTTCAAGCAGAATGCCTTGCAGAAGGTAGAGAATTGACCATTGACAATTTGAGTCTACTTAATAGCCTTTTTTCAGGGCTTTTGGACAAACCACTAATCCCACAAGACAATGTACATGAGGATACATCCTTTCCAGATGATCCTTACCTTCAGGAGGCAGAAGATGATGGTAGTGAAAGAGTAGATGCAGTGGTTCAACTTGCACATAAACCATGTAAGTTTCAGTATTCATCCTGAAGTTCATTTAAGGTGTGAGAAATCATTCATCTTCTACATAGCACCCAGGAAACTCAGAACCTTAGCTGAGATGGGCCAAGGTATTGGTCATCCTGAATTGCCAGACCTTGTGTCTATTTTTCTGTTTCAGCAGAGAAATCCTGGTGTTGATGTTCCTGACATATCTAAGTGCCCCAAAGCTATTGACCGAGGATATTCTTTTTCCTCAGCAGTTGCAACATTCTATGCTCCAAGTGATTTCTCTGGAGCAAATGGAATGCATCGCCAATGTATCCATGCTTCACCCTCATGGAGAAATGGTGCACCTCGCTATGATTGTGTCTTTGTGGAAAAAGACCCTACTCTGCCAGGATTTCAAGGGCTATATGTAGCACAGGTGCTATTGTTCTTCTCTTTTCATTATCGAAATGTGCTCTACCCCTGTGCTTTAGTGCAGTGGTTCACCCCTGTTGGGAATGAACCCTGTATTAACACAGGCATGTGGAAAGTTGAGCATGAGTATGATGAGTATGGTGATCATTTAGTGAGTGTTATCCACTTGGATAGCATCTTACGACCAGCACATTTGATAGGTATTTATGGTGATGAGTATATCCCACCTGATTTACATTACTCAGATTCACTTGCTGCATTTGGCTCATTCTATGTTAACAAGTACTCTGACTATCATGCCTTTGGATTAGCTTTTTGATGAGAATCAGTATTTGAAAGTCTCTACTCATCTCTTCTGTGGTGAACCATGTCATTGCAGCTAACCAGCAAGATGGAAGAAGTTTTGACATTCTGACAAGATCTGATATTGTACATTCTCAGTTTACCAGCCTTCCAGACAGTCAGAATTGGTCAGTTTTCTGAGACCACCATCCCCCCATGGGAAACCCTCACCCCCAGGCACCAGTGTTCAACAACAACTCCCTGCTCCATCCATCATTCTGATGTCAGCAGGAGGTTTCATTCCATCCTGAGAGCCACATTTAGAGCACACTTCACCCCTCTGCCCCACATGGGGAAAGCTCTCCACCCAAACACAAATGCTCCCCATTCATCCCATGTCCCTCAGGCTCTCTGAGGTGGGCAGACAGTTCCACCAGTTCCCCAAGGGCTCCTTCAAGGCTTGCTTTGCCCCCCCCCCTGTGTTCTGCTGAAGTGTATGCTCTCTCACTTTGCATCCCACCCTCCCACTTGGAGCTGGACCATCAAGGCTGGCCCCAACAAGCACAAACTCCACTTCCATGGAAGCCCACCTTTCTGCTTGGCTGTGTGCACTGATAGGTCCTTGCATACCATCTCCTCTATCCACATAGCCCATGGCAGGCTTTCAACCTTCATTAAACTTCCCCCAGATCCACCTGTACCAATGGCCCAGCCCTGAGTTGGCCCATCTTAATCCACTCTCCTCTTTCATCCCACTCTCTGCATTTTCTCATACATTACTTCCCATGAGGCATGCCAGTGACAGCACAGTGATTCCTCTTCTCAGGCCTCTGAGGAGGCTTCCATCCCTGATGGCAAATACCCCCCCTCCACAAGTCCTCTGCCCTGCCCTTTCAATTGGTAACTCAACTACCAAACAGTGTCACAGTACCCAACAACAACCCTCCTCCATGGCTAACCACTGTTCTCTCCTGTCTCAACTTCCCCCCTCCATTTGCCAGGACTCTTTATGTCCTGGAGCAAGAGATTCTGGACCACCCCCCCAGTGGGACAGAGATGTCCATCAAGCTGCACTTCTGAGGCAGCCCTCCATTTTGCCTGGCACTGTGTGCAGACAGGTCTCTCCACATTGTCATCTCCTCCACTCTCTCCCATGTGACAGGGGCAGGAATCAACAAGCAAGTTGCCTGTGCATATGAATGACAAAGACAAAAAGACAAGCTCTGTAAGCTGTGGATATACTTTCAGAATTATCAGGAACATAAATTTGTCTTAGAAAACTTACATGTCAAATCTTGAGGTATCTGCCTTCTTCTAATTCCCCCTCCCCAATCATCACTTGCTTCCCTTTGTGTCCTTCTCTCTACTGTTATTGAGTTACTCCTCCAGTAACCCTTAGCATAGCTTTTAATCCTCCTCACCTTCACAGGTTTGGCTGGTTACATGTGTAAAGTAACCCAAATTGTGATCTGATATGACATCTTCCCCTCCCCTACTCTATGTACATGCAAGTAGCACAGTGTAACATAGGGCTCAGGCCCTCATCCATTTCAAACAGATATATATAACCCTGACATACCCCCCCATTTCAGCAGGCACCTGCTGCCCCCAGAACAGGATGGGTGGAGCATGTCAGACTCACACTGCATGTCAGTGACAGCACCAATGACTATATTCACCATGCCAGTAGTAGTATATTTGTGGCCAGAGTCATCCATAGATTCTGAGGGGCTTTGCTTTCCTTGTTGCATCTCTGGGAGCCAAGTGCGAGTACACTAGCAGCAGCACTGAGAAATCCCAGGAGCTCAAATACCTAAAATCACAAATTTTGAGATTTTGTGAATTGGTCAATTCTAGATGGATTTTCTGATGCTGTCAGAGCCAGATGGTATCATTTTTTGTGGAATTTTGATGCTGTGTTCAGGTGGAATGGCTTGAGGAAGTTTGAGGTGGTTGCTGACATTTTTCCCATGTGGCCAACTTGCCCTCTGACCATCTGGAAAGTCAACATTTGTTTGAATGTCTGGGATTTCTGAAAATATCTGATAGTCTGTATCACTGGCATTCTGGTGGTCTGAGATCTCTGAGATTCTGGTAGTCTGTGAATTCTGAAAACATCTGATAGACTGGTAGCCCATACTGTCTGATGATCTGAGATTTCTGAAAATGTCTGGGAGGCTTATTTTGACTGTTCGATGATTGCACACTTCTGAGAATATCTGAGGGTCTGACATTCTGAATAGCTGGTGATCTGAGCCATTCTGATTTTCTGACTGTCTAGGCATCTGAGACTTCTGAGAGTATCTGAAAGTCTGAAGTTCTGGCTATCTGATAAACTGAGACTTCTGAAAATGTCTGGGAAGTCTTATGTTCACTATTTGATGATCTTAATCTTCTGAGAATATCTTAGTGTCTGGTGTTCTGACTGTCTGGACACCTGAGATATTCTGAGGGTCTGTTGTTCTGACTGTTCTTGAAATATAATCTGTAGGCTACCTCAGTAGGCTGTGAGCTACTGAGTAGAGTACTGTACCTGTAGGCTACTACAGGATGTCAGTAAGTAATAAACTGTGAAATATGTAGGTGCTTACCCTCAGTAGGCTGTGAGCTACTGAGGGAACTCTAGGAATGTACTGCTAAGTCCGCTCTAAGGTGATTATGTAAGCACCCAAACATCGCACCTAGGACCTGCAATATAGTGGAGATTTATATGCTCCAACAACTGTCTGATGATTGGAATCTTCTGAGAATATCTGATGGATTATCTGAGGGCTCTGAGAATGCTGGAGGTCTGTTGTTCTGACTGTCTGATTGTCTGGCACTCTGAGAATAGTCTGATATCAGAAGTTTCAGATTTTTTCAGATTTTTTCAGACTTTTTCAGACTGTCAGATTTTCTCAGACTGCCAGATTTTTTCAGACTGTCAGATTTTTTCAGACTGTCAGATTTTTTGCCATCTTGCTGATGTACAAAAAATGCAGCGGGGATACAAAAAATGCAGCAGGGGTACAAAAACGCGGTAGGTGCAAAAAACGTGGCGGAATAAATGTGCAGATTTAACGCCATAGGAGACCCCCAAAATTGGCCCCTGGCAGCAACCCCCACCATTCTTCGTTTGGATGTGCAGCAAGTTGCCTTAATCCATCTAGATCTCAGATCTAGGAGTCACTATGACTCATTTGCAGTCATATCCCTTAATCAGCAGTGACCAGTGTGCTTACTCATTCCCCTTTTGCATTATTCATCAATTCCTTTGATGACTCATTCCATTTTCAAATTGATTAGTGATAATCTTTGTCATGCTTACTGATTTTGTTTACCAATCGCTTACTGTCCTTACTCATTCTTACCAAGCCTTACTATGCCTTACCAATCCTTCACCAATCCCCTTACCAATTGCTTATGAACCCATGACAAAGTATTGCTCTATGTTTACCACAGGCTATGCTACTCTTTTGTATATAAAGTACCAATATGTCAACAGCAATCAAGCAGCTACCAAGTCCCCTGCATAGGAAGCAGTCCCCTGTGTAAAGACTCACCTGCTCACTCATCATCATCATCATTAGCCTCATTCATCGTCGCTTTTAAGCCCCTCATCATCATCTCTATTCCTGCAGTATCTGAGGCTCCATTAAGGGTCTATTTACTGTCCTCTTCATCATTCTACATCACTTCTAGGCTCAGAGAAGCCTATTCTCTTCACTTTTTCAGTCTTCCCCTGCTCCCCCTTCATCAGGAGCACCCATACCCTCTGCCCTAGCCCCCTCTAGGTGCACAGAACCCCTCCCCCATTTATTTTAAACAGATTCCTTGAGCCAAAGCCTGCATAGGAAAACCACCAACTCAGCATTTGTCTTTGTGTTGGGTTTTTGGTGTTTTTGCCATTGATCCACATGTCGACTCACAACACTGGGCATGACTTTGTCTTCCAAATGGACAAATCACTCCATCTCTGTGGCAAGAGCAGTTCAAATCACCAACTCAAGTACATATTTCAAGGAATGTGAAGGTAGGAATGGTAGTATTAGTGCTATGGTGTGCTAACAGTTGTTTAGTTTATGTACAGCAGGCAAGAATGACTCAGAGAAGTTCAATTTTTTGCCAGGCTTGCAATGGATGCAACCCAACAAGATGCCAAAGAAGCATGATTCGAAGACATCATGCTCATACATCTCTACACCATCCTGGATGATCGGCTCCTGCTAGTGTTGCCACAACTCTGACTAATAGTCGACTCAAGTTGAAGTCGATTACGCGGCTTAGTCATACTTTCCCAAGTCGGGTCGATGAAATGATCTCGCAACTCGACCAGCTCGGTTAGTCGCGACTTCCGACTCCAAGTCGACCAACCGGTCGTCACCCAATCGGAAAATTTTGTAGCCCGGCTGTTAAACTATGTTTAGGTGATAGTCTAGTGTTGCATTGCAAGCCTTGCAACTCGCGAAAGGAAGTTCACTTCGAATTCAATTTCTACACCAGTTGCTACAGGTGCCTACAGCATACTGAAGTGTTTTCTAATTACCATCACCTATACCAGGCATTTTCTTGTTCCGGGAACTTGTGTGGTCTGACGGACGGCATCTAGAAGCGAGCAAAGCAGGATGATGATTGCAAAATACGAAGGGAAAATAGCTAAAGTACTCGGAACGAGATGGCAGCACACAGCAACATTCGTGAGCTCAGTACAACTTGACCGGCCCCGATCCTACATGGTCGCCCTCCGCCAATGCCATCGTATCGAGAATAGCGCTCATCGCTTCGTTACCATTTGCCTGTGACATCACGAAGGCACCAAGAGCATCTTCCCTATCCCGGTCTCGAACCATCTCATTTTCCATCGTGCCCCAGTGTCGAGTGAAATGAAATCTGTCTTGTTTGAGTGAAAACTTGAGCAGCTGTAAGGCTTCCATCAACATGGGACTAATGCGGTTTCGTTTCTTGGTGTCGGTTTCTGCGCTCGACGAGAATATACGCTCACACGGGACAGAAGATGGTTGAACTGGAAGATAGTCCATGGCGATGCAATATATCATGGGGAACCTCGCGCGCTCTAGCTATATAGGAAGTCAGCTCTACACCCTGTGGACGGCGTGTCGAGGTCTTCTCTTACCTCCCAGAATGCGAGCACATCGGCATCCGCTTGGCTAGTGGTTGCAATGTAGGAACCAAACTCTTCTTCGATGGATAGCTGCCCTTGTTCCTGAGCCATGGGCGTGATTTCCATTGTATCTAAACCGTAGAGTGAGGCTAGCCCCATGTACGCTGGTCGCATGGTGGGAGGAGTTGGCTGAGCACTGTCGCCGGCATACTTCGTGCGGTATTCTTGCATCTGCCAAGAGATAACGATTGGCATACACTATAAATTTGCCAAGGTGGGTGGGTACTTACTAGTTCCAGGATGCTGGCTTTGACGGAAGAAATCTCATTGCACCACTTGCACTCCACCCACGAGAAACGTATAGAAGGGTGTGCGACTTTGCACAATGTTAGCATTTGGATGTTCGAATACTCAAGGTGACTACACTCACACATCGCGAATACGTACGCCTTGTTTGCACACATCTGTTCATGATATCGTTCCCCATGAGCTAACCCTTCTTTGAGGAGTGGGCCGAATTGAGGGTTCGCGGATGACATGCTCATTCTCTTCCACTGTTCGAGGAAGGTTTCATAAGCGGGCAGGGCTCCACCGAGCAAGGGGATGCGCTCTGAAGTCATTGTATGGTGGGCGGCGGCAGGGGCCTGCAAACAAGCGTTAGCATCGGCCGTGCGCACCGAAAACTCGGATACTCACTTGCAGGGCAAACTCGAGGTCTTGTAAAACTTCCCAGTGCATCAGTTCCAGCTTCTCCGGTACCAAATTTATGTTCCGTGGCATTCTGAGCCAAAGGTCAATTGCCTGCAGCAAAGCATTTAGATGTCAATACACTGTGATGATGATCGCAAACCTGGTCTAATGCTCAAAGGCGATTGATCATGTAGTAGGTTGAGTCCCAACGAGTCGCGACATCATGTAGTAGCTGGACAATGGGGAGAGGGAATGGGACACCACCTTTCATGAACGATTGATTGGCGTTCCCGGATTCAATGGTCTGTTGGAAATTACGCCGACGCTGACCTGAACTGCGGACGCATCGAACGGTCTCCCGTCCACGCTGGATAGGGTCCTCTTGGACCGCCGTAATGTACTCCTTTTTGTGCAAAACCCTCGGTGGATTGCCCCAGGTCCTCGGAAGGCCAGAAAAATCTGCAGACTTGTAGCCGTTGATAAGGTGTTGTACGCAAATGTTGATGATATGAGGAAAGCAGCGGATGCGACGGGCAACGGGATCTAAGTCAAACTCGCGCTCTTCCTGTAAAATTTGCGCGAACACCGCCATGGCAGTATCATTATTGGCGGCATTGTCCATGGTGAAATGACCAATCTACTCCAAGGTTAGTAAGAGTATGCTGAACGAGTCAAAAAGAAACCTTATCCACTGGAATTTCAGCACGATCGATGAGGTGAAGTATGGTCTTTGCAAGTTCCTCGCCCGTGTGCGAAGTAGGGAGATAGTGAAAAGCAATCAATGCAGCCTTCATGGCGAGCTGACCAGAACGCGGTGCATTTCCCGACTCATGTCCGATCCAGTGTGCCGTCATTGCAAAGTAGGAGTCGAGCTTGTCAGCAGACCACACGTCTGCAGTAAAGGAAATCGCTCCGACAGCTCTCTGCGCGGTAAATGCTCAATAACACCGCAACAAGTAGTGATTCACACACCTTCAACTCCACTCTGAGCTGCATAAAACGTTCTCGCCAGCGCTGGAGGATGAGTTCACGAGTCTTAGTACAATGAGGAATATCAGTATCCCGCAAATCACAACGAAGGTAAAGGATCAGCTGGCGAAATTGTGGACATTCCATTAAATAGATCGCCTGATCCACAAATAACATCACGTCAGTAAAGTACTGAATGGATTAAAGACACTTTACCTGGTCGTTGGAAACGATGAAATCGACCAAAAGCTCGCGCAGGCCCTGAATGGAGAACTCGGGCAGACCGACGCTAGGGTCCCCTTTCGGTAGCTTTCCACCAGGAACTCTATTGTCCATGCCGGGTGGAGGTGGAGGTGGAGGTGGTAGACGACTTATTTCTGCACCGGGGCGATTAAGTTCTGCTCGAAGGGTGTTGTAAGTATATCCTCTCTCGAAAGTGGCCTCGAGGAAACGAGACTGCACAGGCCAATTGTTTTCTTCAATCTTCTCCAGATACGGCAGCGGATGCTGGGAGTCGAGATGGCTGCGTCATGTTGTAGTCGAAGACCCCAGAGAATACGGTAAACTATGTTGTCCTATGTCAGCGTCACAAACACAAAGCAGAAAAAAAAGGCCTTACTTGCAAATGTTACAGTAGTATTGAGTTTCTTCCTTCCGAAAAAAGTAGCGAGTGTCGTGAGCAACATTCCGTCTTGACTGGCCCCGACTTGAGTCTATGGTAGAAAAGGGGTCAGAGGCAGCTGTGCGGATGGCAGTGGGTTGAGGTTGATGATGTTCTTGTTTCTCGCGGTCCTCGTCATCAGCATCGACGTCGAGTTCTTGATCGATGGCGATGAACTCCGTCGCATCATCGTTACGATAACGCTGGGGCAGGCGGTGAGCACGAGCAGGGCGATCTCTGACCTCATTGTCCCGACTCTCGGTGTCAGGTTGTGCGGCAGGAGTCGGTCGTTGACACTGACACTGACCTTTTGCCATAGGATGCAGGGGAAGGGAACAGTTCGTGAGCTGACGGAGAGTGAAATGAAATTTCGATACTTATAGCATCCGCACTGCCGGTTGCAACCGGACATGTGCATGAAGTGAGCTCGGATGCAACCCCTTGCAGTACTTACATACGGACGGCTCCACCACCACGCCTTGTGCACCTTCGCCAGGCAGTGATAGCATCTGCCTCATGCTTAATAGTCCGATTGAATTATCAGCAAATGTTGTGCGAAGGATAGCAGGATAAACGTTAAAGAAACGTACAAAACGATATCAGATACAAGCAAGATCTCTCGAAATCAGAAATATTCAACCAGGGTTTACCTGCGAACCGATTTGCGACGTGCAGCCAAGCGTGGCATGACGTCTCGCGGCTCGGGGGACGTGCTAGGGGTTCCGTTATCCGTGGGCTGATATTCCTCGTCATCGGAATGAGCGCGCTTGATGCCTCGGAACTCGTCGAAGTACCAGGTTTCGTAGCGCGACCAAGCAGTTGCACGGGATGATATTTTAAGCCCTGATTGAATGTCCCTCCAGTTGAACTCGACTTCGAGTTCGGCCGCTTGTAGCCTACGTCGTACGGACTTGGATCCGAATACGTTGGCGAGTTTGCATATCTCGTTCTTCACGGCACTTAGCCCCTTTCCGATTACTCTCTCTACCTCTTCCATTTCGATGCGGGGATATATGTACTTCAAAAAAATACTGTGTCGGCAGGGATTAAAGCAGTCAAATGCGTCACTTACGCCGGTTACCCTCTTGCTATCGTCGAGGTCGATCCTCTCGGCTCCATCCTCTCTAATCCATACATCGAACTCGACGTCTTTGATTGCGCACCACGTATGATCAGCCACTACGATAGGTTTGATAACCACGGGCTCGAGTTCAAAATCGGCTTCGGAGTCCGAGTCCTGCTCGATGGAGGATGAGCGGTCGAGTCGCGTGGGGGATTCGGCCTCAGGTCTATCGGTAGAGTTGGAGTCAGAGGTGGAAGTGGTTTCGTCGAATTTCGCAGCGCACGCCTCGATAGATGGTGGAAGAGCGAGAAAAGTATCTTCCAAGAAACACGCGTCACGTTGAGAAAAGAAAGACCATGTGCGTGTCCCCTCCATTGGGCAGTGGTAGTCGCGCTCCTCCGTAACGAGAATCAAGATGACGAGAAGGATGCTCGGCCAACCCTCGACCTCAGCCCGAACCTTCTTCATCAACGCTTCATGGCTTTGGCTGAATGTGCACTCTACTACAGCGAGCAAAACGCCACGTCCCGCCTCGACAGGACTCGCAAACAGGGAACGATCGGGGGTCGCAGAGAACCCAGTGCAAGGAGATCGCAAGGAGAGGTTTGGTTCCAACGTAATGCGAACGTGCGATCGGGAGATAGGAAGGCGGTCCAGAGCGGACTGCACAGCCCTTCCAAAATCGGTAAGACAAAACTCGTGAGCGGGGGTCGGCATTTCTACAATCAAAAGACCATTCCTGGGGTTGTGAGACAACCTAAGAGTCAATAAGTCACACGTCATATCGTAACGGTCACGAATTATCTAACTTCGGTTTGCTCTGTGAGAGAGACCACTCTTCCACCGCTCGTGCGAGAGATTCAAATACTTGGGCATCAACATTTTCAAATACCTGTGTAGCAGGGGGTGTCAGCTGTGAAAACTTGCTAACATATTAAGACCTTGCCTGGACCTCAGCAGTTGGATCAGCATCCGTGCTTCGCAAACCAAATTCCTTCAATAGGTCTCGAAATGATTCTTGACTACAATAAGTTCAAGTCACCTTGAAATTTATGGAGACATACTGGGTGATGTAGCTTGTGAAATGATCTGAGAATTCTCACTGGGAGACACCACGTTGGGTGCAACAAGCTCAGATCGCTTAGCCCCTTTAACATCACTGGCGTCGCTTCGAGGACTAGGAAGCGAGTGCGGTCTGATTGTAGCCGGGATAGGGTTGACCCTCGCGCCATTGTTACGTGTTTCGTGTGATAAAATGGGCAGTAGAGCAGGTGTCTCACAGGGGGACTGGGTTGAGAAGGATTGAGCTGGAGACGACTTCTTCACAGACCTCAAACTAGTATCAAAGTGAGGGCCGCCTAAGCATCGAGGCCTTGGTGATTCCAATGTAGAGATCATGCCAGGAAGGGAGCTCGGGGGAACCTTTCCATGAAACCTTTTGTAAACTCCATGGCCTCGTGTATGGCGATGCGACTTATCGCCCATTTATTTCAAATGCCGGGAGAATATACTGGAATGGTTCGTAAGATTCCGGGCGAGCAAAAGAATATAATAGTACGCGTCACGCGTGGGGCTGTGTGAGTGGGTTCTGGCGACTTGTCAGACTTAGGAGGCGGGAGGCACTGAGGCAGTGGGAAACTAACCTTGGAACTGAAATCATTATAAGTCATCCGACCACCAGCCACTTTCAAATATGGAAGTCGATAAGTTTGGAAATTGGAAGTCCGTTGCCATCGCTGGACCCGCTGGAAAACGACCAGCTCTTGCTCCAAGAGTGAGTCCCTTGAACCGATAAAAGTGGATCACATACATACTTGAACCTCGAGGTGAGGCTGCTGAGGCATACTCCTTCCTGCTGGCGGATGTGCTGATTCCCGGATCCAAAGGGCCTAAGTCTTCCGCTTCGTATTTACAACTGGAATTTGGAAAGGGCCGCCCAAACTCGGAGAAGAAATCTTGGTGGTAGTCAGGCCACACTATGGCAGATATAGTTCGCATTGATGGCAGATACGCACTAAAAGAGCATTTGGGCGCTGGTTCATGTGGTGAGTGAGAACAACTGTCGAACATTGAGTGCATGAAAAACTTCTATGGTTGTCAGCCACAGTTTACCACGCGCAGGACATCATTACAAAGCAGATTGTTGCAGTGAAACTGGAACCAACCGCCCGCAAACCAACGTCTCACGAAACTCACCTGGAACACGAATACCGGGTTCTTAGTGAGCTTGGAGGTGCCGCTGGAGAGCCTGGAGTTGGACTTCCTCGGCCAATCTGGTTCGGCAGAGAAGGATCTTATCAGGCCATGGTTATTGACAACCTCGGTCTGTCCTTGGATGGGCTACTCAACGCATCTCCTGACGGTGCACTTCAACTACATCATGTTGCTGCCCTGGGACTGCAAATGGTGAGTTCCTTCACTGTTTTACGTGTCGAGTTGGCTCATCTGTGTTCAGATAACCCGGCTCGAGTATATCCATTCCCACCATTTCATTCATCGTGATATAAAACCGCAGAATATGCTCATGGGTCTCATGGAATCCAAGGATACAGTCTTTCTTATTGACTTTGGTATCGCGAAGCAATACCGGCATCCATCATCCCGTATCCACATTCCAATGGAGAAAACTAATGAGCTACTTGGTACACCGGCCTTCGCATCCCTGAATAGTCATCTTGGACTAGAACTAAGCTGGCGGGATGACTTAGAAGCTCTGGCCTACACATTGTTGTTCCTTTGTAATGGGTCATTGCCATGGTTGGCGTTACCAGGTGATCAAAGACGTTTACTGCCTTCAGCTATTCACAAATTAAAGGCCACATTCATATCGGGATCTCACCCCGAAATGCCAATGGAACTCCTAACCTTCCTCTCATACGCTCGCAATCTTTCGTTCATGCAAAAACCGAATTATGAACATCTTCGCACCATCCTCCTTCCTGCAACATCGTCGCTGACCCTCATAAAGAGAGAGACGAAAAATATATTGGTTACGCATGCACAACGTGCTAGTAGGGACAAGGACTGCGATGGCTGTGGCAAGCAAGCTCCTCGCAGGATCGGTACGGGTGTCACACCACAAAGGTAAGTTATCCATATGGAACTGTACGGTTCTTAGATCAAGTGGGTAACTGAGACACAAACTTACAACAAGGCCTCGTTCGCGGAAGCCTGCACTGCAGCAAACTCCGCGTAATGGACACACACCAGGGTAGCCGGAGTTATGCCAGTAGTAGGCAGGATGTGGTTCGTGTGGGCGCATTGATGTCATCCGGTATTGTGTATCATATGTTCAAAATGCATTGTACTACTGTCTCCTGGCTATGTCTGCAATTGGTGTGTGTCTGTCGCAGAGCAAAAACCACATTGCCTCAACAGCAAGGCTGTCAAATATCGTGGCACTGCATGACCGGTCGGTTTGCCAATGTTCCGGCGCCTACCTACATAGACACGTAGCAATGGTGCAATGGTAGAGTCGATTTTGAGCCGACCATGGTCGACTCGAAGTCGGTCTGAGCTCGTGAACGACTTTAGCCGGCGGTACCGACTAACCAGATTTGGTCTAGTTGGGATTTACATTAAGTCGGGTTGCTGCAAGTCGAGTCGCTCGCTTAGTCGCAGGCAACCGGGTTGAGCCGGGTTTAGCCGAGTCACGGCAACACTACTCCTGCAGGTCTCATCACACACACTTATGATCTCCAAAATATCTGGTGAATTCATTGTCATGTGTGTCAAGTCAATCAAAAGTGTTGTTGGTATGATTCCTTATAAGCTCAAATGTTCATTGGGTGCTATAGAGGATTGTTTTTTTTTGATGGAGAAACAGGGGCTCGACATTTCACAGTTAGGTATATCATACAGCGTGTATCAAGAGGAAGATGATCAGAGTGCGGACATCGAGTGAATGTAGGGTATCGATAGTACATGCACAACAAGAAAAAACTTAGCCACACCCAAGTGAAATATAATGTGAGCAGAACTGAAGATGGGTGTGCAAAAAAATGAAATGTGATATTGATTCTAAGACTCCAGCTTTGTGTGCTTGTGAGTGGGACCAGTAGACATATCGATGGGAGCCTTCCTTTCTGCAAGCTGCATGGGGACATCAATAGGATCAAATGGGATGATATAGTACACCCAAGGTTTTGCTGAACTTGCCTGAAGTGGGTTGGGGTTTCCACAGTAGTGAGGAAGGACACGACATGGTGATGCCAAGGTGCACTCAAACCTGCAATGGGTCAGAGTTAGAAGCACAATGGGAGGATACATACCACAATTCTGTAGTACAGTGCCTCAAAAAAGTGTCCCAATGTAGGGTCATTATGGAAAGATCTTGCTGTTGTGAGGGAACCACTAAGAATCAAGTCATGGGCTTGCAGAGAGTATGAAAGTATTAGGCCTTGGCTTTGAAATGATGCCTTTGTCATGTGATTCTGTTGGGATGGAGGCAAGATATGATCATTTTAAAACAGCAACTCATTGGGACACTTTTTTGAGCATGTATCCAATCTCTGGTTTTGGGATTCAGCATGCCCTCCTTCTGTTTGTTTGGTTGTGCAAACAAAGCCTTACTGTGTCACATGATCTGACAAGTGGTTTAGAAGTGTGTACACAATGCCAAACATTGAATTTAGGCCATTAAGCCTGAGTCCTCTGTCACAACTCAAGAAATCATCTTTCTAGCTCATCAGGGTCAGTCTCTCAGGGGAATCCTGGTAAATTTCTGTAAGAACCATGGTATCATCCTTGTGACATATTCTAAACACCATTGGTGTCTTCAGAATGCCATTGGAAGGCATCTATATGCTGTTTTCCCCACATGTGCCTGGGCTGTCCTGCCACTCATCAGTTCTGGGACAGCCAGAAATGTCCAGGAGGTCAGTCTATCACTTATGGATATGAAGGACCACCCCATCCCTTCCCAACCCATGCATTTGTACCAAAAGGAAACTGACACAAACACTGAGGTGGAGCCAAATCCTTCTTTATGCTCCAGGTGTATTGGAGGAATAGGCCACTAAGCAGCAAAGGTGCTGATATTTTCCCCCCAATTTACCCTGGATATTTACCCTGGCCACTGATGACCCAATGATCCATGCCCAGTCATTCAGAAGTCAACTCAGGGGACAATCTAGTCAACTCTCATATGATGCCTTCACTGAAAATGAGGTCTCCTAGGCTTTTTGTCAGCTTCTTTTTGGTTTGGGTACATGGATTGGGAAGGGATGGGGTGGTCCTTCATATCCATAAGTGATAGACTGACCTCCTGGACATTTCTGGCTGTCCCAGAACTGATGAGTGGCAGGACAGCCCAGGCACATGTGGGGAAAACAGCATATAGATGCCTTCCAATGGCATTCTGAAGACACCAATGGTGTTTAGAATATGTCACAAGGATGATACCATGGTTCTTACAGAAATTTACCAGGATTCCCCTGAGAGACTGACCCTGATGAGCTAGAAAGATGATTTCTTGAGTTGTGACAGAGGACTCAGGCTTAATGGCCTAAATTCAATGTTTGGCATTGTGTACACACTTCTAAACCACTTGTCAGATCATGTGACACAGTAAGGCTTTGTTTGCACAACCAAACAAACAGAAGGAGGGCATGCTGAATCCCAAAACCAGAGATTGGATACATGCTCAAAAAAGTGTCCCAATGAGTTGCTGTTTTAAAATGATCATATCTTGCCTCCATCCCAACAGAATCACATGACAAAGGCATCATTTCAAAGCCAAGGCCTAATACTTTCATACTCTCTGCAAGCCCATGACTTGATTCTTAGTGGTTCCCTCACAACAGCAAGATCTTTCCATAATGACCCTACATTGGGACACTTTTTTGAGGCACTGTATCTTTGTCTGTGGGGTTGGGCTTAACATCGATGTCCTCACCTTTGACGAGCTCCATCTTGAGAGTCATTAGCATCCTTAAGGAGAGACAACTTGTTATGGACGGTGTCCAGCCTGGCGCTTGCATCGGTAACCCTAGTGAACATCTCCTGGATGCCAATAGTTCCCTTGTACACCTTCCACAATGCTGCATGAGCAGCCTGGAGCTTGGAGCTGGCTTCCTCAATCTCTTCTAAGGCTTCTACTTCCAGTGTGTGCTTCCTCTCAGGAGTGGGACTGCTGTTAATAGTATCAAAGCTTTAGGCTAGATAAAGTGTGACTTACATGGTACCAACAGTATCCTTCAGATGGAGTACGACCTTTTTGATGCCAGGAGACTGAATGTTGACAGTAAAAGTGTGGGTGTCCCACTTAGAAAGGGAGCCAGTGACTTCGACATAGATAACATCATTGACCACATTAAGGACACATGTACCTGGAGCTGATGACATAGTACCTAAGAGAAAAAAAGAGTCCATGCATTGATACTTTAATTAAAGTTCTGTCAGAATGCACTGTGTGATACAGAAATGGAATCTAATGGACTAGCTTACCTCTTCCTTTACCCCTAGCCATACCCACTGTCCTCAACGATGTCCATAGGCATGATGTTGTCATTACTAACATGTAATGAGTCGAATGGATTGCTTTTAACCTCACCATCACCCACAAGCACCACATTCCAGCCATCTTTCCCATTGCCACATGCCCCTGATGTGAATTTCTCACAGGGAAATGAGATGGCAATGTCCACATTCCCCACATTTATGAATGTGAGTACTTTCATTAGCAAGCCAAACTTACCACCACACCTGTTTTAGGGCACATATAGTCATGAATCCAAACAACTTGGCCTTCTACAAGAACATGCAAAGTTCCTTGAAGGACAAGTGATGAAGCTTACGATTGAAAACAATACCCTCAGGTGTGTGATTCTAATTGTATAGCTGATAGTGCTATATTATGTCTATATAGGACAGCATTCCAGTGCCTGGCAAGTGCTGTCAGGTTATGCGATGTGGACCCTTGCCAGGTCAATGCTGCAACTTTTCCTCAAGCATCCACATCACTGACATCAAAGGTGGAACTTGCACCCCCGATGCCCAAAGACTACCCATCAGTCCAATTCTGGGACCAAGAAGATTGGGATAAGTATCTTGAGTCGCCCAAAGGACAGACGAGCAAACGGGGAACCATGGGCTTCCTCGAGGATAAGGACAGCAATCCGCCTTCATGTGAGATGGCAAAAGCAATCCACAAACTTCTCCATGGAGGCTGGGTGGAGCTCATGCACTGGGAGCTTGCACCTCCATCGTGGGGACAACTCTCCGCTAGTGCTCACCAGTTTATTCACACCCTCATGGAAAATACTTACCCAGATTTCAAGCTCACTAATAACAGATGGAAACTTGATTATCTCACTAGCACAACATACCCTGCCTGGCAGAAAGGGATGTTGGATGACAATGGTAAGTGGAAGCAGAAGAAAGGGAAGGGGTTCAAAATTGAGGACAACGAGAATGATAACAATGGTGACAGTACAGACAAAGTGGGTATGAAATGGAAGGCTTTGGTTTGCAAGTCAGAGGCAGGGCCAGGGAAATGTTTCAAAGGTACATGATGTGCATATTCACATTGATGAAGCTAATGGCCATTTGTAAGGGGAGCATACAGAGGAAGACAATTCTCCTCCTTCTGACATGTCAACTACTCCCTTTGAATCATCCGCCATGGTTCTTCCAGCAGCAATACATACAACTGACACCACTTGTGACATGGAAGTCCTGTCTCCCTTTTCTGATGGCCTCTGTGACTGTGTGGAGGAGAGCATCCAATGCAATTTGGATGCTGACCCTAGTGCCATGTCTATAAACCCACTGTGAGTAGCTCCCAATTTTCAGGACTTAAACTAATGCTGGTATAATCTAGTGCCACACTTGCACTTGCTGCCTCCAAGGCATGAGATATCCCACTGCTCCCTCTGCTCAATCCCTCTCAAGAATTGCTACCCAGTTGCATGGGTTCCCATGAGGCAGCATCCAAAGTAAGACCAATTCTTGAATTGGAGGATGCCATTCTGCCAACTGCAACATCAATGCCATCTCCCCCTGTGGTTGACAATAGCATGGCAGCATCAGTCAGCAAATCCATCAAGGGCGGCAAGGCCAAGATGCACCCTGGTCCAGCTAAAAATGGACAGTACATTCCAATTAGCTAGCTCTAACATTCTACCCATGCGTTCTCAGTAATTTATGTGCTCACCTCTGGCGCAAGCAAGTCCAATCGAGTGGATCAACAGAAGATTTTCAAAAATACTACAACAGCTTGACTTCTGCACAATGAATGGCATATGACAACGAGGCTGTTGTCCTCATAAGTTTTCATTCACAGTTGTGCCATTCCTAATATTCCTGGACAAGCCACAAGCAACACTTGGGACACGAAGAGCATTTGCAACAGTGTCCTCCACTAGAAACAACATTCCATTTGTACATTGCATCACACATTCGGATTCCAATCACTCATCAAATACCCAGCACCTCAGCACTTCACCTGGATGCTCTGGCAGCCATATTCTCTGCATTGTGTTTCCCAGTTTCGATTAGAGCCATAATTCTGTATAGTATCACATGTGTAATGGAATAAGATTTGGTCACATCAGAGCATATTTTATAATGTGCAAAAAAACTTGTAGGGATCATATCCAATCAGAACTAACAATATCATATAATCAAGTACTCCCACACCTGGCATATGAGTAGATATAACATTTTATGATTAGTACAAGATTTTAATATGGGGTCACACAGGACTCTGCCCCGAAATGTCGCAAATATGATTTTTTGTCTAGGTTTCATAGTAGAATATGTCAAGATATGTCTTGCATTCACAGCCACCCCAAATCTCATATTCCATCACACAGGGTCACACCTGGTGATGTCCAGTTTTCACTGGGGGTCATTGTTGATAGTACAGTAGAAAGCAGCAGCCATCTTACAGATGGTGGCAGTGGCCACTTGAAGCCACCATTCAATCATTGGTTCCGTTTTCACTACTATGTCTCGGCCTGCTAAGATCTGGTTCAACGATCGTGCTGAAATGAAAACGTGACGCGTGACGTGGCAACGCTTTGACTGTGCAACACATATGGGGGTATGTAATAGCTCCGATCAGGATTGATGGCCAGCCCTGAAGCAAACCACGTTCATGGAGGGCCGCCATGAGTTGTCATTCTTAAGCAGACGGTAGCCCTCCAAGATGGTGGAGAGCCCACCTTTTTGGTGCGCGGACACGTGTGAGTGTTATTGATCATTTCCCGCCCTCGAGTTCATTGCGTCAGTTATAACTTTTGGAGTAGCGTCGTCAGTCTCGTATCGATGGTCGTGGTTAGCAGCATGGTGCCGCCTCTTAATCAAGGTGCCGCGGGCAGACAAGGACTCGAAATTGAAAATCTATATTATTTGGATGAATAATTACAATCAACTCTCACTGTGAGTGTCTCAAGTGATCTCTTCTGCTGACTCCGTCGTGTTTGTGAAGGGGGAACGGCCTTGCTCCACGAGACACCGTCTGACTGTGTACTCCTTCAAGTTCACGGATCTCCGACAGACACTCACCAGTCATAACTAGGGCAGGTGATGTTGTACCAAGCAGTTCGTCTACCGTCCAATTACTAGAAATACATTGTGCTCGTAGAAGGGTGTGGTTTATCATGTTGTCGTTCCTGCCTTGTGTTTCCTAACCATCTTCTTACTAGATCGCGGACGTCAAGTCCAATCTCCTCTCGACCATCCACAAGGAACTGACACCCGGAGTGTCAAGAATACTGCAGAATCTGTTGGTGTAGATAGGTGAGTGATCACGAGTTAACTGTCACACGTACGTTATTGAGTGATCAACATTATCGCTTCCTCCGCCGATTCTTTGATATCCAGGTAGAGAAACGTCTTGGCTCCTTGGCGTACTGCGTCATTCCAAGTTTCGATCTCACCGGCCTCTATCAACCGCTTGCCAGTGGCTACCAGAACCACAAATGAGTAGAAATTGGTCGAGTCGCAAATCTCCCTGAAGCAATCGATATCAGGTCGTACGGCTTGTCCACTATCTGTACTTTGGAAGTATAGGATGCCAGCGAGGAGAGCATTGCACCTATGACGAGTTGAAGAAGGTGCAGCTGGTTGTGTCATCATTCTCACCTCGACTTTCGCAGCCAGCTCTTCACCAGATTGAAAATATCGAGCTCGACCACCTCCCGGCCATTCACAACGGAACCGATGTCTGGGGTGTCAAGAAGGATGACATTTTTATCTCGCACAGTCGCCTCGGTGGCCGTGACATGACGCGCCGAATGCCTCAGGCAATACCAAAGGGGTGTGAACTTGCGTATGAACTGTCCAGTAGTTAGTAGGTAACTTTGCTGGAGGCGGATCAATCTCACAGAAAATTTCCCGGAGTCTGAGGAGCCAATTAATCTGTAGGCAAATGGAGTGAATGTCTTCTACTTAAGGATGAAGCGCCTGCTACCCACAATATGATCGCTTTGTCCTCTATGGGTAATGTAGAATCCGTTAGCTGAGCCCTTATCGAAGGACGAAAGTCGAATTACCTATCCTATTACACGTCGAAAGGATGCTGTCCTAGAACAGAGTCCATCAAAAATGGCGCAAGAAAACAGTCCAGGAGGGCAGACCATTGCCAGCGCTTGGAGGCCCACCACAGGGCCTTTGTCAAATCGTGATCGGTAATGATCAAGCATCAACGTTTCAACCCTTTATAAGTGTGCCAGGTAGTTGCCGGTCTAGCAGGCCTCGTGTTCAACACGTGCAAGTTGTTAAGGCGCCTACACAAGGGCCTAAGCGGCTCCAAGCACATTGTTCCCCCCGCATCCCTCGCCCACTGGCCCACGAACACCTAGACAGTGAGTGTGATGGATTTATCAGACGCCGATCCGGACTCGAAGGTTCCACTCACCTCTTAGAAGGATATGCGGCTATTGGATGTAGATGCTGTTCTCAATAGGGAAAAGGTTATTCTACGCGATGGCCTCCCTACTAAGGTTTGGGGGGAACTTGATGACAAGACTGCAGAATATGCGATACTATCACATCGTTGGGGAAATGAGGTCAATTATGATGAGATGACTGGGCTCATGAGTATAGATGAAAACCACAGGAACGACCTCAAGCAGCGCGCTGGTTACGAGAAAATCCTCAAGAGTTGCAAACAGGCCCAGCAGGACGGATACAAGTGGCTCTGGATCGATACGTGTTGTATTGACAAGCGGAGCAGCTCTGAACTTTCGGAGGCCATCAACTCCATGTATCGGTGGTACCATAACTCGCAGAAGTGCTATGCATACCTTCACGATGTCGAAGACTCCATCTTTCCTTCTCGGCAAGACTTCAGCAAGTTTCACAAAGCCAATGGCTGGCCAGAGTGGTTCTCGCGGGGCTGGACGCTCCAAGAACTCATTGCTCCGAGACAAGTCGAATTCTTCAACAAGGGCTGGGTTTCTATCGGTGACAGGAAATGCCTCACCAAGACGTTGGAGAAGATTACACGAGTCCCTCTTGAAGTCTTGGAGGACGGATGGATTCCGAAGCGCCTTTGCGTTGCTGAACTCATGTCTTGGGCAGCGGACCGGACGACAACGCGAGTGGAAGACCGTGCATATTCGCTATTGGGCCTCTTTGGGGTGAACTTGCCGATACTGTACGGTGAGGGCGAGAAAGCATTTCAGCGGTTGCAGCTAGAAATCATGCGGGTATCTGGTGACCACAGCATATTTGCATGGAATCCCAAGGGACAGTTTTCCCAGCTGGGCGGTGTCCTAGCAGGTAGTCCAAGTGACTTTCGGGGTTGCCACAACCTTGAAAAGGTGGATGTCGACCAGTTCATCGAGGAAATAACGAATTATCGTCAGAACGGACGCGCCACCGCCAGGAGCCGAGGAAGCAGTAAACTCGCATGTTCAAGATCTCGACACCGTTCTTGCCGCTTACAGCTTTCCTTAATCCTTGTCACCAATGTGGGCATTCAAGTTTGCTTGCCCGTCATACCTCACCGCGACTCTGAGTCGGTATTCAGAGCCGTACTGGCCTGCAGAGACTACTATGGAAACCTGATCACCATCGACTTGAAAGCCCTCGAGCTTAGCTCCTATAAAATTTCTGCCGCTTGGCGCTTTCGAAACTCGCGTCCGGAGCTTACGACTCTCTACCTGGCCTGCTCGTCTCCAGACTTCCACAAGGAATACCATGACTTCAAAGTCGACCAGAGACATGCCTCATACCATGGTTTCACCCGTTGCGGCACTTATCCCCACGAGCTCACAGGCGACACTGTCACATTCTCGTCCCTCTCAAAGGATCCCGTCATCATAGTCTATGCCAATGACGACACCAGATCTCGCTTTGCGGTTGTCCTCGGATACTACCTTGGCCGAGCATTCGTGCATGTGGCCTGTGACGAGTGCTCTGTAGATCAAGAGGTCCCGTGGGCAGATTTCTCCAAGAGAGTATATGATATGTTGTGGGTTGCACCTGTCGAGCACTGCGCTAACAGCGGTGTTAAGTGCGCTCACCTCCCACGATCTATTTGGGATGCGAGGGTTGTCTGGCGCGGTACTGGGAACATGCAGACCAGGGTGATAGTTGATGTCGAGCAATGTCCCGGCTGCTGTATTGGACCACGCGAATGCACAAGTTCGTCTGTTAGTACTTCCTTCACTGTATGTACGCAAATCTAACCATCCACTTCACTACAGAATGATCGAGATACTCTTGATACACCAGGCTTCATGCAGACAGTTCACAATGTACGCGGGTTGAAGTTAGATGGGAAGGACGTGTGGTTTTGTGAGTGTTCTGGCGAAAGGATTGCGGTGAGTTGCCATACGCTTTCCCGTCCTTGCAGCGGGTCTGATTTAAGCAGCTGGGTGACTATGGCCACTATTCCAATGGGAACTTCAAACACGACGGCAACATCTTTGAGGATATGCAAGAAATTAACATCGACCCGGCGGACCCGGCTTATCACCCAGTGGTTTCCCGAGTATCTAGCAATCTGCATACATTACATCACAAGCAGGATCAGCATAGCGTTGCAGTGGGCCATCGAGGCCATTACCTGATACTTCACTCACCGAAGGGTCTCTCACTTCCGAACAATCAACAACTCGTGCTGCTGCTGAAGGCCTTGTCCATGCGTCTTGCCAACAAACATTTGGTGACAATAATCATACAGTGCTCGAATCTCAACTGTGTCGATGAAGAGGGGAATCGGAAGGAAGCTGGAGGTGGTGAGTATTCCCTAAGGACAATATCTTATCTTAGTTTAAATTTTAGCATCAGGTTCAGCATCGTTGACTGGTAGTGACTCCATGGAGCCAGGCGTCTTGGTCCCTTTGTGCACTATTGCAAGCCCACAAGTTTGGCGTAGAGAACCAGCTTGTGCACAGAAAAGGGAGCAGTTCAGAAGCATCCGGTGGGTCCCTTGGAGAGAATGCCACACACGATCGCTGATGTTATGCTCCGGAATGTAGAGAACAATTTTACACCGTAGTAAACCTGGTATTTGTTCGAATCCGCCTTGTTCTGAGTATTGGAATCGACTGATTTATCCCATAATCAGTGTCGGTCTTCAGGAACTGAAACCGGTCGTGAATCCACGGTGAGTGGGACGGCTGTACAAGACCTGAAAGGATGCACTTAAGTGACAACAGAGTAAGCGGATGAATCGCGATGCAGTCAAGTTCCTCTCAAATATATTTGGCTTGGAGAGCTTGAAAAATTATGTATTTATCGAATTTCCCGATACATCAACGTGTTCTCACGCTCGGAATGTAGGTCGGCGAGATAACATTCTTCAAAGAGCTCCGTTCCATGCTGGAAACACAAATGCAGCGTGGAAGCATATTCGTCTGGAACGCTGACGCTGCAGGTTCGAGAGATGGTCCGTCGGCACGCCGGGCGACATCGACGTGGAGTCCTTTCAGATCCAGGGTAGCACTGAACCCAAGCAAAGAAACGGTGGTACCACCCTTACTCGAGAGATGCAAAGCTTTCAATCCACTGGTCGACTTGCATCGGTATCTTGTTGCCAGGCGACAGGTGCGGTGCGAGATCAAGTCCATATCACAGACACTCGGCGTCGGGGTAAGCGTTGCTATCAACCAAAGGTAGCTCAAGTTAATTCTAGTCATGAAAAGTTACTCGAGTACATCTATACTACCATCCTCGATGCGTGTCAGGACGAGATGTGAGTTTTTTCTTTACCACGTGTCATTTCCTTTTTCTACAGTAATTGTAATCTAATTACAAACATAGCATCCAAGATACTGCTCATGCGAGGTAAGGCGAAAGCCTTGTCAACGTTCAATAGGTCCCTTAAGCGTCTCCCGCAGGCAGGTAGATATTCACTCTACACTGCAAGAGATAAAGGTGCTCCGAACGAAACTCGATACAACAGATGACGAAGATGAACAGCGGGCATTGGAGGAGGACGTAACAGGAAAAGCAAGCATATGTTCCACTTGAGACAGCTCGGGGCTGATTGTTCGTTTGTTAGATCTTATGGATTTCTTGGTGTGGAATCCTTTCGGAACTGGAACAACTATTAGCAGAGGCAAGGCAATCTTTTCGTTTCTATGACTATTACTTGAGATGACTTAGGTTACGAACTGCATTCGGAGGGAAATGGATTCGATGACACCGGAAGGTAGTGACCGCTTTCGCCAAGGACTGCGTGAAATCGGGGATATTATAAAGAAAACAACACAACATAACGATCACAATGATGATTTGGGTCACTTGCGGCGGTAGGTAGCGTATTCGTGGCGTCAATATGACTTGCCGAGCATAAACATCTGTCTTTCCAGGATCATGCTTGATGCAAGCACAGGTATATCGAAACAGCAGTTATGGCTTGCCGCGCGGGTCCAGGAGCAAACCAAGTGGTCGGGTATCCCTGTTGGTCGACTCACCAACGGCGAGTGCAATACACTCGAAGTGACATCATCTGAGTAAGCTCAACTCGTGCCCAAGGACCACCAACTCGTCATTAATAGAAGTCCTAGTCAAGAAGTATTGGTTCGTTCTTCAGAGTGACAACTCTAAGCCTGTTGACCGCTCTGCAAAGTAGACAACCTTTCCTCTTAGTTACCGTTATCTCGATAGTATGTAGAACGTGCCGCACCCAGGAACATACGAATGATGCTTTAACCTAGTGTCGTTAGTATCACTCGTCCCCAGTGACAATCTTCCCTGATTACTAGTATATTATCTGTATGACATGTCTCACCTGATACTCCCACTTAAATAATCTAATTAGATAGTGTGTTGCTGTTGTGACATGTGTCTAACATCAGTAAATTCACACTTTACTTATTTCCGCTTTTGGCACTTTTCTGAGTACAAAAATATGAAAAAGTAAAAAAAAGGAGTAACTTTTAAAAGATCATCAATACTTTTAATAGTAGATCCCCTCCCTCAAAAAAGCAGAAAAAGAACTGCTCTTCATGCTTGTCTTACTTTTGCTACTTTTTGTCACACTTCTTTTGCTCGACGAAATACAAAAAAATTACAATAACTGTATTTGGTCTACTAATAATGAGTGCCACTATGCTGGTTGGTGCTGAGCACTGAGAGGCAAACTCAGAGGGACAGTGTAAGTTGTAGGGACAACATGTATGAAGTAGGTGTAAGCTATGAATGCTATAGTACACATCTGGTCACCTGGTGCAAGCACATGGGGTGGGTGACTCATGTTCACTGGCAATTCCGAAAGAATAGTCAAGAGTTTGGACAATGAGGGCAACAAGGGTAAACTGAGTGCACAATTCCAAACGAGGCTTGTAGGTGGAGGGAAGGTTTGGGAAGGCATTGAATTGGACGAGCTATCAAGAATGATGCTGGCATCATTCATCAGCAATGTAGTTGTTGTCGAAGATGTGAGACTCACCATGAGAACCTACAAGCCTGACCAGACTGCAGGCTATGCACACTCATGCCATTCGAACCTGCCAAGGGTATCAGACTCTACCAGCCACTGAACTGAAATGTAGCATACTTACCTTGTGTGATGAGAGAGCAAGAGTAGCTACTTGCGAGGTGAGAGTTGAATCGCAATGAGCTCCAGCCTGCGAAGGCAGACTAGTGTGAGAACTTAGGCTGAATTTTTTGAAACATATGACACTTGTTCGAAGTTCAACACTGCTGATGTAAGCATGCACGTGAAAAATCTTCCAAGTGGTGCACCCAATTTGCAGACTGTCCTGCATAGGACTACATGCAACATGTGTGACATGCAGCAGCAGCTCCCTTGCCATAGTAATCCCTTACAGTAGCAGTAGTAATCCAGGTCTCCACAATCACAGATGGGAGGGACAGGTTGATGATAACCATAACTAACAAAAATGATTTATTTATATTACTTGTAATATTGCAGTACTAATCTCATCTTGGAGTGGGCAACAAAAAAGCTGGAAAAGTATGATGAGATTGCTTTATTTACTTGCTGTGCTTTGCAAAGTGCAGAAACTCAGAAATTTTCCAAAAGTGGAAAAAAGTAATGTGCATATTTGCTGATGAAGATGACATGTTTGAGGCAATCCCCCCCTCAATGAATAATTATTGAATACTGAGAGGTACTTAGAACAATTTAGAGCTACTGAGCTGCAAGGTGTGGACACAGATTTGTCATCAACACCTTCCCAGCACTTCCCATGCCTGTGCCGCATTGTTCCTGACACCTCTCATCGCCATTGTTGACAGTGAGCTCACATATCTCAACAACTATGCAACGTACAGATGTTGGACTTTCATTGTCATACAGTATTTTTATCTAGCTTATGTTCTGTAGTATATAACTTAGGATTTTCGTCAATATGGAGGACTCTTCAATTTTCATGCTCGTGGCAGTGTTTGGCAATGTCCAGTGCCACACATCTGCCAATGCCCATGATGATGAGCTCACATATCTCAATACCCACCTAAGGCACTACTTTTCGGAAGCAATAGACCCCTTTTAGGTGGGGTTATTTGGTAAGGTGAAACCTGCCTTAGAGGCCAGCTATCCATGCCAGCAATATCTGTATTAATTCATTAATAGTTTGTACAATCTTGCATCTTCCTCACATCCTCCTCTGAGCCGCTCCTAATCCCACTGGAGTATGAAATGCGGATTTATGATCCCTCTGCGAGGGTCAGCCATGCACTTCACCAACACAAAAGAAATTGTTGCAAATGTCGAGGACCTAAGGTAAATGACTCCTTCTACTTGGCTTTGTAACAATCGTTGTCATTTCTGTCTTAATTACTACTATCAACCACCACAGTATGGAGCGCAATGGAAAGCATGGTCAATGACAGCCTTGGATCTACCCGAGATATCACGAAGAAAACAAAGAAACAGACATGCAGTAAAGCAAGGAAGACACAGAAAGAGCTGCAGAGAACCAGATTCATATTTCTCCGTCCTTCTAAGAGGAGCAAAGCCTATCACGACTACTTTAATCTGGATCCTGCCATCGAGAATCGTTTGATGGGTTTGACAAACAAGGTAGATCCTGAAACTATATGTATAAGCATCTTCCACATATCCGATCTCCAGATTCATACAAGTTCTTTGATGAAGGGCAAGTCGTAAGTTCCAGTTCCATTTGAGAGGGCAGTATCTGATGCTGAATGCCCATTACAGTAAACTACCAGAACTATTGACTTCCTGCCAGTCTCTGATGGATGAAGTACTACGTGAGGCTGCCCAACTCGACGACTCGCAAACTCAAGAAGCGAGCCAAAATGTTCTGATGCTGGCTATTGCTCGTCAAACCAAAGCACCATTGAAGCGAAATGTTCAGAATGACACTGACAAGCTGACCAAGAAAATCAAGATCTCGATTGGAACTGCTGTTGACCTTTGCGACTGACGTGGCTAGTGCTGATTTCTCGAGGCTGTAATTAGTATCATCCCAAATTGTGGAAGTAATGGTGCATTGGCATACTATACACCCTGGTATCTCCCTACTGCATACGTTTTTACTGCCATAGGGCTCGTTAACATGGTGCACATCGCATGTCTCTGGGACTGGTACATACTGGTACTATGCAATTCACCCAAGTATTTGATTTTGTTCAGTGCATCAGGGAGCTGGTCTCACTTCATTGAGAGTAGCAGGAAGTACCAATCCCTTCAATTGCATTGACGTTGAGAAGGTGTACATAGCTCACAGTCGTTATATGCTTTGTAGGGGCTTACCAATTGACTATGCATGTAACGAAATAACAAAAATAGGAAGTGTACGTAGATAGGTCAATACTGGCCTCAGTTTCAGATCTCTACTGTGTGCTACGTACATACACAAGGGATTTTTGGAGATTTAGGACAGCTTTTAATGACAAACAAAATGTCAATCCCGTACTTCAAATATACCTTGTCATTCAGGAGGTGACAATATTTTAAGTCTAAGCATATGTCAGAATTCCGGTGCGAACTTGAAGTATGGGCGTGTATACTGCCTTGGTCAATATTCCGGGATATACTTAATGTATTGTAGCCGCCTTAATGCAGGCATAAATTTCAAACTTTGGCTTCACATATAAACGCCGGTGATATTTTAAGTTTCGTTGCAGCCAGTACGATGGGAGAAATATTAAGTACTGACAAACAATAAACTCCCCTCCTAAATTTGAAGTTTTGACGAAGTACTAAATGTAAATCGATACTCAATATACTTCTCGAATTTATATCCTGCGCGCTATGATAGCGCGACGATTCCCTACTGATTGCCCAAGTCTGATGCACTCATGATCGGGAAGACAGTGAGACATTAATGGAGACACTTGCATGCGACACGAAATCCACGCGGGGAAAGTAAAAAAAAGTACTCGTAGATACCTAGAGTCTCTGTCCATTGACTAGTGTAATGCTGTACGGCTGGGGGTGTTGGTATATGACAACATTGTGCCTGTCATCGAGACAGGCAAAAACGGCTACAATTGACGGAACAAGGCTGGAAATCATTTACTAAAATGGCGGGTAAAGCAAAAGCAAATGCTGCCATCTCGACAACTGGGTGGATGCCTGCTCCATTGAGGAGTACCCTAGTGGAGACACATTGACACCGATGGGAGTGGGTGAGAGTACAAAGGAAGCTAGGAGGTGGATAGTGTGGAGTACGATGTTGGATGGGGAGGCCTTCAAAGCATCCGTGGCGAGAGACGGGTACATCGGACACAACTTGCATGTGGCAGAAACCGGAAGTGAGAGTCCTGCTCATTGATGCAGGGAATGTCGCGGCAGTGGGGGGAGGCAGGGGAAATGGAATAGATATGGACTGTCACCGCACCCATCAGTTCCAAGATGAAATGTATAAGAGAAGTATTCACCCGCTTATCACAGAGCACTGTGCTGTGCAGCTACCATTTAGCCAGTACACCCACATGGGCAACAGAGGTACCAGTAAGACGGATGTAAGCCAGAATGCGGAGATCAGGTCAAGCAAAAGTACCAGCCAAAAACTGGTGAGGAGACCAAGCTGGGGGACAACAGCGATGAGCGCTTCAGCTGAGACAAGTTCCGAGACAACAGTAAGGTGGCGCACCATGTTTATGTTTTATTTTTATCTTACATACGCAGCATACATGCATCGTATCATAGTCAACCCGTTTACAATCATGAGGCTACGGCTACTTGCATCCATAAGAACCGCTCTTCAGAGGCATTTAGTTCCTCCAACTGACGCTGTGTGAGGCTTGCGATCCAGGCGCCATCGTATAATGAAATTGGTAGCCCCTTCACAGCAGTCCTGCAGCTCTCCAGATTTCCTGGCGCACGAATCCTTTTCAGTGGCCGAGATCCCTGCGGAGAAAAAACATCAACATCAACCAACCGCTGCAAGTCCACGACATCCAGCTCTCTGGCAATGGAACGACGCCAGTCCATATTCTTGACGCGAAGAACTGCCTCAATGTCATTTCCAGCATCGCTTTCATCTGAACTCATGCCATGCTCTCCAAGCGTCTCCACCAGCTTCAGGAGCCATCGCCAGGCGTCAGCATCGTCCCCATTACCCTCTGCCTTCAGTTCGACGATGTGACGGAGAATTGTCACTCTCCGTGCATATCTCTAGGAGGTAGTCAGTACAAGTAGTCAATACAATCGACAATCAGACTGGACTTGAGGACTTACACTTCGGCGGCGAGTAGTTTGACGACACTGCTTCAGCACTACTTGCCTCACAGCAACTAATCGTGCCTCTGTCTCAGCTGGAGTTTCCACCATACCCTTATCTGTCAACTTCGGTTGGGCACTTCTCCACGTCGTCCTGAGTCGCTTGTAGCGCTCTACAAGGAGCCGCCTGATGTAGCCATCTGGCCATTGTGTCGACCACTGCTCTGTCACATACCGGTCCTTCAGCTGTAGAAGAAGACTATCGAGTACCGCGCTATTCCATGGCGAGTTTGAGTTCTTTGTCAAATCAAACTGTAGGTGTTCGAGGTCGGGGCCAGGACCATCCTCGTACTCGTATGCGTGTACGTCATGCCGGTCTGCAGGTTCATATACAATAAATTCTGTGTCGTTCGCAAAACCAAACTTCTCCTTGAAAAGAAGTCGGGCTTTCTCCTGTCATTGAGTCAGCATCCAACAATCCAAGAGCCCACTGCATCATTGATACCAACCAAGTAAAAGTTGCGTTCCTCCTTCGTTTCCACAACCCTGATTTCATCTATCTCTTTGACGTGCGCCCTTTTGCGGGGGCTCTGCTTCACGTATCGCGAGAATTGACCATTAGCAAATATGTTTTTCAGCGCAGTTTCGACACCTCTGGTGAGTGCTTCTGTGAATTCTGACGTTTGAAGATTGGGAAGCTGATCATGAGGTGGGGCAGAGGGCTCGCGCTCAGTGCTACGTGCACGAGGCATATTCGTTTCCTGCTCCAGCGGCAAATTGAATACACGAGGTGATGATGAGATTGAGTGCTTACCTCGAGGGGCACACCAATCAACCGAGTCCCGGAAGACAATCCACGTTTCTTCCTCAGCCTCTTGATAGCATCAAGATTTGGTGTCACCACAGAAACCGGCACTGATGGTCCTGGTACACGTGCTGGTGGCACTGGTGCTCGTGCTGATGGGCCCATGCGTGGCAATGGTGGCCTGGCTTGTGCTACTGGCGTAGGTGTGCTCGTGTGTCGTTCAGATGATGTTGCAGGTGCGGGCATGGACAATCCACTGGAAATCGCACGTGTTTCCATAGTGTCCATGGAATCGGGTTGGGGGCTCCGACTGGTCGTGGTTCCCTATGTTGGTTGTCATTCAAACGTATCATAGATGTCTGAGGAAACTATTACGATTACCTGGCGGCCACGTAGTGCATACCGACGTTCCAGGTTGGCAATCTCGGTCTCCTTTTCTACCTAGAGTACGGCATCAAAACTGCATGTTGAAATAGACATTATCTCAACATACTCTCATGGCCGCTTGGACCGTGTTCAGCTTCTCATTCAGCTCCAGGTTGCGTTGCTCTAGCACTTGGGTTATGGTCTCACGGGACTCCTTCAACATATCCTGGAGTTGCGAATCCATATTAGCCTGCACCGAATATTTAGCTATGAGTGACTACAACTGTAGATAAAAACCAAACACGTACCTTCATTTCTTGTCGGAGGCTTTCGATTTCATTTCTGTGTTGCAGTGAAGCAGCTTGCCGATCCATGACCAGTTGAGTGTGGAGCGCTTCCTGCTCCTGAATGACAGGTCAGCGGATGTTCGTGTCCTGACAGTAACAGATACCTACCTCCTTCCGTTGTTGTATGATGTTCTGGAGTTCGACAATTTTACTTTGCTGCCCTTCCAGCTCGTGCTGAGCAGTGCGCTGAAGTCGTTGATTCCGCTCTTCGAGGGAATGACAAGTCTGAAAGTAGCAGTGAGAACGAGACAGTGAAATTTTAAGTGGTGACACACTGCTTTCAATGAACGCATATGCATTCTCAAGCCACTCGTAATCTCTTTTTTCTCATACAATTCACGCCGCAGTGCTTGCGAATAGTCAACTTCCCCGAAGCGACATTTATCTTGCCAGCTGCCTCGGTAGCCGGTTTCGCTACCTCCATTTAAAGACTAGTGATAAATGAAGATCAGTCCCACATGATGAAGAAAGTAGACCATACATCGGATGCATCTCGCATACGTCGCAAGTTGGAGGCCCACTGCAAGCTTGGTTGTCTGACATCACTGCTGGACGGCTGGGGCCCTTCATCCGCTGTCACCGCAGATTCCGAACCCGAGGGCTGGGGATCCCTCGTTATAGCATTCCGATTGAGGGCCATCCTCTCTTCTTCATCAAATAGATCGTCACCTTGGACAGTTTGAACCGCTTCTGGATGGCAGTGGGTGGATGAGGTACGAGAATGGTGAGATGTCAACGAGGCGGGAGAACGGCGGGGTGTTGGGGTGTGCAACGGACTCTGAGACTCATCAAGCATGGCTCCGGGCATCGGTAGCTCTGCTTCGTGCGACATTCTGATATTCAAACCCCAAGTATCGTGAAACCGCTTTTATAATGCACAAGTTCCGAAGCCCATCGTCAAGCAATTCTGTCAGGATCTCGTTGGCAACTGTGATAGCCTCTGCAGGCAACCTGGGCAAGAATGTTCTAAAGCCCGTCGTCAAGCAACTTTTTTGTTCACTCACCCAAGGAAAAAACTCTGGCCTCCCTGTAATGACCGGCCTCTGTGGGCAGCTTGTGCGACTGCCTGCAATGTGTGGTCAAGCAACAACGTTGGAACCGCGTGTACCCGATTTATTGTATTCGGTTGTCTATACAAAGTTAGTCCACAAACCTCGCTATTAAAGTGCAGTTTTATTATGTCTTGGTGATATATCGGGCGACTAGCGTCGCCCACTCATCTCCACTTAACTTTATTGTCTTCAGTTTTTGTGGGCAGCTTGTACAATCACCTGTTAGCTAATGAGGACCTTCAATTGTCAGCAACCTGCATGCGTACCTGAATTTTATTATGTCTTGGTGATATATCGGGTGACGAGCATCGCCTACTCACCCCCACCTAGCTTTACATTCAAGGCCAAGATTTAACCGTTAGTCTCCGGGTTTATTTAACCCATTCTTCTTCCCCTGTCGCACCGGTGCTGGCCACTCTTCACACTCATTCTGAAACGCTTCTACGCTCTGTCCATCATGGTGAACTCCCGAATATATATCCTCCCATCACGCTCTGTAAGCAGACTCACCATTATAATATACCTATGGCTCAGGCTCAGGGATATTACAGAATCCCGAGCTTCGTCTGCGGTGCAGACTTTACTCAACCTCCTGTAGTAAACCTCGTCAAGCTGAGATGCTCACTCGATGTGCAGCTATATCTCATGGATCTCCCCGCTTTCCAATGGCTGAAACGTTGCTGCAAGAGGCTACACTTCAGCCTTATATCCACGACTGCCAGGTTACTGTACAGGAGGGACAACATACCCATAATTACTGTGTCTTCTTCAAGTGGCACTGCCGGCTTCAGGTAAATACACTGTTGAGTGGAGATGGCGAATTCCGAGGAGATGTCGTGGTCATGAGGATCAGTACTCAGACACGCTGGGCTGTGAACATGCGAGCGAGAGACTCCGTGATCGCAGACTACATAGTTACTCGGTCAGTAATTTACAAGCGTCAAGGATACAGCAACTTACCGATTCGCAATACAGGGTAGCACGACAACTGAACCGCCGTGGGCGATCAAGGCTACCTCATTTTATTAGCCTTGTGAAGCCACTGCGTACCCACCATCACCACTATCTGCGATCTTGCATTGGTATATCGTAGCCAGTATCGCAGCCAGTATCGTAGCCAACCCACTCACCATCGTCTCAATCTGCAATCTCGCATTGGTATTGTAGCGGTTAAAGTCATTTTTGATAGCAGTTGACTGCAAGATGTGGGCGAACTGAGTGCAACGCTCATGCGGGTATGCGGTGACTTACATGGCAGAGTGATAGCAGAGTGATAGCCAGATAGGGAGCACGTTATGGTAAGTATCCAGCAAGATGCACAGTAACAACGTGACTCAGATGATGTATTCAGCCTGGTATGACAATGACAATAACGGAACAACGGAACATCAGGCTATATAATATGTGAAATTCACTTCTGAGTATGTACCCGTCAGCTCAATGTTAGTGATGGAAGATTGAATGAAAACGCACCGTGGAGCGGGTGCGCTTGCACTTTCCTGCGGCCATCTCAACCTCCCGACGTCTCGCCCGGCTTGAAGTGTACTTAAGACGCATCATCACCATGTCAGTAACCGGCCAACAATTGCTGTAATTCTCGAGATCAGGGAATGCGGCAGTAGCCTGGAATCTTCTCATTCACCACTATCAGACTTAGACTACAACCACTTGCCTTGTCACGCACAACTTTGAGAAGTGTAGGATTCTGGGCGGATGCACATTTGGTGGTATCCAAATGCTCGTCAACGAGACGATGGGTTAATTTCTGAGTACAACATAATAGTTAGTTAGAGGTCATTGGGATGGTGGGACTAAACGCTACTTTGAATTTCAGGTACGTTGTGTCATTCCAGCCAAGTGCTGTTTCAAGATTGTACCCACCACGACCAGGACGGCCGGGCTCCCCCTGCGGTTTTGGAATCTTGGAGTCTTCTGAAAGGGTACTCAGAGAGGATTCATCGTCAGATTCGTCTTCAGAAGCTGAGGAATCCTCAGTAGTGTCGTGAGTCTCTTCACTCGCAGCAGACGTTGCCTGCTGAAACGTGACTCTTTTTGCATTTGGGGGAGTACTGTGGCGCTCCAATTTGGGCGGGCGCGATGGAAAGCGGAACACTGGCGCAGGCGTAGACTGGCGAGAATGAGAAAGAGGACCCAGTGTGTTGAGTGTAACATCCAGACTAGCTGGACTGATAACCTCGGTGGCGAGCAGTGACTTTGGGTACTCCACGTGATCGCTGAGCAGCGGAGGGGTAGCAACACTGTCGTAGAATGGAGACACAGGCTTAATAGTGGTAGGCATTAGCAGGAACAACGATTTGGACTGGGAGACTTGAGGCCACAGAAAACGACGACTTGGAACTGAACAGAAGACTTAATAAGACAGCAGGGTAATGCCATCCTAAAGACATTAACAATTAAGCCAGCCTAAATAGTATCATACAATTATTGGTGTTAGCGGCGCGCTTTTGTTTCGTTTTTGTCTCCCAAGATAATTATCAATGTAGTTGGGCAGACCTAGAGACAATTACACAAAGTATCTTGCGCGCAATCAGGCAGCATATAAATGTAACACATGACGTGGGCGGGATGCACTCAATACCCATTCAGACAATGTTCCCATTTTCGCTACCTTGGTTCTCTGCATCAACAAAACGCTACCGGAAGACAGCCTCCTTCACCAGTGCAGACCCTGTCTATGCACTTGCCTTATCCCATGGGGGAGAGAATCTTGCAGTTTGCGGTACACATCAGCCGAGTACACTGGTTTCGGACCTGGACTCACATTTGTCTAGGTGCGCAGGGAATCAAGCTCTGGAATATCCTAACCCACGGGGAGCTTACTGCACCGACACATATAGACTCACGCGGGGCCGTGACTTGCGCGACGTGGATGAAAACAAGATACACTCTGTCCGAAACTCTCTGCTATGGGACAAGCCTGGGTTATATCGTGTTTCTGCGATCTCACCCTGCTGACGTGAGTTTTACTTATGTGTATGATCAAACATGTACCCGACGATGTATGAGATCAGCAAAAGCAGTTTCACAAGATATGTGCCCACAGACTGGGCTCAGGCCTCGAAATCACGTGTATTACTTGGGACTCGGCATCCGTTGATTCGACATGCCAAATAGCCCTTGGTACACGTGACAACATTGTCCAGGTCCTGGTGCTTGGTGCCAACTCACAGTTGCACTCAGTATTCGCAGGTCGGCTAGACAGCACTGTGCCAAAATCAATCGCGTTTGGTGATCCTGGCAGCATCTATGTATTCGGGCTGTACGATGGGAATGTGTAAGTACTCCTAGGTTCCGGTGACATACAGCTCACCTACAAATTGTCTAGGATCAAGTTAAGCAGCAAGGACGGGACAGCACTGTCAGAGCATCGATGTCAATCAGTGATGTAAGCATACATTCATCGCCGCTCCGCCATTCTGACTTCCAAACCATAGAGGTTCGGCAGCCGTCCACATCAAAAAGGGTCTCTTTGTTGTGGACAATGCGACCGATGGATTCACACTGTATCGTTTGGAAAACAGTCAGTTAATCAGAACTTTTGCAACAGACCCACCAACTGTGTCCGTTCCCAAGCAAGTCTCGTTTGGCGAAGACGGAAAGGTGGTGATCGGTGGTAGTGACAACGGCAAGGTTTATGTCTTCAACAGACGAACCGGCGCTTTGATCGAGACACTTCCCCATCATAACATGGCTGCGACACTCGTTCCAACGATCACTGTATGTCGCTCTAGCGAGGGGTTTGATGCTAACTAATATAGTCCTGGTAGGTGCGCGACGTCGGTGGGCAATGCATCATTGCATGCGCATCCCTGGCTGGTGGTCGGAAGAAAGTAGCGGTCAGCGTGTGGTTCCACAACTACGATATTCGGAAAACTCACCCCAGTAACTCTTGGACTTGGGTGAGGTCTCTTATCGTCTTTGCATTCTTTGTCTTGGTCGTGATCGCCTTGGGTTCTCGCATTCCTATTGTACGAAATGTAAGATGTCGATGTTGATGTTAAAGTCCATTTCTAACCTTCCAGGAATAGGGCAAGCTCGACATCTGGATGAGAAATTGGCAAAACATGTCTGTTGACGTATCTTGCATATTTGATGGTACTCGGTCCAGAGTAGACAACTTAGAAGACAACGTGGAAGCATTGGCTGGACTCACGGAGCGGATTCTTGAGATAATTGGGACCAAAAGTCAACCTGACTCAGGCTATGACATAGAGAGGGCCCAAAGTGAGAGAAAAGCGTCACTGTGGATGGCAACCCGGGTGTACGGTGAGGAGCAGGCGGTACCATCAGTTATTTACCTGTAAACAGATGTATACGCACTGAATGCCAGTGTTGGTTTTATGTAAGCCTCTGTGGTGGCGATTACAATCGCCATCACGGAAGGATCCGAATCGCTTCGTCTTCGTCAAGAGTCAGCACACTGGTACGTCGTTTGCACCTAATAACTCGCGCCCATCCCACATCGTCTATATGGGCGAAGACTTGTGTTCTTTTCTGTGAGTTTTCACCCTGTTCACCTCACAAGATCTCATCGGAAACAAGTGGCAGGGCGATTGTCGACCTAAATCATGCAACAAGGTCGCGATGACAGCAATCTCATTGTTCTAGATGAACGTTAGAACCCTGGGTGAGCCTGTTCTGTTGTTTTCAAAGCAGCCGTTGCAACCAGATTGTTTTAGCCTTGTCTTAGCCTCAGTTGTATCCAGATGCAGGAAGTCGCATATATAATGCGAACCCTCCTCACTCAACTGCGTCACCTGTGAACAAGCACAAGAACCTCCTCTGAAATTTCCTATTGTAAGTAGTCTATCAAGTCCTTGATCGCCACATTTCCTGATGCGGTGCTTATAGTATATGCCTCCCGTCCCCCCCGTCCTCAAACGATGTCTTTGTGACGAGTGCCTGGACAAAGGCAGTACGAATGCGAATGGACAAAAAATGGGTGTGGTCATGGACTCACGCCTTATTCCGGCTCATCTCAAGCGCGTCCGAGCTGAGTACGCAGCCAAGCGCACATCTGTTGATAGTCGACCTCCTAGCTCGCCAAACCGATCCAGTGACGAGACTGGGTCTTCGTCTGATACTGCCGATTCCATAGCTGGGCACCTGTTTGCTCTAACCCTTACCGACGATGGCCCTGATACTCAGCGCACTCCCAGCAAATTATGGAGCTCCCGTGTGGAGTTTCAGGACGCAGGTTTGAACAATGGCGTCATCGCAAATCCTCCGAGTGGAGGTTCAGTCCCCTTCACTGACCTTACAAGCAGTCTCAGCCGCCTCACTCTTCGATCTGCGACACCTTCCGATGAGATCTTACCGCCTCTCACGCATCCCGATGCTCCATCGTCATTGGCGAGTTCCGTGACTCCTGCCTTGGTGGTTGGTGGCCATAGATTGTCTAAGAGGGATGGTCATCGCTGCATGGTCAAAGCCCTTCAGCTCTTGAACAATATCGAATCGCGTATCCACCGTTGCAGTCGCCTATTACTCAAGCCATCTGATGGTGACTATTCATCCCTTCGGCACGAAGTAACGACCCTGCGTCAGGCCATGGACAATGTTACCCGAGTTGCAGATTCCGTGAGGGCCAAGAAGAGGACGCTGTCTACTCTGTTGCAGGAATTGGAGGTGCAAGTTCCACCTCACATACCTGCCTTGCAAGGTCCGGTGGATGTCAACACAGGTATGAGGCTCCAGTGTTTGATGGGCTGGCGATGATTGACATGTGATCTAGAAACTCAGTATCGGCCACCAATCGAACGAATGGATGTAATCGCACAAGTTACCCTGTTACTCGGCATAGTGTGCAGCATCATATTCGGCATTGGTACTACTGGTGCCAATTTCGTTATGAGCAGTCTCTCCCTCGTACTCTATCTCGCCTTCCAGAAACCTGATGGAACACTCAGCGTTACCCATGAAAACATCATGAGAGAGATTCCATCCACGATCTCTGGCGCCCTTTCTAGATTTCAACTTAATGCAAAAATGATTCGATATGCTGTCTGCACTTGTCACTACATCCATGCGCCTGTGTCTTCGCCAGGCTCTACTACTCTTATGTACCCTGAACGTTGCAACAGCTTTCCGTCCCCGGAGATTCAGTGCACCGAGGAGTTACTAGATATGGCTACTGATGGGAAACGTTGTCCGAAGAAAACTTTTGTTTACCACGATTTCAAGGATTACCTGGCAACACTCACATCTCGTGGAGACATGGAGAGAGTCATGGATGAAGCATGTGATGATCTGCATGCATCGTTGTCGTCGCCTCCCCGCATTGTCAAGAACCCCTTCGAGGCACGATTTCTTCGTGAATTTCATGGTCCTAATCCCCGGAAGCTTTTCGTGGATCGAGGCGATGAAGGTCGTTATGCTTTTGCCCTTCATGTTGACTTTTTCCACCCTGAAGGAATGAAGGTGCGAGGGCCGAGCACGTCATCGGGGATGATCTCTATGGCTTGCCTGAATCTCCCACCGGATACTCGGTACAAACCTGAAAATATTTACCTCGCTGGCATTATACCTGGTCCCAAGCAGCCGTCACTCGAACACCTGAACCATTATATACGGCCACTTGTCGATGACATGCTGGCTGCATGGAACCGGGGAATCCACTTTTCACGAACAGCAAACCATCCTAATGGCCGAGTGACACGTAGTGCAGTGGCCTTAGTCGTCTGTGACTTACCTGCGGCCTGCCATCTTGCAGCGTTCGCTGGCATCAGGAGTCATTTCTTTTGCAGCGCATGTGACTGTTACCATAAAACGAACTATGCCCGGACAGACTTTCATAATTGGACGGCTCGTGACCGGGACAAGACCCGTTACTTCGCAGAACAATGGAGGGATGCACCTACATCTTCTGAACGTGATAAGATCTTCAGGGAGCATGGCGTTCGCTACTCGGAACTATGGCGTTTGCCGTACTGGGACCCCCCACGCCAGCTTGTAGTTGATTCGATGCACTGTATACTTGAAGGCTTGGTCCAGCACCACGTACGAAGTCTGCTCAAACTAACCAACGAGACTTCGGATGGGACCCACTCATCAAATCCCGCCTTCCACTTTCCTTTCGAACGTGTCGACCCGAAAGTTGCCGAAGAACTCTCAATGAGCCAGAAAGAGATTTCACAAGTCTTCACTCTTCACGGGCTTCTTAGCGCACAAGTACCACACCACAAAGATGACGTTGCAGTCAAGGTGTACCTGGACCAGCTTCGAGAAACCTTACTTCGCAAAAACACGCGCGCCCTCAAGTTTGTTTGTCAGAGCTTAGGCTGTACTCCTTCGAAGAAGAAGGGAAAAACCTTCAAAGCCGATTATGCAAAGGCGCTCATCGAGTGGGTAAGTTTGCTGTTCCGACTCTATCATTAGTACGTTACTAAGGGTAAATGTATCAGCGGGCTGCAATGCCTTTGTCGGCTACCCATGTCAAACATATCCAGTATGATACACGAGAAGTTTTGTATCATGTTCGCAGCGTCGTTCGCGATACAGTCACTCCTTCTTGGCTTGGTTCGGTACCTATCAATTTTGGCGACTCGGCTGCCGGAACAATAAAAGCAGATGAGTGGCGCACTCTTGTAACGGTTCATCTCCCTCTCGCATTGATTAGCCTCTGGGGGACAACTCAGGCTAACCCACGAAACAACGATGGACCAGATCTCAGAGTGGTCCTTGACCACACGATGGATCTTGTTTCTACTGTCTACCTGGCCTGTGCACGCACAACAAGTGATGACCGTGCCGCTACTTATCGGGCCTACATCAGTAGCTACGTCGGAAAGCTCAAGACGATCTATCCTACTTTCAGTGTGCGACCCAATCACCATGCATCCTTTCACATCTATGACTATCTCATGTTGTTTGGTCCCGTCCATTCCTGGTGGTCGTTTCCCTTCGAACGCTTGATTGGAATGTTACAGCGCCTTCCGAAAAATCATAAATCTGGTCTGCCATAATTTTTTCGCGACATCTGTGACCTTTCTCTAACGGAGTTGATAGGAGAGCTAGAGGCAACTATGATGCAATCGTACCTCAAAGCAGCAAAACTTCGGGGATGGCTTTCTCGGCCCCAGTGCCCTCCGGCTATCCGAGAATGTAAAATTCTCCTTGATCGGGCATATGGAGTCACAGAGGCAAGTCAGGATCTCGGCAATGACCCTGACGGTGACAGTATTGTGGTACCACCCACCGCAGTGCCTGTGGCAGTTCCACAGGATCTGTTCCAGCTCGTTCACCAACGCACTGCAGTCCTACGCGCACATGTGAAGCACGAAGGAGTTGTTTATAGCAGGTCTTCAACTCATGTTGGCAATTCGCTGATCATGTTCTACCCACAAGGTTGCCTTTCGGTGTCGCCCATTCCTGGGAGCATCAAATATGTGTTTGGAAGCAGCGGTTTTCTGACTTTCGCTGTGCAGCGGCAGTTGCCATTGCCATCTGGAACGTGCGATGACCCATTCGCATCATACCCGCACTTTCCAGCAAAATTATACTCATCGGCTGTCTCAGACGACTTGGAAATTGTCCAGTTATCATGGGTCATGAGTCATTTTGCACGTCTGACAGTTGCAGATGATCGTGCAGTTGTCCTTTCTCTGTGTCGCGTAAGTTCTATGGCTTAATCCTGCAGCAAGACCTGCTAATATTCCCTCCCAGGACTAAATTCAGATTGATGAGTAGAGGCATGTACTCGGATAAATGCCATGATTGGGCATATCCTATCCATCTCCCCTCGTGTACAGCAACCACTTGTTCCGTCAATTGTAGCCGTTTTTGCCTGTCTCGATGACGGGTACAATGTTGTCATATACCAACACCCCCAGCCGTACAGCATTACACTAGTCAATGGACAGAGACTCTAGGTATCTACGAGTACTTTTTTTTACTTTCCCCGCGTGGATTTCGTGTCGCATGCAAGTGTCTCCATTAATGTCTCACTGTCTTCCCGATCATGAGTGCGTCAGACTTGGGCGATCAGTAGGGAATCGTCGCGCTATCATAGCGCGCAGGATATAAATTCGAGAAGTATATTGAGTATCGATTTACATTTAGTACTTCGTCAAAACTTCAAATTTAGGAGGGGAGTTTATTGTTTGTCAGTACTTAATATTTCTCCCATCGTACTGGCTGCAACGAAACTTAAAATATCACCGGCGTTTATATGTGAAGCCGAAGTTTGAAATTTATGCCTGCATTAAGGCGGCTACAATACATTAAGTATATCCCGGAATATTGACCAAGGCAGTATACACGCCCATACTTCAAGTTCGCACCGGAATTCTGACATATGCTTAGACTTAAAATATTGTCACCTCCTGAATGACAAGGTATATTTGAAGTACAGGATTGACATTTTGTTTGTCATTAAAAGCTGTCCTAAATCTCCAAAAATCCCTTGTGATAGTTATGGCCTCGCATCCTGGCACTCATGCAGCACTCTCTAGTACAACCACAGGGCTTGGACACCATTTCAGTTCACCCTGCAAGGCCAGGGACAAATGAAAAACACAAGTGCACGTCAGCATTCTGGGGTGCAACCACAAATGTCAGCGACTTCTCAAACAACTCCAGGACTTACTAAACCCAATGGAACAGGCTAAGTTGGAGATGGGTCATAGCCCTACTGTTATGACTAATCCCCAACCTGACACAGCAGGTGAACTGGAATTAGTGGATGATACAGAATTCAAGGTATCAGGTGACTATGATGTCCCTGAGAGCAGCACGCCAAGACCTACTGTCAAGAAATCGTCCCCCTCGACTGTGTTTCACAACTGGCAGGCGTTAATTCTCACTTTGGTTGACATTTTCCTCTCCTATTTGACATGGACTATGGGCAAGCCCATTTCAACACCCCCTTCAACCATGTGTCACTGCGTGCAGGCATGCAAGACCAAGACTAGTGTGGTCATATGCTTGTATTTCGATTGTGCATGTATCTCACAAGTTTTTCGGATCTAACTGACATTGTGTAGATTTCTCTTCTATTCCTGTGTATTCGTGCAAGTGCACATCGCTGCCTCAAGTCCTTCTACACCATGGGCTTTTCCCTGCTTCCCCATCTCAACCCCACATGGCGGTCTTGATTGAGCTGCTATCATTTTATCGATCTCTCTTCGAGAGGTCTTGTGATGCGGTGAATGCACTGGTGTCCACACTCAACTCACACTATATTCGCAGAGGATTCCATATGTCTGGTTGCGATGTACATTTTACTGTCTACTCAGCACTACGTTCTCACTACATATGCACTCACTTATTGCTCAGGGAAAGTCCATTCAAGACCCCTTCAGGCGCAGTCTAGGCTGTGCCATTCAATGGTTCGACATTCTCCAGGTTGAAGTGGAGCGCCAGATTGAGTCCATCCTGACAAGATGCTGCATCCGTATTTCTCATGCACGTCTGTCAGCGACCACTGAGACCTTCAGCACACCAATACAATCTCGAGGCACCTGTGCCCCACTGCTGGTGCAATGTTGTCCCACATGCTTTGGCAGTGACATCCATGTTGCCACAGATGGTAATTTTCATCACTGACATTGGTGCTCAGTGGGTGATTGCCCCCCATTTTACGACCCATTCTACTTTATCTCCAAAGCTGAAGTGGATGCCGTCGGACAATGAATCGAGAGGGCACATAGACATCTGCCAAGAAAACACAGAGCATGTGTCCCAGATGAAGCGATAGATCAATGCCAAAGCTCATACGAGGCAGTGGATGGCAAGAAGAAAAAGGCTGCAATGGATACCTTTGATGATTCTGGCCTGATGGCCCTGATTTGCTGTCATGACATTCCTTTGTTTTTCGCTAACATCAATACCCCTGGCAAACAACAAAAATACAGCATCGTGCTCATAGAACATCTATTCTCCCTTCTCCCACTGCAAGCCAATGTCATTACTTTGTATGATGTTGGTTGCGTACTCTCTCGCTCATTGGACCAGGTATTTATTTGCACACGTACCTTCCACTGTCGCCAAGCTGCACTGACTGTTGCTAGTATGACATACTCGACTCCAGTATCACATTGCGCATATGTTTCGCCACGACTGCCACGCATGCTTATGGACATGAGTGGGCATGTCAACTTATCTACAACCCCTGACTTATTACTGGCCTTGGGTTATCTGACGGTGAGGGGACAGAGCGGCTATGGTCACATTTCATTAAACTGATAGGCATCGAGTGGTCATCTTCCATAAGTTAACCACTTCATTGAGCCAATTTTCATCACTTCTCACACTTGCCTGACAGCACCAGCACCATATCTGGCTCATTGATCAACAGGCAGCTTCTGTAGGTTATGAAATGTGACAAGATCTCGGGGCATGGCTTAAATGCCGAATGAGGAAGGGGATCGAAGAACAAGGGAGTGCAGCTGAGGAAGTCCTGGCAGGTTGCGATGTCCCAGTCACCAAACTGCAGGGCCAATGGACTCAGCAATGGGAAGCTCAACTCTCGATATGGGCTCATAAGTGTATGCAATGTTGTTTCATTCCCTTCCTCACTTGTATCCGAAGATGCACCTGCAAGACTCAGGAAAGAACTTGATAGTGTGCTCTCTTTACAGGCAGACCTCAATGCCTCTGAATGTACCCTTCTAGCCACATGTGCTGTGATTGAACAAGACTTGAAGGAAGTATCTGTGAGCACTCTGGACATTCTGGGCAGTATGGAGCACAGCCACACCCAGCTCTCAGATAAGCTGGAAACCTTATATGCTTCACTCAATGTTCAACAGAAGTTCCCAGAGTTAGATGGCATCCAACTGGACTTTGTTCATATCCTTCTAATGGCCAGGGACCTCAAAATCAATATTTGCAAATGAGTGATTGGTAGCTTCTTTGAATGGGACAAACTTGATTGGGCTGCAGGCGGAAAAGATAAAAGCTTAGGTATGACTCTTGTTATTTGTGCCATGTCATTCAATAGCTTCTATTGCCATATCTTAACTAGGGACTAAGCTTCATCAACAAATGTGGAAGTCTATTACAAAACATCAGCCAGTGCTCATGGCAGCCATCAGAAGATTCAACCAGTATTGTGAACAGATGGAGGAGCTATATGACCCCGCTTATGCTATTCCATTACCTTCACCACTCCCCACAAAACTCACTGAGTTGTGTAGTGACCCCACTCTACTGCAAGATGTCTGGGTTTCCCCCTCGGTGGGAGAGATGCCTCGATGGCTGGAAGATGCGACTGTGTGTGATGGAATTCGTGTGCTGTTGAAGTGTGATCGATGCTGTGAAGAACAACAGCACCTGGGAATGGAAGCGGATAATATGTGTCAATGGTTTGGTACTGAAATGTGTGCGGTCGAGCTTGCATTGTGGCAGATGGAAGGTACGTACAAGGCATGCCCACCCACCATGTTCCTTTCATTGATTCAACTCCAGACTCCCCTTTTTTCCTACTCTTGCAGCATCACCGTGAGGCTATGCTGGAACTGATGGAGCAATGGCCAACTCCACTTGCATCCATGGTCCATTGTAGGGAATGGTATTTCCCTACCAGGGGATTTTCATTATTTTATTGTTTTTACTTTCTTTTCTTTTTCTTCTGTTCATTTACCTTAGAGCTTATTTCGTGTTTCGAGTTTAGACACGTGAGTTGGCTTAAGTAAGCCACTCGCGCACTTACATTACACTGTACTTACTTAGAAAAGAGGAAGTAACAAGTCGTGTTCCGAGAGTTTCGAGAGTTTCGAGTTTCGAGTTCGGGTTCGAGAAGGCCTCGAGTTGCCTTCATTCGTGTTCAGACAGCATCAGACAGCATCAGACGTCTCTAGACAGTCTCTCCAGGCTATAGAAGTCCCTCTGGAAGAATTCCTCCCTCAGATCTCTGCTCATCCCCTGACTCAATTTAATCTTACTCTTCATCTGGAGCCCACCGCGAGGGGCTTCTGTCTTAGCCTGGTATCATTTTTCTCATCTTATTCAGTCTCGTTCTCGCAGTTTTAGGTCTCGTGTCCTCGGTGTTGCTCGTGTTCTTGCAGTTTTCCCACCTCGGTCTCACTCCCGCGCTCTCCATTTGCATTCTCGCAGTCCCGAGGAGCGCTTTCCCTCGGTATTCCCATCTGTATATTGTTTTAATCACTCGAGTTCCCTCCGACATCATGCATAGCCAAGAATCCCCGAGTTGTGGCCCTCCCGAAGCTTCGAGCTTCCTTCGGCGCCCCGAGGAGCTTCGAAGGTTCCTCGATGACATAATCAAGCTCGCGACTGCAGCGAAATCTCTTCTCGAGACTCATGGTGGCCTTCGAGAGGCCAGTAAATCATGCGCGCAGCCACCAGCCACCTCTGCCAGCCGCTCTCCTCGCCGAATATATTCTTTTTGCTTTTTCTGTGGTCAGAAAGGTCATATTCGAGCGAACTGTGATTTGTGCGAGCAATATTTGGCCGCGGGAAAGTGTCTAATTGTGAAAGGTCGCGTTGTACTCCCTACCGGGCAAGAGATACCGCGAGAAGTACCCGGGCGCACTCTCAAGGACCGTCTGGCATGCTGGGATCTAGGAAACCGGTCTAAGGATATTCGGAATCCTCCTTCGAGTCCAGGCAGGCTGCCCTTGGAGGATGTGGGTAGCCTCGAGCCGCAGACCCAAATGGTTTCGCTAGGTTTGTCTCAGTCCCGCTTGTTAGTGCACCCTAATACCCCCTCGGAACGACCGTTGTGTGCGCCACTCTCAACGGAAGGGCCGAGTCATTCTATTCGAGCACCTAGTGCATCCTCGAGCTCGAGCGATGCCTCGTTGTGCCGCCCTCGTTCACCCTCTTGCACTCTACCTACAAGATACTCTCGCGGTCGACCTCAATCTCGCTCTCGTTCTCGCGGCCATGGCCGCCCGCGCTCGCCATCTCCCCTGTACTTCCAGGATTCGCCAAGCTGCAGTCGAAGGTATCCACACTCGTACTCGAGCAGGTCTCACAGCCGCCGCCCTCGTTCCCGCGACTACCATCACCGCCGCTCGCCGCCACCTGCACCGCGCTCGCACTTACCAACCCTCTCGAGAGACAAGCCCACGCTGGACCAGCTTGCCAGCCAGCTAGTCAACAGACTCACAGCCTCAGGCATCTACAGTACTCGCTCATCCCATGGTAGCCATCCCCCAGCATACTCGAGAAGGTCGCGCAGCCGCAGTCGCACACCCCAGCCCTCTCGAAAGTGGTATTGAGTCGATGTAGGGTCGTTGGCTGGCTGGGTATTGTATTCTATGCTTTTTTTATGAATATATCTTTCGTGAAGTTTCCCTGCGCATCCACATCACCCCCGACACCGTCAACGCGATATCTCGACCACCGCTCACCCGTCCCTCTCGCAAACCGGGATTCGAGCTCTACTCGACGAGACCTTTCTAACGGTGTACTTTTCATTGTATCGGCCTCAGCGCATCTGGAGATATTGCCCAATCCCTGGAGAAAGGTGCTGTAGGACAGAATTCGGAATATCTCGGGATTGGGTGCGCCGTTTTCTGTAATTCCTCGTTCTCCCAACTCTCCTCGCACGTCCCTACCACCCTCCGAAGTTTCATGAAATTTGGCCCAGCGGTTCTTCACCAATGCGACACCATCCTCCCACCCCTACCCTGTTTAGATCCTAACTCGCACAGTTCTCGACCGAATCTCTCGCTTTTCACAGACGTGGATCTACTAGACGAAACCTACCAGACGATATACAAGACGTCGCGAGTGCATTCCTTGTTCCGGAGTTATTCGAGTTTTTGTGTTTGGACAGGGTAGCGAGGTCAGGATTGCGTATCTCAATCATCTCCGCGCCGTACCTCTCGCTTTTCTGGATAGTGGTGCTACTCGCTCGTATCTAGCTGGTGAGGCCTTACTCATTGTGATGCGCGCCGTGGTTGTGGAGATACGAACGTTTTCGTGTATGGAGGGGGGAGAGATGGTTTTGCAGATATCTCGGGACTGTGTGCACCTTTTCTCCCGCTTTCTTATTCTCCCAAGTCCCCATGTGGCTCCCTACTGCCTCCCAGAGTTTCATAGGAGACCGCCCAGCAGTTCCCCACCGACGCGATGCCGCCCTCCTAGCCCCTACTGCGTTTGGGCCATAACCTAGGTAATTCTCGACCGAATCGCATGCTTTTCTCAGACGTGAAACTACTCGACGATACCTACCAGACGATATACAAGACGTAGCGCGCGCATTCACGGTTCCGGAGTTATCCGGGTTTTTGTGTCCGAACAGGATGGGGAGGTCGGCATCGCATATCTTGGTCATTTTCGTGCCGTGCCTCTCGCATTTTTTGCACGGTGGAACTACTCGTTTCTATCTACCTGGTGATACCTCTCTCGTTGCGGCACGCTCAATGGTTGGGGCGATACGGGTTTTCTTGGTGTATAGAGGGGTATGAGGCGACTCGGCGCATATCTCGAGACCGGATGGGCCAATCGGTATAATTCCTTTTTCTCCATCTCGTCCCAGGTGCCTTCTACCGCTACCTACGTTTTGGTATCGATTGCCCCAGCGGTCGTTGCTCGGTGGCCTCCTCTTCTCCCCCTCTGTGCTGTCCTGCACGCTGTCCACGCTGTATCTCCCTCAGTTCGTAGCCGAACCTCTCGCTTTTCAAGGACGTGGTACTAGTCGACGAGGGCTTTCAGGTGATGTATGTTAGGTGGTGACTGGTACTACGGGTGCGGAGATATTCCCAATTTCGTGGACGAGGGCGCATTCCGACAGTTTCGCGAATATCTTATCGCCGAGGGCGCGTATTCGTTCGGTTTCTTTTCCTCCATTTTCCCTACACTCCCCTTCGTCATCCCCTCGGGTTACACGACATCTCGCACAACCGTTGTCCTTCGGCATCTTCGTCTGCCACCTCCACCTGTTGGCACCTTCGAGCTCGTACTGTCAGTTCGCAACTGAGGACAGTTGCATTCTCAAGTGACCCGTGGATGTAGGGAGTGAGTACTCCCTACCGGGATATTTCTTTTATTTTATAGTTTCTATTTTCACTTTTATTTCTGTTCATTTACCTTAGTCCTAACTTAGTTTCGAGTTTAGACACGTGAGTTGGCTTAAGTAAGCCACTCGCGCACTTACATTACACTGTACTTACTTAGAGAAGTAACAAGTCAAGTTCCGAGAGTTTCGAGTTCGAGTTCGAGTTCGAGAAGGCTGCGTGTGGCCTTCTTCTTGGTCAGACAGTCCCAGACAGCCCTAGACGACCTCAGACAGCATTTCTCTCCAGGCTATAGAAGCCCCTTTGGAAGTCCTTTCTCCCTCAGATCACCCTAACTCATCCTCAGACTCTCTATTCTTCTGATTCTTCACTGTTACATAGCGAAGGCAAGTGAGGCAGTTTCTCTTGCAAAATCTCTCTCTGGGGTTGCTCCGATGACAGAGTTACACTGGCTCAAGCCAGCTGTTTGCTCATGGCCATTGGAGGACCTTGCTGACAATGAAGATGACGGCACAGCATTTGAGATCAACCATCCCAAGGCCGAAGACGATGTGTGGGGACCTGAGGAACTTCTGCTTGGTGATGTACTGGAAGGAAATGATGCCAATGACAAAGAAGGCGAAAATGAAGACCAGGGGGTGATATTACCAGTGGTAATGCTCCTATGGCAACATCTGCATGTAAGGCTCATAACATTTATGCCTAATGACCGCTCTTGAGACGTTTGCACACAGAATTTAACCAGCGACCCCATCGACATCCCTACCAACTCATTAATAGTAAAAGATGACACTGCTAGACAAGTTCGACCACCTACAGATGGATTCCTGCAGCTTACATTTGACCTGAAGGACATCAATATTTTGGCTTCCAATGAAGCTCAACTCAATGACTCTTGTCTTAATGGATCTGCAGCACTTTTGTATTCACTCTATCTTCCTACCCATCATGGTGAGATTGCCCTATTTTCGACGCATGATCTCCCTCACATCTGTTACAATGCTACTGACAATACTCTGTGGAAAATGATGTCCTGGACAAAATACTGGGAGAAACCGACGTGGATCCTCCCTATTCATCACCCTTCACCGTGCAGTCACTGGGTTATGTGTACAATCAATATCATCTCACAGTGTTTGCTCTTGTTTGATAGCTTTGCAGAGGAAAGGCTGTGGAAACAGGAGATACAGGTGAGATCATTCTAACCCTTCGTTCCTAACCCAATTTCACATCCCACTCACTTTTCTAGGATATCATGAAACTTGTATCTCGTCTCTTCATGATTGCAGTGGTGAAGAGCATGGTGCCTGAACGAGACCTGGGGGATTGGATGGCATTCCCCATGTTGGTAAGTCCTTATTGCCTCTTCAAGAAACATAGTTTCACTATTCCCCTCTTAGCTCAATGCTGCCCAGACCAATGGATATGACTGTGGACTTTGGGTGTTAGCTCAAATCGCAACTGTGTTGAGGGGATATGAAATTACTGGTTTGAGGGAGGAAGATATGATAGCATTCCGAAGATTCTTGTATATGCAGGTCCTCCATATTCCTGCTGTCATTGTCTAACCTTGTGGACTGCATCAGGGTTATCTAGATAACTTGCACTGATCCCACAAGAAATGTTTTGTTTGAGTGCCCACATGATAATACTGTAGCTACTTGTCGACCTCTGTATATACATACCAACGTGATTTGAATTGCTACCAGAGTCTCATGTCGGATTTTAGTTTGCAAATGCCACCTCACAAAATACTAGTGTACTGGAATCTCACATCATCAGATCTTAGTTTGCAACCTCCAGGTTAATCTCGCAGAAGGTGGATCTGCACAATGCAAACAGGGAAGTGATGTATTATATCTATTAACTTAACCTACCTCGGATCCACTTCAAAGCGGTGGTCGAGACATGTGCGTTGAGACGGTCTCGTGAGCCAGTAGGCAGTATAGACTATAAGTGGGCAGGCTTACTGATAACAAGTTATTATTGTCAAACAGCTTTGCCATGGCAGACGAGGCCACGCGTTGGTTGGTAATTGGTGGTGGTTCAAAGGCAGGCATCTATCGTGCTTGGTATGTGTGAAATTGGTTTCATGCTCAGAAACATCTGCACCTCACATTGTGATCACAAACAGCCCCATTTTTCCTTGTGGGCGATCGACCCCACCGCTCCCAATAGCTATAGAATGTGAATCTGAGATGGAGGCCCGACAACTGCATCATATCTTTCAGCAGATGCTGAAGACTTTATCACCAGAGCCCAGTGCCTCGGATATCCTGACTACCTTCCAGCATGCTGAAACTGTTCGAAACTTCTTTCCCAACAGTACTCATGACTTCTATGCTGTGGCGATTGGTGCTCTGGCTGGTATTCATCGCATGAGGCATGTACTAGTCAATCGAGTCCATGTTTATATGACTACACCTGAGCTGCTATGCACAGAACTGGAGCAGAGAGGTCAAAAGGTTCATTCACACACCATTCTTATAGGCACATGCAGTCTTTCTGGGAGGCACTTGCTTTCATGATAGTAAAGGGGCAAGATACGTGCATGCCACTGTTACTGACATCCGCAGAGCTCACACAAGGTATGTAACCACTTCATCAAATAAACTGCAGAAATTCTTAGACACAAGTGGTGCTGTCAGATGATGCTGGCAGAGTTGGCCCCTTGGAAGAAGCCTTCTGTCAAAATCTGCACCTCAGATCGCCGTCCCCTACACTCACTACTATGACAACTCCCACTAGAACTTCATGATCAAGTTCATTACATGGTAAGTGTATCTACCATACATATTACAACTATTACATACTGACTTAGGTAGACCAGCACTATGATAACCCAATCACTCCTGGTCACCATGCACCTGAAGCTTATCCTACCAGCTCATGTGCAACTTCTTCTGCCACACCCATTGTCTACGTTCACATCCGGAATCTGGGTGGTGTGGTTTCCAGCCACCATCATATCTCACAACCTTCTGCAGAAGATAGGGCACAAGCTTGATGACTAGGAGAGGCTGGCACCCGGTATGTCCTTGCTCATGGGTATTCATCTTCAGACATAGCAACTATCATACAAATCTATTGCTGCAATGCTTCCATGGAACTGTTCGCCCTGCAGCTTGCTGCATTGGGTATGGCTTTGGCAGAGGCAACTTACTTAGGTGGTCTCATATATATGTAGTTCATATATAAATGCAGGGGAATCTTGTATGGATCTCTGGAGGCAAATCTAGGGAAATACAGGACTTGTGGTTATTAGCTAACTATACTGCTGTGGAGTGCGCCACATGATATTTCATCCATGTGTTTCGCCACTGTGTAGAATAAAGGACTGCAAACGTGATGTGGTTACACTACAATGAATGTCCAAGCAGGAAGGATGACAATGCTAAGTAAAGTGAAGCACTAGACTAAGAGGCGCAGAACACACCACTTACTACTGTAATACCGGCATAGACTAAATTCTGTATGCTTTCATAACCTCTGCTTACACAGAAAACCAATTATGGAAGTATTACCTTGAAAACACCCTAGCTCCATGGTGAAGCTTTGCAACAAGGCCTATGTCTCTTCTGTGTCCTGGTGAACATTTTATCGATTTTCTGTTTTCTTTGTCCCTCAACCATCATACTACGGCACTGTTGAACACGGTCACTTGGATCGCAGACCACTAACTGCGATTGGGCCTCCCGAGTTCCAACCCAGCCATCGCCCACTGCGATCTTAACCTCCCTACATCAGCACAGGCATTATGCATGTAGACTCGCTGACAGCAGACCATGGTCTATCTGATTGTGCTTAGCTGCTGAGTGTGTTGTACAAACATTGCATGGGCCTCCGCATGACCTCTCGCAGCAACCAGGTATGTATAGCATCTCCTTGATGTCATCTTCAGGCCAATGGACGCTGAGAAGCCTTTCTTCCAGATAGACTCATTGAAAAGAGAAGTACATTTGGTTGCACTTCACTACACTGTGTACACGAGCCTCTGTGCATTCTCTTGCAGTAACCAGGTAGGCACAGCATCTCCTCGATCTCATCTCCCAGTTAGATGGATGCTGAGTGGCTTTTCTTCCAGATAGACTCGCTGAATGGAGTGGTTGGTTCATTCACTTGTGCTCCACTGCAATGTGTGTACAAACCTTGCACGGGCACTAACCATGTATGGACATCATCTCTTCAATCTCATCTTCATACCAGATGGATACTGAGCAGCTTTTCTTCCAGATGTAATCACTGACGAGAGTGGTTTATTCGGCTGTGCCTTACTGCAGAGTATGTGGACAAATCTTGTCTTAGTCTCTGCACGTTCTTGTGCAGTAACCAGGTATGTATAGCATCTCTTTGATCTGTGGGCCAGACAGATGCTAAGCAGCTTTTTGTTCAATTAGAATCGCTGAAATCAGTAGTCTATCCAGTTCTGCTTCTGTGCAGAGAATGTGTACAGGCCGTGCATGAGCTACTACATGTCCTCTCATTGTAGTCAAGTACATATAGCATTTCTTCGATCTCATCTGATGATCTCATCTTCAGACTAATGGATACTGAGTGGCCTTGCTTCCAGATGTACTCATTGAAAAGAGAAGTTTATTGGGTTACATTGTGTGCATAAACCTTACATGAGCCACTGTGCATTCTCATCCAGCAACCAGGTTAGCATAGTATCACTCCAATCTCATCTTTGGGCTAGATGGACACTGAGTGGCTTTTCTTCTAGGTAGATTTGCTGAAAAGAGTGGCATATTCAGGTGCACTTCACTGCAAAACGTGCACAAACTTTGTGTGATTCACTGCGCAGTCTTTTGCAGTAACCAGGTATGCATGACCTCTCTTCGATCTCATCTTCATACCAGATGGATTCTGAATGGCTTTTCTTCCAGATGGAATCACTGACAAGAGCGGTTTATTTGGTTGGGCCTCAGTGTAGAGTATGTGTACAAATCTTGTGTGAGCCTCAGCATGTTCACAAGCACAAGCAGCAACCAGGTATGTATACCATCTCTTCAATCTCATCTTCGGGTCATATGGATACTGAGCAGCTTTTTGTTCAGTGAAAATTTCTGGAAAGGCTTTGCGAGTTTTCTTGCAGTAAGGTACAAAGAGTATATCTCCAATCTCATCTTTATGTCTGAAGGATTCTGAACGGCTCATCTTCTAGATGAAGTTCTTATGATGCAACTGTCTCAACTAGCATTTGCATGGGCTCTTCCGGTTTCCAGGTATGTGTAACATTGCTTTGATCCCATCTTCAGGCTGGAGGGATTCTGATCGACTTCTCTTCCAGAATAATGCTAACAGCAGTGCTCTCAGTAAGCCATTTTTTGTTTATAAACTAATCTCGCCATCAAGAGGTTTACACTCATTCTTTTTTTTTTTTCCATCTGCTTCCTATACAAGCAAGACGTGAACGATACTTTGCAGTGCTGGTAAGATATTACACTCTCATCCTGCCTCGTCTGGCCATCATATAATATTTCCTCAGATGGCCCAGAACACCCTTCCCTCATCTGGAAGCCCTCTCCGAAGTAGCTCAAATAATGCCGATGTTGTGAACTTAGATGATGTCATAGAAGAGCAGATTGGTGGTGGTCGCCATCCACCATCCCCCCCTCCCCAGCTCACTCTGACTCGATTTCGCACCCATGTAAGAGCCACCAAGCGTGACTCAGGACTTGTCCATTCAGCACAAGCACATCGTGAGCGTCTGCTCGACCAGTCTCAATCTAATGGAGCGCTCGATGATGACAAAGACCCATTCCAAGTGGGGTTTACCCCTCCACCTGTTCCTCATGTCAACACAAATGTGCAGTGCACGAGCCTCTTGTTCGGGGGATCTCAGGGTGCTTGCAATAGTTCACCTTTCCCTATGCATGAAATAAAATCAGGTAGTGTATATCTCAGCTTGTAACATTGGTATGTTGGCTAACAATGGTTTGCAGATGTGTCAAGTGCTGCCTCGAAAGTGCAGGCACCTCACCAATGCACAACACCTACACAGCTCATTGTAGAAAGCTCTACCTCCTGTAGCGGTAAGCCTCACCCATGTTTGAATGTCCTGTTTCTCATGCTGTCATTGTTTCATTTTTAGAAAAGGAGAAAGGAGAGAAGAAAGTAGTAGAGGCGCTGCGGTTAAAGTTGGTGACCACTGCAGGTAATGAACACAAAAAGAATGCTGTCAATGAAGGTAGGAAATGTCGACCTTCCCTCGTTGTTACACTCTGATGTATCCTGCCAGCTGGCTCTGTTTCTGTTCACTCTGAGATTGTACCACCTCTGCAGCCTGTCATTCCAGTCTCCCAGGCAGATGGAAGCCGTGAGTCAGATGAAGATACTCCATGCCAAAAGGTTGCATCAGACAGGAGTCTGATGGTTTGGCCTGACGGTACAATCTCATTTGGAGAACCTGCAAACACAGACTTCGACCTTGATGTTAACTTCAGACATTCAGAAACCCCCTCACCATCCAACCATGGGGAATCTATACAGTCAGGTCCACTGCTTGTCACCAAGCACAATGCAAAAGGTCGGTCCACAGCTGCTGATGAGCCCTCCTTTGTGGTTGGCAGAACTGCAGCATCTGTGGCCACTATGTTAGAGGAGGGGTTCGAACATATCAACGATCAGTTCAACACTCTCAGTGGCCGTGTTAGAATGCCTATTCAGCAAGTCGTCCAACACTTCACCCAACAGTATGCATGTTCTAACTCTATGAACAAGTGGAACGCCTATCAGCAGTACTTCACTGCACACAAAGCTTGGGAACTGCAAAGACTGCCAGATCGTGATGACATCACTGGAATGCCATGTAAGTACTTTGAGTTTTTGTGACCACAAGATGTACAGAATATACCGCAGCAGAAAAGATGTCTACAGTGGCTCAAACAATTGTCCCAATGTTTGTGGGTTTGTCACTAATTGCAGTGTAGCCAGTGCAATATGATGATCTAGTTCAGGGGGATGGTGGATGAAATGAAGTACTTGGTCATGGCTTTCTAAGGAGTGCCATTACATAATATTTGGATAAGAATAGGTGACAGAATAACTGAATGAAAATGCCACCTCATTGGGACAATTGTTTGACTTTCATCTTGGAAGGTGGGATCTAAGCCATATGAGAGGGTATTTGGAGTTGTTTGGTTCTACAAACAAACCAGAGCATATCACATGATATAATAGATGGTTTGTCAGCACATAAACAATGCCAAACACTGAATTTGTACCATCAAGCCTCTCTTTGTTACCACAACTCCAGAAGTCAGTACTCTGGCTCACCAGGGTTGTTTTTTCAGGGAAATCTCAGCAGATATTGGTGTCTACTACAGTACCAATAGTACAATGCACTATCATGGCCATTAGTCATATAAAAAAGCTGCAGAAAGTCATCCCTGTGTTGTTTTCCTCCACAATAACTGATGAGCCTTTCAACTAATCAGTACTGGGACAGCTGAAGATGTCATCAACATTGAAATACCACTTCAGGATATGATGAGCCAACCATTACCCTCATGACTAGGGCATTTTCACCAATGGAAAACTTACCTGAAGGCTGGAATGAACCAAACTCCTACTGCACCTTCCAGGAGTCATGGGATAGATAGCCAACTAAGCTGGTAGAGTGCAGATAACTTCCATCTATCTGCCCCAGTATACTTCCTGTGGTCCAATGTGAGTAAATAACCACTTCCCATTCATCAATGGTTTGGTTCAGAGCACAGTCTAGCCAACACTGTCATGGCCCTCAACCTGCAAAGGAAGGTTTTGCTTCACTCCAACATTCAGGTAAACTTCTCATTGGTGAAAATACCCTAGTTGCAAGGACATTGGTCTGTTCTTCATATCCTGAAGTGGTATTTCAATGTTGATGACATCTTCAGCTGTCCCAGTACTGATTAGTTGAAAGGCTCATCAGTTATTGTGGAGGAAAACAACACAGGGATGACTTTCTGCAGCTTTTTTATATGACTAATGGCCATGATAGTGCATTGTACTATTGGTACTGTAGTAGACACCAATATCTGCTGAGATTTCCCTGAAAAAACAACCCTGGTGAGCCAGAGTACTGACTTCTGGAGTTGTGGTAACAAAGAGAGGCTTGATGGTACAAATTCAGTGTTTGGCATTGTTTATGTGCTGACAAACCATCTATTATATCATGTGATATGCTCTGGTTTGTTTGTAGAACCAAACAACTCCAAATACCCTCTCATATGGCTTAGATCCCACCTTCCAAGATGAAAGTCAAACAATTGTCCCAATGAGGTGGCATTTTCATTCAGTTATTCTGTCACCTATTCTTATCCAAATATTATGTAATGGCACTCCTTAGAAAGCCATGACCAAGTACTTCATTTCATCCACCATCCCCCTGAACTAGATCATCATATTGCACTGGCTACACTGCAATTAGTGACAAACCCACAAACATTGGGACAATTGTTTGAGCCACTGTAAATGTTACAAACTTTTTTGTGAGCAATTCCCGGATACCTACAGGCAAATCTTGGCAGTGTACAAAGATACCGTGGTATTGGGGAATGCTGAGAAAACCATTGCTCAATGTCAACAGCTATTCCATAGTACCTCAAAGCGATTCGTGCAGTTGGTGAGTCACAATTTGCCATACCTCACACGTGACAATAGTCTGATGATGGTCTAGTTCAACTCCATTGCGAAATGCCACACATTTGAAGGAGTGTTCCTACTGGCAGGGAGTGTTGTCAATCAAGATGGTGGCATTGGTTACATGCATACCACCCCTGGTGCTGAGAATGTAAGTGCACTGTTGCCTCTCCACAGCTCACTGCTGATTACTCCTGCAGTTCTTTTTAGAATGGTGTCATGCTGACAAAGATGAAATGGTGGGACATTTTAAGGCACACATTTAGTATGTCAATAGTCATCTTTTTAATTATTCACAGCTCCAACACATAGTACAGCAGCAGGTCTTCTCTTGCCATGGTAGTGGAGGTGTTTGACAGTGGCAAGGAACTCCAAGATCCTTCTGAAACGAAAGATCAGAGCAACAAGCACTTTCACTGTCCCTCTTCTTCAACAACTGATGATGCAGGGCCCTCCAAAATGAAAGATGAGAGCTGCAGGCAATTTCAAGGTTGCTCTTTGGCCACAGATAGTGTAAATACATGTACCATCGAGCAGAGCACTCTCGATTCAGAGGAGTGAGGTGATCATGGGCACTTGAGAACTTTGTTGGTACAGGCACTGAGTACGTCCTCTTGTTGAATTATATTGCAAACTCATTATTCTCGCTAGTGGAACGCAGATGCAACTGGGCATCGGGGAGACTTTTTCCCTGGAAGAACCTACTGAAGAGCTTGGCAAAGAGCTCAATCATTTGCTACAATTTCCCAGACAAGGTTTTATTTCCTGGTGAGGAACGACAACCATGTCCGAAAAGTGGATCAAAAGGGATCTCAGATCTCACACTTGTGGAGTGCAGTACTCTAATTGCCACTCTCACCGATAAATCTAAGCACGGGCTTCATTTCATTGTCAAGCCTGACCTGCATGGTAGGTCATTGGGTATGTGACAACAACTTGATTGACTGTAACCATTCTACAGATGCGCTCTATTATTCTTGGAGTCCCGTTATCTATGGAGCCCCCCTGGATCCTGACTTGAAACATGCCTTTGCCAAGAGGATGTATGCTAACCTCAAGTGCAACCACCATGGCGCAGCACGGAAGTCTAGTGCTGCTACCATGCACTTAAAGAAGAAAATGACCGGTAAATCTACACGAGAGGTTGAAGTAATTAGCATCCCGGACTTGGATGAGATCCTGCCTAACCCGACACCCCAAACCAAGGCCAAATTTCACCCTTCACCTGCACATGATTCCAACGAAGTCGAAGAGATCCCCCCAATTGTCAGGAAGTCCTCCTGGCTTCAACCCAGAGTTGTGATTGTGTGGTCCTCAACATTGAAGAAACCTACCAGACGAGTTGTCAACTCTGAAGATGATGACAATGATAGTGTCAATGTTGGCGATTCAGAGTATAACCCTGGTGACAAAGCGAGCAATAACGATGGCAGTGACACTGAGGGCATGAGCATTGGGGATGAAGACAGTGTCTCAGAGGATGAAAGGCAGTCGTTATTGCGCAAGCACAAGCACACCTTGGACAACACCGGTGTAGGGAAGGCTAGCTCCCTACCAGGGTATGGACTAGGTATGGAGTGGTTGAGGCTTGTTTTGTTTTTCTAAGGGGCTAGATCCCCGTTTTGTAATTGGGATTGGGACTTAGGTGCGAGGCGAGTGGCTGCTTAGTAAGCAAGTTGGGACTTCGACTTGAGTTTGTATTAGTTAAACAACAATCACTACCATAGAAGCTGGAGAACACAGGCTGGTGAGACCAGCCTGTGGCAGCTTCTTGTTGCTACTGTCCTTGAGAGTGAGGTCAGGGCATCCCTAGGGGAGTCCTAGGGTGGTGTGATTGAGGAGTTCAGTCAGGTTTTAGCTAAGTGTTCCCAGTTTCTGTTCAGTTCTTTTTCTCTACTAGTTCTCTTCCCTAGACAGAGTCCCCAGGACTACAAGCTAGCCTACTAGATCCCCCTAGCCCATTTATATAGAATTCTTCACCGGGCGCACTCCAAAAAGACTTGCTAACCACCCAAAGCCTGTCAGGCCCCCACCTATCAGTCCCATATCCACGTCATCCAAAAGCAAGGGCAAGGGTCTAGACATCGCCACCAGCAGAGCTGTAGGGTATGAAGACAACATGGCGGATGAAGGGCAGGTGTCGCATGGAAGTAGGAGCATTTTTGATGACACTGGGCACACTTCAGGAAGGCTAACTATTAGCCCGATGCCTGTCAACCCCCCTCCAGTCTATCCTGACACCTCGTCCTCTAAAGATAAGGGGAGCAGTCGACATATCACCACCGACAAAACTACTGATATATCACGCCATGCTCAGTCGGGTCACAACACATCCAAAGCGAACCAGAGTCATTCGCACACTACTTCTATGACCCTTCTAACCTCACCTGATGATGATGGATGCATGGAAGTACCTAGGAAAATCCATACAAGCACGGACGATAATCATAGCATGAACCCTCAAGTTGTGGATGTTCAGTGTAAGTCTCCTTTACTTGGTGCCCAGCACTGTGCTTCGGAATGCATTCCCAGCAGCCCACAAATGCTGCCCACCTATCATGCCCTTCAGGAACCACCTAAGGACAGTCCATCGATCATGCATACTTCCAAAAATAGCCAAGTTGCTCCCCCACCTGCACTTTTATATTCTCCCTTCCCTCACTGGCCATGCCCTACTCTTCCCTTCGATGAAGCATCTGAATCTTTGGCAGTGACAAATAAGCGACCAAAGCCATGGCCACTTACCAGGGATGACCGTGCCTCAGCACACGATTCCAAGAACACTTTCAACCTGTGCCATAGGATGCAGAGACCGGGTGGTAATGTGGCCCTTATGACCCTCTCAGCCCCATCTGCAGGCCTCGTTTTAGCAGAAGAGGGTCGAGCTTGCAAAGACAGGGATCGGGTTGAGACTGGAGATGTAGGTCGCATCGAAATGGAAGACACTCGGCTTGGGACAGGCAGGGGCACTGCAGAAAGTATGTGGAATAAAAGCGGGATGTGCTGCACATTGTTACTAGTGATGCTATTATCACTCATGATATATAATCCATATCTACTGATCTGGATTTATTTGGCATTATTTGTTACATTCCTTTTGGGCCTCCACTCCTCCAAGTCGCTGCCTGTAGTTGGACGCTGCATTTCTCCAAGGTAAGGTGTGATATCATTAGTGCAGTTTTGTTGGGAACAATCTTACAATCCAATGTCCATAACAGTGTCAAAGCAGACCTGCTGATCATTGCTCAGAATTTGTAAGTTTCCTCTCGACTCACTTCCTCAGTTGAAATCCCCAACTATGCACTCGAACATGAACATATTCACCCATAACCCATTACAAGTCCTTTGAAGTCGCCCCTTTGGAAACACTGGCTCCTTACAAGATAACAGTGGAAGGGAATGAGGTGTGCTGCATGGTAATCACCTGTGCTTGATTGCAGCACTGATGGCATCCGTCACACGTAGAAACCCAACTACTGCACCCTCCTGACCAACACTGGAGTCACAGGTGGGTCAGAAGCCTGACACAGAACTCCTCCCCCAAGTTGGAGGCCCCCAATCGAAGCTATAGAAGCCCATCATACTCTGTCGAGAGCGAGTCGTGTGAGATTATCACCATCCAAACTGTGTGTCTGCTCTCCCTCTCTGCTTCTGACTGTTCCTGACATCGGAACAGAGAGCTTGCAACAACGTGTGCTGCACCACTCCAGAAGATACACTAATGTCTGCTTCACATCATTCCCATGCCTTCTACGAGCTGTGTGCTGGGACCATATACCTTCCTATCCCTTTCATCTCCCTGTTCAGTCCATCAGAATGTGCCATTCAACTCTCCGCCTCCTGTTCTCCTTCTATGCACCAAGCACACTGGAGCACAAGATCGTCAATCCCACTGCTGCCAAATATGTGGAGTCCTGAGCTTGCCATCTGCAGGGACCGTGCAGGACTAGATATATTGGAACGGCATCAAGCTCGCAGGTATAGATGTTCTCTTGATACAGCATTGTCCGTCTTTGATCCCAGCACTAGGACTGCCATCTCCATCTCAGTGGTGCCCCTCTGAAAACTTTATTGTTGTTTCAGCACACAATTCCTCATAGCAAAGCATGTTTATGTAGACTAGCTGGTTTACAATAATCCCACACAAATAGGATTGTTCCCCTTTATGACCAGTGAACACTGCACTACATCCAGAAAAATAACATAAAAAGTAACCATGACCCTCCTGGTGACATGAGGAACCTACCCACTTTTTGGAAAGCATAGCGAAAACATAACTAAATAAAGAAGTGTTGAAGCCATGGTGAGGCTCACCAAAGCATCACCAGGACGGTCCTGCGAGGGTGGCAACACCATCATGCATGCACAGGTGTAGTGCCAGAACACATACTGTGGTGCAGCTAAATATCTACCTTTCCATCTTAGGAAATAGCAGGGCTCCAGCCACAGAGGTGACACCTCAGAGGTATATTTAGCCCCATCAAGAAACCCCCCATGAAGGGTGTGTGAACATCCCCAAACTGGTGCCAAGGGTGTCAATACCTACATAACATATGGACTTCGGATTGTCACTGCCACATAGTACATCCATCTGGCCTGCATTTTTTGCATAATTATGGAATTGAGTGGAATGAAATATGATGTGATGCACTGAGCTCTCTGCAAGTCTCGTCCATGTGACAATGTTCAGTGACTTCCAGCAGCACTCATCTGGCCACTGCTGGCAACAAGCTCACATATCTTGATGACCATGTGACGCACAGACATTGAACATTCACAGCCATGTAGTAATTTATTTAGCGTGCATTTCATAGTACAAAAATAATACTTGAAGAGAATATTTACCATGGGAATCAAACACAACAAGTTCTTCTCAAGCACGTGGTGGCACTTGGCAATTTCCAGTAGCACTTATCCAGCACTGCCGATGATGGTGAGCTCACATATCCCGTGACTCGCACAACATACAGACTCTGGATGTTCACGACAGTGTAGTAACTTACCTACTCAATGTTTCATAGTACGATAACTTGTATTTTATTAGGTGGGATCAAATGCAACGAATGATTTTCAATTCTCACACACATGTGGCAGTGTTTTGGCAATTGCCAGAGACCACTTGTGCGCTGCGAGTACTTGCTATTACTACCTTCAGCACTTAGGTGGAGGAGTACTATGGGTATACAATCTGGAAGGACAGCAATTTAGTGATAAATCAAGAGTAATCACTTCAATATCCAGTAGCGGATTGACAACAAAACCCTGTCATAAGAATTCATGGTTGAGGCCGAGCATTTAGTGCACAAGAACTCACAAAATGTCATATGTCATCTTCGAGAGAGCTGTTTTCTTCTGAGGATGAGTCTATATATACTGCACTCTTTAGACCTTTCCCAGGCGCTGTATGGTGCTGTTTCCTGCCAGCATTGGAATGCTTCTTATGAGGTTTTCCAACCACTTCTCCTGCGCTTCATTGCTCCTTGAGTTGGTCTTGATGCTGTTCACATTGCTGTCTAGACATATATGCCCAATGGCACATGCCTGCTTTCAACACATCACGAAGGGTCCACAGGTGTTCAGCATTTGTAATGGCATGGGGAGACTGGAAGGGAACACCCTCCAGCCACCTGAGTAGATCAATACCATACCTTGCCTTGATGGCTACCTCAAAGTTGATGAAATTAATTCAGATTTTCTTCTTCGCGACAATGCCTGTGTGGATGTCAGACAGTGTTTTTAATGTTTGAAAAGGAACATGAATGAAGGCCAGAATTCAAAATGTGGGCACACATCCACTGCATACCTTCCACTGAGTTCTGCTCTGTAAGGAGGGCTAGCCCCTCCTTACCTGTAGATAGGTACTTAATAGTTGAAGTGCGCTTAGCCCCTATGTGAGTCAGGGGCCAGTGTGGAGTCCATTGGGACAGTTGGACTCCGGTACTGTATAGATTATGTAAGGATGAGTGCCCATACATAATGGGCACTCGAGATACACAAAGAGTAACTTCTATTCTATGATACTTTGCCACTCAATATAACACCGGTCATGTTTATATTCAAGTGATAAGTAACTAAGTGGAAAAGAAGGATGAACCTTTACAATTTTTTAAACACCTGAACGTGTTATGGCACCCAAGTCGAACAAGGGATCCGTGCTGCAGAAAAAGAATTCTCGCAGTGCATCAAAACCCCTTGAGCCCGATAAGGATTGACAGGATTTATATGGTGATGATCTGCCACCATCGGAGAGGACAGATGGATACCAGCAAGTGCAATCATCTGAGATGATCGCATAAGAGACTCCTGATGAGGCTGTTATCACCATAATCCTAGAAGATGGGCCTAGTGCCCTGACCGAGCTGACTACCAAAACTGCTCTCATAGAAAATACGAGAGCAGAAGGATCAGGGAAAGGAAAAGAAAAAGAAGGACCTGATACCAGAAAAAAGCCACCCACCTTCCCTGAGTTCATCTGAGAACTTGAAGATATCCTGGCCAAGTGCACCTCCCAATGGGAGAACTTTGGTGACCATGCCAAACGGGGTCACCAGGTACGCACCTTCAGAAAGTTATATGACCTCATGGATATGCCCGACATCGAAAGTGCACATGACGGAACTGGCGAGGAAGGCTGAGCCCCCACACGCATGATATGAAGGGAAGTCCACTATGAAGACAAGCCTGTGAGATATGACCGCAGACATGAAGACACTCCACAAGGAGAGAACCCTCATGGAGTGGAGACAGCCAGATATCAACCAGCTAATGACTGGCCAGATTGTGATATCCTGCCTCACATGGGAAGAGGTCTCAAACAAGAAGAAACCTACATCTGGGGAACTGGCATGGGACACCCAGGCAACGACCCAGGTGATGACCCAGATGACGACCCAGACAACGATCCGGACGAGGATTACCATCGAAGAAATAATTGCGACAATCATGATGATGATCACAGGAGAAGAGGACCCCCAGCTCCTCCTCATCGAAACCAGAGAGATGACGAGGAGGAGGAACACAATCGCCAATACCGTGGGTGATCGCAAGGAATTCACTCACACCAAGGGCTGACCCCCGGCATGAGTGGCTACACAGAATCACTCCTAGAAAAATATCGTCAGAGAATATATGAAGCAGTAGGCCATCACATGGCTCCCACAGGACCAGAAGTGAAAGCCATAAAGATCGCACAACCTAAATATTATAAAGGCCAAGATGACATCAACACCTTCGACAAATGGGTCAACCAGACTTTGTGCTGGTTGAAGATATACAAGGTGACAGGCCCAGCCCGTGATGTGGACCACATCATGTATGCTGGGACCTGTCTGGAAGGAATGGCCATGCAATGGTTCGACCAAGAGGTTGACGGCCCAGATCACATGATCTGTGACTGGACATTTGAAGACTTCATATGTGCCATGTTCACCTGATTCATACATGAAGCATCCACACAAAATGCTGCTGAATGATATGACAACACCAAGTACTCCCCTGCTAAGGGAGTACTTGCCTTCTACAATGACCTGAAGCACAGGGCATCCAGGATGGTCCAACTGCCAGATGAATACTCCATGAAGAGGAAATTCGTCAACGGACTCCCTCTGCCCATTGCAGAAGGAGTCCTCAAGTCTAGAGGTGTATCGGCAGAACATACACCGATGGACCAAATCCTGATCAAAGTGCAAAGGATGGAGAGTGCGCTGAAGCTCATCAATAATCACACTCAAGTCCAGCAGTCTAAACAAGCTGGGACTCGTCCCGCCAACTCAGACAACCAAGTTAGCAATAGGCAGTACACCAATGGGGACTACAGATACACCCAGAAGGGGAATGTGCTGTACAGAAAGGTGTTGGATAATGCACGCTTCCAGAGAGGAGAATTGTCCAAGCTGCAGGGGCAACACGTGACTGGAGCCAGTCATGAGAGAAGGAACACACAAGTAGGCCAGAGTCTGAGGAAGGACTCTGGCCTGCCATGCCAAAATATCAAGTGTTACCGCTGTGGGAAGGAGGGGCACTATGCCAACAAGTGCAACCAGAAAGATACCACCTTGAAGGACAGTAAGACTAGCAAGGCCAGGCTATTTGCTGCCGAGGTGATTGAGGACAACAATGCTGACACAACCCCCAAAACCCAGGAAGCTGAAGCACCTTCCCATAGTGAAGAAGACCAGGAGCTACATTCAGGGGAAGAAGCAGGTGCCAATGATGAAGTCATCAACATCTATGGTGAGTACTATGATAGTGACAGTGATGGGGAACCTGTTGCATATCTCGGGTCGATGGATGTGCATGGCACCACTGAAGACAAGCCAATTTACTATGCACAAATGGACATTGAGGAATCTACTGTGGAAGGTGACCCATCTGAGGAGACTGAGCCAGACGATGAAGAGGCATTGCCTGGCGAGAACGAAGTCAAGGAGATCATGGCCAACCCCTGGGGAATAGTGAATGCAATTGAAAACGAGGCCATGCTGCCTAGGATGGGTGACCACACATGGCACTACTCAGAACAATTCAGCCTGACTCACATAGATGACTGTCAGATGTGCAGAATTCACAGAGCTCACATCATAAGAGATGAGCTTGTGGAAGTACCCTCCCTGATAGCTGCCTGAGCAGTCCCACATCAACAGAGACAAAGAGTGTACGATGAAGGTTGGGATGCATGAGAGGAGGCAGCAGGCGAGATGTTGGCCCCCCCACATAGGATACATGCTGGCAGAAATGAACACCACCAAGAACATAATAAATCTCGCCCTTGAACATTTGGGGGGCACGATGGATGGAAGCTGGCCAATGGTCAGTGTCAATGGGATGCACCAAACCCTGCTCAGCCTAGGACATCTGGTAGTGAGAATGCACCAGGCAATCCACCCTAGGGAGAACAACGCCTCGATGAGTGTACTACCCTCGTCGAGGCAGACGAGGATGGCAAGAACAGACATCGATAGGATGGGGGAACTCCTCCAGGGCATCTGGGGAGCAATGACTCGCAACAAATGGCAAATGCAGCAGGCACTGCAGGAGAGTGATCACCTTTGGGGGGACCTGCGAAGGTTGGCCAACAGGCTCTTGTGAGCACATGAGAGCCTCAGTGGGGAACCATGCTCGTACATTGATGTGGAGACCCCAGCCATCCCAGATCGACCAACCACCAGTGGGCCACCACGCCCTAGTTCAGATGAAACCTGATGATTGATGGCCCTCTGTCCAACAGAAGAAACCACCCATGCATTCTGATATGGAATGCGCACCAATAGCACAATTACCCTGAGACCAACAGTCCCCCCACAAGCATGCACTTGTGTTATAGTAAAAGCCCAGGTCAACAGCTGTGAAGCATTGACCATGATAGACACAGGGAGCATGACCAATTTCGTGAGCCCTGCATTCACAACTGTAGCCAAGTTACCTACATTCACCCTGGCCTCCCAGTTGACATTGCAACTAGGATGTGTCAGAAGTCATTCCAAGATTACACATGGCTCCCAGATGAAGTTGTGTCTAGGAGCCTTCATGTGTGACACATACTTCGATGTCACAAATATTGATCAATATGACTGCATACTCAGAATCCCTTTCCTCCCATCACACAGTGTGTGATTGAAGTTTGATATGAATACAATAGAGGTTGGGGGAATATCGGTTCCTGCACACACAGAACTGGATCTGTCCAGTTCTGTGGAAAATCGACTGCGAGAAAGGGGATGATGCAAGGGTGTGTTGTCCTCGACACCAAAGAGCACATGACTGGTGGGTGGGGCCACACCGACGAGGAACCATCCAGGCCCCACAACAACTCAACGAAGTATTGAGTCACCAACATCAGTAATCGAAAGCAAAAGGCAAACCATGCTTGCACACATGAAGCTGCAAAAATACTCAGACGAGGATATCCCCCGTCTGAGGGAAGGACTCTATAAAAAATATGAGCACCATATGAAGGGAGTGGTGGCAAAAATGCCTCCACTCTGAGAAGTAAATCACTGCATACCCTTGATCGACGAGGGTATGCATTACACCTACCATTTGCTGTGCTGCCCAGACTCGCTGAAACCTCAGCTGGCAGAAAAAATCCAACTATACACAAAGGCTGGATGGTGGGAGAGAGCAAGTGTGTCGCAAGCGGCACCAATGCTCTGCATCCCGAAGAAGAACGGGAAGATCAGAATGGTCATTGACTGTCAGAAACGTAATGACAACACAGTCAAGGATGTCACCCCATTCCCTGACCAGGACCAGATCTGAATGGATGTTGTGCAAGCAAAGTATCACTCAAAAATCGACTTGTCGAATGCATATGAACAAGTCAGAATCGATCCCAATGATGTCCCGAAGATAGCATTCTCAACTGTCTTCAGCACCTTCCTGAGTCACATCATGCAGCAAGGAGACTGCAATGCACCAGCCACCTTCCAGCAGCTAATAATGGTGACATTGCAGGAATATATAGCTAGGATAGTACACACATACTTAGACAATGCATTCATGTACAGTGATACAATAGAGGAACACATGGAACATGTGTCCCTCATGCTTGACGCACTCGTGAAGGCCAACTTCTATCTTGAGAGGGATAAGGTCGACCTATTCACTGAGAAGCTAGATTGCCTCAGCCATATAATTGATGACAGAGGAGTCCACATGGATGAGGACAAGATGGCCCACATCTGCAACTGGAGGAAGCCCACAAACCTGAACGAGATACAATGATTCATGGGCCTAGTCAAATATCTGGCACCATTCATGCCAGATGTGTCCACATACATGACACCTCTGACAGGAATCCAGAGGAACGGTCACCTCTTCCTCTGGCATGAAATTCACAACAGGTGCTTCCAGGCGATCAAGGACCTCACCTGCAAGTACCCAATCCTATGACTGATAGACCCAAGGTCAGACAAGCCAATCTGGCTTGTCTGCAGCGCATCTCTATATGGCATAGGGGCGCTATATGGCCAAGGACCGACCTGGCAAGGATGCTGACTGGTGGGATTTATGTTGAAAAAGCTTACAGATGCCCAGCACAACTATCGGACGTTCGAGAGGGAAACCCTCGCCATACCTGAGGACTGCATTGCTGACCAGTGCCCCCTCGAGTACTACTTGGAGTGTGCTCAGGAGTTGGGGCTTTCGGACTTCCAGGACGTTGAGCCCATCCCCGCCAACGTGAACTTGCTAAGTGGGGTCAAGGTGGTTGGGGGCGTGATCGCTGCCACCAACTGTGATGACGACTGGGACCTCGATGCCCCAATGGCCAGCAATGTCCAGCAGATGGACATCAATGACTTGGGCCCAGCCCCTATGTAAGGGGTCCAGGCAGTTCCTTTTGTTTTTCGCTCCCTTGTTTCTATTGTAGTTGTATACTCACTGCCCTCACAGACTGGTCCTCCAGTCATTCCCTGTCTCCCCACCATTTCACACTTGTGTACTCTACATAAGTGTGAATTTTTGAATTAAAAAATATAGTCACTGTTGATGCCATGTATCAACTTTGAAGAACCCATATCTGGGTTCTTCAGGGGGAGGGTGTAAGGAGGGCTAGCCCCTCCTTACCTGTAGATAGGTACTTAATAGTTGAAGTGTGCTTAGCCCCTATGTGAGTCAGGGGCCAGTGTGGAGTCCATTGGGACAGTTGGACTCTGGTACTGTATAGATTATGTAAGGATGAGTGCCCATACATAACAGGCACTCAAGATACACAAAGAGTAACTTCTATTCTACAATACTTCGCCACTCAATATAACACCGGTCATGTTTATATTCAAGTGATAAGTAACTAAGTGGAAAAGAAGGACGAACCTTTACATGCTCCTCAATGTCTGTATGAATAGTGATAATCAATCATTACCAGTCATTAATGGGATGTCTACCTACTTTTTCCATGCATGCATGCCCACTGTTCCATTTTGCAAATGACTTTGTCAGGCTCCAGGTCCATAATGTCCTCCCAAAAGTCCATTACATTGTCCATCCCATACCAGAAAGGCTGAGATGAGTTGTAGACTTGGCCACAGTGTCATGCACCAAAGGTGTTTGGCAACATGAGCATGGACCCAAAAGCTGAATGATGAAGAATGGAGAAGCCTAGCCCTAATGTGCAGAATGACTGGAATGCCTAGCAGTCATCCATTGCACAAGAACCACCCTTAATGTTAGGGAAGAAACTGCTCAAGCACCAAATAGAAAGTTTTTGAGTGCCAGTTTACAGCATTCTGATTTTTCAAATATCTCGGTCATTTCTAAAGATATCAACATCATTCCCACACTCACAGAAAGCTCTCGACCACGCCATTCTGCCTTCCAAATATGGTGATGATCCTCGCCCTCCACAATTTTCTACACTGTTTCTGCCAACGAATGCCCATTTTGCCACCTTTTATTGTAATGGCCACCTCTTTGATGATCTCTTTGCTTGTCCCCTTTGCCAGGGAGAATAACTATGAGTACTTGCCGGGAATCCCCACTAGCATTCACCCTGAAGCCTCCTGGTTCATCCCTCCCTCATCCATGACCTCCCATCCTATTGCTTTGGGACAGTGAGTTCTCCTTGTCAGTCTGACATCAAGGAGGACTTTCTTTGGTTTTCTCAGGTCTGTTATCAGGCTTGAAAAATCATATGTGGTTGTTTCAGTCTCTCCAGTCAAAGAAGCATATGGATCCTTCGTCCCTGTGCCCTGCAACATCTATATCTCAATATCATCCTTTGTTCTTCCAAAATTGCGACAGGTCCAATACCAATTACCGTCATCCAGTCTATCTGATTCCATTCATGATGAATTTGAGACACTTCTCCCTGATCTTATGGGAGAAGATGGCCCTTCCTCCTCCTCAAACCCTCCAGAACACTAGCTGCAGCTAATGCAGGTTGCTTTACAGAGAGGAGGAGAGGGGGAATGTTGCAAAATCCTATGCCCTGACTACCCTGGAGACCCCCAAAATTGGCCCCTGGCAGAAATCCCCACCATTCTTCATTCAGATGCACAGCAAATTGCCCCAATGCATCTAGATCTCAGATCTAGGAGTCACTATGACTCATTTGCAGTTGTATCCCTTAATCAGCAGTGACCAGTGTGCTTACTCATTCCCCTTTTTGCATTATTCATCCATTCCTTGATGACTTGTTCCTGTTATGGCCTTAGACGAATGCCACAGGCTCACTACACAAGAGACTAGATGAAAGAGGAAAGCGAGAGGAAAGAGAACTTAGAAGCAGGTTTAAGGACGAAACCCAAATGAACTAGCTTGGAGCTAGCTGGGTGATTGAGGAACACTATATATACAAGAGTACATGCAGTAACAATGAGGCAAACAGGAGGAAGACATGAGGAATGATGTCATAATGACATCACAGTCCAGAGCAGTCCAGCCCCAAGCCAGGCAGCAACCTCATGGGTTGTGGCCTAGACTGGCCCATACAAGAAAGGCAAAAGAAAAGGAAAGAAAAGAAAAAAAGAAAACACATATCATAACACTATCCCCCCCTTAGGGGTCAACTTCCAGGTGACAAAAGACAGAATGGCAAGAGGTAAAGTTTTCATAAGGAGAAAAGAGGGTGGCAAAATGGACAGCATCAATTCCTCAGAGCTTCCATGGAGCTGAAGGATGAGACTTATAGAAGTCACGAAGAAGATCAGGAGAACCCCTCAAGTTTGTCTCAGGTTCCCATGTTTGGTCCTCCATACCGTAGCCTCTCCAATGGACAAGGAACTCCAGCTTGTTATGCTTGAGGCAAGAATCCACAATGTATTCAACCTCAAACTCCTCATCACAGTCCTCCACACCCACCACTGGTCCAGGACAGGTAACCTTCTGGCCCTCCAGAGGTCCCCTATACAGCTTGACCCAAGAAACATTGATGACAGGATGGATGCGGAGGGTTTTCAGCAGATGAAGCTCCACAGCATTTGGCTTAACAGACAGTACCCTATAAGGCCTGATCCACTTCTCTGTAAGTTTGTGCAAGGGACGCCCATCAACCCGAACATGGGTAGTATCCAACCAAACCTCCTGGCCCACCAAGTACTCTGGGGCCTCTGACTGGGACAACTCCATACTCTGCACCATTTGTTCTGCAGTATGCTGGAGAGCCTTCCTTGTGGACTCCATGATGGTCTGAATGTTGGAGGCACAAGTTGTGGCAGCCTCTGCCTTAGACACTGCTGGTTCCACCCCCAAGTGGGGAACATAGGTACAAGTAACTGAGAACAGGGAGCAACCAATGGAGTCCTGTCTCTTGGAATTGTATGAAAACTGGGCAATCTTCAGCCAAGAAGGCCAAGTGTGCTGCTGATCGTTTATGAAGAGATGAAGATACTGCTGGATTTCCTGATTAAGTTGCTCAGTCTGCCCATCAGTCTGAGGATGAAACATGGTGGAAAGTTTAGGTCTGACTCCCAACATGCCAGACAGATCTGTCATGAACATACTGGCAAACTGGGGTCCCCTATCAGAAACGACTGTGGAAGGGAGACCATGCTGGGTCCACACATGATCCCAAAACAACTCTGCAGTTCCCAGTGCTGAGACAGTCTTCACCATGGGTATGAAGACCGCTTCTTTGGAGAACTGATCCACTACTACCATGACATTGTCAAACCCCTGAGCCTTGGGAGCATCCATGAAATCCACAGATATGTCCTTCCAGGGAGCATCAGGGACTGGGTTTGGATGAAGCTTCCCTGCTGGAGGTTTTTGTGATTCCTTAGCCATCTGACACCTGTGACAGGAAGAGACATAGTCCTTCACTGATTGTGACATTGCTGGCCAAACATAATGACGAGAGATGAGTTCAAGAGTTTTGCTCCACCCTGGGTGACTGGCCACAGGAGTATCATGATGAGCCTCAATCACAGAAAGAACTGCTGAAGGGGGAACATAGACCCTTCCATCCCTGACATAGAAACCCCCCATGAGTTCATAACCATCAGATGGGCTAATAGCCGAAGCTGCCATTTTTAGAGTAGCCTCGAGTTCCCTATCCATCCCTAGGGACAAGGCAGATATTCGAGTGGGATTGATAAGAGTCAACCCCTGGTTATCTCCCTTAACTTCATGGTCCTCCCTTCATGACAACGCATCAGCCTTGGCCATAGAGACCCCTGGTTTGTAGACAAGTTTATAATTGAACCATGAGAGGTACTGAGCCCACTGAGCCTGCCTTTGATCAAGATTCTGTGCCATCTTGAAATACTGAAGGTTGGAATGATCTGTCCAGATTTCAAACTTGTAGGGGGTAGCCTCAAGATAATGATGCCAAGTCTCCAGTGCCCAGATGATGGTAAGCATTTCCTTATCAAAGACCTGATAGTTCCATTCCGGAGGAGTCATGGAGTGTGAGTAATATGCCACCAGGTGCCAGAGGCCATCAGTCGCCTCAACTGAAAGAACTGCTCCAGTTGTGAAATTGAAAGCATCAGTCTTGAGTCAAAACTTCCTATCCTGGTCAGGAAATGTGAGAATGGGAGCTGTCATGAAGGCCTCCTTCAGAGCATCAAAAGCCCACTGCTGCTCCTCCTTCCACATCCAAGGCTGATCCTTCCTCGTGAGGTCATTAAGGGGGCAAGCAATGCGAGCAAAGTCCCTGATGAATCGACGATAAAAGTTCACCAGGCCAAGGAAAGCCCTAACTGACCTAACCCTAGTGGGGTTTGGCCACTCCCTGATTGCCCTCACCTTTGACTCATCCATTCTTACCCCATCTACTCCAACAACCATTCCCAAGAACTCGACCTCTGTCTTCTTAAAGAAGCACTTCTCTGGTTTGATGAAGAGATCATTTTCCTCAAGACACCTGAGCACCTCTAGGATGATGCGGTTGTGCTCCCCCTCATCATCTGTCTTTGTGAAAACCATGATGTCATCGATGTAGATGACAATGACATCCTCCATGTCCCAGAAGATATCATTCATCATGTTCTGGAATGTGGAGGGAGAGTTGCAGAGACCAAAGTACATGACAAGAGGTTTGAAGGATCCCTTATGCATGACAAAGGCCACCTTCCACTCATCCCCTTCCTTTATATGGACATTGTTATATCCCCAGCATAAGTCCATTTTTGTGAAGAGCTTGCATCCCTTGAGCTTATCAACAAGCTGCAAGATGAGAGGGAGAGGGTATGCATTCTTCACAGTGTGCTCGTTGAGGTACCGATAGTCCTGTACCATGCACTTCTTTCCATCCTTCTTTGGAATGAAGAAGACTGGGGAAGTCTGAGGTGACCTTGAGGGGTGGACTTACCCCTTTCTTGTCTGGTCATCAAGTCCAAGACCTCCTTTTGTTCATCCACCAAAAGGGGAATGAGCCAGCCATGTTTGGGAACAAAGGTATCCTTAAGGTCAATGGCATGATCCCAAGGTTTTCTCAGTGGCATATGCTCTGATAACTCCTTAGAGAAGACCTTCAAATGACAATGATACTCCCTGGGGACGAGCTCCTCAACACTCCCAGAGCAGGTCCCAGATGAAGTGTTGGGTGGAGATATTCCATGTCATTCACCTCTTTCCTCTGCTCCTTGGTTAACAGGGCAAGGTCATGGCATTTGTTAGGCCAAGATGGAGTCTGTGCAACAATGAGACTAAGTCGAGAGCCTATGAGAACAACCCTCTAGACAAGAGTTGGGGAGACCTGGTCCATGATGGTACTTTGAGTGGAGCTTGGCGAACCCTTACTCAAGCCTGTCGACAAGAGTAGCAATCACAAGAAGTGAAAGTGAGAAAGGAGGTTCATTGCAAGGTAGCTAAAAGCTGGGGATCATAAATGATCCCACCTTGCACTATATACTCCTATGGTACTCTAAGGCAGACCGGGGAAGGTCCTACTTACTAGGGCAAGACTCCACAGTGAGCCACATGTGAGTCACCTCCACGCAAGGTGCAAACAGTGCACAGTAAGTACCAGTACCATAGCAATGATGACCAACCTGTAGCAGAAACCCATGGCAGTGATGCCAAGGTGAGACAACTCAACAGGAGTCATCACTGTAAGAATAGTGTCAGATAAATAAGAATAGAGTCAAGATCATGACCTGCCCAAAGGCTGCAGAAAGTGATGATCAAGACCAACAGGAACAGGGGTAGCCCAGAAGATGAAATAGGGAGCTACCCCACTACACAAATATCATATAGTGGGAAAGGGGAAATGCAGAGACACATCAGTCACATGATCAATGCATCGTGACTCACACGTGACTAGGGGCAGTGCCCACTTGTGTACTATGGCACAAGTATAACAGTAAGAAAAGGAGAATAGAAAGGAAACATGCCACAGTGAAGTAGAACATGAATATGGTGTAGACCGAATCACCGATGAACAGTGAGAACCAGACGGGCCACATGGTTAGCCAGGAGCGGTGTAACAGCATTCGTGAGGACAATGAGCCATCTTGACGGACCTGTCTACCCACGAAACCACTGGATTATGCTGTTGGAGCCACATATATCCCAAGACAAGAGGGTGAGACCCAAGAGTTATCACCTGTGCCCAAATGTGTTCTCTATGGCTGACATAGTTCATGACCAGAGGCGCCATATGGGTAATATCCCTATCTCAATTCTTCGTACCATCGACATTGTACACCAGGACTGATTTCTCGAGGGGAAGGAGGGGTATCCCACTTTCATCTGCCCACTTCCTATCCAAAAACATGTCCGTAGCACCTGAGTCTACCAGCACCCTGGTTTGCCACTTCCTACTCCTTCCTTCCAATGTTACCTCCAACTCCAACTCTGGTCTGCATCCTATTATTCTAACTTTAGCATCCTTCGGGATTTTCAGTATCAGTTGGTCACATTTTTTAATACTTTTATTGCAACAGGAATTAAGCACCCCTTTATTAATGTGTGGGGCCAAGCCATTTCTGGACTCCTCTTCACATGAAGTAGATCCTGACATATTAAATATATCCTGTACATCATAAGTGTCCAACACTGAGAACCAATTACATGCCTGGCCAGTAGGTACCTGAACCTCTACTGACCGAACCCTTTTCCCTGGGCCTTCATCTCACTGATCTGCTTGTCATAGAAGAAGGCCTGCATTTCTTCAAATGACATGCCCTGCAACTGTCATAGTTGAGGGTCTTCCTGGACTTCAGCCTGTCAGGCTGTGGTTTGGGGAGAAAAGGGAGTGCGGGGTTGAGAAGGAAAATGGGGTGAGGGCCGTTGCTGCTGGTTTTGAGACATGCAGTCTCTCTTGAAGTGATTACCCCCACATGAGAAGCACTTGATGTGCAAGGGAATGGGTTGAGAGGTGGAGGCAACTCCGATTTCCATGGGGATACTGGTGTAGGGAGGGAAGCCTCCCTACTAGGTGAATTCCTTCATTTCATTGTTTTTACTTACTGCTTTGTTTATATATTTTTATTCTACTTTTTGACTTAGTATTTGGACGAGTTTGGCTTATGTAAGCCAGACTCGTACTTAGGATGTACTGTACATACTTAGAATAATAACTACTACTCCCCTGGGGACAAGAGATGGAAATCCGAGCCCAAAGGACTCAGATTAATATATCTCCCTTATCAGACACTCGTTAGACAATATCTCGACCTTCTTTTGGGTTTTAGGGTGTGTTTTAAGTGTTTTCTCCCCTCTCATTGACTCTGCCAGGCAACACCAGTCCCCTTGGGTCGAACTGACCCCACCCTCATCCAAAGAGAGACTTCCTAGCCTCTCCCCACACTCCTTCATCATTCTTTTCACCAGAGCCACTGAACATGCCAGTAGAAGAGGAGGGACGAGTCGAGGAAGACAGGAAAGCAAACCTTGCTGATGTATGCATTTGGGTGGCTTTGAGAGCACCACCAATGGCTCAGAATTCAGCAACATACTCAGTAAGAGTTGCCTTTCTTCTTCCCTGCATGAAGATCTGCTGTAATATATCAGGTCTCATAGCCCATTCCAACATGAATATGGCATAATCATCTGATGCCCCTGCTGACATCACTAGTGCACCAAACTTGGTGACAAATTCTTCAGTACACATACTTCCCTGACAAATTTTCTGCAGTTGGGCCTTGGCCCAATCCTTGTTGTTGATTGGCCTGAACTTGGCCTCTATCTCTGCTTCAAGGGCCACCATGTTGGGGTACGTTGCCAATGCCCTACATGTATCAATCCTAGCCCTTGCATAGGCTCTGGCCACTGGCCCTTCCAACTGGGTCCAGACTGCGAGACAATCCTGTGAAGCAGTGGCGAAGTTTGCCAACTGCAAATATGCCTTCATTTTGCTCCACCACTCCTCAAACCTTGAAATGGAGCCATTGTACTTTCCAGGGTCAGATGCCCCTTTCTTTGCCGGATCCCCTCACCCAGCACAAGCATTGGCCTGTATTAACTCCTGGGCCATGGAGGTAGAAACATGTGCAGTTATAGTGCCGATGAGCGCTTGAACATTCAGGTCAAGAAGGAGGGGGTTATTACCACCAGGGTCCATAGTGGCTGACTATGATGGGACAGCAGTATGGCTTGTTGATGAGGTGTCAGGGACAGAGGTTGTAATGACAGGGAGGAGGAGGGAAACCAAAGATGTCTTCGTAGAGTTGGTTGCTGAGGTTGTCAACATAGGGAGGGTTTAGGGGGTGTGTGAAAACACAAGCTTGTTCTTCATTCAGTAGCCCGAAGTTGGCTGGGAGAGGTGGGGGAGTTCCAAGGTTGGGGTCCTCAGATGGAGTGCGAGAAGGGTACAACAACCTGGGGGTTGGGGATGGGGAACTACAAGGTGGCTGGGGACAATAAATCGACCCTACTCGGTAGTATGTGGGTGAATGTGGAATGATGATGAAAGATCCTCCTTATGCCTGGAGTCCAGAAAACATTTCTCCTTAACCCTGGAGTCCAGGTTGCTCAGCAAGCAGGTGGTGATTAAGAAGCTAGTTCTGTTGAAAAATCTGTGGTACTGTGTTATACTCTGTCAGCGAGAACAGTTTCCTACTTACATAATCAGCCTTTGACTTAGCTGGAGTATTTTCTACTTGTACCTCAGTCTTTGTCCAACTCAAAGTCTGAGGTATGGTTTACATTCTTTATTCTAACTTACAACATGGTACTAATATCTACTTAGATATTCACTTTCCTTTTAGTCTGAAACTCATCCTTCATAGCCTTCAAAAGGTTATGAGCCCCACCTGCACGGCTCTGCTTCCGAACCTCTGAATCTAACTAGAAGGTCCTTACAACAAGGCTCTAGTATACAGATATGTCAAACCCTCCATCTGCTTCTACAGCAGGAAAGTTACCTGCACAAGCAATGTCCTTGACTATAACAACATCCAGAAGAGTCACTCAAGGCTCAAGTCGACTGTATGACATCCCACCTTTCGACAATGATGGGTCGAGTTTCCAGAACTGGAGAGTACAGGTGGAGATGGTGTTGGATGTGCATGGACTCTGGTCTGTGGTTGGTGGTGTGGACACAACAGTGCCCGACCCCAAAGTGCACCCAGACGAGCATGCAGAATGGGAGATTAAGAATAGGGAAGCACAGGCACAGATCCTCCTTACCTTGAAGGATGAACCATTGAGCAGTGTCTTGTACACAAAGACTGCAGCAGAGGCCTGGACTAAACTCAGCGAGCGATACAAGGGAAAAGGAAAGCAGACCATTGCATATCTAATTGGAGAGCTATTCTGCAATACCCTCACAGACGACTCCTCACTTGAAACACAGCTAAATGCAATGCAGCAAAAGGCGTCGATCATATGGTCACTTGGTCAACCATTAGATGATGCGCTAGTAGCCATTGCAATGGTCATATCACTCCCGCCATCCTATTCCACTCTCTGCACCATTCTCATGTCGACAAATGACAAGCTCACAGTAGACTCCATAATATCACAAGTCCTTGTTGAAGAACAGTCGAAGAAGTTGTCAAGTGGGCAAACTGCCCTTGCAGCCAAGACTGGAGAAAAAGGAAAGGGTAAAGCAGTGGACAAGAAGAAGAAAGGGAAATGTCACTACTGCAAAATCCCCAGTCACTTCGAGAGAGACTGCCGAAAGAAAAAGGCAGACGAGGCAGCAAAGAACATGCAGACAGGTGAAAAGGACAAGGATAAAGAGAAACCAAAGGACAAAGCGAGTTGTCAGCTAAACTCATGCAGGTTACATCTGGAGACATCACAGAGTGCCTTGAACTCTTCATGGCACACACTGGAGGCAAACTGAGCATGCACAAGTGGGTGGTTGACTCTGGAGTGTCAGCAAGCATGTCATGTCAACGAAACTGGTTCACCTCCTTTACACCCTTGGTTCCCCCCCAGCCGGTCATCATCAGAGATGGTAGATCTATCCAAGCCGTTGGAAAAGGTTGCATAGAGCTCAGCACAAGCCTCCCTGATGGATCAGAAAAAGGGATCATACTTTGTGACATGTACTTTGTGCCAGACCTCGACATGAACCTTGTTTCAGTCCCTGCGTTGACTGCGAGAGGACTGTGAGTTACATTTGGGGATGATGCCTGTGAAGTATTAGCCAATGGTCATGTCGCAGCTATGGCAGTGAAACAAAAGTTATTATACAGTGGCTCAAACAATTGTCCCAATGTTTGTGGGTTTGTCACTAATTGCAGTGTAGCCAGTGCAATATGATGATCTAGTTCAGGGGGTTGGTGGATGAAATAAAGTACTTGGTCATGGCTTTCTAAGGAGTTCCATTACATAATATTTGGATAAAAATAGGTGACAGAATAACTGAATGAAAATGCCACCTCATTGGGACAATTGTTTGACTTTCAGCTTGGAAGGTGGGATCTAAGCTAAATTAGAGGATATTTGTAGTTGTTTGGTTCTACAAACAAACCAGAGCATACCACATGATATAACAGATTATTTGTCAGCACATAAACAATGCCAAACACTGAATTTGTACCATCAACCCTCCCTTTGTTACCACAACTCAAGAAGTCACTACTCTGGCCCACCAGTGTTGTTCTTTCAGGATATCAGCAGATATTGGTGTCTACTACAGTACCAATAGTATGATGCACTATCATGGCCATCAGTCATATAAAAAAGCTGCAGAAAGTCATCCCTGTGTTGTTTTCCTCCACAATGCCTGATGAGCCTTTCAACTGATCAGTACTGGGACAGCTGAAGATGTCATCAACATTGAAATAACACTTTGGGATATGAAGAACAAACCAATGCCCTCACAACTAGGGTATTTTCACCAATGGGAAGCTTACCTGAATGTTGGAGTGAAGCAAAACCTTCCTTTGCAGGTTGAGGGCGTTGACAGGGTTGGCTAGATTGTGCTCTGAACCAAACCATTAATGAATGGGAAGTGGTTATTTAGTCACATTGGACCACAGGAAATATATTGGGGCAGATAGATGGAAGTTAGCTGCACTCTACCAGCTTATTTGGCTATCTATCCCATGACTCCTGGAATGTGCAGCAGGAGTTTGGTTCATGCCAGCCTTCAGGTAAGTTTTCCATTGGTGGAAATGCCCTAGTCATGATGGTAATGGTTGGTTCATCATATCCTGGAGTGCTAATTCAATGTTGATGACATCTTCAGCTGTCCCAGTACTGATCAGTTGAAAGGCTCATCAGGCATTGTGGAGGAAAACAACACAGGGATGACTTTCTGCAGCTTTTTTATATGACTGATGGCCATGATAGTGCATCATACTATTGGTACTGTAGTAGACACCAATATCTGCTGATATCCTGAAAGAACAACACTGGTGGGCCAGAGTAGTGACTTCTTGAGTTGTGGTAACAAAGGGAGGGTTGATGGTACAAATTCAGTGTTTGGCATTGTTTATGTGCTGACAAATAATCTGTTATATCATGTGGTATGCTCTGGTTTGTTTGTAGAACCAAACAACTACAAATATCCTCTAATTTAGCTTAGATCCCACCTTCCAAGCTGAAAGTCAAACAATTGTCCCAATGAGGTGGCATTTTCATTCAGTTATTCTGTCACCTATTTTTATCCAAATATTATGTAATGGAACTCCTTAGAAAGCCATGACCAAGTACTTTATTTCATCCACCAACCCCCTGAACTAGATCATCATATTGCACTGGCTACACTGCAATTAGTGACAAACCCACAAACATTGGGACAATTGTTTGAGCCACTGTACATCCTTGCAGCAAAACCTTGCACCAGAACACACTCCACATACATAGCGAAGGGACCCATAACCTTACTCGACCCTATGACCACTATATCTGCTCTCGCAACTTGGACTAAGACCTCAAAGGCGACACTCGAGACTTGGCATTGTCATCTAGGTCACATAAATCCAAAGTCCATGCTTACACTAGAGGGAAAAGATATGGTCAGCGGCATGGAGATAACTGGCCCAAAGAAGGTTGACAACACACCCTGTAAAGTGTGCCTCGCAGGAAAGCAAAGTTGGAAGGTGATTACAACTGAGTCGGGCACTGAGAGCCCAAGTGTCCTGTATTGGACATACTCAGATGTATGTGGACCGATGGAGACAACTGCCCGAACAGGCCACAAGTACTTCGTGACCTTCATTGACGGCCACTCACATCACCTAGTCATAAAGCTAATGAAGATGAAGGATGAAGTGCTGTCACTACTGAAGGAATATTTTGCAAGAGCCGAAGCAGAGACTGGTGAGCAACCCAATTACCTCTGCAGCGATGGTGGAGGAGAGTATAGCTCTCAGGAGTTCGAAGCCTACTTAAAGTCAAAAGGGGTACATCATGAAAAGACAAACCCTTACACTCTGCAGGAGAACAGTGTCTCTGAATGAATGAATTGAACCCTCATGGAAAGTGCTCGGGCCATGCTAAATGATGCGGGACTCCCTAAGAAGTACTGGGGCGATGCAATCACTCATGCAGCATACATCATCAATAGGTCGCTGACCTGCACGTTGAAAGACAGCATAACTCCGTTTGAAGCCTACAGTGGCAACAAACCCTCACTCTCTCACTTGCAAATATTCAGATGCAAAGCCCATGTCCATGTCCCAGACAAAAAGAGAAAGAAGCTGGATGTCAAGTCAATAGAATGCATCCACATTGGGTTCGCAGAAAATAAAAGGGCTTACCAGTGTCTCCACAGGCCTAGTGGGGTGGTAATCAAGTCAAGGGATGTAGTTTTCGACGAAGGGGACCCAGAGGGACCAGAGCGTGTCCTAATCGATGAAGACATCGAAATGGGGGATCCAAAAGAGCAGTCAGTGAGAAATGTAGACCCAAAAATGCGAAAACCTTACCAGGAGGAGGAGAACTGTCACCACACAGTGAGGACTTGGCAGATCAAGACAATTTTGCGCAGGCTGGTGACGGGACCATTCAGGACCCTGGGGGTGATGAAAACAAGAGGGGGGATGAAGCCAATCTTCCCCAATCTCCTTCAGAGTGCACGAACTCACTGGATGAAGGAAACTTGAAAGTTGAGCCAAAATGCGCTGAAAATTTGGCTAGTACTGCACCTGGTGGGTCAGGAAAGGACCCTCGGCCACACATATGACACCCCAGCCAAGCAAGAGGGCCACGGATGCCATACCCACACCCAATTCCCCCTGCAGCCATCAGAAGGTCTTCTTGAGCTCGAAAACCACCTATTCGAGATGATGACCCAAGATACATGGTGAATGCTTATCAAAAGAGCACTTTACCAAGTTGCAAAGGTGACTTACCAGTTGACGAAGGTGTGGCAGAGCTTGAGGGCCCACAGAGAAGTGGTGTAGGGAGGGAAGCCTCCCTACTAGGGGAATTGTTTTATTTCACTGTTTTACCTACTGATTTGTCTTATGTTTTTATTCTACCTTTTACTTACTATTTGGACGAGTTTTGGCTTACATAAGCCAGCAATCAACAAAATGAATGCTCATACCATGCTGGAGCCACTGACAATGGCGAACCGACTACATTTGAAGCAGCCATGGCACATGCTGACTCAGATAGGTGGTATATGGCCATGCAGGATGAGCTGGAGGTGTTTCAGAAAATTGGGCTGTACGAGGAGGTAAATCACCCTCAGGATCGAAAGATCATCAACTCGAAGTGGGTATTCAAGATAAAACGAGGTCCCACTGGTGACATCGAGCACTACAAGGCCTGTCTCGTCGCATGAGGCTTCATGCAGACCCAGGGCATTGACTACACAGAAATGTTTGCCCCTGTAATGAAGTTCTCAACTATTTGAGTCTTGCTTGCACTTGCAGCTCAGTACAACTTCGAGATCCACCAAATGGATGTCAAGTCCACATTTCTCAATGGCAAACTTGACAAAGAAATTTACTTGAAACTCCCTCCAGGTTTCTGTGGTACAGGTGATAAAGTATGGCACCTACGACGAGCACTCTATGGGCTGAAACAGGCCCACAAAGCCTGGTACAAGCAACTCTGTACCATATTTGAATCTCTGGGTTTCACTCGAAGCCATGCTGATCACTCTGTCTTCTATAAGGTCGAGGATGGTGAAATCATCATTGTTGTGGTATATGTAGATGACAAACTAATTCTTTTGAAGTGCACGAGGGTGATCGAGAGGCTAAAGGAGGCACTTGTGAAGGAGTATGACCTGTCAGACCTGGGAGAGGCAAGATGGATCCTTGGAATGGAGATCATATGAGATCGTGACAAGCAGATTATAGAAATTTCACAAAGGCACTATGTCAAAGGTATCCTCAAACGTTTTGGGATTCACGAGGGTCGTGCAGTTGCTATGCCAATTGACCCAAACTCAAAACTGGCAAAGTTAGAGGAACCGGAGGTCGATAACAAGTCTTATCAGAGTGCACTTGGTGCACTAATGTATGCTATGCTAGCAACCCGACCCAACCTAGCATTTTCAGTGGGTGCGTTGAGCCGACATGCTGCTGCACCTGGGGAGGCCCACTGGGCAGCCCTCAAACGGGTCTATCGGTACCTACAAGGAACAACTGATGCATGTCTAGTGTACTCAGGTGATTCAGTGAAGAATCCTTTTGGCTATGTAGATGCAGACTGGGCCTCCGATGTAAATGATCGATGGTCGATCACTGGCTATGTCTTCGTCCTTGCGAATGGTGCAGTCAGCTGGTCCTCGAAGAAACAAACATCTGTCACACTCTCCAGTACTGAAGCAGAGTATATGGCTGCGTCTGCAGCAATGAAGGAAGCCATTTGGATTCAGACACTAATCCATGAGCTCAACATGATTCCCTCACCCGAACCAACTCTACTCCTACTTGACAACCAGTCCACTATGTCGTTAGTAAAAAACTCTGTGTTTCATGACTGTACAAAACACATTTCAATCCGACACCATTTTATTTGCGAGCAGCTGGACATGGGTGAGGTTGCTGTTGACTATGTTTCAACAAATGCTCAAGTAGCTGATGTCCTTACCAAGGGACTCACACGGGAGAAGCATATCCGGTTTACCAAGGGTATGGGTATTATTTATTAGAAACCGTTTACTCACTGAGTGGGTGTGTTGAAAAATCTGTGGTACTGTGTTATACTCTGTCAGTGAGAATGGTTTCCTACTTACATAACCAGCCTTTGACTTAGCCGGAGTATTTTCTACTCGTACCTCAGTCTTCATCCAACTCAAAGTCTGAGGTATGGTTTACATTCTTTATTCTAACTTACAACATGGTACTAATATCTACTTAGATATTCACTTTCCTTTTAGTCTGAAACTCATCCTTCATAACCTTCAAAAAGTTCAAGTGTTATGGCCTTAGACAAATGCCACAGGCTCACTACACAAGAGACTAGATGAAAGAGGAAAGCGAGAGGAAAGAGAACTTAGAAGCAGGTTTAAGGATGAAACCCAAATGAACTAGCTTGGAGCTAGCTGGGTGATTGAGGAATGCTATATATACAAGAGTACATGTGGTAACAATGAGGCAAACAGGAGGAAGACATGAGGAATGATGTCATTGTGACATCACAGTCCAGAGCAGTCCAGCCCCAAGCCAGGCAGCAACCTCATGGGTTGTGGCCTAGACCGGCCCATACAAGAAAGGCAAAAGAAAAGGAAAGAAAAGAAAAAAAGAAAACATGTATCGTAACAGTTCCATTTTCAAATAGATTAGTGATAATCTTCGTCATGCTTACTGGTTTTGTTTACCAATCGCTTACTGTCCTTACTCATTCTTACCAAGCCTTACTATGCCTTACCAATCCTTCACCAATCCCTTTACCAATCACTTATGAACCCATGACAAAGTGTTGCTCTATGTTTACCACAGGCTATGCTACTCTTTTGTATATAAAGTACCAATATGTCGACAGCAAAAAAGAAGCTACCAAGTCCCCTGCATAGGAAGCAGTCCCCTGTGTAGAGACCCAACTGCTCACTCATCATCTGCCTCATCAACAAGCCTATTCATCGTTGCTTTTTAGCTCTTATCCTTCATCATCATTCCTGCAGTATTTGAGGCTCCATCAAGGGTCTACTTACTGTCATCATCATCATCTTACATTGCTTCTAGGCTCAGAGCAGCCTACTATCTTTGCTTTTTCAGTCCTCCCCTGCTCCCCCTTTGTCAGGAGCACCAATCCCCTCTGCCCTAGCCTCTCTAGGTGCACAGAACCCCTCCCCCATTTTTATTTTAACAGATCCCTCAAGCCAAAGCCTGCATAGGAAAACCACCAACTTGGCATTTGTCTTTGTGTTGGGTTTTTGGTGTTTTTGCCATTGATCCACATGTCGACTCACAATGGGTAGCAAAGAGGCAGACATACACTCCTGTATGAAGTGCCAGACCATTGAGCTAACAGGAATTGGCCCAGGGTCACAAGAGTCAAATATGCAACTTACAATCTTAAAAACATGCTCCAGCATTGACTGAGCATCATGTGTGGCTGCTGAATTTGTAGCACAAATGCTCATGTTCTTGAGAGCCTGATATTCAGTGAGTGCATGCAGTAATTCATCCTTCTCATCTTGGGTCATCTCCTGGTACTTGGGGTCAACCCTCACCAACTCTCAAATCTGCTGGAGGGTGAGTTTCTCCCCATGAGCATGACCTGTCATATGTAAGCTGGAGCCAAAAGAAAATAGTAAGGGATTACCTTCATTAACCTCATGTGCCTTGTCATGAATGATGGCATTGGCCAGTTGCATACTGCATGGATTCCGATAATATTTGTGACCACTGAGAAGTTTCTTCACCTTCTCATGTGTAACATTATGTGTGGTTGCTATAACTTGTACCTTTGCTTCAAATTCATCAGCAAGTAATCAGATTGCTTCATTCAGGAGTACATCACAATCCTTCCGCTGCGATGCAGATATCTACCTTGATGCTGTGTGTGCGCTGCAATGCTCTTTCTCCATGGTGGTGAGAGGTTGATGAGGCTGCATAGCAGGCCATCCAGGGTTTCGGGCAGCCCAAGTGGACTTGTTGTCGGCAGGCTTAGCAATGGTGATTTTGCTGTTGCGACTGCTAGACACACTGCTGTTAGGACAGCTACTGAGAACAGTCACAGCAGGTACCGAAGTTACATTCGAAGGGGTGGACTTAGGTGCAGAGGTCATCTTTGGAGTCGCAGATGACTTGAACTGAGGGATTGAAATGGCCAAGAGGGCTGGGTCCACCACTGGATAACCATCAGATGTGTGGAGGGCCATCAAAGGCTGTGGAGCCAGTTGCACTGCATCAGGAGGAAACAGCATGTGAGAGGGGTTCTGGTAGTCATATGAAGTGAGTGGAGGCAACGTTGGACATGCCAGGTCACTGCAATAGTCAAAGGAGACTGGAGGGAAGTTGAAAACATAGCCATCCATGCTATTGGTAAATTGTCAATGCACAGCTGAATTCTGAACAGTGCACCGCACCTCCAAATCTTGGAAAACAAAATAAATTTTTTGACAGCATGATATTGAGTGAATGACATTGGCCTGCCCTGTCATTGAAACAATCAGACAATCATGCACTACAGTGATAGCTTGATATAACACCATGCAGACCAGTGGGGGTAGCATAATATGTTAGAAAGATGTATGATTATCGACTATACTTACCATTGCTAAGGCCAACACTGCACTTGCCTGGGCAGCCGAAATACTGGTATGGCAAGTACCACGTTGCAGTCTCTACAGGTTAACCAGAGGGTGGTGCTACCTGATCAGAACCAATCCTTCAGATTGGATGGCAATGGTGGGGATGTTTTGAGGATTGGGTGTGAAATCATCTAATAGATTTCTAGAAACTAGGCTTCAAGGGTCAGCTGTGGTAGATAATAGTAGACCATACAAGTTACCTGAATCATTCAGCTTCACAAAAAAAGGTTAGGATGACAGTAAGAGAAGACAGGCACACAGAAAAGACAGACATGTGACAGTAGATGCACTGATGCAGTGTAGCGCTTCTGCGTCATTGCATAGTCATGGGACAAAATGCTAGGTCTGAGATCTGAGATGTCAAGCAGTACTTGCTATATTTCTGGTAGTTAGTAAAACGTTGCGTGGTCATGTGACCTAGAGAAAATTGTAGGCCCAAGTCATCTAATAGTGGTACCTATGTACTACATATTTCCAGTATCTTTGCCATTGCTTCCAAGTTACACCAGGTAAGCTGCATATACTACCCTGTAGCAACTAATCTTACTTCCTTACAGCTAGGATGTTGGTGCTTGTACATGGGAGCAACATGAACTGTAACAAAAAAAACAAGCAATGTGCAGCCACTGAATGTTGGCTATTGAAGCCAGGGTACAGAGGATATTCTGTATGTTACTTGATAATTAGTTTAACTCCAGTCTTCAGAGTGTGAGATGAGCAAAGAGAGAAGGCAAGATTCCATGCCACCAGGTAGGCTGGCTAATATGATCAATCTTGAGTATCTGTGCTGATCAATACATGCTTGTAGGAACAGGACTAGGTGAGTACCCACCCCCAGATATGTCCATATATTAACTTTGTCATTAGGAAGCACACCATGGAGAATGAAGCTACTATGTGTGGCCCAACATTGACCAGCACAGATGGAGATTCCCTGGACATGGAGCCCAGCTCATACCTACACCCTTCAGCACAGTTGGAACTCCCACTGCTTGAGAAAATCAGGCAGCTCATCGTGGATTGGCAATCCAAATGGGGTGTAGAGTCAACCTGGCCCAAGAAGTTTCATGAACAACTGAAGTATGCACAGGGCAGGGGCTGACATGCAACTGACACTTTCTTTTTGCAATGTGAGACCCACATTTAGTGTTGCCTCGGTTCGGTTCAGAGGCCCAAACTGTTCGGGATTGAGCAGCTTAGTCAGCGAAAAAAGTACCCACAATTGTAGCCCCATATTCAAAACCCCCAAATCAAAAAAAAATTATATTAATAGCTAGTAAATTGAGCGAGCTACGGCCAATGGCTTGAGGCGGTTTGGCGAACTGTGGCAACACTACCCACATTGAAGGTGGGAGACAACTTCTTTCGCTTTAAGGAGTACAACACGCAAAGGCTTCAGGGGTACAGGGTACAAAGTTGCGGACTTGTATGAACAGGTTTTTGACTTGCTCACATCTTTATTGACTGAACTACGCTTTTTCGAAGTTAAGTTAGATGACTATGCACCTATATACCCTCTGTCTTGAATCTCCGAAGCTCATTACTATTTTACTATGTAGTCCCTTTGTATACAATCCATATGCACACAATCCACACCTGAGATCTGAAGTGCAATGCTTCCCCTCAGCTCTCCTTCACTCCAAGTCTTGCTACTGCTCAGCTGAATAGGAATTCCATATACAATGAATGCATAAACATTCTATGTTTGAACTCTGATGTGTGATACAAGCCAATAGTGAAGGTGATAGTGAACCCATTCGCTATCAACCAGTATTCACCATCAGCATCACTGAAAACGAACTCTAGTAGTATGTACATGACATTGTTACGACTGTTAGTCCCTCTACTGTCTAGAATCTGCTGTCCAATGCTTTGATCTTACATTATGTGTTGTGGTCATGGAATATACTGGTCTAGCATATCAAACTGGTCAATGCCATTCAAGCATGAATTTTTGATTATGCATTCAGCTGCACTCTTCATATACAAATTCTGCACTCAGCATCAGTACTTACGACCTCAGACCAGACATTTAACGCTCAGGTGATACTTATGCAAATCAAAATGGAAATTTGTGTTCATTGGTAGACATTGAAGGCGGGCAGAGGGACATTGGCATTAACTACTATATACTTAACTACTACTCAACACAAGATGAAGGTCAAGCAGCACCATGGTCACATTCAACAAAAGCAAATTTCTGTAAGGACATGAGACTCACTGGCTACCAGTGGGATTGAGTTGAACTTGGCTAAGCACATCCATCAAGTCATCCACTTCAGCCCAGTAGGATCATTCACCTTCACTAAGAGCAGGTGAGGGCATATGCAGTACCATGGGCCAGAAGGGTCCACCAGGGGTAGGAATTGCATGGAGCTCACCCTTGTTATAAGCCACTGTATAGTCTGTGAGGGCCTGCTGGAAGGTCTTACACTTGTAGTAAACTGCACCACTGATTTCAAGAACCTGCAGTGCAGCATCTTTCCTAGGTATTTGAAATCAGGGTCAACAGAGGATGGAAATGATGAAACACTAATATTACCACATGTAGAATATGCCAACCTCTTGCCCAACAATAACGAGGTAAAACCCCTCTGGCTTGGAGGTTGGCTCTGAAAGATCCAATGGGTGGGGAATGACAGCAACATGAGATGTTGATGCACAAGGTACTGAAGGGTGGGAGGCAACAAGAGTCAGAGTAGGTTTTGATTTGTGAGGGGTCAGTGTGCTTGGGGGCGATGGTAGGGTGGTAGCAGGGGTGATGGTAGCAACTGGTGATTGTGTAACTGCCTGACTGCAGTGTTGACGAGGCCAGTGGCATGCCAGCAGCCCTGCATAATGCCATGCATGGCATTAATGCCACACCCATATGTATGTATGGCTTTTCTCACAGTCAAGAGTGGCAGGCAGTGTGTTGCCACATTGCAGCATTACAGTAAGATACTACTGGTACAACACAATACATGCAGATTGAAAACATGGATAATACACATTCAAGTTTGTGAGATGACTGCTGCTGTCATGCTATCCAATCCAGGATCATCATCTGGCACTCCTTCAGCATCTAATTCCACAAGCTCATACAACTCCAGCTCTTCCTGCAGTCCTCACATTGCCACAGTCTTTGTAATTGCCAACCAATGAGGATTAGAGAACTCAAAGAGTTCAGAAAGTTTGAGCTTTTCAAAAGGCAGTATTGATTCTTCATCATACCCAGCATCATTTGCACTTGTGATGAGGCAGCTAGTGATTTCAGTGATTGTCATATCATGCTCTGCCACTGTGGCTGTGGCTGTGGCTGCCACTGTATGGTCTGCAGTTGGTCCTGGGTCATCATACTCACTGTTAACTGCATTATCAGTATTGGCTTGGGGAGAGGATGGGGATGGCTGCAGTTGTGGTTCCAAAGAGGTGGTGCTTGTTGCAGCCTGAGGGGTAGTTGAGTCTGCAGATTGCAAGCCTGGCTTGGGTCCAGTGGAGTATGTTGTAGCATGGAGCTTTAATCTGTGTTTTGCCTGCCCACTCCATGCATGCTCATCCTGGAGGTGCAACTGTAGTTCAGCAAGTGAAGTCATTGCCTCACTTTGAAGTCATGAATGGAGGCGGGTGAGTGTTAGCCCAAACATGCTGAACAGACATTCACATGACACAGAATTAGCACAGATTGCAAATAACCAGAATGCAACTCTTTGCAGGGGGGTCTTTTCACCACCACCATACTGCATCCCTTCATACATTGCAAGAGGGTCAGGGTGCTCCAGCTAATTCAAGTTGATTGTTAGTAACTGGAATATGAATATATTAGTAGGAAAAATAATCAAAGTCCACACCTTTTTTTCTGCTTCACATTGCACATTTTCAACCCAAGGTGCAAAATTTGTATATGTACCTTTGTTACCAAGGTAGTCCTGCAACTCTGTGAAGAGTTCATGTGGAGGTGAAGACCCAAAAAATCATGTCCAAAGTTTGCAGATCAGAGCAAATATCCCAGCAAGATTTAGCTGGGGTATTTTTGCAAATGGTGCTATCTTGTAGATGGGGTTCAGGACCACAGCTGCAATATAGACATCTTGGTCACAGTTTTTCCAATGTTTTTCCAGGCTATCCAGGACTGTTTGAATCAACTCCTCACACTCCATGGCAGCAAAGAGCTGGTTCTCAGGGTCTGCCTCAAGTAGTTTGGAGTACTCCACATATAAAAACCCCATAAGCAGTAGTGATTGATCAACTCAGAAGTGGGCCATTTGGGTGATGGTTGATGCAAATGCCAATGGTTCAAGAAGCTTCTGATTCCTGCAAGATAAAAATTAGCATACTGCATGCCACAATCTTGATATGAAATAAAGACACACATTTCATTTTGATACCAGAAGGTTGGATTTTTAATAAGCCTCAGCATCTTTTCTGCCTTCTGTTTTGACCTAGCATCCCCTGTAATGATTTGCCACTGAGCTTCAAGTCAGCTAAGTTCTTGGTCTGCCATAATTGTCAATGTGGCTTTTAGTTCCATGAGCTGCTGCATTGCCAGGTAGTGAGACATCCATCTTGTGAGAACAGCTTGGGTAACAGTCAGGACAACACGTTCACCAACAGGTTTTGTAGCATTGAGAGCTATCTGGATATCACAGATGGCTGCAAGCACAATGGTTTTTCTGTGAAGCCATGTAATCAGCTCAGTAGCTTGCTCAGCACATGCTGTGAATGAGTTTGAACACTTCAAGAAGTCACCAACCACCAGATTGACCTGACAAAAAAGTTACAAGTGTCAGCACTAAAGTTTAGATAATAAACAGCTTCATTACACTGACCTGGTGGGCTTGACAGTCTACAATAACAAATTTAGGAAATGCTTGGTGGAGCATTCTACATGCCTTCCAAGACTCCCCAGATGCATCTGATGTGACTGCAACAATATCCACCTGCCAATTCTTCTCAACATCCTCAATCACATCCACCAAAATTTTGTACAGATTATCTGCAGTTTTTCGTTCTGCAGATGCATCATGCACATGAACAGTATGCACCTGTAATCAAGACATGTCAATGACAGCCTAGGTCATGAAGGGAGTTCTAGCAGAAAATACCTCATGCCTTGATGTTGTCAACATAAATGCAATAAAATGATGGAAGTTGATGCCTGACCACCCATCATACTGAAGAGTGCCCTCCAAGCCCTGAGAATGATTCTTTGCCTCTCGACGAAACTTTGCAACCTCCATGGGGATCCAGTGGTTTGCCAGACTTTGCCTCTTTACTGGCTCAGCCTGAGGGATAAACTCCTGCAAAAATCCTAACCACTCCAGATTCTCAACCCAACTGAAAGGAAAACCACATGAAGCAGTAATCCATGCCATGTGAGCACCAAAACAGGCCCTGTCAGCATCTGTCCAAGGCCAGCTGCCAAAAGCAGATAGTGGCACTGATAGATTCAAAGTTGATGGCTGGCGGGAGATAGATACACACTGCAATGGTGATGGGCTTGGGGCAAATGACAACAGTGCAGGTGAATGTCAGAAGTCACTTGGATAGCATGCAGCTGGCATGATAAGTCCCAGGGGTAGGGACTCATTGGCTGGTGTGGATATGGACAATTGTGGCATTGATACAAAATTTGTAGGTGCTGGATTATTCATAGTGCCAATCACACCAGTGTTGGATGAAGAGGGCCCAGCTGCAGCCTGATTTGACTGTGGCAGTGGGGTAAACATAGGTGCGGGCAACTGTGGGTTACCTGGTGGAAATTCACTCAGTGCTGCTATGCATGGGGCAGTGGGTGAGTTCGTAAGTAGACGCTGTTGTACACATGCAACTTGAGCTGCATCCCAGACTGCAGCTGGGACATTCTGGCATTTCCAGAGATGCCAGAGCATGGTCTCAGTTCACCCTGTCAACCACTGCTTGTTTGGGTCAGAGTGCGAGGCTGACCACACTGATCAGTGGTATCAGTAGTATCACTCTACTGGGGCCTTTCAGCCTGGCAGTGTCTCGAGTACTTACACCAATCAAGAACAACTGCTTCACCCCGAATCTCCTGACATACTCCCATGCATATCTCATCACGATCTTGTGCAGCTTCCTGGCTAATCCACACAGGGAGGCAACCTGTACACATCACCTTTGGTTTACCATCACCACTCTTTGCATCTGGGTTTGCAAGGGATTCTCTTACCCGCTCTTTGAAGCCTGGATGGTCAACAAAGCAGTCTTGCCACCAGCTTCGGCTAGCACCTTTTGGCATCATAGTTCAGTGAGTGGGGGATGCTGGGTTGAATACTATCTGTGCTGTCTATCACTATCAGTCAGCTATGCACTACATTTCCTAAAAAAGCAGTGGCAGTGCTAATGCCATGCCACTGTGTCCAATGCCATGGTCTGCCACAGGTATGCCACTGTATGTGGCAACTGGCAGTCATGGCATGCCACTGACCTCGTCGCATCAGGAAAATTTTAATGAAATGATAATGTTATATAAGACTTTATCTACCCTGTAAAGCCCTATAAGGTATATCATAATGACATACACATTGGTAATGCTATATATTCTCTGGGAGCCTTGGCAGTATAGGTCAAAAGTAATCATTTAGGTAGAGTGGATCATATGTATCAGAATGTGAACAGTAGATCATATATGTCTTTCATTATCAGACATTACCAGCAGTTGTCATTGACACCACCAACAGCTTAAAATAAAAATTGCTATAGCAAACTTCAATTGAACATATCAATCATGATATTACAAGAAAGCATTTTCATTCAATATCAAATACATAATGAGTACCTACTGAGTACACTACTAAGTATGATGAACTACTTAAACCTCCAAAAAAGCGAAAATAAAACAGAGAAAGACACTTACAGATGACTTCACACAAGGCTACACTTACCTGGATATGAACCCTAAGACTTAGAGTCTTAGAGTGACTCTTGCCCTGAGGTAGAACTCAGAGACAAGAGTGAAGAAGAGAGAGAAGGGGAGAGAGGGTGAGTTTATATAACATGTACTATACAGTCATTACAAAGACATTCCCACACTTGTGGCTGGGGAAGAGTTGTTCAAATGATCATAAAATGACATAGATGACAAGACTAGATATTGATGATCAAAGTGAAATCAGACTGAAAAGAATATTGTCATTCATATCATGATGATATTATCTGATGAGCAATTATAATGTACTGTCAATTACATGGCATTATTATATATGACATATCAGCTCTTGTCATCATTATATCATGATGATAAAAGTATTGTAATTCTTATATCAGGCCTATATGCAGTTGACCACATAGTAAAATGTCTGCCAGGTTATCTAATGCATTATCTGACTACTATCATTATGATTTGTAGATGATCATGCCTTATACACCATTATCCAATTCATATCAGACAGATAACTACTTACCATAATTAACTGGGAATACCAGCACTTCAAACCCCCCCTGATGACTCAACACTGCCTGACTGCACCTTTGCAGACTCCTGAGAGTGGTCATGGTAGAGTGAGTACAACATTTCACAATGCTCTTGACCTTGGTTTCCATAGTCCCTTCATGAGTCATCGTCACTGTTGTAGTGCACATTGTAAACTCAGTTGATGGGGACCTGGGGGATATACCTGAGGTCTCCTGGGGTGAAAAGAGTGGTCAGTTCAACCTGAGGGGACTGGTGCTTGGATGGTGCCAGAGAGATTGATGAAATGACTGAAAATGTGCCCTATAACTCCCAAGAAGTCAAGATAATCGTCCACTGAGCATCTAATGAAGGAGAAATAATTCTTCTGAAGGCTCTGGTAGTGACTTGTCTTATTGTTCTTCTAAGTAAGTACAAAGTATTCGAAGTCACGTGTGGCTTACGTAAGCCACAACGTGACCACACATTACTCAAAATGCTAAGTAAAAGGTAGAGGAAAAGTATAGTAACAAAAACTAAAGTAGAAACAATGAAATAAAGAAATTTACCTAGTAGGGAGTTTACTCTCCCTACAACATAACCATCTCTTGAGTATCTTGCTCCATAGATACCATTTCTTGCCAGTTACCATCATCTAACAGAATGTCAAAACCACTGCTAAAAAGATTAGTCTCATGCCTACCTTTGTCACTTGATACCATAGTCAAACCACCTAGCAGGTCACTGCTAAGAATACTTAATGACAAGTGTACTATCGATGACAGATAAGCAAGCAATAAGTCTTGACTATGCACTGTAGGGAGGGAAGCCTCCCTACTAGGTGAATTCCTTTATTTCATTGTTTTTACTTACTGTTTTGTTTTTACATTTTTATTCTACTTTTTGACTTAGTATTTGGACGAGTTTGGCTTATGTAAGCCAGACTCGTACTTAGGATGTACTGTACATACTTGGACTAATAACAACCCTGTTACTAGAGATGAGAAGATGAGAAGACGAGCCTGAGGGACTCGGACTATTATTTCTCCATTATCAGACCTTCATTAGACATTATCTTGACCTTCTTGGGACTTTAGGGCGCATTCTAAGTCTTTTCTCCCCTCTCTGACTCTGTACCAGGCAATCCAAGTCCCCCTGGGTCGAACTAGGACCCACTTTCCAAAGGGAGGCCAATAGGTATCTCCCCTCACACTCATTACTCAAACCCTTCAGCGCTAGTGTCACATGGTCATTGAAAGGAACAAAGGTTCCAGTCAATGGAATGACACACCAAAAAGCAAGTTATGGCCAGGCGAGCAGTGCATGGTTGCTCGCACAAGTGCAGAAGCTTGACATCTTCATGAACATGCTGCATCCAGACCCATGTTGACCAGGTTGCAGGGGTTACCTGAACTCTCCATGAATTGGCCAGCCCAAGAAAAATTGCTGAGCAGTCTGCACACACAGCAGAGCACAAACAAGAGCAGCTAAGAGGTAACCTGTTGTTGTGGTAAAAAGAAAACAGCTCACCTTTGACAGAGATGACTGTAACTGAGAGGCATGCACTTGAGGTGCTGTGAGATCTGGCATTGAATAATGTGGTCAATGAGCCAGTAGGCGACAACTATGAAAGTGACGGGTATGGTGAAATGATCCTTGATGGAACAGAGCCTCTTGATGTTAGTCACACTGGTGGTGAGTTCCAGGAACTCACTAGAGGGTTATTAGGCAACTTCTGGACAAGGTAAGAGCTCACAGTGACTGGGTTATAATGGCTGACTGCTCTCAGCACCTCTGAGAGGGTCAGAGTGAAACATCTGGATTATTGTACCTTTCAGGATTGTTCTACTAAACAGACAGCTGCATTCAGTGTACAAGTGGGTGCAATGGCAGAGGCTTACATGGCCTGGTCCTTGAAACAGAGAGGCGCAGGTGGCAAAGGATTTTTTGATTTGGATGAACAATGTACACGGGAAGAACAACAGAAGAAGTGTGATGGTGTGGATACTAAGCTGCTCAGCGTGCTTGTGCTGGACATATTTTGTGGGTAAACCTAATCATTGTTGCATGTGCAGGTACTCATGGCATGGTAGGTGCTGAGAAGACTTCTATTACTGTAGGGCCCACTGATCATTACCTAACTTCAGCTCTCATGTGCCATGGTTTGATCCCATGTTCTCCTATTGTCCCAAAGGTTGCTGTTATGATACGGGCTCTCAACCTGTACCACACTGCCTGTCAGCACTGCCCCCATCTCTCAATACAAGCATATGCCAAATTGCTTTGCGACATGCATGGGGTTCATCCATGATAAATCTGATCACCTGAATACTTATCCCTGAGTCAGGTTCCATTTCACAATCACTGCTGGTGTGTCACATCCATGACACATGACTACCGTCTGGGTTGAACTCTGGATAATGTTGGATAAGTTCTAGGCCTTCAGTACTCCATTCCATGATGGCACTCCATCCTATTCTTGTTCCCTGTCCTTTGTTCCATTTTGTGCCTTCTATATTTAGTAATAGTTTCCCTCACTTCGGTTTAGTTACTGTTCCAGTGTTTTATAACTAATCATCCTGCTTTCTGGCTAACCAGTGACTACCAGCTCTGCTTACTAATACCTTACTAATACCCTCAGTCATCTGCACTGCTCTCTGGTAGTCCATATGTTCCGGACATTGCCTTTGAATGTTCTCTGTAGTATAAAAGTCCTGTACATACTTCGTTACACCTCAGTTCAAATATCAACGAAGATACTCTTTGATCTCACTTGATTCCAGTAACTCCCTGGATAGTTCTGACTCTGGAACTCTGCAAGTCTAGTATACAAAGTTGTGTACTAAACTCTGACATTCCAGACTTTTGACCTAACATCACTCCCCGACCTTGGACCTTGGAGACCATGGAGAACTGGTCTTGACATGAAGGAGCCATATGCTTCTTTGACTGGAGAAACTGAAACAACCACATATGATTTTTCAAGCCTGACAACAGACCTGAGACGACCAAAGAAAGTCCTCCTTGATGTCAGACTGACAAGGAGAACTCACTGTCCCAAAGTGATAGGATGGGAGGTCATGGACGAGGGAGGGATGAACCAGGAGGCTTCAGGGTGAATGCTAGTGGGGATTCCTGGCAAGTACTCATAGTTATTCTCCCTGGTGAAGGGGATGAGTGAAGAGATTGTTGAAGAGGTGGCCATTACAATAAAAAGTGGCAAAATGGGCATTTGTTGGCAGAAATGATGCAGAAAATTGTGGAGGGTGAGGATTGTCACCAAACTTGGTAGGCAGGACTGCATGGCCAAGAGCTTTCTGTGAGCATGGGAATGATGTCGATATCTTTAGAAATGACTGAGATATTCGAAAAACTGGAACCCCATAAACTGGTGCTTGAAAACTTTTATTTGGTGCTTGAGTGGTTTCTTCCCTAACATTAAGGGTGGTTCTTGTGCAACGGATGACTGCTAGATGTTCCAGTCATTCTGTGCATTAGGGCTAGGCTTCTCCATTCTTCATCATTCAGCTTTGGGTCCATGCTCATGTTGCCAAACACCTTTGGTGCATGACATCCGCCAGCAACAAGAAATGCAATCATCCCCAATTGCGACCAGAGTAGCAGACCCAAGTGGGCAAAAAACAAAAGAAAGAAAAAGAATCTGAAAAGAACAGCTGGAGATAGATGAAAAAAAAAAAGGTGAAAGAAATCATGAGAATTCATCAGAGCCGTAAGCATTACTCTCATTCTCGTCATCTTTGTCATCATCGTCATTGCTTTGCTCGTCACCTCCACTGGGGAGGATATCTTCAGGTAAAGGAGTGGTGCAGGAACAGCAGGGGACAAGTTGGAACGCAGCAATGCCTCATCTAGAGACAGTGCCATCCAGTTCTTTGAGGACATAGGAACCTCCCTTGGTGTGACAGACAACTTCATAGGGACCAAGGTAACATGGTTTGGATTTTCGATCAAGCTCCTTCTCAACCTGGCTATTGCGAACAAAGACAAGGTCTCCAGGCTGGTATGAGGACTTTGCAAGGCATAGGGCATACTTTCTTTTGAACTGATCCTTGGACTGCAGATGTGACTTCTGTAGGGTAGTGAAGGCAGCATGGATATTGTCCTGTCTCTTCTCCAACTGGTGAATGTGAAGTGAAAGAAGCTCCTCTGAGCTCATTCCTGAATAGAATCCTTCAACAAGATATGTAGATTCAAAGAGATCAAATGGGAGGATGGGATCAAGACCATGGAGGAGGAAGTAGGGGCTGAATCCAGTAGACTGTTGAGTTGTAACCTTGTCTGCAAAGAAAGCATGATGGACCTTGGTAGGCCAGAGGCTGAGATCACCTTCACAGGCTTTAATGATAGCTTCTCAAATGATGAAGTGTCCTCACTCCACAACTCCATTAGCTCTCGAATTATAGGGTGAGATGCGAATCTGGGGGATGGAGTAGCGTTGCATGAGTTTTTTGAAAGCACCCTTGACTTCACTGCCATTGTCGGTGACAATCTGGGAGACAGTTCCATAATGACAGAGGATTTCTTCCCAAAAGAACTTGGCAAGATTATCTGCATTGGCATGTCTAAGAGCACATCCTTCAGCTGCAAGGGAAAGATCATCTCGAGCAGCAACAAGATAGTGGTAGCCACAAGCTTTGGGCATGAGCATGATGTCAACATAGACCTTCATGAAGATTCTGGGGGATGCAGATATAGTGATGGGGATCTCAGTCTTATGAGTGCTGCAAATTTGGCATTCATGGCATGAGCGAACATGATGGGCAACATCCTTGTACATCTGAGGCCAATAGAAGCGCTCTCTGACCATCTGAAAGACTCCAAAGACTCCTCTATGACTGAGCTCTTCATGGGCTTGGTTCAGTATCTGTGCATGGAGATCTGGGTCGAAGATAACTTTGACAGGGGTATGGGAACCTCGGCATTTAAAGAGATGGCCTCCATGAAGGAAGAACTGCAAGGATCTGCAAATGAACTGCTTTTGAGAGGTGTTGGAAGGGAATGTGGGAAGTTTGGTGGTGTGAAGGAAATGTAGGATTCAGCGTAAAAGGGTGTCTTGGGTGGTATCATCAGAAAGGAATGATGGGAGTGTCATGGCATCATAGGAAAGGGGATGAGTCTCTGTAAAGAAAAGAATGTTCTCTAACCAATCATTGGCCTCTTCTGCATCAATATGACCCTCCTCATAGTCTTCCTCAGTAGGTTGACATCAAGAGAGTGCATCAGGACCACAGTGCTTGAGAGCCAGTACATGGATCAACTTGAAGTCAAAGAGGAGTATACCTTCGATCCAGTGATTGATCATTGCATTTGGCTGAAGATCTGGGTCATTGAGCATACCCTTGATATACTTGGCATCAACTTCAACCCATAGATGATGAACACCATAAAGATGGAGGCAGTAGTGATGTAATGCTCTGAAAAGACCATAAAGTTCAAGTTTAGGCTGGCTGTAGCATGATTCTCATTCATTGATAGGGAGTGAATCATAGTGTGCAGGGCATTTGTGACCTTGTGAGTCATACTGGGAAAGAATGAATCCTATGGTGACATTGCTTGTGTCAACAGCAAGAACAACAGGGGAGTTGGACGAGTAGTTGATAGGGCAAAGGGCAGGAGCAGTTGAAACAGCATGCTTCAGAGAGTCGAACACCTCCTGTTGGGGCTCTCCCCACTCAAATGGAGCATTCTTGTGATAGAGGTCAACCAGAGGCCGAGCCAGCTGCGAGTAGTTCGCAATCCAGATACGAACAGTACCACAGAGGCCTAGGAATGACTGTACATCTTTGGGCATAAGGAGCATTGGCCAATTTACGATCTTCTTCACCTTGTTGTCATCAGGGGAACAACCATGAGGATGGCACTCTTGGCCAAGAAAGATGACACGAGGATGGCAGATCTGAGATTTAGAACCGGAAAACATTCCACCAGCATGAGCAAACCAATGTATGGTCCGATGTATGTCAATGGCATGTTCCCAAATGAAGCGTCGGATGCTGGGGTTCCTGGGTAACATTTTGGCATGGCCATTGGCATCCTCATAGCATGTAGCTGGGCCTTTGATAGGTAGATCATCGATGAAAATGTTGGCAATGTGAGGGATTTCATCTTGGAGAATGAATGCTGTGCAACTCTGGAACTCTGATGGTGAGTTGGTGTAGCCTTGAGGCATGGCAGTATGGTGTAGCAAGCCAAGCAGCATCAGGAATGAGGTAAGATCTCAGCTATTGGGGTGAAGTTGGTGTGCATCGAAGCCAGAGAATAGATCAAAGATGGTATAGCATTGGCAGCCAGCAAATGGCTCCACAAAGTCATCCAAGATAGGTGGGATGCCAGCGTCTTGAATTGTAACCTTGTTTAGAGGCTGCAGATCATGGACAATTTGGATCTTTCCATTCTTCTTCATGATGCAAAACCATCTCGAGCAGTAAGATGACTGAGCCGGTTCATATAGTCCGGCTGCAATCTTATCCTGAAGAAGCTGTATGACTTGGTCTTGGATACTGGGGGGGATTGGAATGTTATGATATTCCCATGGTTCATGGGGGAGGACAGGGATTATGTAAGGTGTGAAGTAGTCAGATCTGAAATTGCCTTCATCAGCAAAACAGTTTGTGACTGTGCAGTGCTGTACAGCCACCACAGAGTCCCACAGTGTGACAGGAAGGCCCCCCTCTGTACAGTGCTGCACAGTGGCTGCCAACTCATTAAGTACTACATTTCAGACATCAAATGTATTTTAGTATGAGTGTACATGTCCTAAATACATAGTTCCATACATTGGAAGTGCAGAAAATGGTGTATTTAGAGCAGTATTTGCTCTGGAAAGTTGAACTGTGACACTGTAGTGACTGTGACCCTGTCCCAAAAAGACTGTTTTGCTGATGTTGTTCCAATTCATCAAAGGCTAGTGCACGTTCATTTAGCTTCACAATGTGGCAAAAAAGTTTTTCCTCTTCTGGCCACAGGAAGTTGTCAGCATTTAATTTCATGGAGTCCAAGCATTCCCTGGTAAGCTTCTTCATGGGAATGAAAGTGGGGGGGTGAGGCAAGAGTGGAATAAGTGATTTGAGGGGGTCTTCTGGGAATTGGCGATGAACATGTGTGTCTTCTGGATAAACGCCTGGCACAGGCTTGACCTGGTGGTCAACATGTTTATAAGCACCATATACCAAGTGTACACTGTTGTCGTCTGGGTTTTCTGTATCTGTAACAAGAGAGCATCTAAAACATAGCAAATCAAGGAAATCAGAGAAAGAAAAAAAGATTTTTTGTGGCTTTTTGTTATTTTGAATAGATAGCAAGTCTGAGAATGTCAGGGGTCTGGATGGCAAAGGAGAACATGAAACATTGCAGTAAAAGGATTTTTCGAAGCATTGAAGCGAAGAGAGCATAGTAGGTGGTGGTGCAGGAGTATCAGAGCAAAGAATTGTCTGTGGATTTAGGAGTTTAATGACTTCTCAGTCAAAGTGAGCAGAACAAGAAGTACAAGGAGAAGCATATGAAGGGAAGGAGAAACCATAAGTAAAATCAGAAAATTCAGAAAATAGACTCATCAGAGGGCCAGGATGAAGTCTGAAATCAAAAGGAGTTGGAACCAAAGATATCCTGGTAAAGTTGGCAAGTGGTACTGATAGTTGGTGTATTGGAGGGAGTAGGGGAGTAACTTGGGTAGGAAATGGCTTCAAATGGGGGTGGATGATGACTGGCTGAAACATGATTGATAGCATGGGCAAGGAGGGGAAGACCAGGTGGGGTGTAGGATTGTGACACATCAACAGTGCTAGATGAGTCTCCTAGCTCGTTTACCTCTGGGTCTTGGAGTTGAGCTACCCATCCTGTCAAGGTACGATGCAGGGAAACCTGGTTATAAGATCCTGGCATGGCAATCTTCTCTCCATTGTCCATAATGTCGGGGGCATGTCCAGGGTCTGGAGGTGGTGCTGGCATGATGAGTGCATGATTGGGATGATGGAAACAGGAGTTAGCACCCAGTTCAAACATGTCTGATAGAATGGGAGACAGAGTGGCAGGAAGATGGTCAAAATGTGATGATGGGTGATGGGATGCTTTGACATATGGGGGACAACCAATGATACTTATGAAAATGAGGAGGTCTGGACCTTCTTCATCTGCTTCTTCCCTTATAATCCTGTTGATGAACTGGCATCCTTGGAAAATGGGGCCTAACTTGAGAACCTCATCTTCTCCAAGACCATCAGGCAAGGATACATGGTTAGTTGAAGTAAGATGCAGCATCATCTCACTGAAAGATATGGATTCTCCAGGTAAGTCATCGAACATTTCAGAGGTGACACAATGAGAGGTGCAGTGAAGGGGGCAGGAATCTGATAAATCAGGATCAGGGGGTGGATCATCAACCTGAAACAGGAGTGAAGGCTCAGATGAGTCGGTTGGAGGCACTTCGAGATAAGTGGGTTCAATAGGAGGTGAAAGCGAGGGATCTTGGCCTTCAAGGGACCTGGTATTTAACTGCGAATGAGGGGATGGAGGATCTGGATTATCAGGAGGATCAGGGGATAGGATGGGATCGTTGGGAGGTGGACTTTGATCTGCAGGATCAGAGCAAGGATTGGGATAGAAGCGAACATAAGCAGAGCCACTGAATTTGTCATGATCATTCCATGGGGATCCAGGAATGCACTGCACAAAGTAGGTATGCAGTAAGAGGAAGTCCTGATAGTAGTGGTCATCCTGATCAATGCCTCTCTGACCAGCAAGGGCATAATCTGAGTCAAAGTAGACATGGAAGAAGTTAGGGTATTGATGAGTAAGTCCTGTGAGAAGTGCAGTGAGGGACTGACACTCTTCCCTCCTAATCTGATGTCGAAGCACAGCAACAACAGGATCATCTCCCAGTCCATTCAATTCAGTGGCCTCTAACTCCTCAGTGAGTGCATGCAGAAGGTTCGAAGGCGAAGGGCTGGATGGTGGGGCAACAGTGATGATAGGGATGGGATGGAATTCTGGAAGTCCAAAGGTGCCATCTATGCCATCTGAGGTCGAGTTTGGATACAGGAGAGTCAATGTGGGTGTCTCAGAAGGTGGTGAAGGTGGTGCAAAGGTAATAGGTGATCCACTAGCAGGAGAATCAGGTGATGACTGTCCTGTGAAGGTCCCAGTGTCTTCTTCGAAGCTAGAAGGCTGGAGAGTAGCCATGAGGGTAGTAGCAGTCAGTTCAACAAGCCCTTCAGTGACACAGAGTTCGAGGGGATGATCTTTGTCAGATCCAAAGACTATGAAAGTTGCAGAACCTCTCTCAACGATGCTGACAGCATTCCCATGTGCCCAGGGGCATCCTAGAAGCAAATCAAAGCCTGCATCGATATCAGGGGCAACAAATAGATTGGCCCAGGTCCTGGCAGCACCACAGAAGAGTGGTACATCTTTGATTAGACCAGTGAGCATTGATACTCCACCATTGGCATCTTTCATATTGATGCTTCTTGAAACATTGATGGGCATCTGAATGACAGATCGTGCTATACTTGATTTGACCACATTAAGAGTGGAGCCTGAGTCGATGACAGCTGTCACCTGTCGACCATTACAGGTGAGATTAATTGTGATCAAGGGACTAGATGTCAAAGTGAGATAAGATGCGATTGGAGGTGTCCCATCAACAGCTCTAACTGATTGAATGATGGGTTGACACTTGTACCTGATGAGTTCCTGAAGATGATGGGATACATCCCTTGATGCTCCAATAACTTCCCCCAATGAAAGAGTCATAGGGGTAGCTAGAATGTGGTCCACAATGGCCTTTGGGTCTGCAGACTGAGATAGTGGTGAAGTCATGGCATCAGTAGGCTTGGATTTCCTCCCCTTGTCAGCAGGGGAGTCAGAGGCTTGATGCGAAGGTTTATTGATGGATTCATCCTCCATGATGGCATCATCATCATTCCCATCAAAGCCACAATGATGGACATTGACAGGGACAAAGACAGGGGCCTGTGGCGCAGTGATGGTGGCATGTGGCTGTGTGACAGGTGTCAGATCAGCTCGCTTTGATGGCTGAAGGATAGGGGCTGATGGGGGATCGACAGTGGCTGATGATGGCTTAATAGGTAGCTGGGGCTGATTGACAGGTGTCGATGAGGTAGATTGCTTTGGAAATTCTCTCTCTTTGCCTTTCCCATGTGACCGAGGTGGGAGGAGCACTCCATCGAAGACTTCCCTGTGCTTATCCTTCAAGATTTTGGCATTTCTTTCTGCAGCAGCAACAACAGCTTCATCTTCCAATTCAAAGATCTCTGCTCTGAGATATTCATTGGCTTCTTCATGGATAACAAAGTGGACAGTATTGGTGGGTTGGGTCGCATTCACAGATCTCTCATAAGCCTGAAGGATTGTTTCATCTCCATTCCTATAGATGTGCTGCCCATTGGGATATATGACTCAATGGTTGTCATCTCTTGCCAATGAACCTTTCTTGACAAGATCATTGATTGCATTGCAGCTATCTAGGCCATGTCCAGTGACTCCACAGCCAAAACAGATGACGGGCTTGCTTGGGGGATGTGCCTGGGATGAATTTGGACTGATAGGGGGTGCAGTGGAGCTAGGAACAGGGGTGGAGTGGAGTGCTGGGGGATGAATCACCTTTGCAGCATCGGGATCCATCTTGATGGCTCAATAATAGAGCAATGAGTAATCAGGATCATTTAAGGACATATGAGATAAGGATTTTATCAGGGTTTCAACCTCATCCTGCTTCTGAGCGATGCTTCCCTCCCTCTCCAGTGTCTCCAAGTGTTTCCTGGCTTCCTGGGAAGGTAGCAGTGGTCAAACACTCCCTCCTCTCGCATCATGCTGCTGTGGAGGGACATACTCCTTCTCTGAAAGACTAGAGATGGATCGAGGGCCTAGAAGGTCAAGATCATCTGCATCGAAGTGATCTCAATGCAGGACTTCTTCTGCAGCCTTGCAGACTTCATCATAGGGGAAAGGTATGCTAACATCAAGGTTGGGGTCCTTCTGCTTGAGTCTGCCTTCTACAGAGCTTCGAAACAAAGGAGAAAGTCCAGCCCAGAAGTAGTGATCATGTTTGTGTTCAGTGAGCTTTCCCTTGTGCTTCATCCAGCCTCCAACTCAAGTGAATTCTTGGTTATAGCCTTGGAAATCATGTAGGGACATGATAGGCTGATTCCTGAATCGCAGTACAAGAGATTTGAGGTCCCTTTCGAAGAACCTTTCATCAAAGATGTCTGCATCGAAATAGCGAAGCAAGCTAGCCTTCAATCTGACCCAGTCTGGGATATGGAAGTGAGGCATTCCTTCAATGATTTCTCTGACACGAGTATTGCAGTACTGGAGGATCGAGGTGACCATCTCCTGGTCAGTGGTGACATTATGGAATGTGCAGAGTCACTCATAGTGGTCTAGGAAGGTTCGGACTCGAGAGCAGTCACCCTGGAAAAGTTCTGGAGATGATTTGGTGCCAAGGAGTGGCATGGTGAGGACAGAATGATTGGGATGAGCATTTGCAGCTGCCTGAGCTTGCAGTGGCATGGTTGGGTTCGCAGTAGTGGAAGACATAGTGGTGGATATGGGGGATTATGTCAAGGGAAAGTGGAGGTCAAATAGGTGAGGGCAAAAACACCAAAAACCCAACACAAAGACAAATGCTGAGTTGGTGGTTTTCCTATGCAGGCTTTGGCTCAAGGGATCCATTTAAAATAAATGGGGGAGGGGTTCTGTGCACCTAGAGGGGGCTAGGGCAGAGGGTATGGGTGCTCCTGATGAAGGGGGAGCAGGGGAAGACTGAAAAAGTGAAGAGAATAGGCTGCTCTGAGCCTAGAAGTGATGTAGAATGATGAAGAGGACAGTAAATAGACCCTTAATGGAGCCTCAGATACTGCAGGAATAGAGATGATGATGAGGGGCTTAAAAGCGACGATGAATGAGGCTAATGATGATGATGATGAGTGAGCAGGTGAGTCTTTACACAGGGGACTGCTTCCTATGCAGGGGACTTGGTAGCTGCTTGATTGCTGTTGACATATTGGTACTTTATATACAAAAGAGTAGCATAGCCTGTGGTAAACGTAGAGCAATACTTTGTCATGGGTTCATAAGCGATTGGTAAGGGGATTGGTGAAGGATTGGTAAGGCATAGTAAGGCATGGTAAGAATGAGTAAGGACAGTAAGCAATTGGTAAACAAAATCAGTAAGCATGACAAAGATTATCACTAATCAATTTGAAAATGGAATGAGTCATCAAAGGAATTGATGAATAATGCAAAAGGGGAATGAGTAAGCGCACTGGTCACTGCTGATTAAGGGATATGACTGCAAATGAGTCATAGTGACTCCTAGATCTGAGATCTAGATGGATGAAGGCAACTTGCTGCATGTCCAAATGAAGAATGGTGGGGGTTTCTGCCAGGGGCCAATTTTGGGAGTCTCCAGGGTAGTCAGGGCATAGGATTTCGCAACATTCCCCCTCTCCTCCTCTCTGTAAAGCAACCTGCATTAGCTGCAGCTAGTGTTCTGGAGGGTTTGAGGAGGAGGAAGGGCTGTCTTCTCCCATAAGAGCAGGGAGAAGTGTCTCAAATTCATCATGAATGCGATCAGATAGACTGGATGACAGTAATTGGTATTGAACCTGTCGCAATTTTGGAAGAATGAAGGATGAGATTGAGAGGTAGATGTTGCAGGGCACAGGGACAAAGTGTCACATCTGTGACACGTGACTACTGTCCAGGTCAAACTCTGGATAATAAGGTAGGCATCAGCAGATTTCGATGAACGTCACATGATCAAGAGTGACTTTTGCATGACAATCAACAAAAAATTAAAATCAATTGTACTGAAGTGTGAAGTCAAAAAGTGATCAATAAGGAGTGTTGGTAGAGTAGTAACATAATTAGTCTATTAAGCAAAATACAGAATCAACATCATAGTGAATTGATTTTTGATTTTTTGTACAGTCTATGCCAGCTATCCTGTGTGTTGAAAATGAGGTGTTGTAGGGAGTTTACTCTCCCTACTAGGTAAATTGATTTATTTTGTTATTTCTACTCGAGTTTTATGTTACTATACTTTCCCTTTTCCTTTACTTAGTACTTCGAGTAATATTTGGTTGTGTTGTGGCTTAGGTAAGCCATGTGCAACTTCGAATACCCTGTACTTAGAAAATAAGAACAGGACGAGCCACCCTAGACAAGAAGACGGAAACCCGAGCCTGAGGGACTTGGAAGACAGTTTATCCTTTACTAGACACTCACTAGATGTTATCTCGACCTTCTTTGGATTATCTGGGCACATTTACAGTCTTTTCACCCCTCACTTTGACTCTTCCCCAAGCAACTCAAGCTCCCTGGGTCAAACTAAGACCACCTATCATCTAGGAGACCTCCATCATTTCCCCAGGTCCTCATCATCTATCTTTACAGCATGAAAGTTGAAGTCCGATTGAAGTCCGCATAGTCTGCCATTCAAAGCCAAAGTGTATGTTTCACGCTGCTCATGGGATGGCAGAAGCACTGCCACAAAGCACACATCAGGAACCTCACCAATGCATGTCAGGCAAAACAGATGTGGACAGAGGCCTATAGTGGTGATAAGCTGGGAAGTGCAGATGTACAGAATGAGAATGTAAGTCTGTATCACCTGGTCTTCACCTGTCATGGCATTGAGAGTCCTGGAAGTGGTGTTTGCACAAGCCAGGTTCTGTCATCCCAGCACGGGAGAGCAATGCAGTAGATATGAGTATCAGTGGTTTACTTGGGACAGATTACAGACAGGACAATTCACCTCAGTGTTCACCATGTTCCAGAGACTGTGTATTTACACAGAGCACAGCCAGTGAGAGGTGCTGCTGGTCAGCTTCGTGTGAAGAGGTCTTTGACAATGAAGATGACGCATGACCCACCAGTTGGGTCATGCATACTTGAGGAAATTCGGACCAGTGCTTGGATTGAAGAGGGAGCGACGAATGAACCTCTAGGCTCACAAGGAGATACTCACACATTGGATCCATTTCCATACCTATCAGATGCCATGGAGTCAGATGGGGCTAGTCTGGCAGATGGTGATGACCGGGATAGCATGCCTCCGAACCAAGACCACTGCTGGGAGTTGCAGTGTCCACCAAACATCGAGGCTGCAAAGCCAGCTTTAGCAGATATCCAAGGACTCCTTCGACCCTGGAGGGCTGACAGGAAGGCCCACCCACCAGCAGATCTTGGTGTCGTGCTCGAGGAATGCCTGTGAGCAATGAAGGACTTCCTTGTTGCATTCACTGATTCAGAGAATAGAGTTGGTCAGGTTGGAGGGGAGTGGGGGAAAGCTGCCTTGCAAACAGCATGCCATCATGGAAGGGGGGAGTACTTTGCACGTTGCTTGACTTGATGGACACGGGCATACATCCAAAACCGCAGCTTACCATTCCAGAAGCACAACCAGGGCCATGCAGTATCTCGCATTGAAAATGAGGAATTTGCAGCTGATATCAAACTCCATCTTTAAAGCTGGGGGAAATATTCTTGTGCAATGGATATTGTCGATTACCTTGAAGACCCCGTTATTCAAAAGTGGCATGGTTTAAAGAAGACAGTCTCACTCTTGACAGCCCAGCAGTGGCTGCGCAAATTGGGTTATTGGTGGAAAAAGGAAAAACGTGGACAGTATTCTGATGGACATGAACGCAGTGATGTTGTCCATTGCCACCAGAATATTTTCTTGCCAGAATGGAGGAGTATTGAGCACCACCTATGGAACTGGAAATATGATGATCCTAGTCATGAAGACATTCCCTCTACCATGAGCCCTGGTAGCTGCTATGTTGTGGTCTGGTTCCATGACGAGTCAACATTCTATGCCAATGATCATCATGAGGTCAGATGGGAGCATGTTGATGAAGATGCCCTACCACAGCCAAAAGGGGACAGTGCATCAATCATGGTTGCCCACTTTGTCTCAGCAGATTACGGGTTCCTGCAGTCACCAGATGGAAAAGAGTCTGCTCGTATTCTCTTCAGGGCTGGGAAATCACACAATGGCTATTACTCAAGTAATGATATATTGAAGCAGGCTACTCAGGCAATGGACATATTGGAGAAGCATTTTCCAGGGGAAGACCATATCTTCATCTTTGATAATGCCACAACACACCTGAAGCATGCTGAAAATGCCCTATCTGCCCACCACATGCCAAAGAACTCATCGAAATCCTGGGGCCCAGATGCAGTGGTTAGGGATGGTGGTGGAAAGCCTATTATGGGACCAGACAATAAACCTGTGAAGACAAAAGTCCTCACAGCTCCTGGACACCTCCATGATGGCACTCCACAGCCACTCTACTTTCTGGCTGGTCATTTACAGGCTGGCTGGTTCAAAGGGATGAGCCAAATCCTACAGGAACGAGGATATGATGTGAAGGGACTCTTAACTGAGTGTAAGGGGTTCAAGTGCCCAGAGGGCAAGGGGGATTGCTGCTGTCATAGAATGCTCTTCAATGAGCCTGACTTTAAGAATGTTGAGAGCCTTCTGGAAGCAACCTGTCGAGCATGGGGTGTCTGAGTGATTTTTCTCCCAAAATTTCACTGCGAACTCAATTTTATTGAGATGTGCTGGGGATATGCAAAAAGAATTTATTGCCTCAATCCCCCCTCCTCAAAAGAGGCAGATCTGGAGCAAAATGTTGTTGCTGCGCTGACTGCAATTCCATTGTCAACAATATGCTGGTAAGCTTCATATTTGCCCACAATGTTCTGACCCAGTGACCCATGCTTATCTCCTTCAAAGGTTTGCGATGCAATCTCGGAGATTTATTGATGCCTATAAACATGGTCTAAATGGAGCTCAAGCTGCATGGGCAGTTAAGAAATACCATGGCCACTGAGTACTCCCAGAAAACCTTATGGCTGAACTTGACAAACTCACTTCTTAATAGTCACTATTAGTATACCATTGCATATTGTTACCATATCATATAGTATATAGTACTCATTTGACTCTCCGACACACTCTGAAGTTACCACAGTCATGGTATGTCACACCCATGTCACCTCATGTGATGTTCGTCAAATTCCCTTGATGCCTACCTTATTAGATAAGTTCTAGGTCTTCGGTACTCCGTTCCATGATGGCACTCCATCCTATTCTTGTTCCCTGTCCTTTGTTCCATTTTGTGCCTTCTATATTTAGTAGTATTTTCCCTCACTTTGGTTTAGTTACTGTTCTGGCGTTTTATGACTAATCATCCTGCTTTCCAGCTAACTGGTGACTACCAGCTCCACTTACTAATACCTTACTAATACCCTCAGTCATCTGCACTGCTCTCCAGTAGTCCATTGTAGGGAGAGTAAACTCCCTACTAGGTATTTTACTTTATTTCTTTGTTTTTACTTACATTTTCATTCCTATTCCTTTCTTTTATCTTTTACTTAGTATTTCAAGTAATGTTTGGTCGCATTGTGGCTTATGTAAGCCATGTGCGACTTAGAACACTTTGTACTTACTTCGAAGAAAGAACAAGACAAGTTACTACAGATGAAGTAAGACGGATTTAAGATGCCAAGGGCTCGGGAGAATATTTCTCCACCCCCAGACGCTCATTAGACACTATCTCGCTTTCTTTTGGGATCTTTAGGGCGCGTTTTCAGTCTTTCATCACCTTCTTTGACTCTGCACCAGGCAACTCCAGTCCCCTTGGGTCGAACTGACCCCACCATTCCAAAGGGAGACCATCTGGCCTCTCCCCTCACTCTCTATCAACTGAGTTTACACCGTATGTTCCAGACATTGCCTTTGAATGTTCTCTGTAGTATAAAAGTCCTGTACATACTTTGTTACACCTCAGTTCAAATATCAATGAAGATACTCTTCAATCTCACTTGATTCCAGTAACTCCCTGGATAGTTCTGACTCTGGAACTCTGCAAGTCTAGTATACAAAGTTGTGTACTAAACTCCAACAGTCCAGACTTTCAACCTAAACATCACTCCCTGACCTTGGATCCCCTCGGAGACCATAGAGAACCAGTCTTGACAGTATATTCGAACTCACACTTGCATGAGTTCACCCACTCATATCCCCATGACCATGACTACTCGACCTCACTCTCATTCCCTCGCAGTGGAAGCTTCAGAGCAGGCTGCTGTAAGCAACCTCCACCAGTCAAGTGCTCATATCGTGCTGGCTAGCAACCAACGACCTCCACCATCCATCAGTCAATTCCAAAGTTTCTCTGCCAGAGGAACCCCTTCCCCACTTACCCCTAGAGCTGGTTTGTCCTGCAGATGTTCTGCCACAACTATCCACCGAACCCCAGACTTCCCCAAAGGAGACGAACCTGACGGTAATAATCGTGGAGGTGATGACCCCGGCGATGATGACCCACTTAACAATGATGAAGATGATGAAGATGACAATGACCCTTTCATTGATGCACCAGAAGACTTAGACCCCCAGCTGGCAGTCTTACAGAATCTGGCAATGGGTGTCAATCGTCTATCACACTCCACTCGATGCCCTGATGATACATCATCTTCTAGGGCCAAAGTCCCAGAACCCAACACCTTTGATGGCACTGAACCATGTAAACTCCAGACCTTCTTGGTCCAATGTGAATTGTGTTTCCAAGATTGTCCAAGAGCATTCCACCAAGATAGGAACAAGGTCACATTTGCTCAGTCGTACCTCAAGGGCATGGCCCTTGAATGGTTCAAGCCTGACCTCCTAAACACCAGAGATCCAGCTGACCATCCCCTCTGGATGGACAGTTGGTTGGACTTCGTAGCAGAGCTCCAGACCACCTTCGGACCTCATGACCCCATTGCTGACACCAAACACCAACTTGACCACCTCCACATGAAAGAAACCCATCGCATCAATTGCTATGTGGTGGACTTCAATTGTCTAGCCTCCCAAGTCCGAGGCTATGGAGATGGCACCCTTCATCACCTGTTCTACTCCAGATTCCTGGATTATATTAAGGATGAAATCAGTAGGGTCAGCAAGCCAAATACTTTGTATGGGCTACATGCACTAGCCCAGGAGATTGATGCATGCTATTGGGAACACAAGGATGAGGTCACTCATCAGACCAAGTCTTCTGGAGGAAGTTCCATCAACAACACCGGTAACAAAGGAAACTACAGTAAAGGAGACAAGCAGAAATCCAGTGGGAATACTCCAGCTAGTCCCAAAACCCCCACTCCATCCACCTCAACTCCTAAACCTCAGAATCAGCAGTCTTCCAGACAACCCTCTGGCCTCTCCAACAAACTCGGAAAAGATGGAAAGTTAACTCCAGCCAAAAGAAAGAGGCATTTCAACCAGAACCTTTGTATGTTCTGTGGAAACACTGGACATAAGGCTAGGGAGTGTCCCAGGTTGACTTCCCATGCAGCTAAAGTCCATGTAGCTATGGCAACTGAGTCAGAAGCCAAACCGACTGTCTCTGTTGAGGCAAAAAAATAGAGTGCATCTCTCAGAACTCCACACAGCCTGGGAGTTGCATTGACACCAACTGTGCACCCATGGAGGCATGCCTCAATGCATCCACTCTTTTGAACCCAAGTTCCCTGAGGTCTTTCATATCTCTTGACTCCTATGATACTCCAAGATTTCCAGCCCTAATAGACTCAGGTTCTACCCATTGTTTCATAGACTCAGACTTTGTCAATAAACACGATCTTTCCATGTATGCTGTTCTGCCTCTCACTCTCCATCTGTTCGATGGTACAACTACAACCTCCATCACTAAAGCCTCCAACCTCGTCATCCACTTTCCCTCCAGAAATGTCACCGATATGATCTGTTATGTAACTCTGTTGGATTCAGAGTGCAAGATAGTCCTTGGGCATAACTGGCTCACCTGCTACAATCCGTTGATTGATTGGGTATTGAGCAGTATTAAATTCTGAGACCTTGCACCTTGTTTGCCAGCACCAATGTCACCCTCTGACATGGAGTCTTCTCCAAGAAACTCTGAAGAGGTCCTTCCAGACTCTCCACCTACCCCATCCACACCCCTTGATTCAGTTGACTCTCCTACTCCACCCAGCTTTCAAGCACCCCACATCTCTCTGATCAATGTGGCAGCCTATGTCCATGCTTGTAAGTTAGATGGCTCAATCCAGTTCTCCCTCCAAGTTCGTCCACAAGACTCACCCAAACTCCGGGCTGCCTCTGTGCAAGACACCCTGGACTTATCATCAGTTCCATCAGACTATCATGACTTCACTGATGTGTTTAGTAAGGCCAAGGCTTCTACCCTTGCACCTCACTGGGAATTTGATTTGAAGATAGAACTAGAGGAAGGAACTACCCCACCACTGGGAACCCTATACTCCCTTTCACTGGTCAAGCTTGCTGCTCTCCAGACTTTCATCAACGAAAACCTTACTACTGGCTTTATCTGCCCCACATCTTCCTCCCATGCTGCACCTGTCCTTTTCGTCAAAAAAAAGGATGGTTCACTCCGACTCTGCATTGACTTCAGGGGTCTCAATAAAATCACAAAGAAGGATCACTACCCACTCCCACTTATCTTGGACTTACTCGACTCTCCTAGCCATGCTAAAGTCTATACTAAAATCGACCTGCACCATGCCTACCATCTAGTGCACATTGCCAATGGAGATGAATGGAAAACAGCTTTCCAGACTTGTTATGGATCCTATGAGTGGCTTGTTATGCCATTTGGACTTACCAATACCCCTGCAGCTTTCCAACATTTTGTCAACTCCATCTTTGTGGACCTGCTTGACATATGTGTCATTGTCTACCTGGATGACATTCTAATCTACTCCAATGATATAAAAAACCACAAAAAACATGTTCGTGAGGTTCTTTGCAGACTCTGGGAGCACAGTCTCTATGCCAAACCAGAGAAGTGTGAGTTCCACTCCGAGTCCATCAAATACCTCAGATTCTTCTTATCTCCCGACGGTTTAACTATGTCCGAGGATAAGGTTAAGTCCATCTGAGACTGGCCTGAACCTTGTAAAGTGAAGGACATTCAGTCCTTCTTGGGCATTGCCAACTTCTACCGTCGCTTTATCAATAACTACTCAGATATAGTCATGGTTGAGACAGATGCTTCAGACTATGCAGTAGCTGGTATCTTGTCCATCACATGCCCAGATGGAGAGATCTGTCCAGTGGCCTTCTATTCACGGACTCTGACCACTCTGGAGTTAAACTATGACACACACGACAAGGAGCTGTTGGCAATTCATGAAGCCTTCCAGACTTGGTGTCACTACCTTGAAGGACCTGCATTCCCAGTGGACATTGTCACAGACCACAAAAATCTTGAGTACTTTTCCACTTCCAAGGTCTTGACCAGGTGTCAAGCACACTGGTCCGAGTACCTCTCCCAGTTCAATATGATCATTCATTTCCGCCCTGGGAAACTTGGTGCTAAGCCTGACTCCTTGACTAGATGATGGGATGTCTACCCCAAAGAGGGGGATAAGGACTTCACCCAAGCTAACCCACAGAATCTCTGCCCTGTGTTTACCTCAGAACAACTTTCAAATTTGCTAAGGGCTACATATCTCGAAACTCCAGTCCTACACACTAGCATGATCATGGATGTTGAGCAACTCCATGCCAACATCAAGTCCACCCTACAGTCAGACACTATTAGTAAACTCCACCTCACAGACCATTCCAATCCTCACTGGCTAGTCAATGATGATGGACAACTACATCTAGATGGTCACATCTACATCCCAGATGTCGATGACTTATGACTATGAGTACTCCAGTACAAACATGACCACCCTTTGGCTGGTCACTTCGGACAAAACTGCACACTTGAGCTCGTCTGTCATGATTATACCTGGCCAAATGTCCATACCTTCATCAAAGACTATGTCAAATCCTGTACTGCTTGTGCATGAGCTAAGACTCCGAGACACAGACCATATGGTATGTTAAAACAGTTACCAGTTCTGGAAAGACTGTGGAATTCTATATCCATGGACTTCATCAAACAACTACCAAACTCCAGAACCCATACTGCCATACTGGTCATAGTGGATCACCTCTCCAAGCAAGCTATATTCATCCCCACTGACAATACCATCATTTCCCCTCAACTGGCACAACTCTTCCTGCTCCATGTGTTTACTAAGCACAGAGGACCATCCCATGTGACCTTGGATTGAGGCATGGAGTTTGTGTCACACTTCTTCTGATCCCTAGGCAAGGCATTAGACATGAAGCTCCACTTCACATCAGGATATCACCCTGAAGGCAATGGTCAAACAGAACAGACTAATCAGACACTAGAGCAGTACCTCCAGGTATATTGCAACCACCAACAAGACAACTGGTCCGAACTGCTGCCACTCACAGAGTTTTCATACAACAATGCTCCGAGTGCCACTACCGGAGTTTCTCCCTTCTTTGCCAACAAGGGATATCACCCCAATATAACCATTCATCCAGAGTGAGATCTCACATCTTCTAGAGCAAGGGACTATACAGTGGATTTAGATTCACTGCATGCATACTTGCATGAAGAAATGGCAGAAGCTCAAAAGAGATACCAGGGTCCAGCTGATGCTATGAGATCTCCACCACCAGACTTTAACATAGGAGATTTGGTCTATGTCAAGGCTAAATACTTCAGATCTACCAGACCATCCAAGAAACTCTCGGAAAAGAACCTAGGCCTGTATCCCATTATCACATGTGTTGGTTCCTTATCTTTTACAATCCATCTACCCGACTCTATGAAGTCTGTACACCCCATTTTTCACATTTCCCAACTGGAGCCAGCAACTCTGAATGTCATTCCTAATCGTATCCAGCCACCACCCCCACCTGGCAAAGTCGATGGAGAACCTGAGTACAAAATCGAGAAAATCTTAGATTCCAAGTCAGATCATCGTAGGTGTCAATGTCCATTGTTATACTTGGTCAAATGAGCAGGCTACTAAGGCACGGACAAAGAAACATCCTGGTTAGTAGCTACAGAACTAGAACATGCCATTGACCTCATCACAGATTTTCACAACACTTACCCAGAAAAACCTGGCCCATTGGAATCTGTCACTCAGTCTTCTTAAGACTTCACACTACCTGTTCATAGATACAAACTCCACTGTAACAACAAAAAGACTCAGAAAAGACAAACAAATATATTTGGTGTAGGGAGTGAGTACTCCCTACCAGGATATTTCTTTCATTTTATAGTTTTTATTTTCACTTTTATTTCTGTTCATTTACCTTAGTCTTTACTTAGTTTTGAGTTTAGACATGTGAGGTAGCTTATATAAGCCCACATGCACTTACACTTCACTGTAGCTACTTACAAAAATAATAACAAAGTTCCGAGTGTTAGGAGTTCAAGTTCAAGTTCGAGAAGGCTTCGAGTTGCCTTCTTCAGTGTCCAGACAGCCCCAGACAGCCTCAGATGTCCCCCCTCAGACAGCTCTCTCTTCCAGGCTATAGGAGCCCCTTTGGAAGACCTCCCCTTTCAGATCACTGCTCATCCCCAGACTCAATTTAATCTTTCTCTTCATCGGATGGGGGGGGAAAAGAACATGCTATATGAAAGTACAAATGGAAAACTAATACTAGACGTTGTTGGCATTTTGAGCCCGGCTCACCAAGGCCATCATCACAGCCTTCAGAGCCTCGAACGACTCCTCCAAAACTCCAGATAGGTCCTGGACATCCCTGGCCAGAGTCTCGATGGCAGTATTGTTCTTCTGTAGCAGCTTCACAACCTCCCCGAGCCTTCGGTCGAGCACCTCAGCCACAGAGTCTTTCTGTGGTGGCAGTGTCCTCAGAACCCAAGGACAACTCACTGTCTCGACATCCGGGGTATCCTCCATCGCCTCATCATCCCCATCATCCATGTCTATGACAACCTCCATCAATGCCTTTGATTTTCTATGGCACTTCTGTTTCTCACCACCTCGGGGGGATGTCATTTCAACTGGTCTCTTCTCCATATCCATCATCCAAGTAATCAAATCGCACTTAGCCTTTAATTTTTGACACCAGACACACGATTTGCTGTGTCCAGTTCTGGGTTTGCACTCCTTGCCAGCTTTGATGCACATACTGCACCCATTGGACCTGTCAACAGCCTTTCCAGTCGAGGCCAGGACCTGTTGGGACTTTTGAAGTGTCAAAATGGACTTTTGTGTGATGTTTTGTGCTACTCACCGAAGACCCCCCTGCCTGTTGTGCCCGTCTCGTCTCCTCTTCGAGCCATTTACGCTCGGCCTCCAACTCCCTAATTCTTTTTGCCTTGGCCTCCTGCTCCTTATGGATCCTCTCGGCCTCTTTGGCCTTTCTCCATTCTTCGGCCTCAAGCTCTCTTTGGAGAGCAAGGCATTGGCGGCGTTGTCTTTCATCAAACTTAGCCATTTTGACCGCTACACTATCCCCCAGCTTATCTTCTAGCTCATCTGGGAGAGCCATCTCCCATGGCATGATAGTTTGTGGACAAGTGGCTGAAGACAACATGGTAGACAGGTAATGATGGGTTGGACTTAGAGAAATTTCCATCGAGTCTTCACTCCATGAAAATTTTCAAACCCAGACAATATGGACTTTGAAAACTCCACAGGTACAATAATCGGTTCAATGCCTCGAGGGCTCGGCCCTAAGAGGGGGATACTGTCACATCCGTGACATGTGACTACTGTCCAGGTTGAACTCTGGATAACATTGGATAAGTTCTAGGCCTTCGGTACTCTGTTCTGTGATGGCACTCTGTCCTATTCTTGTTCCCTGTCCTTTGTTCCATTTTGTGCCTTCTATATTTAGTAATAGTTTCCCTCACTTCGGTTTAGTTACTGTTCCAGTGTTTTATGACTAATCATCCCACTTTCCAGCTAACCGGTGACTACTGGCTCTGCTTACTAATACCTTACTAATACCCTCAGTCATCCACACTGCTCTCTGGTAGTCCATATGTTCCAGACATTGCCTTTGAATGTTCTCTGTAGTATAAAAGTCCTGTACATACTTCGTTACACCTCAGTTCGAATATCAACAAAGATACTCTTTGATCTCACTCAATTCCAGTAACTCCCTGGATAGTTCTAACTCTGGAACTCTGCAAGTCTAGTATACAAAGTTGTGTACTAAACTCCGACAGTCTGGACTTTCAACCTAAACATCACTCCCCGACCTCGGATCCCCTTGGAGACCGTAGAGAACCAGTCTTGACATTGCGACAGTTTTCCATTGCCCTCAATGTTTATTTACAAGTTTTAGCATTCATCTCAAATCTAGTCTGCCATGCACTGCAGCATGACCAGCCTGACTGGCAGCTCAAGCATGGCTGTCCTGCTTGTACTTACAGATTGCAGGATGAACTGGCAATGTGATTTAGGATACTCTTTGCTCAAGATGGGAATGACTCTCTCAAGCAAGTGGTGACCAGGATACTGGATGGCAACATCAACGATGCTGCCACATCTCTTCCCACCTCAGAGCATACATTCCATCATGAACAATACCTGACTCATGAATTTGTCAACAAGTTTGCATCCAATCAGCAGACAGGCCACAGTCTCATTAATGAGGTGAGCATTTGTTGGTTTCACTCGTATTCTAGATATATCACCTCTTCATAGGACAGTGATGACAACCTTTGTGTGGAATGCTGGAAGAATGTGAAGGACAGTGCCACACAAAAAATGTGGAATGTATTCAATGAATCAGGTGTCTTCATCACGGTTTGTCAACATGGCTTCTGCCTTCTCATTGCTGACATGGTACAAAGCAGTGAACAGTGAGTAAACCACTATGAGAGCTACACAGGTGAACTACCACATTCACAGGTCCAAGTATGCACTAGTGGTGACATCAAAGCTCATGGATGCATTTGGTTCAGACCTCAGAGGTGGGTATGACATAGGCTGTTGGTTCAAGACTACTTTGGCATCTAGTGTCCTTGGCAAGTGTGCATGTTCACTCAACTATACATCTCTCATCAACACATTCCACAGTCATGCTCACAACAGATTATGTCAGTTAGACAATCTTATGACCTACATCAAAGGTCTTGGACTTGAAGACCTCGAAGGTTGTGAATGGGCTTTTTCAAAGAGCAATGCCCTCGTGTCATCTACCCAATGTAGGGAGGGAAGCCTCCCTACTAGGTGAATTCCCTTATTTCATTGTTTTTACTTACTGTTTTGTTTTTATATTTTTATTCTACTTTTGACTCAGTATTCGGATGAGTTTGGCTTATGTAAGCCAGACTCGTACTTAGGATGTACTGTACATACTTAGAGGAATAACAACTACTTCCCTGGTGATGAAAAGACAGAATTCCGAGCCCAAGGGACTCGGACTATTGTTTCTCCCTTATCAGACTTTCCTTAGATGATTATCTCGACTTATTTGGGGTATTAGGGCGCATTTTCACTGTTTTCCTTGCTCTCTTGACTCTGCCAGGCACTCCAAGCCCTCTCGGGTCAAACTGTGACCCAACTATCCAAAGGGAGACTCATTGGACCTCTCCCCTCACACTCCTTTAATCTTTCTCTTCACTGATATGCATCAATTTTCCACAGGAGGCAGGCTATTGCATACTATTTCAAGCACAGCGATGAAATGGAGGTGTATGTGAACCTCAGTAAGTCAATTGCACCTGCCTCAGCATATCTAATCTTCAGCAGCAAAATTTTTACTCAATAACTACAAACAAGCTCTTGACATTCTCTCCAATGGCCATGCAACCCTTCAATGACTGATGTGTGAGCTTGGAGTAAGTGACCCTGTGACTTTCAAAGTTTGGTTAGACAAAGAACAGCTTTATCTCAAATCCCTCCTGCATGAGCCTCCAGAAGAGACATTACAGATGGAGTATTGGCAGTGGCTTGTCAATCTGGCCACAAGCAGGTATGTATCATTACTTCGAGAAGTGCTTGCCATAGCTAAATGAAAAACCTAGGCAAGAACTCGAGACAATTCTATCCACATGGACAGTCATTACCACCCAGAATGTGGCACCCATCTGGAGTGATAGCAGTGCAACCAGGAAAAGGGAGACCACATGCTGCCATGCCCAAGAGAACTATGAGAAAGACTTGAAGGCTGTACAGGAGCTGGAAGGTCACCTGGGAATAACATACCACTGGGTACCAGAGGATGAGGAGTGGCAGGCAGCTGCTCACCTGGTCACCAATCGAAAATATCAGTGCACACTGGATAATGTCAAGCGACTGGTTGTGTCATGGATCTTCAAGCTTTCAAAGATGAACCAGTCTGGCACAGGTGTGTCTGTTCCATTCCAAATTATTTGGCACTAACCATTTGCAGGATACAAACTTCATAAGCATATTGGGAAAGCCTTGCAAACATGCTCAGTGGCCATTCAAGCCACCCTCATGCAATACAATTCTGCAGCCAAAGCTCTTGGCCATCAAACACTGGAATTTGATGAGGTTGTTGAATATGCATTTCTGGCTGACTTTGACCTTCTCAGGGACATGCAGCAAGACATATCATCTCAGCCGTGGGCATCACCTACTGGTCGACTCGCTGTAAACACTTACTTCAAGTTGTGCCAGGCTGAGGAAGAAGTCATCTGCCTCAATGTGGAAATTCATCAAGTTGCTACATATCTTGTAGATGAAGATCAATACCTCTGAGCTTGTGAAGCTCTCTACCAGGATGCCAATCCTATTCTTGCATACCAGATATCTAGGTACCATGCTATCCACTCATGATTCACCCCCCTGCACCTCCACTCCCTCAAGAAAATATCTCACCTCCCTGGATTTAGTGGTATGCTCACTCTAGGCATTAGCATGTCACATGGCCTGGGGGATAGCGCAGGTGTACCTCAACAAGTGCAGATGGAGGCCATACTCTCTTCCATGCCAGTGGGTGCTGATGATGGGGAAGAGGATGTTGATGAAGACACCAACGATGACCATGCCACTACTTTGGAAGAACAATGTGAGGCTTTGCAGGACATCCTTAGTGTTACCTTGGACATGTAGATACGCTATTTCAACCACCACCACATCATCCTTTTTTTTTGGCTTGACTCTGCCCTAATGAATTTATGTTTATTGCTACAGAACACTGGCTAGATATGTTACTACATGGCAGTGCAAATCTGAAGTCTGTACATTGCATAGGTATTGAGATATGTGAGCTTGTTGTCATCAGCATTGGCAGATGTGTGGTGCCAGATGTTGCCAAACACTGCCACAAGCGTGAAAATTGAAGAGTCCTCTGTATTGACAAAAATCCTAAGTTATATACTACAGAACATAAGCTAGATAAAAATACTGTATGACAATGAAAGTCTGATGTCTGTATGTTGCATAGTTGTTGAGATATGCGAGCTTGCTGTCAACGATGGTGACGAGAGGTGTTGGGAATGACATGGCACAGGCATGGGAAGTGCCAGGGAGGCATTGATGACAAATCTGTGTCCATGCCTTGCAGCTCAGTAGCTCTAAATTGTTCTAAGTACCTCTCAGTATTCAATAATTATTCATTGAGGGGGGGATTGTGTTGAGAGATGAACGAGTAAGGAAGCTTCTATTTGATAGAAGGTGATCGTAGGAACAAGTACGGAGTTAGGTATAAACAGTTGAACCATACAGAAAATATTATGTAAGATATTACCGGTGCAAACAAAGACAGGTCAGGGGACCATGTCACAACACGCCCCCTCAACGGTGAATATCTCAACTAGGAAAAATACCCATACCCACAGAAAACCGAATATGTTTCTCCCTAGGGAGTCCCTTAGTAAGGATATCCGCTACTTGCTCATTGGTAGACAAGTAGGTCACAGAAACATCACCTGACTCGATCTTCTCTCGAATGAAGTGATGGCGAATGGAAATATGTTTCGTACGATCATGAAACATAGCATTACTTGCAAGGGAGATTGCAGATTGATTATCCACACGAAGAGAGATAGGATCCTTTCGTGTGACCAAGTCAATTTCTCCGAGCAAAGTGCGGATCCAAACAGCCTCTTTTGCAGCGGCGGAGATGGCCATATACTCAGCTTCAGTACTCGAAAGAGCTACTGAAGATTGCTTCTTCGAAGACCAACTTACAGCACCACCACAAAGAGTGAATACATAGCCAGTAATAGAGCGGCGATCATTAATGTCGGCTGCCCAGTCTGCATCTACATACCCAATAGGGGTAGTCTCAGATGCAGTGGTATACCTGAGACGAAAGTCTACAGTACCACGAAGGTATCGATAGACCCGTTTAAGGGCTATCATATGTTTTTCGCCTGGAGCAGCAGCATGTCTACTCAAGGCACCCACTGCGAAAGCAATGTCGGGACGAGTAGCTAGCATAGCATACATCAGCGCCCCAAGAGCACTCTGATACTGTTCGAGATCAGACTCTGGTTTATCTAGTTTCTCGAGCTTAAGACTCTGCTCGATCGGAGTACCCACTGAACGCCCGTCCTGCATGCCGAAGTGCTGCAGAATGGTCTCGATGTACCGTTTCTGTGAGAGCTCAATAAAGCCCTTGTCACGGTCCCGGATAATCTCCATCCCCAGAACCCAGTGAGCCTCTCCGAGATCTGAGAGTTCGTACTCTGCCGAGAGCTGAGCTTTGAGTCGCTCGATAGCCTCTCGACTCCTCGACAAGATCAACTTGTCATCTACATAGACGGCCACAATAATTAGGACACCGTCCTCTACCTTGTAGAATAGGCTGTGGTCAGCCTCACTCCGAGTGAACCCGAGGGATTCAAAAACCTCTCTAAGACGAGTGTACCAAGCCTTCGGGGCTTGCTTCAGTCCATAGAGAGCTTGGTGCAGCCTCCAGACAATGTCTGGTGAGTCCCGGAAGCCAGGGGGTGGTCGTAGATAGATCTCCTCGTCGAGCCTGCCATTGAGGAATGCAGACTTGACATCCATTTGATGTAACTCGAGATCATACTTGGCAGCGAGTGCTAGCAAGATTCGAATGGTAGTAAATTTTGCCACAGGGGCAAAAGTATCAGTATAATCCACCCCATGCACCTGGGTGAATCCCTTTGCAACAAGACGAGCTTTGTACTTCTCTATCTCGCCTGTTGGTCCCCTCTTAATTTTGTATACCCACTTCGAATCTATGACTTTTCTACCACGAGGACGCTCAACGGCCTCGTACAACTCCAGCCTCTCGAACATCGAGAGCTCCTCGGCCATCGCTGAGTACCAGCGATCGCCATCTGTGCGGCTAACAGCCTCCTCGAAGGTTGTTGGCTCGCAGTCGCACGCAGAGCTTGCTTTGTAAGCTTGGTGTTGTGGCTCACTCAAGTCACTGTCACAGCGTGACGTGTTTGATTCGCTCGCAGTCGCTTCTCCCCCCACACCACTACTACCTCGTTGCTGCTCGTTGTCAGGCCTCTCGTCGACCTTCCTTTGCATCAAGGTGCCCCTCTGGTAAGCATTGACAAAGTATCTTGGGTCATCATCGCTAATTGGTGGCTTTTTAGCCCTGGATGACCTCCTTACAGCCAGTGTGGGCACTGGCTGTGGATAAGGAACTGGTGGGCCTCGCGACGCCGCAGTGCATCGTGAGGACATTCTAGGGACCCCCTGTGATGTTCCTGGGTCCTTCCCAGTGGTTTCCTCCTTCAGAGTTGGCGCATTTTGCCCAACTTTGTCATTCCCTGCTCCAGTGGCTTCCTCAACTGATTCCTTGAGATCGGGACCAGTTGTCGCAACGCTTAAGGTCTCGGCAGCTTCGGGCTGCCCAGGAGTACTTGCCGTCCAAATTTCAGCTTGATCCAATGAGAACTCAGCTCCGTCTGAGTCGTTCTTCACCTCCTGCTCTTCTGGTGGCACCTGCCCTCCTAACGGGTTTCCCTGTCCCTCTGGTTGTTTCGTGCTTCGAGTAACCAGTTCCGTCCTGTCAACTACAACTCGGGTAGGTTGTCCCCCACCCCCTTCGTTGAGTACAACATCACGAGACTCGAAGATTCTCCCACTGGCTTGGTGTAGGCATATGTATGCCTTGCGATTTTCCGCAAAACCAAGATGAGTGCACTCCAGTGATTTAACATCAAGTTTCTGACGTTTTTCTTCAGGGATATGGACATGAGCCTCACACCCGAAAATCCTCAGGTGTGAGAGTGAAGGTTTGTTGCCGGTATATGCCTCGTACGGAGTCTCATGCCGTTCGAGGGCTCTTGTTGGTAGACGATTTTGTAGATGAGCCGCATGTAGTATAGCGTCTCCCCAATACTTGTTGGGGAGACCCGCATCACTTAACATAGCTCTTGCACTCTCCACGAGAGTGCGGTTCATCCGCTCCGACACTCCATTTTCCTGTGGAGTGTATGCGTTCGTCTTCTCATGGTGTACCCCTTTCGACTTCAGGTACTGCTCGAACTCTCGAGAGCAGTACTCGCCCCCTCCATCCGTTCGAAGGTAGTTAGCCTTCTCTCCAGTTTCAGCCTCTGCTCGTGCAAAATACTCCTTTGTTGCAGTGAGCACCTCATCCTTCGTCTTCAGTAGTTTCACCACCAGGTGGTGTGACTGCCCATCAATAAATGTAACGAAGTACCTGTGGCCAGTACGGGCGAGTGTCTCCATCGGACCACAGACATCTGAGTACGTCCGATGCAGAAGTCGTGGGTTCTCCACACCCGACTTCTGAGATATGGGGTTCCGCTGCTGCTTCCCCTCGAGGCAGCCCCTGCAGTCATGAGTACTATGACTCCGTGACCCAACTATCTCCATGCCGGTAACCATGTCCTGCTCTTCGAGCTTCAGGACATGCCTTGTGTTCGCATGACCAAGACGCCGATGCCAAATGGCCAAAGGGGCCTTCGAGGTCCCTACACGGGTTGCGAGAGCCGTGAGGGGTTCAGATGCATTCATCTGAGCAGGATCCGATACCACATAGGCTGAGTGGCTCCCAGAGACAACCGTCGCATCTAGTACATAGAGTGACCTCCGTTTCTCTGCCACTGCTGCAACCGTGTTGCCAGCCAGTATCCTGCAGGCACTTTTCTCAAATGTCACCTGCAGACCCTTCGAAGTGAGACAAGGTACCGAGACCAGATTCGTATCCAGGTCTGGTACATAGTAGACATCCCGTAGCATGGTCTGTCTACCTCCACTGCAGGTTCCCTGCATGTCGAGCTCCACTTGGCCCTTCCCGACTGCCATTATGGATCTTCCATCACCGATGACTACCGGCTCTGATGGTTCCAAGACCCTAAACGAGGCAAACCACCTCCGCTGACAGCACATGTGTGCCGAAGCACCCGAGTCCACCACCCATTCGGTTGGACTTGTTACTGGACCTTTTTGAGCCATGAACAGTTGTAATGACTGTTCCCCGACTTCCTGCACCTGCGCAACCTTAGCTGTCAGGTTGCCCTTGTCTCCGGATTTCTCCTTGTCCTCCTTCCCATCTGACGAGGCCTTTGCCTCGCCAGCTGCCTTCTGCGGACACTTGTCCTTCGTATGCCCGACTTCCTTGCACTTGTAGCACTTAATCTTCGACTTATCCTTCTCTTTCCCTTTCGACTTTGACTTTGCACTCGAAGTCGTTGCTGCAAGCGCACTATGTGTTTGCGAGCCCTGGCGAGTTCTCTCCTCTATGAGGACCTGAGAAATCACCGCATCGATTGTCAGCTTGTCATTCGTTGACATGAGAATGGTCCGAAGGGTTGAGTATGATTGTGGTAGCGAGATGACCATGGCTATCGCGACCAGACTCTCGTCGAGAGGCTGTCCGAGTGAGCTCAGAATGAGCGACTTCTGCCGCATCGCATTCAGTTGCGTCTCCATTGGGGTATCTTCTACCAGGGTGCCACGAAACAGTTCTCCTATAAGATATGCAATTGTCTGTTTCCCTTTGCCTTCGTAGCGTTCGCTGAGCTTCTTCCAAGTCTCAGCCGCAGACGAGGCATACATGACTCCACTCAAAGGCTCGTCCTTGAGTGTCAGGGTAATTTGGGCACAGGCCTCGTTGTCTTTCATCACCCACTCAGCATGTTCATCTGGGTGGGTGGTCGCATCTGGAGGTGTAGTATTGCTTCCACCCACAACCTCCCAGAGTCCTCGAATACCTAGTACTTTCGTGACTCGGAACTTCCACATCTGGTAGTTCGAACCATCATCCGCAAGAGATGGTATGTCGTATAGGCGACTCGAGGGTGCTGCAACCCTGTTCGCAGATGAAACACTTGATGAGGTAGCTGCTGAGGGACCGGGTCGTCCCACAGACACGGACTGAGACGAGTTTGACATATCAGGTAAAAGTAGTCGAGCGAGTTACGGAATATCAATTAGAAGTTAGAGCTCGACGGGGCTCATAACCTGTTGAGAGATGAACGAGTAAGGAAGCTTCTATTTGATAGAAGGTGATCGTAGGAACAAGTACGGAGTTAGGTATAAACAGTTGAACCATACAGAAAATATTATGTAAGATATTACCGGTGCAAACAAAGACAGGTCAGGGGACCATGTCACAACAGATTGCCTCAAACATGTCATCTTAGACACATGTCACAACAGCAACACACTATCTAATTAGATTATTTAAGTGGGAGTATCAGGTGACATGTCTGTGGTTGGTTGTTTGTCTTTGAGCATTTTTGGTTTTGCTCCTCCTGGGCGTAGGTCCGTGCAAATTCGTTTTACGGTATTTTGCTGTACATATATACTGAGGTTTTCTTCTTGCGGCGCTGGCGCTGGCGATCGGGATTCGGTGTTGTGACGTCCTACGGGATTATGCCCTGTCCTCCCTCTGCATAAAGCCCTGCTATTAGCTAGCCCAAACAGCATTGGGAAGGCAGCGGTTGAGGTAGCGGTCTCAACACTATGACCTACTGTATATAGCATTCAATAATGACTTGAAATCCGGTATCTGAACAAAGGTAAGTAGTGATGCACTAGATGACATGTGCCATAGTATAGTCAATCCCAACACCGGTTCCCACTCTAGCGGTGCTTACGACTCTATCTTCATCAAATTTTCAGCCCTCTCCTGCACCGAGATCATTGGAAGGCCTGGAAAGGGGAAGAGTGGCTGGATCGCCTTAGATAGTGCACAATACAAATGGAATAGACTTACTTAAACGGACTCGGAGGCAGTCAAGCATTTTCAATTTCCCACTCGTCCGGTGAATGAACATAGAAGCTTAGCTTTCACTGTCAACAACGGTGGTTAAGCCGGCGATGAACTGGGTTTATGCCCGATGCCGGCCGTGGTATTGTTCCAAGCTACGCCCCACATTGAGATCCCAACCCTCCGCGCAGAGACCCCCGACACCTCGCTACCCCTCCTCGAGTCCTCCCTTCGGCTCCCTACTCTGGCTCTCCCGTTGCACCGGTCGTCTGAATGATTCCCCCAAGTACGGCTGGTACAGGATGGCAAGGTGAAGATAAAACTTACATGACTGCTCCGGGGAGCGATCAGTACAGACCTGAGAGCGCTTCCTTGCCTCGCAGTAAGCATATGTATGCAGACCAAATTGAACGGGAAAATGATACACATGTCCCCATCGAGCGCTTGTTAACAGACATGCTTTTGGTTGCGCTGCCGCTGAATAACATCAAGACCGGGCCTCATGCTTGACATGTGTACCTTGGGTTAAGACTCGCATTCTGCAAAGAGTCGTTTCTCAATACCTGGGCTGTTCTTCGCTAGAGGCATAAAGCATCTCAATTGAAGATTTGCTCATCAATCTCAAACACGCAGCTGTACGTGCGATGACTTGTAGTCGTTGATCTAGCCATAAGCTTGCCACTCACTTTTTGAAAAGATGCGGTTACTAAATGTACAAGCTGTTCTCAACAGGGAAAAGGACGTCATCCAAGGAGCTGAGCCTGAAACTAGGATCTTTGAGGAACTTGATGACAACTCCGTCGATTATGCGATACTGTCACATCGCTGGAGAAAGGGAGAAGTCAATTTCGATAAAATGACTCGGCTCATGGGGATGACTGAACCTCATAGAAACGAGGTCAGACAGACTGCCGGCTACAAAAAGATCATCAACAGCTGTGAGCGAGCCATGAAGGACGGCTACGGGTGGATATGGATCGATACATGTTGCATTGACAAACACAGCAGCCCCGAGGTGTCGGGGGCTATTAACTCAATGTTTCAGTGGTATGGTAAATCGCAGAAATGCTATGCATACCTCGATGATGTCGACGACTCGACATTACCTGCTGAGCAGGACTTCGGAAAATTTGGAAAATCCAATGGTTGGCCAGAGTGGTTTACGCGAGGTTGGACCCTACAAGAACTCATCGCCCCGAAACAAATCGAATTCTTCGACAAGAATTGGGCCTCCATTGGTGACAAGCGGGACCTTGCGAAGAAATTGGAGAAGATAACACGAATTCCTGTCGATGTTTTGAGGGATGTGCTGAATCCAAGGCGCTTCTGCGTTGCACAAATGATGTCTTGGGCAGCGGACCGGAAGACGAAGAAAGTGGAAGACCGAGCGTATTCGTTGATAGGTTTGTTTGGCGTGGCCATGTCGGAGCGCTACGGGGAGGGTATCGAAAAGGCGTTCCAGAGGCTACAAAAGGAGATCATACAAAAAGAACGATACAGCGATCACAGCATATTCGCATGGAATCCCCAGGGACAGTTTGGCCAGCTTGGCGGTGTCCTGGCCGACGACCCGAGCTACTTTCGGGGTTGTCACGACGTCAAAAAGGTGGAATTCGACGAGTTCATCAACGAGATCGGCATCACCGGGAGCCAAAGCAGCGGCAAACTTGCATGTCTAGGATCTCGAGGCCGTGCTCTTCCCGCACAACTTTCCATATTCCTGTTCACCAATGTGGGCATTCAGGTTTGCTTGCCCGTCATACCCCATCGCGACTCTGAGTCGGTATTCAGAGCGATATTGGCCTGCAGAGACTACTATGGAAACCTGATCACCATCGACTTGAAAGCCCTCGAGCTTAGCTCCTATAAAATTGCTGCCGCTTGGCGCTTTCGAAACTCGCGTCCGGAGCTTAGAACTCTCTACCTGGCTTGCTCGTCTCCAGACTTCCACAAAGAATGCCATGGCTTCAAAGTCGACCAAAGACATGCCTCATATCATGGTTTCACCCGTTGTGGCGCCTTCCCGCGCGAGTTCACTGGGGATACCATCACATTCTCGTCCCTCACGAAGGATCCCGTTGTCATAGTCTATGCCAACGAGGGCGCCAGATCTCGCTTTGCAGTTGTCCTCAGATACTACCTCGGTCAAGCATGCGTGCACCTGGCCTATGACGAATGCTCTGTAGATCAAGAGGTCCCATGGATAGGCTTCTCCAAGAGAGTATATGATATGCTCTGGGTTGCTTCCGTCGAGCACTGCGCTAACAGTGGGGTTAAGTGCGCTCACCTCCCGCGATCTATTTGGGATGCGAGGGTTGTCTGGCTCACCGGGAACACGCAGACAAACGTGATAGTTGATGTCAATCAATGTCCTGGCTGTTGTATCGGGCCACATGAATGCACGACCGCGTCTGTTAGTACTTCCTTCGCTGTATGTACGCAGATCTAACCATCCATTTCACTACAGAATGATCGAGATACTTTTGATACACCGGGCTTCATGCAGTCAGTTCACAATGTACGCGGGTTGAAGTTAGATGGGAAGGATGTGTGGCTTCATGAGTGTTCTGGTCAGCTGCCCGCGGTGAGTTGCTATACACTTGCTCATACTTGCAACGGGCCTGATATAAGCAGCTGGGTGATTATGGCGACTATTCCAACGGCAGTTTTAGGCCCGGCGGCAACATATTTGAGGATATGCGCGAACTTGGCATCGACCCTGCGGACCGCGCTTATCACCCGGTGGACTCCCGAGTATCTAGCGATGCGGATGCATTACATCACGACCAGGATCAACGTGGCGTTACAGTGGGCTTTCGCCTTAGAGACAAATACCTGACACTTCATTCACCGAAGGGTCTCTCACTTCCAAACAATCAGGAACTCGTGCTGTTGCTGAAGGCCTTGTCCATACGCCTTGCCCGTAAACATCTGGTGACGGTTATCATACAATGCTCGAATCTCAACCGTGCTGATGTAGAAGGGAATGGAAGGGGAACGGAAGGTAGCGAATATCCCCCGAGAATAATATTTTACCTTCGTTTTGATCTTAGCATCAGATTCGGCATCGTTGACTTGTAGTGACTTGCCAGAGCCGGGCGTCTCGGTCCCTTTGTGCACCATTGCAAGTCCACAAGTTTGGCGAAGAGAACCGGCTTGTGCACGGAGAAGGGAACAATTCAAAAGTATCCGGTGGGTCCGTCGAAGAGAATGCCGTACATGCTCGCTGACGTTATGCTTTGGAATATAGGGAACACTTTTACACCTCAATGAGCTTGGTATTCATTCTAATCCGCCCTGTTCTGAATATTGGAACTGACGGATTTACTACATCCTCAGCATCGACTTCCAGGAACCAAAGCTGGCCGTGAATCTGCCGTGAGTGGAACAACTGCACAGGACCCACGAGGACACGCTTATGATAGCAACAGAATAGACGGATGAAGCATGAAGCAACCAAGTTCCTCTCACGTACGTTTGGTTTGGAAAGCTTGAAGAAATATGTACGTTTTAATTCCTTGAATACATCAGTCAGTTCCCACTATCTAAACCCAGGTTGGCCAGATAACATTTTTTGAGAGGCTCCCTTTGATGGTAGAAAGACAGTCATGCAGTGAAACCATTACAGGTACTGTCAAAAGATCAGGCTGTCATGTGAAGCATATTTTCACATTGACCATATAAGATGGTTTGTGTGCAAGCCAAGCACCCCTATCTTGGAATCCTTTCAAATCCGGGGCAGCACAGAACCTAAGCTGTGAAATAGTGGTCCCTCCCCTACTTGAGAAGTGCAAAGTCTTTGATGAACTGATTGAACTTGCAAAACAACAGGCGCGGTGTGAGGTGAAGTCCATATCACAAACTCTGAGCATCGGGGTAAGCATTACTACCGGCTGAGCGGCCTGGAGAGTAATTTTAGTCACGAGAAGTTACTTGAGCGCCTCTGTACTGTCATCTTCGATGTGCCTCAGGATGAGACGTGAGTACCTTTGTTTGATCTCGTATCGTCTCTTCTTTCTGCGATACTTATGTTTTGGTCTCAGACATGGCATCCAGGACGCTGCTTATCCACGGTACGCCAGCGCCTTGTAACCTTCAGTAGGCCCATCGAACGCCATACACAGGCAAGTAGACATCCATGTCATGTTGCAGGAGGCACAGGCCCTGCAAACGACGCTCAATGGAACGGCGGACGAAGATGAACAGCGGGTACTGGAGGAGGATGTCACAGGAAAGGCAAGGATATCTTCAAGTTATGGCAACGTGAGGCTGATTGTCCATTTGTTAATAGATCCTATGGCTTTCCTGGTGCGGAATCCTTTCAGAAGTGGAACGGCGATTGCAAGAGGCAAGTCAGCTCTGATTTCCGTGTAAATATCATCTGAGGTGAAGCAGGTTGTGGAATACATTCGGAGGGGAGGGAATTCGATGACTTCGGAAGCCCGTGACCGCCTTCGCCAGGGTTTGGATGAGATCGGGGAGATCGTTAAGAAAACGCCCCATGCCCACGTGGATGATGACCTGGCTCACTTGCGGCGGTAGGCGACGTCAAGTGGCAACCGTATTGTGTAGATCGCTGATCATGAATGTCTGTCGTTTTAGGATCATGCTTGATGCAAGAGCCGGCGTATCGAAACATCAGTTTTGGCTTGCTGCCCGAAGTGCAGAACAAGACAAGTGGTCAGGTATACCAGCTTCGAGAGACAACCACCCTGCCAGCCCAGCACACTTGGTCGAACACACCGTATCCACTTTTCAGCGAACTCTGAACACTGAAAATGATACTACCTGAGTAGGTTCAACCCATAAGCGAGGACCGTGATATTGTTATTGATAGTAATCATACAGTGACTAAGTGTCGGCTCACTCTTCCAGGCAACAAGCCTTCCTGAGTTCGCCCGATGCACTGTAACGGTTTCCATGTTGACAGCAGGCCATTACACCCTTTAACCCATAATTATTAATCCCAAAAAATTGACCCAGGGGCTCTACTAGTCAGGACGTGGCTCGTTTACATGAATAGCTTCCATACTGAATCGCTTCATCGATTGGCAATGTAGTACTAAATCACATGTAGCCGCAGAGTATGTTTTCCTCGTAGCCCATTTGACTTTGATATTGTTGCTGAAACCGAGAACGACAACAGCCTGCAATTTTATGCTGATGCTTTGGATGTGGTATGCATGACAGTGGGTTTTGCTTGGATTCATAGTTGCTTCACATTTCGCTCACCTTTTGACCATCGCTTATAGGCTCTGCGCACAGCACGACACGACGCTCCCTCCTCCTGGCGAACGCAGAGCCTCCCGGATTACTTAGGTCACCTAGCTTGCTGTTATGGGGAGATGTCATCTCCCAAGCGATCCGGTAGAGGCTGTCAATTTCGCGAAGCGTGCCAGGGGGTAATACATTGTCAGACTGAAAATGTCTTCTCCCATTTATGTATTACTCAAGCAGTTCTTGGTCTATCTCCGCATACCCTTTCAAAGCTTGCTCGCAAATGGCTAGGAGGATGTTTTGAGTAACGGGGTCGACGAGTGCGCTAGCACTAGGTCCGCGGCGATTGTCCGCTGCATCGTCAACAACGACCTCAGGGGTGGCGAGGTGCAAGAGTCTCGCGATGCCTGCCACTACGGCTCGCGTCAACAAGGCAGACGACGGCAGTTCTGATACGTTCCCTGGCGTTCGAAAACTCTCATCGGCTTGAAGAGAAGTTGATCCAGCCACGGGCATATTTCCAAGGCCAGGTGCACCGCCTGACGTAACGGAGTCCGTTGGTGGTGAGATGGCGAGGTAGAGAACAGAGAAAAGATACCACGCTGCATCTTTGGTGGCAATGGTACGGAAGAGGGTTTCCGGGTGGGCCTTTTTTGCTTCGTGTATGGTCACTTGCACATTTGGGTTCTCAGTATTTGACGCTTTGTGGGTAGCGGTGCTCTCACATGCGGAAAATGTACGTGGTGTCGGTGTGCTCTGTGTGGGCGAAGGCATTGCAGGAGAGTATGTGGTTGTGTTTGCAGTATGTGGAGGATAGGACCGGTTTGTTTGAGGCAGTGTAGAATCCGGGGAATTGGTGGCATTATCCACTGGGATGCTGTACGATGCCTCGAGTTCACGGATCGCCTCGAGGCCCAGACGTTCCCTGACACCGGTACTCATTCTACATGCAATGGTTAGTGAGCTCGCCTGTGCGGTAGACGAAGACAGCGACTCCAGAGCATGGGCTGCCATCCCGAGAAGTGCCAAGACGTCTATGCATACATTTGCCGGGGCTGGATGAGAAAGAGAGTCAGAAGGTGCAGGAATGGAACGCTCCGCCAGACCTGGGTCTCTGGCAGGAGTTCCCTTATCCTTGGCTCTCTGGTTTGCTTTCCCTTTTCCCTCTTTTGCCTTTGTAGCCTCCCCCGTCCGTTTTCCTTTTGGTTGTTTTTCCTTGGCCTTGCCTTTCTCCCTCCTTGCAGTATCCGCAGTAGGGTCGGTGTTGGCACCGACATTGACGACCGCATCAGCGCCTTCAATGACAGGAAGAAGACGCGCCCAGCAGAGCGGTCGAAATGCGCGTACGAACGGCAGCAGAATCAGTTCTAATAGAACGTCTATGACTCTATTGATTTGGTGATAGCCAGATATTTCCTGACACCTAGGTTTTTCGCTGGAAACGTGTGGGAATGTCCCTCGCACAGAGTCGCTGGCATGCAGGGACGTCAAATCCTCGCAAGCCTTGAGAAGGGCGGGGAAGGTAGTAGTTAGGGTGTACGCGAGGAGAGGGTAACACATGGCTATGGAAGCACAGGTTAGATTTTCGTATCGTCCTCCCACTGACGTTGATGGTGCTGACAGGGCTGGAGTGGAGTGTGCTGAAGGTTGTTGTGAAGACATTTGCGATGGTAGACTACCCACAGTGGGGGATGATGTTGCGGCAACGATGGGATTGTCTCCACCCTTGACGAATAGAAACGCATATATAGCTTCGACAGCACGGATCATTGCGTCTGCAAGGCGACAGACGTAGGTCTCCACATGTCCTTCCTTGTGGGTTTCTGAGCTGGGCGCAGAGTGCGATGACAGTAGGGCACCGTGTAGGGAATTATACGCGATAAGAAGCGAGGGTCCAGGCGGGTATAGGGAATGAATGAAGTTGGACCAGCCTAGATAGTCGTCCGTGAGGGTAAAAAACCGCGCAAGGCACAGTGGCAACTTATAAAAATCCTGTCTCTCACCTGTACGCACCATATCCCAGTTCCAAGTGGGTTCATTAGGATCTTGTTGTTTGTGTTTCTTCTTGGCTTTCTTTCTCGGTGGTTGCGAGGATGACTCCTTTTCTTGTTGCTGAGCCTGAGTTTGTGCGACATCGTGACGAAGTTGGACGAGCTCTACAGTGGGGTGGAACGCCTCGCACAGCAAGCAACTGCGAGATGCATACCCTGCTGGTCAACGTCCTGTCTTGCCTGGATTTCCTTGAGCTCGCTCTCGAGACGCAGTGCATGGGCTCTCCATCTCTTTGCACTGTCTTGGGTCTGCGAAGAGATAGTCTGGCTTGCGAGCGGAAACTGGGACTGAAGGTCTAGGACGTATGCTACGCAAGGGTGTTTCAGTACATGGATAAAGACGTTCGAGCCACTGACATGCGGTCGACTGGTCCCTTGGCTTGTGTTTGAGAGCTGCAAATGCCTGATACCATGAAACACGAGCCCGACGCGCACGTCCGCAAACTTACGATGGCTACTCTGATGACGGTGGATGGCTCAGCCGCCATACTCGACAGCGACAACGCTCGGATGTTTGGGGTCGCAAGCACGGAATCGGAATCGGAACAGACTACGTCACAGCAAAACAGATTTGATTGGAGACGAGACAGACGTGGTACACGGCAGAACAGAACAGAACAGAAAAAAGCACACAGCCACGGTGGAACTACTTGGTCTGTTCGTGCTCCTCCACTTTTGCCTCGAGATCGGCCTGGGCTTTTAGGTCAGCTTGCTTTCTCGACGTGTGATGAAACGATCAGCTCTTTCGCTGTGAACTGCAACGTACAAGTTCCTTCTTCTTTTTGTCCACCTAGACCTGGTATAAGTATGGAACACTCGCGAACGGGCCAAGGGTCAAGAGCATACGTACCTCTGCCTTGAGTTTGCGCAATAGCTCTGCATCATGCCTACGAGCATACTCGTCTTCCATTCATGAGTCCCCAGGTTCCGAGGAACAAGTCGGAAGATCACCTTCATGGGCCCTTTCCTTCTTCCTACAAGAACGACATTCGACACACGAAACCGCGAAGGTCGTAAACTGGGTGCTTACCCGAATTCTTTTGTCTGAGCGACAGAACCCTCGGTTCGTCCACTGTAACCCCTCATTCCGAGTGGCACACGTCTTGCAGAGACAACGCGAGTTACACGAGCAAGCATGTCGGATGGTCAGTCAAGGAATGTTGTTTATAAAGCTTGCCCGACACAAAGGCCGTCTTTACCCGTGACCCCAGTTGTCACACTGTCACGCCTGCCCTCTTATCCTTTGCCTCGACTCGGTCCTCGACCTCCAGTCATGTCTTCTTTGCGTTTGCTCAGACAAGCGGTGAGTTCAAGTTCAGACGTAGACAATTCATTGTTTAATAACTGCGATTAGGCTTGCTCCGCTCGGACGTTCTCTACGTCGGCTTCGAGTCGTAGAGGTATGCAATCCCGCTTTTCGTCGATTTACAGCACAGCTCATAACGCACTCTGCTCGTACAGACGTCGTGCAGGAAATATACATTAAAGAACTAAAAGCTTACAAGCCTTCTCCCGTCGTAAGTAGCGTATTCATTTTCAGTTGCTCAACCTCTGATGCCGCGTCTCCCCCAGGCAAAAGACGCTCACTTCGGTTCCGTTAAGCCATTCTCTCCCATACAACCTCCCAAACCACCCACACTCCCGGTGGACCTTGCCACTGAGCTGGCGGCGTACGACGCAGCCGAGCCTACTACAACCGACGAGTCTGTGGCCACAAGTTCAGCAGGCGAGTTTGGACAGGGTGCTGAGGCTTTCTTGACGTTCCTGGAGGCCGACGTGAAACCAACAGAAGTGCACCATTGAAGGTAGATGAGATAGACGGTAGACGATATCTGTTTGTCTCCACGTAATCTACTACCATAGTCGAGCTGGAGTCTCGCTGATACCTTGCGCAAACAATGTTCACATGAGTATCGGTAAGCAGCTACAATCGAGCGAACAACTTCAAACTGTGTCGACATGGAGCCTGCCACAAAGAAAGCGCGTTTACGAGGACCAGACGGCTTCGAGAAACCTAAATCTTTGTACAAACCACCAGACAGCATCACAAGGCCTGGTTTGTCGTTCAAGTCTGGTCCGTCTTCAGTTGCACTACCGCGAAACGGTAGCAATAAACCTCCCAACAAGCCTAATTCCGCTCATCGACCCCAAAATCCTTTCATATCACAGTCATCTGATGAGGTTGGGCCAAGCAAGCCGAGCACTTGTACCAGGAGACCGAAACCACTTTCCACAGGACATTGTCCCCAGCCGGTTCCGGGCGGTGTCACCTTCAGGCCTCTGGGCGCTCCGCCCTTCACCGAGCTACCTCATGCTGAAGACAGGGCAGCATCATCTACGAGCTTGACGACGCTACGTACGACGTTTAAGCCCCTGTCGACGCCATCTGAGAAGCTTAGGTCAATCCCGAAGCCTCCTCCACTCCCAACCCATCCTAAACCGACAGCGCCTCTCAAGCCTCTCGCGCCTCCCCCTCCCGTGTCGGTCCGGCCACCCACGTCTCCATCAAAGAACGTGAAGACGATATTGACCACTAGTGTCGCACAGGCTATTGATCCCACCAAGGATGGTACGGGGGCGGAATTGCTCGCGTTATTTCTGCAGCAACACGGCCACACATATACTTCGTCTATCGACCGAGAATTGCAAAAAGGTATCACGATAAGTCCAAGGAAGCAGTCGTGTGGCAAGGATCACAAGTTTATCCGGTGAGCCAAAGATTTGGTCGCATAAGACCGTTCTCATTGCGCCTTGTATCGTAGTGGAGGGCTTGCCGAGCGAGTCCAGCGCCACCTTTCGTCTAAACAGACCGACTTTACCTTGTGGAAACGTCAGATAGAGAAAAAGCTGGAGTCAACGTCGACGATCGCGTCTGACATGCAGCTCCGTATCTTGAAGATATTTCAGGTCTCAAAAATACCCCGGAAACCACGCTCCGTGCCCGTGGCGCGATCCGGCCTAGCTCTTTGTCGTCTTGCCGGTCGACACAAGCTTGCAGACGATCTCACGACTGGCACGTACGTTGTATGCTTCAGCTTCGCGCCTGCCGATTGTGGCAGCGACTCGACTATCAGTGGTAGCGCTGAATTATTCACGGAAGGTAGGGATGTAGATGTGTGGATGCCATGGTACAAAGTAGACGTGTCGAGCGTTGGAGATACAGAGGTTCGGAGAATCTTCTCACAGCTCGATGCTCTAAATCCGCCACACACACTGTTAATCGTGTCGAAGTTTCGTGTTCGCAATTCCAAGTAGTTTGCAATGCAGACCTAAATGCCTCATGGACTGGTTTCACAGATGTCACTATCTACTATGCACAGTGCCTCAGTGTCTTGTTCCCCTAACCTCAGTGCACCCTGCCTGGACACAAAAACTGGAATATCTATTGATCCACCAATCTGTATGCTACATTTGATATCTTGTTTTGTATGGATCTATGAGCATATCCATCCCCAAAAAAATTGAAGTGATCAGACAAAAAATGAATGAGTTATGAATTAATTAATCTGCCAGTGAGACCCTCAGGAGTAGTGTTGCCATGGCTTGGCAAATTGGCTTGGCTGTGGCTTGGTTGCTGCTGGCTCACTTTCCAAAATTGGAATTTGCATCACTGATTGGTTCAGCTGAAGCTGGCAGGTAGTTGCAGCTGAAGCCGACCTATTGCCATTAATGTCACAACGTGTACTAATTACTAAGTCTGTACTATGTAGTGTTGGAGATTGAATCACCCCTGTGTGATACTTATTATGGTGCGCATTTTTGGTTGCTTACATAAGCACTTAGAGCGTACACTTAGAGTACATTCTGGTACTATTCCCTCAGTAGTTCACAGCCTACTGAGGGTAAGCACATCTATTTCACAGTATATTCCTTACTGACATCCTGTAGTAGCCTACAGGTACAGTAATCTACTTAGTAGTTCACAGCCTACTGAGGTAGCCTACAGATTATATTTCAAGATGTAGTAGTACATTACCACTTGAACTCTTCCTGTAATGTCGCTGGACTTGCCAGTGGCCACAATCTTTGATTCTTCAACATGAGATTCCAGACTCCAGAGTATCCATTTTGTTGTGAGACTAGGGACAAAGACTACATGTAGTGAGTACCACAAAACTAGTGTAAGTGACCAGGAACCTTACCTCAGACTTCTCAGAGTAGAAGACTGAGGTGAGGCAGAAAAGAATTCTACCTATATAAGTTGGCATTCAGATTAGGTAAGACATTACCATTGTAAGCTGTACGAGGTGAGAAAAGTAGAAGGAAAACTCATATGTAACAATACACCCACTCAATGGTAGGTGTCTTAACAAGTGATACCTAAGAGGCCAGAGAACCGAAGGTGCTTGTCTTGGGACAAACCTTTTGTTAGGACATCTGCAGCCTGCTTGTTTGTAGATATGTACATCACCGAGACATCCCCTGACTGGACCTTTTCATGAATGAAGTGGTGATGAATGGCAATGTGCTTTGTGCAGTCGTGGAACATCGTGTTTTTGGCTAATGAGATTGCAGACTGATTGTCGATGTGAAGGGGAGTTGGATTTGCTCATGTGATGGGATCTATTTCTCTGAGTAAGGTGCAGATCCAAATGGCTTCCTTCATGGCTGCTGTGGCGGCCATATACTCTGCTTCTGTAGTTGACAGGGCTACTGAGGATTGTTTCTTCGATGACCAGCTCACTGTGCCACCACATAAGGTGAAAGCATAGCCAGTTATCAATCTTTGATTGTTGACATTGGCTGCCCAATCAGCATCTATGTAGCAGACCAGAGTTGTCTCAGAGGAGACGGTATAGCATAGACATGAATCTGTCATCCCATGAAGGTAACAATAGACTTGTTTGAGTGCCACAAGATGGCACTCTCCTGGATTTGCTGTGTGCCTACTTAGCATGCCCACTGCAAATGTGAGGTCTGGATGAGTGGCTAGCATGGCATACATTAGTGCTCCCAAAGCACTCTGGTACTGTGAAGCATCAACCTCGGGTTGGTCAAGCTTTGGTAATTTTAAGTTTGACTTGATTGGCATACCAATGCTTTGACCATCCTGCATGCCAGCTTGCTGTAGTATACCTTTGATGTACCATTTCTGTGAGAGCTTAGTCATACCCTCATGACAGTCATGAATGATTTCCATTCCTGAAATCCAGCATACCTTGCCCAGGTCCAACAGGTCATACTCCTTCGACAGTTGGAGTTTGAGGCGATCGATGGCAGCACAGTCCTTCAAAAGGATAAGTTTATCATCGACATACACTGCCACAATGATTAGGATACCCCCTTCAAACTTATAGAAGAGGCTGTGATCTGCATTGCTTTGTGTGAAGCCAAGTCCCTCAAAAACTTCTCGCAGTTGTGCATACCATGCCTTTGAGGCTGGCTTGAGTCCATAGAGGGCTTGATAGAGATGCCACACTGAGTCTGAAGTGCAAAAACTGGGAGGAGGACATAGGTATATCTCTTTGTCGAGTATCCCATTCAAGAATGTGGACTTCACATCCATCTGGTGGATCTTGAAATCATATTTAGCAGTGAGTGCGAGGAGGACTCTGATAGTGGTGAACTTAGCAACAGGGGCAAACATGTCCATGTAGTTGACCCCTTGGACTTGTGTGTACCCCTTCACAACAAGTCATGCTTTGTACTTGTCGACTTTGCCTGTAGGTCCTCTCTTTATTTTGAAGACCCATTTCAAGTTGACTACCTTTTGTCTGGGTACAGGCTCCACTTCTTCATAGAGGCCAAGTTTCTTGAAGGTATTCAACTCCAGTATCATAGCATTGTACCATTGATCAGCATCTGGGTGGTTCATTGCATCCTCAAAGCTGGTGGGCTTGTCCTTGCAGGCTATGCTCACTTGGTAAGCAGTCCATAGCTGTGGAGTCACATTATTGTCACACTGTGATGGCCTCACTTCAGCCTCATGCCTGCTCTTACTATCTCCCTCAATGTCCTTCCTGCCTTCTCCTCCCTTTTCCTCAGTCCCAGCACTCTGCAGGGTGCTTTTCTGGTAGGTGTTGACAAAAAATCTTGGGTCGTTGTCCCTAATTGGTTGGTGCCTAGCTCTCGACAATCTTCAAGCATTCCCAGGTGGAATGGGATGTGGGTAGGGCAATGGTGGTCTGAGTTGAGGTGCTGGTCATCTTGCAATAGGTTGGGGGCCCATTTGGTCTTTCTGTGGGTGTGTGGCCTCTGTTTTTCACACTGGATGTGAGGCATTTGACTCATTATCCCCAGAACTCTCTCTGCTAGATGCTGGTGTCACCTTTGCTCAATCCACTTTGATTTCCTCTTTGATTTCCTCATTTCCACTCCCTGAGGGCTCGTTTGAGCTCCCTGATTCAATTTGGGGTATGTTCATCACTGGTTCATCTTCATACAAAGCCTGTGCATCTTCATGCAAGGTGGGTCTATCCTCCTGCTTCGCTAGGTTCCCCTTTCATCCTAATGCTCCTTTCTCTTTAGCCCTTGAGTCATTCTCCTTGAAAATGACTCATTCAAGACCTTCACCCTTGATCTCATCAAAGACCACATCCCTTGATTCAAATACTTGACCCATGGCTCGATGCAGGCACAAGTTGTTGAGTATAAACTGCCCCTGTTAATATTATACTTAGGTGCGAAGGTTTTGTTGCTTACATAAGCAAAAATGCGTACATACAGTAGAGTAAATTTTCTCCTAGTCTCCTCAGTAGCTTGTTATTACTGAGGAGTAAGTCACCCTTTCATATTTAGTCCTACACTTACTGACTACCTGTAGAGTAATTATCTGACTGGTACATATCAATCAAGTAGCTTGTTATTACTGAGGAAGTAATTATCTGACACAAGTATGCCTTATGATTTTCGGTGAATCCAAGGTGAGTACACATGATTGATTTGGCATCGAGTTTGTGACGTTTTTCCTTTGGTACATGGATGTGTGCAGTGCATCTGAAGGTGGGACACAGAAGGTTTATTTCCAGTGTAGGCTTCATATGAGGTCAGCTGCCCCTCAAGTGCCCTCATTGGCAGCCAGTTTACCAGGTGTGTCACATGCAGTATTGCATCTCCCCAGTACTTATTTGGCAACTTTGCATCACTAAGCATGGCTCATGCAGATTTGATGAGGGTGTGATTCATTCATTCAGAGACTCCATTCTCCTGGGGTGTATATGCATTTGTCTTTTCATGATGTATGCCCTTAGACTTTAGGTAGTTCTTGAATTCCTGTGAGCAGTATTCACCACCACCATCTGTACAAAAATAATTTGGGTGTTCACCTGTTTCAGCCTCTGCTCGAGCAAAGTACTCTTTCATTGCTGCCAATGCTTCATCCTTCAACTTCAAGAGCTTGACTACTAGGTAGTGTGACTTCCCATTGATGAACATTATGAAGTACTGGTGTCCCCCATGAGCTTGAGTTTCCATTGGGCCACAAAGATCTGAATAGATTTGGTGTAGAAGTTGTGGGCTTTTGAGGTTCAACACAGTGGGTATTGTGTTGTGAGATTGCTTCCCTTTGAGGCACCCTTTACAGGTTTTGCTGTCATGGCTGTGTGATCCAGTGACCTCCATTCCTACAACCATGTTGTGGTTCAGTAGGCTCAGTATGCTTCTGGTATTCGCATGTCCAAAGCGTTGGTGCCAGGTGGTCAGGGTAGCCTTCGAAGTGGGGTTATGACATGCAAGGGTGGTAAATTCTTCTGATGCATCGACTTCACTGGGCTGATTTATGATATAGGCAGAGTGGCTCCCAGATACGACTGACATCTTCAAAATGTACAGGGAGTTTTGTTTGGTAGTGACTGCATCAGCAAAATGTCACTCTCTGTAGGCTCTGTAGTTCTCACTACCTTTCTGTACAGAGTGCTGTGCAGAGGCTACAGAATTCCACAGACAAGGGCTGTTTTGCTGATGTGCTACGGCTTCATTCCCAGCCATGACTTGACAGTTATTTCCCTTGAAAATCACCTGGAGTCCCTTCATTGCTAGGGAAGGTACCGATACAAGGTTTGCATCCAGGTCTGGCACATGGTAGACATCACATAGCATTGTAGCACTTCCTCCATCACAGGTGCCACTCATGTCAAGTTCCACTTGACCTTTACCAATTGCCATGATTGATCTTCCATCCCCAATGACTACAGGTTCAGATGGTTCCAAGATCTGATATGTGGCAAACCACTCTCTATGGCAACACATGTGCATGGAGGCACCAGAGTTGACAATCCATTCCTGCGAGGATACTTTCAGGTTGGCATGTGCCATGAAGAGGCATAAGTCTGAGTCCTTAGCCACTTGTGCAACCTTCGCTGATAGGTCAGCTTTCTCCATCTTCTCCTTTTTGTCCTTGTCCAGGTCACCAGAAGATTTCCCATCCTTGTTCTTTCTCTGTGGACACTTGTCTCTCGTGTGCCCAATTTCTTTGCATCCATAGCAGGTGATCTTGGACTTCCCCTTCCCCTTCCCCCTTTTCTTCTTGTTATCTCCATTGTTAGGTTTCTTCAACATGAGTGCAGAATGTGACTGTGATCCCTGGCGAGTTCATTCCTTGATTAGAACTTGGGATATTACAGAGTCAACTGTTAACTTGTCATTTGTCAACATGAGGATTGTGTGAAGAGTGGAGTATGACTGGGGTAAGGAGATCACCATTGCTATTGCAACCAAGGACTCATCAAGAGACTGTCCAAGTGAGTTCAGGATTAATGACTTTTGTCGCATAGCATTCAACTGAGGTTCCATGGGACTGTCATTGACCAGGGTGCCATGGAAGAGTTCTCCAATGAGGTAGGCAATGGTCTGTTTTCCCTTTCCTTCATAGTGCTTGCTGAGCTTTCTCCAAGATTCTGCTGCTGTCGTTGCATACATGACTCCACTCAGAGGCTCATCCTTAAGGGTGAGGGTAATCTGGGCACATGCTTCTCTGTCCTTGATGGACCATTTGGCATGCTCATCTGGGTGAGTACTCGCACTTGGGGCAGTCTGGTCTGTGCCACCAACAACCTCCCAGAGCCCTTGAATTTCTAGGACCTTCTGGACATGAAACTTCCACATTTGATAGTTTGATCCATTGTCTGCAAGTGAGGGGATGTCATAGAGTCAACTAGAGGGTGCAACAATTTTTCCAGAGGATGAAAGTGACATGGCAGTCACAGTTGAAGGGCCAGCAGCTCGAGGTGCTGCAGAAGCAGAAAGGGGGTTTGACATTATGGGATTTCTGGTAGGGGTTTGGGATGTCTCAGGACTAAAGCTTCACTGTGGTTAGAGCTGCATGGGGCTCATAACCTTTTGTTGTGAGACTAGGGACAAAGACTCAGACTTCTTGGAGTAGAAGACTAATATTCTAACTAACCTAGGGACAAAGACTACATGTAGTGAGTACCATGAAACTAGTGTAAGTGACCAGGAACCTTACCTCAGACTTCTCAGAGTAGAAGACTGAGGTGAGGCGGAAAAGAATTCAACCTATATAAGTCAGAGTTCAGATTAGGTAAGACATTACTGTTGTAAGCTGTACAAGGTGAGAAAAGTAGAAGGAAAACTTGTATGTAACAATAATCCAGTCACCAGTGAGTCCTCTTAAGACTCAGTGCTTGTTTGCCAAAGTAGATTCAGCTCAACTGCCAGGGCTGGGCAGTGATCAGCAAGCACCATCCACTGCAAGCATTCCTCAGTTTTTTTGCTGAAAACATTCAAAAAAAAGAAAAGAAAATGATACTCTTTAATTTGGGATGTTTTTGCTAATGTTATTGTAAAAACAGGCAGGATTTTTGTTGTCAATTATGCCTCAAAAAATTATATAGATTCATCTTAAATCTTTGGAGATAAAATAATTATGAGTTTTTTTTCAGGATAATTTTGAGTACAACATGTGTTAAACATTGTAAATAGATCTCCAACATGTTTTGCAACTCAATAATCTTCTTTTCTCTTAGAGGAAAGTTTAAAAAATAGGCAATATTTATGTACTCAAAATACTGGATTATAAATGATGAGTTGCATGTTACTCCTCACATGAAAAACATCCTGTCTTTTTTACAGTCGAATATGCAGTATACAGGAAAATATTTTTGGATAAAAAATCAAACTCAAAATAATGTATTTTCACATGAAAATCATTGATAGAAAAATCAATAGTTATTCTGGATGAAATATTCAGAATACTATTATGTTAAAGAGCCCACCTGTGCAAATGATCAAGCTCTTGCCACATCCAGTTCTGTGGTCCCAACAACACACTCTGGTATCTAGCACTAAGTGAGCTCCCAATGCACAAGGTTCCCCACATTGTGAACCAGTGACCTTGTAGCTCAGTGGTAGAGCTCCTGGTGCAGTTCCAGGTGGTCCTGGGTTCAATTCCCTGCAAGGTCACTATTTACTTGGGTGTTTGCACAAGTTGATGTGTGTTTCCACACTGTATTTCAACAGGTCAAGCTTGTCTACCATCTCAAAAGGGATGCCACCATGCCCACAATGACAGCAATACTGGCATGTCCTTGTCAGTGAGCTCTTCCAGCTCTGCCAGAGTCAGTATGGTCAAGCCATCCCCCATGGGGGTCAGCAGGTTGGTCCAACCCCCAGTGAGGTCTGCCCACATGGTTTTGTGTTTGACAACATTACATACTACCATGTGATATACAAAATTTATTTCCAGTACTCTAGTATTATTGTAGTTGGTTTTCACTGAAAATAGGTCCATCAGGGAGATTTCTGCAGAGAACAAATTGGAGGCAACCTAGGGTATACTAAGATCATTGTAATTCAATGTACATACATTATACAGTAACTTGGGGTCTAAACAAGGTTGTTCTCAACTGGAAAAGGGATCAGGATTTGGAGAGAGTGTACAAATACAGTGAAAAAAATGAAAAAAAAACACTTAGCTGTCTGGTGGAGCCCTCTGCTCCCTGGAGCTCTCCAGCATGAATAATTCCTTGTCCCCACATCCAAGGGGGGCTTGAGAATTTGACCATACCATGCTAGTTTAGACCCCATTTGGTACATGTCAGAATATACTGACATTGTGGGGCTTCATGGGACCCCCACAGGGCATTGCAGATGATACATCTTGTTCTTTTCTTGGCTGGTGGAAAGGCCACAGTCAGAAGGAGTCAAACCAGATGGAGAACTGCCTCCTGATGGTGTGGAGGTCACCTAAAGGTATGTACAAACCCCATGCACCTTGAACCCCTGGCACCCCTATTCCCCCTCCAGCATCCCCACTACACTGGTTTGTGGACCCATGGCACATGGTGGTCATGATTCATGGGAAGCCCTATGCATTGACCCTCTTCCCAGAAACCTGAATGTTACCTTAATCATCTGTGCTCCATAAATTCAAGTTGAAAACTGCTCCAGCATACAACACCCACATTCTCCAGCTTACATATTTCACTGGATATCTGCACACACAAGAGTTACTTTGAGTCACATGTTATTCCTGCCTTCAACACCTTACATCCCTTGGCTATGTATTTGTCTGCTGGACCCTGGTACTGCCTGCTATTCTGAATATTTCATCCAGAATAACTTTGGATTTCTTATTGATGATTTTGATGTGAAAATACATTATTTTTTGTTTGATTTTTGGGCCAAAAACATTCTGCTGCATATTGCATGTTCAGCCATAAAAAAGACAGAATATTTTTCATGTGATGGGCAGCATGCAATTCATCATTTATAATTCAGTATTTTGGCTACATATATATTGGTTATTTTTTAAACTTTTTGCTAAGAAAAAAGTAGATTACTAACTTGCAAACCATGTGAAATATATTGAAGATCTATTTACAATTTTTAACACTTATTGTACTCAAAATCATCCTGAAAAAAAATTCATGATGATTTTGACTGAGAAGATTTAAGATGAATCTATACCATTTTTTGAGGCATAATTGACAATAAAAATCCTGTATTTTTCTCAAATAACTCTGGCAAAAACATCCCAAATTAAACAGTATCAGTTTCTTCTCTTTTTTTAAGATGTTTTCAGCAAAAAAACTGAGGAATGCTTGCAGTGATCCTCATGCAGCAGTGCAGCTCCTTGAGGAGTCCATGCCAGTGACCATTATCCATAAGCATCTTTCTCACCACACCTTTTTTCTCAGTATTCTGCATAGACTTGAGTCTCTGACACTTAGTCTCTCCATAGGACCATAGTCACAAATGATTCAATCACCCAGTTGCTGTTTTTGTGACAAGATGGGTCATGCCACTGAAGATGGCCATGCTCAGTGGCAGGGGACACCAGTATCTCATCCCCAACCCCCCACAACCTTGTCAAGTACCCCCATTAAACCAAGTAACCCTGTGGATAGGCTCTTTTCAACCTTTACTTGTTTTCATCACCCAACATTGAACTCCATTGGCAAAAACATGATTGGTTCCATGGTTGGTCCTATGCCTATCAAGGATTTCCTGGAAAGCTTTTTCCCCACTTCTCATATTCCTGGATACTATTTGATGGCAAATCTGTTCAAAAAGGAAGTCTCTTTCAAATGGACACTTGAAGCTGCAGGTGAGTTGGATATGTACAAGCCATTTGTGAGTAGTATTTCCAGTTATGCACCAATGTACTGCTACTGAACTGTACTGCATTAGATCAAGGAGATCAAGCTGTTTGCTCCAGAGCTCCACTTTGTCGACTCCCATGCTCAGGGAGACAAGAAGAACAGGTATGATTTTGAGATCAAGCCTGATGTCAGTGTCTATCATGAATCACTTGATGGGCCCATTCCTGTGATATTTCCAACCTTGATATGCACATCGAGTTTAAGTGGCACAGATTCAACGATCCATTCCTTGCCCCCTCCAATGACAATCAGGACCAAGTCACATTTCTTGGCTGCTCCAACACCCAACAAGACACATTAGGGCAAATCAGGGCCTACACTGCTGCACAGCTTGCCTCTCAGCTTTGCATGCATGTATTCTCATTGTATATTCACACAATACTGCCTGCATAATTCAATGGGACAGGGAAGGAACCATCATCACCAAACCCATTTTGTATACTACTGACCCTTCCCTTGTTGAATTTATCTCTCAATATTTGAAGGTGCCACCTGAATCATGTGGCGTCGACACCTCGGTATCCCGCCCTTCCAAGGATGTGGCTACATCTGCAAGGGCCAAGTTGGGCTTGCTCACAGACATGCCTATGTTCAAGACTGCTATCCCAGGAAGTGATGATGGTTCACCATTGTCAGTTATCTTTACCATCCTGGATGTCCTCTCCTCAACTCCTGCTTGTCATGGAACACACACCTGCCCCATGTATGACCCTTCAGGGGATTGTGTGGTATTCTTCAAAGACTCCTGGTGTGTCAATGGCCCTGATATGATACCCGAAGGCAAAATATATGTGGAACTCAATAGAAACAGCATTCCTCATGTCCCCACCTGCCTTGCAAGTGGCAATGTACAGTGTTGGCTCGAACAAGAGACACAGATGATGAAGTATGCAGAGTCTCCTTGGGCCTGTCGACAAGGGCTATTGATCACTTCACACACTCATTACTGGCTTATCCTGGACATTGTCAGAGAAAGGTTTGTTGGAGGTTGTATCCATTTCCCTTACAGCATACTCATATTATGTAATGCTCGACTCTTAGCCCAGACAGTTTTTTTGGACACACCTCAGTTTCAACCAACTCAAACTGAGGTGAGGATACCCATTGCTACCTTAATGACTGGACAGTTTACTTACATATACTTTAGACACTCCTTTGCTAGACTTACTTCCTCTGCTGTCCACAGCCACATAACCTGCAAAAAGGTTGACCAATTTCACTTCTTCTAGGGAGTTGGTGCAAGCCATACATGATGCACTTGTTGGTGCATTATTTCTACCTTCTTTCCTTAGGACATTCCATTGACTGGACTCACTCTATTGCCATGATTCCCAGCTCATCAATTGGCATACACACTGGGCCTTCTCCACCATGACATTAGTACAGGGAATATTATTATCTTTCAAGGCTGTGGATACTTGATTGATTGGGACTTAGCAAAGGCCAGGAACATACTGAAGCCTTGCCAGGCAACACGCACTGTATGTACCACTAACCTTCCAATATCTGTTCTTCTGATGTGTGTTGGACAGGGGACCTGGCAGTTTATGTCTGTGCACCTTGTCGAGGATGCAAGTGCAACCCATACATTCAAGGATGACCTCGAGTCCTCCTTTTGGGTGCTACTTTGGACAGTTGTAATGTTCTCTAAGTCGTCATTTTCTATCAAAGAGCATAGCACCTTCATTAGGGGCACTTTCGAATCTGCCCCAGGTGGAGAGGGGAAACGGAGTGTGCTTGTTTCACAGCAAAAACTCAAGAAAGATCTCTTCCCCGATCAGCCCTTGCTGTATCAGTTACTTAAGGATCTTGCAGAGCTTTTTGCTTACAACTACTACATCCCTGAAGACTCTGACTGGAATCTCCTGGTTCCCTCTGAGAACCCTTCACTTAGGGAGATAACCCTCATGGAAGCATTGCCAATTTCCACCACAGGCAGTCTGTTGAAAGATTGCAAAACCATGACTACATTATCAAATGTTTTGCGACCCACCTGAACTCTGGCACATGGCCAGAAAATGATGCGGCCATGATGCAACTCTTGACAAAGATAAACAGTTGGGGTGAAGAGGGGTCCAGTAATGTAGGTATCCTGAAATTGAAGCATATACTAGGTCGCATATTAGAAGAGGAGGAGGAGGAGGAGGAGAGAAGTTGCAAAAGGGCGAGGCCAAGGTGTAAAAGGCATAAGAAGTGCAACACTAGGACCTGAACTATCAGTGCCTCTCCTGCACTCTGAGGTTTGTCTCATCTATTCACCTATGGGTGATCCAATGCTGATATTGTATGAATTCCAAGTCCTGAATCATGATGGTTGCAACAGCAGGCACTTTTTCATTATGTCCAATATCTCATTCCACAGTCTCCCCTTATCACTGACTGTCCTTAACCCTTGCTCATTCAATCCATACCCAACGAGATTCATTTTAATCAGAGAAAGCGGTACTCATGAGTTGTGATCAAGGTGTGTAAGGACCCTAGGCTTCATGAGGCTCACTGCATGCAGTTTGTTATGTTGATATGACAATACCCTTGCAGCCTTGCCATCCTCGTGTTTTTGAGATGGTACATATGAAGGTCCTCAGTTGAAGGCTTAAGAAGCAGGAAATTGACTGTCCACCTAGCTCCTGAGATGCCACCCAAGAAAAGGACAGCTCACACTCTGCCTCCATCTGCTTCACCTGAAGTGGGTGCTAATCTAGTAGAGGTACCTCCTCCAAAGTGCAGTGGTTGAAAGAAGCTGCTACCACCTGCACCTGAGGCAGTGGGTCCTTCAAATCCAACTGCAGGTCAGAACATTGTACTGTTTGACAAAGTCTGACCTGCACTTACAAAGTACTAGCCTTAGGTCAAAATCTTACACCCGAGTTACCTCTCATTCCAATCAATGCTCCCAAAGCGAAAGGTACTATCAAGCACCTCCATCTGGGCAGGCAGCTGATGTAGGAAAGCACATACCTCATCATTGACATGATTCCCAGCCCCCACCAGTCTCACTACTTCCACATCCCCAGTGTCACCCGACTGACTGTGATGTCAATTGTGACTGTGCTCTCTTGACTGGTTCTGAACTTGAGAATGAGTTCAAACCAAGTGACCACAGAACCAAAACCGAGGATCTGAAGCACTTCTTGCATTGGACAGACAAAGGGTGGATCTGCAAGAAATGCATGTAAGTTGGCACTCATGACTTTGCATTCATTTATCTGATCCCTGTTGTGCCAGCTGTAAAGCCTGGAACCACCCTAATCTGGGGATTCAGCTCCTGACATATAGTAATTCATCCACAAATGTAGTTCAAGGACACTTTCAGTACCACCGTGAGAGCTACAAACAATGGTGCAGGAAACATAGTAAACAGGACAAAACGAAGCAGGGGAAAGAAGCAGTGGCAAGGAGTGCTAATGCACAGAAGACCCAACAACAGACATGAACGAAACCCAAGTTTAGTGAGGAAAAATTCAAGGAAACCATTGTTGATTTCATCATTGCAGACGACCAGGTCAGCTGACAAAGGATGGCATTTTTGATACCAATTACTGACTTCCATTCCAGAGTTTGAATGTGATCAAATGCCATGAGTTCAGAGACTTGCTACTGCTCCTCTGAGAAGATCTCTGGGAGTCAGACATACCCAAGCAAACCAAGCTCCACAAAATGATCATCCTTGCATGGAAACGATACATGGACTCACTCAAGGTAGAGCTCTTGGTATGTCTTTTGTTATTACTACTAGAATTCGAGTTTAACCTGTAGTTAGCACTTGCAAGGAAGTATTTCACTTACCACAGACATATGGTCAGACTGAGCTCGATGTCTGTACCTTGGTTTAACCATGCACTGGATCAAGAAGAACAGGAGTGGTCACCTTTCTCTGGAAAGTGCTCTGATCACATTCCATCATATTCTGGGCTGCCATGATGGGCAGAATTTGGCAAACATCATTCTTTGTTTGTTGGATCACATTGGTATTACAATGAATGTAAGTTAGAAAACCTGGATGGTGCTATGTGAATCTGTGATTGTGTCTCATGTCATAAAATGTTCAGGTGGGACATGTAACAATGGACAATGCTGAAAATAACAACACGATGATGGAAGCTCTGGAGAAGTTGATACACAAATGCAACATCCATTTTGACAAGAAAGATAGGCATATCCATTGCCTCCCTCACATTCTAAATATCTGTTCTGGACATGTAATCAATGCATTGACTGACGAGGCACTCTTTAAAATCGCAGGTACATGGGTCTCCACATTGCTGGAACATATAGACAACCAACAAACATACAAGGAAGCCTTGGAAGGTGACCTGATTGGGTTGGGCCATAAAGTTGTGCAAGCCTTATGTTCATCTGGACAGCGGCAAGATGTGTTCAAGGATTATATCAGAGAGGGCAATGAACAAGGTTACTGGGATGCTGAAGATGAGAATGGTGAACCTACTGGCAAGAAAGTCAGGATTGACATCCTCCAACTTCTTTGTGACATGAAAACTCGCTGGGACTCTATATATTATATGATATGCCATCTGCACTACCTTCATCAGGTCTGTGTCTTATCCCTTTGACAATTTCTCTGACTGAGATCCTTTGTCACATTATAGCCTATTGACTCATTTCTGGATAGACCTAACAACAAAGATATGAAGAAGTACAAGCTCTCGCCAATGCAGTGGAATGTCCTTTGAGACTTCGAGCTTATCCTAGTGGTATGCCATTATTTCTGGTCACTGATCATTAACCAGATGCCACCATGCCTTCCAGATCCCACACCAGGCCATTCACACCCTATCATCTGAATGCCTTCCCACTCTATGCAAGGACCTAATCACTTTTGAGAAGTTCTACAAGACTTGGATAAGGCTTGGTCAGGATGAAAGAAACCCCCAACTCCACATATTTGTCCACAAGGGCTTAGAATGGGTCGAGAGGTATTATAAGTGCATGGGTGACACAAAGGCATACATTATTTCGATGCATAAGTATTCTTACTTCAATGCTCATGTGCTACTAATGTATCTGTTATCAATAGTGCTGAATCCAAACTGCTGGTTAATGTGGGTCAAGAAGTCCTGGAGCACAGGTGAGTACAAAAAGGCAAAGCAAATAGTCCTCCAGACAGTAAGTGCCTCATGTGTTGGGATGACTCATGACAACTAATGAAGATGCTCACTACTCATGCTATATTTAGATGACTCAATACCATGAGCAGATGGGACATGACAAGCTCGAGGTTAAACCTCTACCAACACTGGCAGCAAGACCAAAGATACTCATGCAGCATTTTGGTTATACTATCAACAGTGACAACAAGTCATCTGAGGATGAACCTGCACAACAGTGCTCTGTTGAGCAGGAGCTGAACTTGTTTGACACTTTGTACATGCCAAAAAAAACCGACATACTGCAGTTCTGGGAGGTAAGATTATGACTGTCCTACGAGGGATGCAGTATGACATAGACACTCATTATTGACTGCACAGGGGAAAGAAAGTGTTTTTCCTACACTTTATCAAATTGCCATGGACTACCTGCCAATTCAAGGGAGTGCTGTTCCCTGTGAAAGGATTTTCTCATCTAGTGCAGAAATGGACACCAAGAAATGAAACAGAATCAGACCTGCACTAATGGAGGCCCTGCAAATGCTAAAATTCCACCAAAAGAAACTATGCCTCGATTTCACAACAGGACTCCTTTTCGATGAGGAAGACCTGCACAACAACAGTGAAGATATTCTTGCAACACTCTTCTCAGGTAATCTGGAGTGTGTCAAGAACTCATTAGAAAAAGTTCTTCAATCACTTGGGAGAGGCAAAGAAGAGAACTGGGACTTGGAATGGGAAGATGGTGCAGACTTGCAGCAATCAGAATCTGACAGGGGAGAAATTGAGGATGATGACATTGAAGAGGTTGAAACTGATGCAGAGGGAGCTGCTTGATGGACCTTCATTGCAGGTACCATGTGTTCCCTGTCTACACTTGAACTTTGGACTGGGTAGCACAGGCAGTAGATACTATGTCATTCAGCCTCTATCATATATTATACTGTTCTCAACTTTCTAAAGCTCAAAAGTCAAACTGGCTTTGAAAGTTGTGCATGTAGGGGCTGAGGTTAAAATCACATCTTGTCTTTTAGCTGTGTGACAATGTGCTCTCAATCAATGTTGGAATCAGCAAGTGACACCAACACCATGGAATCTGTGAGTGTCTATGAGATATTGGTACACTCATCAGGCTCTCATCCACACCTTTTTGGATGCAGGGTCACAAAGTCAACTTTGACTCTCGAACCTCATGCCCTAGGCACATCAATGGACGATTCAGGCTTATTAAAAAGATCTATGGAGGCCCCTACTGTAAGTGAGATATCCCACAAAGTCATGAAACTGGTCAACAATGTGAACAGGCAACATATACACTGCCAAAAACATACTTGCTGGCAGAGAAGTAGTTGCCAAGCTCTGGTGTTTAGAATCAGGACAGGCACTGAAACACGAATATCACATCCAGAAGGGCCTCTCCAGGAGTAAAGGTATTCCACATGTGCAGTGGTTCAGCACAGATTGGGGTACTGAGGTGCTAGTCATGGATCACTTGGGACTGTCCTTACAGGACCTCATGTCTAGAAACTGCTCTGGTGCATTTACTGTTGAGACTGTTGCAGAAATTGCATGCCAAGCAGTAAGCTGCCTATGTGCTAGTTTACTTCTATGAGATGTCTAGACTGACTCTTCCTAGATATGCATCCTGGAGCTTATCCACTCACAGGACTTCATTCACTGCAACATCAAACCCTTGCATCTACTGTTTGACTCTCATCAGCAAAATGTCACTCTCTGTAGGCTCTGTAGTTCTCACTACCTTTCTGTGCAGAGTGCTGTGCAGAGGCTACAGAATTCCACAGACAAAGGTTGTTTTGCTGATGCTGGGACACTCACATGGGAGGGCACCATGTATCTAATTGATTTTGGACTTGCATGCACCTATCAACACCATGGGACTCATCGCCATATTCCCTACAAGAAACAAGTCCCATTTGTTGGTTCAGAGACCTTTGCATCTATCAGGGCCCTCCATGGTAGGCAGCAATCACGTCATGATGATCTCAAATCCCTTGCATACATTCTTATATATTTGTTAAGCAGATTTCTCCCATGGCAGGAGTGTGGCCTTACTGTGGAGGAAGTTATTCAAGCTAAGGTCAATATATTTCAGTCTTCCCTCCAAGACAAGGTCCCTACAGCTTTATTTACATTTCTTGAGTATGTACTTTGCTGGCATTCAAGCTTTGTCCTGATTATGATTATGTTCAGAATACTTTCGAAGATTTCCATGCAAAGACAGGGTGTGGCAGCTCTTCCTAACTTTCTGGATGAACACTGTATTTTTTTTTTACATGTTGTAGTCTGGACTTCATGTACTTGTAGAGTCATAACTTGATTGTCGATGTAGCTAGGTTGAGCCATAGCTAAGCTGTGGCTGAAGCTGGCTCTGTAGTTTTGCTTTGCAGTACAGCTGGTAATGATGGAGTTTAGCCATCGCTTGTCTAGCTTGCCAAGCCACGGCAACACTACTCAGGAGTGACCTGTAGTTTTGAGATGAAATTGAAGTCACATGACCATGAGAAATATACATGTCAGCAACAATATTGTTAGGAGCTGTGCCCAAAATGGCACTTAGTGATTACATCACAGGCATGTGATACTTTGGCATGATACATATATCTCTCATAGTGAAAATTTGCAGACATTCTTGTCTTACAGTGGTTTGCAAAAGTTTGTGGAAAAACCAAAAATCAGTTTTGATAGCCAATGAGGACCCTGGATGCAGCCCTAGTTACATTTGGTAGATAGTGTTATTAGTCAGTGTTGGTGGCCAAATACACTGAAATACTCATTGTTGAATGCTTCTGCTGATCAATTGATCAGAAAACAAAACACCTCTCATGCCTCACAAAGGCATCTCAGACAACCTAAAATGTCATATTCTGGTCCTCTACTATAAGGGCTACACCATCAAGAATATCTGCCATGGCCTTGGACTCCTTGGTATCAAGAAATCCTTAGTTTACAAGGTCCTCAACCAGTGTCAGCAAATCAGTTCCATCAGAAATCCTCACAGGTACTTGTGTGTGGTGGGTCACCCTTGTTCCCTCAGCCAAAATGACTGTGCCTTCCTTTCTGCCATCATTGACCACTGGAGGTCCATCTACTTGGACAAGTTGCAGAGTGAGCTACAACTCAAGTGCAATGGCCACATCACTCTTTTGACACATCAGGAAAATCATTTTGACAGGTAGCCACATGCATCAGGTACATAGCAGTGCATAGCCTCCATGACACTATGTAATATCAGGTACATGTACTATATTGTATGAAGCTGTCACCAAGTGACACAAAGTGTGACATAGTTAGGGTAGCATCGGACTGCCCCCCAGTAGTACATCATAGATGTAGTAGTATTCCATGGATGCTACAGAGACCCCATAGCCTACATAGATATTATGGAGAGACCTTGGATCACATCCATCAGCAGAACACAACATGAGATGGCTCATTTTTTGGAAAAAACAGAGGCAGGTGTGCCTGGAGCATGGATGTATACAGTCCATGTAGCACTACAAGTTATTTACATGTACACTAGAGCAGAAAATGTATTGAGGTTGATGTACAAGTTAATGTGAAAAGAAGAAGCCTTCTCCAGGATGTTGTCTGATGTCCAGTCCATACTAATTTGCCTCCCACAATTTGCCTGCAGATGGCACACACATATGAAATGGTCAACACCAACAACTGACACATTGGGGTGGCAGTTTCAGGTGGAGCAACTGGCCACATACAAACTGGTTATGGGATCACAATGAAGGAGGGTGGTGAACCATTCCACATAGGTGAGAGGATGTGGGTAGGAACCTAAGTGATCTGGCAGCTTGAAAATGACATGAACTTGAGCTACATGTATGGCTAACAGTAACTACCTGTCAGTAATACAGATGAAGCTGGAGCAACACTACATACCATTTGGCACAAGTGCTCTAACATGCTGGTGGCCCTCTTCCAATGTGAATACTGTGTCAAACTGTGTGGGAATCTCAGCCTTGTGGCCATGAACAGCAACCTTTGGCAATGCATGGATTTTTTGTAGGCTTGGGCCATGTCCTATGATAGTACTTGGGCCAGTTTCAATGTAGAGCCAGTTGTACACATCAAATAAGTCTGATTTGACAGGTCATATCACCTGACATTGGCCTGACTGAGCACAAAGAAAACATTTGAGGGTGGGCATGAAATTGTGTGCATTGTATTCACTCTGTATGTGATCAACTGACACTTGGTGGTGGGGAGGCACCTTGGCCACCTTGTAGTAGGCTGTAGTGGGTGTTAGGCTGCCCCAAGTACACACCACTTGATGTAATTGAATACCTACCTGGAGCACATCAGTAAATTAACATGAGTCTCATTCAAACTTAAACACTGCTTACTTAAACTTACCATACTTGGATCTGCTTGTGATGCTGGGCTAGGCATGTTGTGATTGTTAAGAGTGTTAAGATAGAAAAGCTAACTTTCTGTCGTCTAATGTGTCTCACAAGTCTCACAGCCACTCCCATTTTAAGATTCTCAAGCCCATTTAGTTATTGAATTATATGCTAGCTGTGTGAGTCTGAGTGATACACAAGGTTTATGAAGCTAGCTCAAAAGCATGATGGTTGGCAAAATGATTGACATAGAATCCTCAGAACACTTCTAATGAGTTATGGCAGTTAACATATGGTGATATGTACCCACTGCCAAAAATCAGCAACAGATGCATGCTGTGAATGATGCTATCAATATGTATCACTGCATGGTGTGGTGAGCCATCTTCCAGGAATGATGGTGCAACCATCCAAATGCCTGTCAATTCATCAGGTTCATCAGCAATGTGATCAAACCAATGAACCAATGCACACTGAAACATCTGCCCATTGGTGTGAATGAGAGAGAAAAAACAGTGGACTTGAGCAACATCCATACTGAGCATCCCTTCCCTCATATTGTCCATGCTCATGAAGATGCAGTCATACCATGCAGGACCCTGGTGCCACAATGGAATTGCATGAATGTGTTCATGTTGCATACTACCAATCCTGCTGGGGTCACTTGGAGCTATGAAGGTTGTGGTAGCTGAATGGAAAATCTTGAGACAACCAGTAAAGGGAGGGACAATACTCAGAGTTACAGAGTCTGGTTGAAGTTTCTCAGAAATAAAGCAAGCAATAAGCTTGGGGAGTGAGGGGATACATCAGCAAAACTACATGTAGTCTGCTTTGTCTGGAGCAGTTGGAATCAGAGGCTCAGACAATCCAGACAGTGCAGATGTCTGACATTGGACAACTGACACTGCAAGCATTGCACAATTTTTCTTGGAAAAACATGGTGAAAAAATACAAGGAAGAGATACTATTTTTTTATCAATATTATTGAAACAAAAACTCTAAAATAATGTTTCATTTCCTTTGTCTGATCTGTCCATAAACATGAGTTGATGATATTATCCATGTCCTTCAGTTTGAACATTCTGACTCAATTTCCTAGATTTTCTTTTACAGAATAATCAAGGAAATACATTGTTTGTTTCTTCCATCTCCTTTCCTTTTTTTCAGATATAATAGCCAATTATTCATGCACAAGAAACTCTGAGGATCTCACAAAGTATCATTTGACAAAACACTGAGTTATCATGGTTTTTTTTTCCTCCAGAATATCCAGTGGAAATGTTGTGCATTTTCTGCAAGAACATGTAGGAAACACCAAGATATTCTCAGTCAGTATAGCAAGCAAAATATCAAATATTTCTATCTTGAAAACAACCAAACAATATACAATAAATTTACTGAGCAGGAACATAGAAATGTGGGCCATGTTCCACTGTGTGCCCTTTCATGTTGTCTTGCTCCTGTTTCCCATCTGTGAATTTGTTGTGCTTTGTCATGTGTGGATGTATTACTATTAGGGTGTCTAGTGTCTTAATAAAGTCTGCATCAAGTTCCTCAGAAAGATGTGATTGGGTTTGACAGTTGCACTTCTGAGACCACTGGAGTGAGGCCAAGGCATGTCTTGTAAGAGACACCCATACACTGATATGCACCATCTGATTACATGCACTAGTCACATGACCAACCTCATGTCAGACATTTTGAGCACTAAGTTGCCATTTGTCATTTGTCATTTGTCACCTGTTGTTTGTTGCTGCCATCAATTCATTTGTTGCTTGACACATTTCAGGAGCCAGAGCACAAAGGAGGCACAGTGCTCCCATGACATTGAGTGAGCTCCCAGTCTTGTGAGTCAGGCTATGCTGCTGAAGATGCCTTGCTGTCTTTCTCTCAAATCTTTGTTCTGGCACATACCTTAGTCAGAGGAAGCAAGCTGCTTATCCTGGATTATGGTTACTTGGTAGCTAACTCCATGCACATTCCTCCCAGCCAATGCAGCCAGTATGACCACCTCTTCCATCTAAAAATAACTCTGCCCAGCCTTGTGGTTCCCCAATGTCTTCCAATCACTGGCACCATATCCCATCTGTTCCAACTCATTCACCATCATTTTGATGCTTCCATTCATCTTCAACATAGCTTGTTGTGGACCATCTTGGGTGATTTTCAAGTCTCTGGCTTCACTTAAGCCATTCTGACATTCTGCTGTGCATTTCTAGTCATCTTCAAGCTGTCATTATGGCATGCCAACCTGATTGAGGTGTCTTTCATGTCACCTTCACACACACCCAGTGCTAGTCTGCTCCCCCTCAAGCAGTGCCCTTCATGCATCAGGTATGTCCCACTTCATGTAGCCATTCAATTCATCTGCATGCCCAGCTAGCATGTTTGGTATATCCTTGCCATTCTCTTCCTCCTGGCCATGGGCTGTTGGCCATCATAGGGTGACACCTGGATCATATACAGTAAGTCATGGCTCCTTGGTGTTGCTGCCCTGGCCATCTGTGATGCCACTAGTACTGCATGCATTTGGGGTATCTGCACCTGTACTACCTCCATAGCAATATGACTTGATTTTTATGAGCCTTGGCTGCTCATCATTCAAGTTCATGGGGCTGCTGCTCATGTGCAGTGCCTGCTCCTCCTCAAGTGGCATGAATCTAGGTGCACTAGACAAGCCATTCATCATGCTTCCATCACACAGTTTGAATGGTAGATCTTCATGGGCCATCTTGTTGCTCATGTCAACTCTGCTGGCATGCCCTGCTGGCTAGCTTGGCCTTCCTACCAACATCCTCATCCTCATCTGGCATCTTGGCCATCCCACCCATTTAGCACCTCCATGTATTCTCTTTCAAGTGGCTTTCATGCCCTCAAAATTGGCTGCTCCTGCAGCTTGTTCTGTGCTCTGTGGTGCTTGCTTGACACTTCAGGTATGTCTTCTTTGACCTCAATGCTTTATGATAAAACCTGTTGGGCTGCTCCTACTGCTGCCTCAACTTCATAAAGCCTCTCCTCATTTGGCAACTCCATTGACAACTTATTAGGGTTCACACATAACTCCTGCAGTTCATCTGGTATCTCATTGCCAATCAATTCTTCAACTGGCCTCTCAGTAGGGTAGGGTCTCAAAATCTAGTTGCTAGGTAGTTGAACATGTCATGTGACATCTTCAGCCTTCAAACCTTGAGGACAAGTTGTACTGGAATTGTCTGGTAGAAGAGCATTTTAAGTTGGGCATCTCTTCCCTCCCACTGTAAACTTTCATCACTGAGTTCCTGGCCTGAGAGAATCCCCAGCCATCCCTTCATGGCTGCAACTTCAAGTAATTTCCTGCCACTGTGGCTTCCCCCATTGTTGATACTATCCTCTAGCAAACTCCATTCACATTCCTCCCAGCCAATGCAGCCAGTATGACATTGGTGACCCTTACTTGGGACCTAATGCATTTTTCCAACCATAATTCCACTTCTCTTCCCTTTGAATTCTGCAGCTTTCTATTGGTTTTATCCATGATAAAACAATGCCTGTTTCTTGTGTTTTTTTTTGTACACATGTTTTCTCAAGGAAAATCATGATATATCCTGTTGAAACATTCTGTATGTTCCTGCTCAGCAAATTTATTGTATATTGTTTGGTTGTTTTCAAGATAGAAATATTTGATATTTTGCTTGCTATACTGACTGAGAATATCTTGGTGTTTCCTACATGTTCTTGCAGAAAATGCACAACATTTCCACTGGATATTCTGGAGGAAAAAAAAACCATGATAACTCAGTGTTTTGTCAAATGATACTTTGTGAGATCCTCAGAGTTTCTTGTGCATGAATAATTGGCTATTATATCTGAAAAAAAGGAAAGGAGATGGAAGAAACAAACAATGTATTTCCTTGATTATTCTGTAAAAGAAAATCTAGGAAATTGAGTCAGAATGTTCAAACTGAAGGACATGGATAATATCATCAACTCATGTTTATGGACAGATCAGACAAAGGAAATGAAACATTATTTTAGAGTTTTTGTTTCAATAATATTGATAAAAAAATAGTATCTCTTCCTTGTATTTTTTCACCATGTTTTTCCAAGAAAAATTATGCAATGCTTGCAGTGTGAATGGAGTGCCAAGAGCTCAACTGAATTGAAATAAAGTTTGTCAGACTCAATCAGATGTTCCTAACAAGCAAATACATGTAGTTTTGCTGATGTACCCAGCTTGATTGTGAGTGCAAGAGCATTTCTGGCATGGTTATGAGCTTGATGGGAGCTTGTTAAGTTTGGTCCTTCTCCAATGATCTCTGACACTCACAGAGGCCAGGGGATGCGAGTGAAGATAGGCCGATGGTGGCTGAGGGTTGGCTGACACAGGCTGACAGAGAGTGACAATGGCCGAAGGCTGGCCAACAGTTGCAATGGAGGTATGGGAGAGGGCTTCAGCTTCAGCTTGTACGCTGCCCCCTTGTACAAGCCTAGCCCTCGGATTTCAGAGGTAGAGAAGAGCTGGTATGAAGCTGACAAACTTAGAGGGAGGCTGGTCATAGACCATGGAGGGGTGAACTAAGGTGATATTCATACTGCAGAATCACCACCAAGCATGGTGGGTTTATATATGGTACATGCACCATCGAGGCGGTACAGTAACAGAATGGCAGAACTGACATAAGGAGCACTATAAGTTTTCAAGGGGAACAGATATCAGAAAACCTCACATAGAATGCAAGCTAAACAGTGGAGGTAAGGGCCAGGATAAAGGGACTGATTATAAGAGGAAAGGGATGGGCGGTATGGCTTTGGGGCAGTCAGCTGATAGCCAATCAGAGAGCAGGCCAAAAGCCTAAAGAGGCAACAACCCTGTGGTGTACCATGCAGTACAGGTGCTGCACCATGCCTAGGCTGGCCCATAACACCTAAGAGGAAAGCTGGCCCCTGACAGGTAGTCACCTGACCCCAGGGAGTTGCCAAGCTACACTGGTAATGGTCACGTGAGGAGTCAGGCATATGCTGACTGATGATGAAGGGTGCTGACCAATGCTGAAGGGTGCTGATGGTATTCCGATTGGCAGCTGCATCAGCCATGGGATACGTGTGGCAGTCGTTGTTGGGTAGGGGCAGTAGCTGGTCAGGGGTACTTGGAAAGGGGTCTAGGGGTGTCAGGGTGGCTTATGGAGTTAGTGAGTAGCCAGGGCAAAGCACAGGCATGACAGAGCTTATGTTACTTGTCATACCTGTACCTCATTCTGGCCCTCCTCCATTCCCCCAAGCCACCCTGATGACCCTAGACGCTCTTCCTAGTACACCCAACCAGTTACTGCCCCCACCCAACACCAACCACCATGCATATCACATGGTCAACACATCTGCCTGCCTCCCTACAGTTGGCATTGGTTGGCACCTCTCAGTCTTACCACATGACCACCACCAACATTACTCAGCATCATGCCTTGGTCAGGTGATCTCCCTATAGGGGTTGATTCTCCTCTTGGCTGTCATGGCCTGGCCTAAGTGTGGCACAGCAATTGTACCACATGGCACACTGCAGGGTCATTGCCTCTTTAGGCTTTCAGCCCACTCTCTGATTGGCTATTGGCTGAGTGCCCTGAAGCCATACTGCCCATACCTTTCCTGTTATACTCAGTCCCTTTATCCCAACCCTCACCTCTGCTGTCTAGCCTGCATTCTGTGTGAAGTTTTCTGATGTCTGTCCCCCTTGAAAACTTATAGTATTCATTATGTCAGTTCTGCCATTCCATTACTGTACCACTGTAGGGAGGGAGTCCTCCCTACCATGGTAATTGTCATATTTCACTGTTTCTACATATATTTTTGTTTTATCTTTACTCTACCTTTCTTCTACTTAGTGTTTGCATGAGTTTTGGCTTATGTAAGCCAAACTTGTACTTAGGATTGCACTGTACATACTTAGAATAATAACAGTGACTGTTACCAGACAAGCAGACAGAAATCCAAGACTGAGGGACTTGGGTTAAGTTTTCTTCCTTTGTTAGACACTCATTAGATGAATCTCAACCATCTTTGGACTTTGAGGGCACATTTCTAGTCTTTTTGGCCACTCATTTCCCTCTACCAGGCAATCCAAGTCCCCCTGGGTCAAACTAGGACCCACTTTCCAAAGGGAGGCTAATAGGTATCTCCCCCCACACTCATTACCCAATCTCTACACCACCTTGATGGTGCATGTACCATATATAAACCTGCTGCACTTGGTGGCAATTCCTCAGTATGAATATCACCTTAGTTCACCCCTCTGTGGTCTATGACCAGCCTCCCACTAAGTTCATTGACTTCATACTGACTCTTCTATACCTCTGAAATCTGAGGGCTGGGCTTGTACAAGGGGGCAACACATGAGCTGAACCTGATGCCCTCTCCTGTACCTCTGTCATGACTGTCAGCCACCCTTTGGCCATCATTGCTCTCCATTGGCCTGTGTTGGCCAACCCTCAGCCAATGTCAGCCTATCTTCACTCATGTCCCCCAGCCTCTGTGAGTGTCAGAGATTGTCAGAGAAGGCCTGAACTTAACATTACTGCATACTCTCAAAGATCCATGAACATCACACTTACCAGGAGAGCAGGTGAGCTTCACATCTGAATGTGCAAGCCCCAGACACTTGTCTACAATTCCTGCATTGCTGTCTTCATCCAGGCCAGGCTCTTTCACATCTTCAGACTGTATGGCACCAATCTCCCCAGCCCCAATGTGAACAGTGACTGTAGTTGTCTGGGAAGCAACTGCAGGCCTGTCAGAAGTTGTAACTGCTGCCAGAGATAATGAAATGAACTGACCAACTGATGGAGGAAGGTATGCAAGGTGTGATACTGACAACATTCCCCAGGCTTCAAAGTCTGCATGAGCTGCCACAAGCTGAGAAATATGTTGGTTGGTCTGGAGAATTTGGCTGAGGGCATTGTGCTTGTTCAAATGGTACCAAGGTTTCTTCACCACTGTAATGTGCTTTGATTCAGTAATTGATGTGCATAAACCATTGGGTGCACCAAAAAGATGAATCAATGTCTCATAGTGAACTAGGGCATGCTGGTGCATCTGTAAATCCCTGACTTGCTGTCTGTCACTGGACAGCTCGCTACAGCAAGCCACAGAGCTGACAGGCTGACAGATAGGTCCCCATTTGTCCAGCCAAGATACAGTGCTGTGACATAACTGTACAGCACCAATCTACCAAATTTAGATACACAGATATACACTAGCAAGTGACATGCCAAGAAGTTCTTGAGGCTGTCACATTGTCACACAGTTCTGGCCAGATTGACAGGCTAGAGATTACCCCATAGCAACTGGAGCCACCACAATATCATACAGTACTAGCACGTGTCATTAAACTTGGGATTGACATACAGCAACTGAAGCCATGGCAGTACTGTATGGTGCCAGCCAGGGATTGGTACAGCAGCGAGGATTGACAGCACTGTACAACAACTGAAGTTGCCACAGTGTCATACAGTGCGGGCCATGGCCCTGACAACACTCCTCGGCTGTGACAGTGTGCTACAGAGGTTGACACTACTACAGTGTCATACAGCACTGAGCAGGCTGGCATATCCTCACCATTGTTATACAGTCCACAACTGGTAATAGCTGTAACTATAAAAACTTGCAACTCAGGTTCATGTCATAGTTATCAGGATTCAGCATGGAAAATGCATTTGAAAACAATGATACACATTATGACTCTCAATCTAGGACAGGGGCAAACTCATTCCTCATATGCTCTGTTGGTTTATGCTTCGTAATGTAGCCCATCCTAGCATCTTGTGAGGTTACTACTGTTAGTCCATCCAAATAAGTACGTACATTCCCATTTGTGCCCAGTCAACAAGCATTGTGTTAAGTTTCAGACCGTGGTGAGGATGGTTGAGGACATTTGATATTACTTCATTTAGTGTGATGTATCCTTCCTCAACATCTTGCAAGTTGACTTGTGCTATTTGTCTATACCATATTTTCTGAACAATGATAACAATGTGTGAACCTGTGAAAGCTTCAGATATAAGTCATGGTGGTTTCTGTTCACAGCTTACCATTGCAGTGACGAGCACCAACGCCTTGTAGGGGACGTATTCTTGGAACTCCGGAAACTGGTGGAGACACTTGGATGTGTTAGCATAGTAAAAAGCAAGGGTTATATTTTTAAGAGTGTGGTGAGCAAAGTTACTTTCTCTACCCTGTTTTCCAGGTCAGGCTAATGAAGTGAAAGATGATTAGCTTTACCTGATTGTCAGGCTCCCCACACAAATACTTCCCTGTACTCAATAGATCATTGGCCTTCTTCTTGACTGCTGCAATATGTTCCTCCTCTGTCTTGGTGGTGGATGGTGGGTAGAGTTCATAGTCTGCACATAAACTTTTCATTACTGCCTTCTTGAGGTCATTATGGAAAGTCTGCATATCGTTGAAAAGCTTATGCTGGTTGACAGCTGCTGTGCTTCTTGACACACACACTTACCAGCCTGCACATGTCAAGTTTGTGGGTCGGATAATAACCTATATATCATCAGTGAAATGTTAACAAACACTGGGGGTGTCTTACCAGCTTCCACCTCCCAGCCTTGCACCTCAAAGTGAGCAATTACCTCCATAAGAACCTCCTGGCACTGGCCACCAACCGCATCCTCAAGTCAGGGGAATGCATCTTCAACAGTGACATATAGTCACATGTGAGCCTTGGCAAGATTCAGGAGCTTCGCCCACTGAGGTGGATAGAATGCTATAAGGGTAGGCCTAATGGGAATAGTACCTTTCGTGTTCTTGGAGAATCATCCACCATGGCATGGTTGGTCCTCAGCACTGTCACCTTTGGCATCGTTGGCCTACCCATCCTTACCTTTGTCCATCGTACCGTCCTCTCACTGCTCAGGTGGATCCAAGCACTGTTTCTTCGATGGCTGGTGACCTTGTATGTCAGGCACACCTGCTAGGTAATTCAGGGAGGGAGAGCAATGACAAGAATTGGTGATGTGGTGACACTCGAGTAGATCGTAGCTGATTCCTGCCTGCAGTCACTGCAAGCATTTCACTGTTTTTCTTCAGAAAACATGCTGAAAAAATGGAGGGAAGAGATACTCTTTTATTTTCCATGTTTGGAAAGAAAAAATGCAAAAATAATGTATCATTTTCTTCCAGAGAATATGAATTGATGCTAATGCCAATTAGAATAGAAGCTAATGGACACTACCATCAATCCATGTTTTTTGGACAAACATAAAATATTATTCTTGCATTTTTTCTTTCCAAACATGGAAAATAAAAGAGTATCTCTTCCCTCCTTTTTTTCAGCATGTTTTCTGAAGAAAAACAGTGAAATGCTTGCAGTGAGTGGCATTAGCCAATTGGACACCACATCTCATCGAGAAAACAAATAAATCAATAAAAACATACTCTTTCTTCCCCCACACGGTGCAAAAGCCTCACTGAGCTGCTGTGAGAGGGAGGTGATGGGGGTGGCAATTCAGGTGGTGGATGACCCCCAGGGGCTTGCAACTGCAAACTCAGAGCATGGGGAGCAACCTGGGAAAATCCACATTTCTGGGGGAGGAGCTGCTGATTGGAAAGGGTGCTTGTTGGTTTCTGCGAGACTGGAACCTGAAGGGGACAGATGGTTGGCTGTTGAAATCCAGATGGCATGGAAAAATTCGGGGCAGGTGCTTGCATAGGCTGGATCATCTTCTGTTGGGCACTAAAAGATCAATGCGGGACAGACTGTTGTACAGAGCCATGTTGGCTCATTTCAGATGGCGTCTCCCCATTAATGCAATCTTGACACCCGTCTGCAGCAAGATCATTACCCAAAGAGTACCAGTCAAGGGTCTCGTCGTCTAGTATACCACCTGGTTAATGTGCACCTTACTCTGAATGGCAATATGTACTGATTCGATCACCGATGTCCTCATTGTAATGGTCAATATCATCATCGACATGATCAGAAGGGGGGGTAACCTTCTGCTTACCCTTGACTACACGACCATGTTGGTGGGGTTCTTCAGACTCTGAATGGGACTTTTCAGATCAATGGGGTGATTTGGACATGGAGTGGGAGTTGTCTGGAATCTCCTCAGATTGATGCAGCAAGCTCTGGGGTTCTGGTTCCATCTCTGCATCTTCCACCTCACTTAGAACTGACAGTGGACTTCCAGGAACATGTGCAGGTGAATGCTGAAGTCTTTTGGCTAGTTGTGAGTCGGTGCTCGAAACAACATGTCATGCATGTGAACCTTTCCCTTTGTTGGTAGTCACAGCTGAGTTCATTTGATGGCCTTGGAAAGCATCAAGGGACTGAGGGCCAACGAATGTGGGTCGACAAGGTGGCCTGAGCTGAAAGCTGAAATGGGTGTCTTGCTCTGCCTGAACAGAAACCTGGGATGGTTGTATTACCTGGCCATGCCTCGCACTGGCAGGTACTGCAGTCGATCCCTAAGTGCAACAGAGGTTAGCCTACTTGTACTTAAGACAACAAGCCCTTACCTCCAAATCAGCTTGTGACCGATATTTAGGTCCTCCATTCTTCCTCCAACGATGTGGGGTTGGGGCCATAACATTGACTGGCTCATTGTTGGGAAGATCAATAACCTGCTCCCTTTGTTGGCATGGCATCTCAATAGCCCAGGAGACCTTCTCTAGTTGCTGCAGACAACCACCAGTCCCAGCATTGCTCCACTGTGAACATTGCCTTGGAGTGTGAACACCAACAGTTGAATTGTTGCCCTGTGCATCTTCAGGCTCTGTCAGAATGGATGTTTCAGGGATGGATGGGAGAAGGTTATGAGTAGAACAGGGACAGTTACCAGCAGCCACCTCAGTAGCTTTGCTTCTCCTCCCAGCTGGGAGGCACTGCTTCGGTGGCATGTCAACTTGAAGCAAGTAGGCAAAAAGTTGGCAACCACTTACCTGCATTTACTGTCCTTTTCAGGTAACTTGTCCACATGAAAAATTCTCACCAGAAAACACACCCCATCCTCGGTCGACCACACCACCTCACCAGAATTTAATAAAAAATATAGCATTTGACTCGGACAGAAATGTAGAATACAACTGTGTAGGACTGAGTTACAGAATCCGAGGTTTCTAAGTGCTATGTGCATTGAGGGGTTTTTGACTTTGGAGTAAGTGCCATGGTCTTGGCATTTTGAGATACTAAGATATCCAATTTTACTTGACTGGTCTACCTGGAACACATTCCTTGGACCTCTCAGAGTCCAGCGATATACTTTTCTTGCAATTCTGGCCACTCATTGGGGTGCTAAGGCTGACCAAAGATCACAAATGTTTTTTTACAAATTTCCCACAGTGACAACCTCACTGAAAATGACAGTAAATCGCCAAATTTTGTCATAACATGACATACTTCACACCTGAACAGATAGACCATTTTATGCAAACTATCATGATCTGAGTCCTGACCCATTGCAATCAGTTGTCCATCAGTAAAACGGCCAAATTACAACGTACGATTCCTACAGTTTTTCAAAGTGTGGTAAATTACACTGGAAGCATTGATCAATGTTATGACTAATAACACAAGAAAAACATCAAAAATGGAGATACCATGTCTGAAGCATGTTATCCAAAATAACACATTATTTAATATTACTTGTGTTCTCATATAATTATTTTTGCTGATTACATACTAGTAACATTGTATATGTTATGCACACAAAACATAGTATACATTGTTGCAGTGTTCTGTCTGAAAACATGGAGTATCAGAGTACATATGTTCTGTATCATGTTAGATCACATGTTCTCTACAAAGACATTCATGATGTTATTGGCTCACAAAACTATTAGATTGGCAGAATTGGCAGAATTGATCCATTTGCTTATTTGACAATTTGACCATTCAAACATTTTCACCAATCTACCATACAACCAATGAGCAATCTTACCATTCCACCAATCAGCAACTTAGAGAATTGCCCATTCTTGTGAATTGCTAAATGGCTATGGACAGGAGTTCTTGAATTACCAACGTAAATTTTTCCAACCCTGGCATAGCTACTGCAGAGTTTTTGAACCTCTGACATAGGTACTTCAAGTGTTTCAAACTCCGCAGTAGCTACTGCAGAGTCTGTGAAACCCTGACATAGGTACTTCAAATGTTTCAAGCCTCCAATGTAGGTACTTGAGATTTTTTCAAACCCCGCAGTAGCTACTGTGGAGTTTTTGAACCAGACCCCCACAGTTAGCTACATGGTTGGCTATAGTAGCTACTGTGGAGTTTTCAAACTCCCAATGTAGGTACTTCAAAATTCTCAGATCCTACAATAGCTACTGTGGGACTTTTGAGCCTCTGACATAGGTACTTCAAATTCATCAGACCCATGGATGAGGTGAACTAGTAGACTCCCTGTATGCCAGGTAGATTTTGCAAGTCAATGGAATTTACTCAGCACTGACAGCTTGGTAAGAGTGCACTATGCCAGATGCGAGTCACATAAACTTCAGAGATGCACGGGAGTTCCATGCATACCTTGGCGTTATATCCCCACTCGGGACAACACCCACTCTGCAGTACCCTACCCATCCCATACATAAGCTGAGGATATGGATCCCCCAATAGCACTGAGATATAGCCATGGATGACAACTCCAGCACCACAAGCTTCTTGGAGGTCTACAATAGATCAGTTCATTGACGAATGTTACTAGCACCAAAGGTCTCGAGAACAATGCCCCATGCCAGAGCTGTGAGGAAGGCATGAGCAGTGGAATCAGTCATCCTGGGAAACAACCGAAGGGTCGCTAACGGATGACATCAATCCACATCTGTGCAAATGAATACCATACCACCTACTCAACATGAGGACTCATGTCTGATTCACCCCGAGATTAGTCATAGGTTGAACAACAGGAGAATGAAAAACTTCTATGTGCCCGAAAGCGATGTAGTCTTGTTTGTCTCAGGACATTGCTCCAGTTTGCAAGGGTATCGATTCCCACTGCAACAGTTGAGTGCACAAAGCACACAAGTTTGGTTGTACAGACCATTTATCAAGGGTGGAAAGTTTGAGCTATAGAGGGCATTCAAATCAAAGGAAGGCACTTTTGAACCTCTACTCTGCAATGAAGGGTGTGGTTGAAATACAGACTGCATTCTGCGACAATAAAAATTATCAAACAAGAGATGGCTCCAAATAGAAAAGCTACCTGAAATTATGTAGTTTCCAGCAATGGCAAGGGCACCTAGAAGGCTGTCTACAGCATCATTCTGCAACTGTGAGAGTGGTATCTGTGCTTCAGTAAGGATCTACGAAAGGAATCAGGATTGCATTTGGAATTGCAAATAGACATTACAGCTTATGACTGTCTTCCCTAAATCTTCCAACAGAAAACCGAGAGTACTGAGGTATAGGACATGGTGTCTGTCATGAAGGATAACAAATGCATCGGACACTGTAGGGAAGGCAAGCTCCCTACCAGGGTATGGACTAGGTATGGAGTGGTTGAGGCTTGTTTTGTTTTTCTCAGAGGCTACGAGTCATTTGCAGAAGAAATCTATACTGATGTAGATGTTGAGAAGTTGGTGCACTGCTTCAAAGCATGTGGGTTCAATGTAAGCTTTCTTTTGCCATGTCCATGACTCAATTTACGTTTTCTTCATAACATAGTAAACATGTATGTCGATGTCCTGGTGCTGTGTGTGCTTTAGTGGTATGCCGCTTCGGTAGAGGAGTCTACTGGTACATCTGATGTAGATCGCAGGCAGGTTTGCAAGGGGGTGGGGATCGGCTGTGACACATGGGTGCATATCCATGTTGACAGGAGTATTGTAACCTCGACTCTCGAGGTACATCTAATGAACACTCCATCAGACACTGTGCAGCCCGCATACTAATGTCTCTGCTATCTGTCACATCCACAAATACAATCACCATCATATTGCCTTGGCTGTCAGTGCCATCATAGTTGTGTAGAGGGCCTCTTCCAATGGAGATATGTCGAAAGGCCTGGTAGGTGTCTTTCATTGCATTAGGCCCCAATTGACATCAGCAAGCACACGCCTAGGGTGCAATTGCCATTACTGCTTGCATCCTCCTCCAGAAGGGTTCCAAATTATACACTGTTATGAACTGCTTCAGGATGGAGAGAATAGCTGAGCAGCCGCTGTGGGCAACTCTTCTTGCGAGAGTGCAAAGGGGAAAAGGGGGAAAGCTGTAGGGTGGACCTAGGCTCGTCCCAAGGGGTCGTGAGTCGGAAGGAGACTGAGGGGAGGTGACTGGTGGGTCTGGGAAATTTTTCCCTGAGGCCTGGGGAGTGTAGGCGGCGAAGAACTCGAAATTCCGCCTCAAAATGGGTGAAGAGGGATTTTTCTAGTCGATAAGGCGGTGTTGGGAAGCTAGGAACTCGGTCGGCGGCGAAAGTAGACTCTTGTAGACTGTAGTAAAAATCGGTAGATGCGAAGGGGACGACTCAGAGGGCTGGCGGAATTTTTAAGACGCAAGGAGACTCGAAATCGTCGGTAGAACTCGATGGGTAACTCTGGGGACTCGAAGTGGACTCAGAAGACTCGAAGGAAACTCTCCAAGCGACTCTGGGGACTCAGGATGACTCTTAGACACACAGATTGTGACGCCAGAAAAGTGGGTATATTTTTCCTAAGTACAGCGGTGTTTTGTAGCGTAGGAGGGGTTGTAACTAAGGTACATTTCGGCGAATTTCGGAGACATCATATGTCAAGAAAAACATGAAAGAAAAGCGCCGAAATAAGGCACTACAGAACGTAGGTACGAAAGGAAGGGGGAGAGAAAGCAAGAAAAGCCAAAAGGAAAGGGAGGCGGCGAAGGAGAACATGCCTAGGTGACTGTGGACCGCTGACCGACGATGCGGGGACTCCTAGCAGCAGTCTGGGGCGGTGCGGCAGTGCTACTGGCAGTGGCGGGCGTCGGTGACTCGAGTGGGGCCTATAGAGGCCGAGTTGCCGACGTCACAAGTGTCGGAATGGGGCTGCCGACGGTCAGAAGACACGTGATATACACACAAAGGGCTGAAGGCTGACGTGGATAGGGGTTGGACGTCATGCGGAACCGTGGACAGGGGTAGGCGGCGACTCGCTGCAACGGTAAGTGTCGGCAATAGGGGCTCTTTCCAAACTAGGCGGCGGCGGTATTAGTAAGCGAGAGAAGCTGTCACATTAGCCGAGTTTGCCGAGAGTGGAGCGGCGGCGATGATTTCGGAGGGGCAGCCTGCTGCGGGAAGTGGTGTAGGGTGGTGATGACGATGCTAACAACTGATATATTCAGCCCTAGGGAGTATGGACTCCCTACACCGCAATGAAAAGGAAAATATCCACACCATACACAGGGAAAGTGGCAGTCATAACTAATTTGAGAATCATATCATGGGACTATAGGATGTCCATGCAACAGTATGCTTACAATAACCCGGGACAGCACCATATCTAATGGGAGCTATCTGAATCCACTGTCTCGAACTAGCTTCGAAAGGCATGCATATTGGATGTTGGTCTTCTCCATTTTGCCAGTGTATGATTTTGAGACTCAGTATTTGAAGGCACTGAGAAACTAATTCGATGTAGATATACAGTACATAACCAAGCTCACCAGGAGTTGTTCGTATCATTGAGTAAGGCTCCTGCTAGAGTGATCATGACCAACACGTACTTCACAGACAAGGCCGACCATGACGGCCAATATCTTGTGTCCGAGCAGCTGTACCCACAAGTCAGACCCATTCTTTTCGATGTGCCATAGCCAGAATCCCATTTGTCACTATCTTCTACCGTACACATGGTGATCAGGTGCAAGAGCATCTCAATTGCAGAAAATATTTACATAGTTTGTCATATCTCACAAAACCTTCTGTCCCTTCTCATTTGTCTACACCAGTCCAATATATCCTGACTGAAACACTTGAAATGAGCAAATGCATTGAATATTTTGCATAAACTTCACATGCTGGTTGAGAGGAGGCCCAGTGCCAGCACCAACATAAGCATGACACAGGAGAGGAAGAACAACATAGAATGAGTGCCAGGAAATGACTATGGAACACACCTCAAGTATCAGCGCACTCGACAACACTGAACTAAGTCAGACCAACTGGTGTAATAGATTTGCGCAACTTAGAAAAAAGTGAATCATCGTCTGAGAACAGTATTTCGTTAGGTATATTCTTGGAAAATTACAGATGAATACCTGTGCACCAAATCGAGATATATGTTACTTTACCCCTGAGCAATGAGCCTAGGGCAAGTACACATACACTACCACTGAAAGACTTGTGGCAATGCACCATAAGATAAAACCCTAGTCATGCAAAACATATAACTCACAGCAATACTCTGAATCACATCGCCTTTCAAGTAGCGAAGTGAGTGGGGTGGTCCATTTTGATTAATCTAACCGACCTCGATGATCTAGGACTTGGGTGGGTCCAGTACTGGAGGTTAGCTCCCAGATGCCCACACATCCTGAGTTACTCCCACTTATAATGGCAGTGCCATGCAGTGTAAACAAGACAGCAACAGGATGGCATCGAGCCAGTTCATTGGTTGGGTCAAAACGGTGATAGTGCACTCTTTCACCAATGCGGTGGAGCTGGACGACACCATGCATGCTCCACACAGCAATAAGCCATCTAGAACTTAAGAATGCTGAACTGGAACTAGAAAGTTGATGTAAAAACTAAGATAGACAAAAAAAAAAAAAAAAAAAAAAAAAAACAGCTTACAGCTGGGGACAGCCCGAAGTGGGTTCAATGGGCCATAGTTGACTATGAGTCTGTAGGTCCCAACCTCTGATGTTGAAATGTCAATATGAATGTGCAGTACCCTTACAACTTACACCACCCCATGATTGAGATAAGTCATGATGATTTTAGAACCTCTCCCATAAAAGTGCAGTGATCACGGCCAGACCCTCTTGTCATCTCCCACACAAGGAATGTCATTGGGGAGGTATAATTGAAAGCTGCTTGCCAATTTGCCTGATATCCAATGCTTCATTTGCTGGGAGGTAGGGGAGCCAACTGAAACATACCTTCCATAGTCTCTGTTGTGATTTGAACCATGTCACCAACACCAACAGCAAAGCGGCAGCTGCTACCATCGTAGTCAATGCAATGTATTTGACCTACCACACCAAAGTAAAGGAACTTCTGAGAGAGCGTTGCCTAGATCCCATGTTTGAAAAACATTAACCTGGATAGATGCCTGAAAGTAGCATATCAGTACTTGCCTTTGAGAAGTTCTTCAAATAGCAAAAGGCCCCATTCTCACACACACAAAAGAGCATGCCCCTTGCAGTTGGATGCCACATAATGGCAGTCACAGCACTCTCAAGCACTAATCGATATAAAAGGGTTCCATCTGAAACTCTCCATATTATAAGTTGTTTATCATCTCCACCACTTGCTGGGTACACCTTGCATGGTGAGAAAGCAAGGGTATTGATGCTGTCCATGTGCCCTCCAGTAAGTTCATGTACCAGGTGAAACATTGCAAGGGAATTGGCTCCCTCCCTGGGTTAAATCTATGGCAACCTGAATGATGAGTTAGAGCTCGTACGGAAAGTGTAGTTTGCCCGAAGTTTACAAACTGCAGGGCTTGGTCTTGTTTGTGAGCCTCACAATCATGTATGTTGGAAATTGAACGTTTGAACCCCGTTCACGTATGCCGCCCGATCAGTATTACGGTGTGCGCTGACTCCTTCTACGGCAGATCTGCATGCTGCTCCAGGTGCTCCTGGCCTTGTTGGCCGAGCTCCTTGACTCACACTGCAAGCATTTTACAATGTTTCTTTGGAAATCATTCTGAAAAAATGGAGGAAAGAGATACTCTTTTATTTTGCATGTTTGGAAGGGAAAAATGCAAAAATAATATTTTATGTTTGTCCAAAAAAAATGGATTGGGGGTAATGTCCATTAGCTTCTACTCTAATTGGCATTAGCATCAATTCATGTTCTCTGGAAGAAAATAAAACCTTATTTTTGCATTTTTTCTTTCCAAACATCAAAAATAAAAGAGTATCTCTTCCCTCCATTTTTTCAGGATGTTTTCTGAAGAAAAATTGTGAAATGCTTGCTGTGTCAGGAACTCGTAGTGAACCGACACCATACCACACATCCAGGCTCTCCGGCAAAATGTGGGTCCAGGAACTGCTCAGTGGTCATCCCGGACATATCCGCTGCGAACTTGGTATGTACAAGGAGGACTTCATTCAGCTCATCAGGGAGCTACGAGCCATGGGTCACTGCGACTCCAAGTTTGTCACCTTGGAAGAACAACTCTCGATATTCTTGTACACATGTGTGACTGGCCTGACAAGCAGGCATGTGGCGGAGCGCTTTCAGCGTTCAAACAACACAATATCTCGGTGAGTTCATATGAAAGTTGTATGATATTTGATCTTATTCGTGAACAGCTACTTCAAGAAGATGCTTTTTATATTTTCTGATCAGCCATTCTATTCCACCCATGTGTGGTTTCCAGACGATGAATCTGTCCATCCAAAAATACGACACAACCCCAAGTTCTGGCCATATTTCCGGAATGCTATTGGTGCCATAGATGGATGTCATATCCCCGTATCCCCCCCAGCAATCATTCGTTCAAACTACTGCAATCGCAAAGGATTTCTTTCGCAAAATGGTCTTTTCATCTGCGACTTTGGTCTGAAGTTCATTTATGTGCTAACAGGGTGGGAAGGGTCTGCGACCGATGCCCATGTCTATGGTGACATGATATCTGCCAATCTTTGAATCCCCCCCAGAAAGTATCTTCTTGCCGACACTGGCTACCCTTCTCATCGTGAGTTACTTGTCCCCTATTGTGGTGTCCGATATCATCTTGCGGAGTGGGGCCGTGCCAACACACGGTAAGACCATGTCTTTCTTTTTCTTTCCATCATTTTTATTTGATTTTCACAGACCCACGACCAAAGAAGAATTATTTAACCTATGGCATGCATCTGTGCGGAACGTTATAGAAAGAATCTTTGGCATCTTGAAGCACCAGTTCCGAATACTCCTCCTGGCCCCAGAGTATGACGTCAACATGCAAGCGCACATCCCATGGCGCTATGTGTGTTGCACAATTTCATTTACAGCTGCAATGAGAATGAGGAAGACGATAGTGACATCATGCTCGATACTGATGATGAAGATGAGCATCAGTTGTGGCCAGGCACTCCGGTTGGTCCTCAGGCGGCTGCTGGCAGTGCTACGCAAGTGGACGATCTTGCTGCCAGCAGGCTGCGGGATGATATCACGGTCACAATGTGGAATGACTATCAAGCTATCTTAGTGGAACAAGTGCAGAGAAGTATAGACTCGGACTCAGGATCGGATTTTTTTGAAGAGGAGGTCACAAGTACGTTGTAGCCATTCACACTGTGTAGTATTTTGTCTTGTCCTCGCATGCTACACAATCTTCAAGAGCTTTTATCAATGCAGTGACTTGAAGCACACCCAAATGTGATAGTAGCCAGGTGCAATACATTGTATATGTACTACACATACATGTTTTTTGGGCTACATGAAATGACATGAAGGGAACAGTGCAAGATGATGTTACAATGCAAAAATATTTCCAGACCCACCACTCACCGGCACCGCTGCTTCATTTGAGTTGGTATACATATCTGCAGCATACTCACGCCGTGCTTCATCGTTGGGTAGTGAAATGAAGACGGCGGCACAGTTGGAGTTAGCTGTGAATTGGCGCACCAGAAATGCACAATGGTGAGCCAGAAAGTCTGCATCCTTGTACAATAGCTGAGTGGCAGTCTGGATGGTGACAAGGGGATCCATGAACGTGGTCGAGAGCTGGTCCCCAAACACTGCAAGCATTTCACTGTTTTTCTTCAGAAAACACGCTGAAAAAAAGGAGGGAAGAGATACTCTTTTATTTTCCATGTTTGGAAAGAAAAAATGCAAAAATAATGTATCATTTTCTTCCAGAGAATATGAATTGATGCTAATGCCAATTAGAATAGAAGCTAATGGACACTACCATCAATCCATGTTTTTTGGACAAACATAAAATATTATTTTTGCATTTTTTCTTTCCAAACATGGAAAATAAAAGAGTATCTCTTCCCTCCTTTTTTTCAGCATGTTTTCTGAAGAAAAACAGTGAAATGCTTGCAGTGAAAGTGCCGGATGGTGTTGTCGACTGCAATGACCGCAACAGTTTGAGAACTTGCAGGAGGATTGGCCTTGGCCTTGCTCGACGATGTTCGACTGCGCTTGGTCTTGGGAACGGATGACATTGTAGTTGCTGGGGGAAGGTTGTTTGAAAAGAGCGAAGGGGGTGCTGTATCCGTAACATCAGCAGACATTGCATTGAATGATCGCTTTCCACCCGAAGTGGTAGCAGGAGGGTCAGAAGTGGGAGGATTGGCAATGAGAGCTAGACTACCAACAGGCATGACAGAGATGGGAATAGAATCGCCATGATCACCGATGGATGCAATGGGGGTGGGAGTAGTTCCAGAAACACTGCTACCATCGATATTTGTAGTGAAGACGGGGTTTGATGCCCCAGCATGAAAGGCGTGGGTGCTGGTGGCACCCCCCTGTGGAAAAATGTCCTCCAAGAACTCCAGATACTCCCAGCCTTTGTTACGGAAGGGCTTCATTTGCGCATTTGCCTGAGTGAGCTTCAGAAAATCCTATCATCCATTGATATGGGTACGTACCTTCACAGCAACATATTTGCTCCAACTCTCTGCTGCAAGCGCCCCACTGATGTTCGCCCCACGTTCATTGTCCCAGTGTTCACCCGATTTGCTGCGATAAGTCACGATTGTGTTATAGGTTTGCTTGAGCTATGTTGGATGTCAGTAAGACAAATTGGAAAGGGAGAGATAAGACAACTTACCACACCCCATTTGATTGAGACATTCTTGTGATCCTTTACCTTTCCAGAGACGAGCAGTGGGCGAATATGATCGGCAGCGTTGGCATATGTAGATTGACGGAAGCTCCCAGTATCACCTCATTCTGCGCGGTGTCTGTGTAAGTAGCGCATGAGTGCATCAACTTCCTCGGGGGTCCAGTCAGCGCGCTTTGGTTCAGGATCTGCTCCAGGATCCTCTGTCCCCATCAGCGCTGCAATGTTTGACTCTAAGATGTGGTAGAGTTTGACTAGTATTCGCCGGATGTGTTCCCGTCGAGTATCAGTGTAGGAGAGATGGGGAGGGGAGGACATAGTGTCATCGAGAGTCAACCACATTTCGATCTCCGATGAATTGACCTGGAATATTCCACTGCCATGTCAAACAAGACCAAGCCCTGCAGTTTGTAAACTTCGGGCAAACTACACTTTCCATACAAGCTCTTATGTTGAAGTCGTCTGACAGAACTGACAAGGATGTGATGGCAGGCCAGAAGACGAGAATATGGCAAGAACAAGGCCTTGCAATTGTGAAAGAGGCTAGCATGTGATATAATGAATATATGGAACCAATGAGGACTTCGATCCTGATTGTGATGCTCGGTAGTTGATGCCGTAATATCGCTATAGAAAGTCCTAAGTCCCACTGCATGCCAAAATACTCAGTAGACGGTCGTGACAAGAGTCTTGACATATTCCAGGACGTGTAAGCAGTCCTGGTTTGGGTGACAATCTACAGGACCTCCCATGATGCGCCAGTGGGCTGGGCTTTCCATGAAAAATTAGTCATGCACATTTCCATTTACTGCATTGTGTGACGTTGTGATTGCGTATGCTCATACTGTCCTTGTAACCTTGTCCATCTTCACTGTCTTGTCATTTTTCCTACCATGATGGCTGCAGACAACAATATCGCAAGGGTGTTTTCATCAGATCCCACTAATGGTGGAGATAACAGACTTCCTGCAGGAGGTTTACAGACTGTTCGCAGTATGAACTTGTAGTGGGCATTACTGCAGAGACAGAGGTACAGAGTTACGCCCATACTTGCCTGCATTAGAGAAGTAGGTCCAATCTCATGAACGTAAATGGAATGTCTTTCACATTTGACTATGCAACCACTCACAAACTCTGTCAACATATGAAAACCTTACTGCTGATGTTTACTTGTTAGCACACATTCCCCTGTCAGCATGCTGGGGGAAGAATGACCTGTATACGAATCGCAGCAAAATTTTGTGCAACCCTGCAACTGACAAGCCAATTCTCATCTGGTTTCTCGGATGTATTTCGTCCATGTGGTTTATGAGGAACAGTGAGCCTGACAGACAATGTTCAGTAACCATCGTTCCTCTTTCTAGGGATTTAAGCTGCTATGCCAATCACTTAATATGTGGATTTTCCTCGCCTCCTCTACATATGCTCCCTCTGATCTCTATTCTGACTTTCCCATTCATCCTTGCTGTAGCACTACTAGAAGATTTGTTGCTTCTCATATGCGCAACACGATGGCAGAGTTCCAAGCAAGGAGAATCTGCAAGTGATCGTTCACGCTGTGTTCACATGCAAACTATTGATACAAAACAACAAGCCTACACTATTCTCTTCTGCATATGATGTGCAAGAAGTTTTCTGTGCCAAGAGCAACGTGATGCCCTATCCTGTGATGGAGCTAAAAAGAAAAGACCTCGTCTTAGTGGAAATGCAGCTATGCTGCTACTTCACCAAAGACAACAGTAATCGCTATTCTCAGTACCATGTGCAATTTGAACTCAATGCTGCTTCCCTTTTACATTCCACAGGTGATACTGAATGCAAAGAAAAATCAGAGAATGATATCAGGGATTTTCATATTTAGTTGGATTTTGCTTTTCTTACATATGCACAAGTAGCTTCGAATAACTCCCAGTTCGAAACATGTGTAGCATCGTATGTCTCAGCAATTAAATGTATGGAAAAAAAAAAGGCCTTGGTGAAAAGAATGTAACCCAAGGATGGTGCTGAGAAGAAAATGGTTGCCCAATGTTGAACTTTTGTAAATTGCACAAGTTGGACGATGAAGGAACAGGACCACAGGCCCATAATGAACTTGAGCAGTATTTGACAGCCAATGCTCCGTTGCGCAACCCTTGGCCCCCGAATGCATAAACAACAACAGCTGCATCCTACTTTTGTGGTCCAAGTCACAAGCTCAAGCTACTCATCCATGACTATGCAAATTTGTTGGAGAAGATGATGATGTAGACGGTTTCCCAATCGACTGACACTTGGTTCAAGACCCAATCCTTTGCTCTCCAAAGTGGCCCTGATCGGTTCACAAAATTCCTTCGTGTATGGTGCAAGAACTCCAGAATGTTGATGATGCCATCCAGTACCTGCTGGGCAGCAATACTGCAAGGAACACCGACTGTGACAGCCATAGCGAAGTGTCCGCCCGATCTGCCATACTTCTCCAGTGTCGAAGTAAGAATTTGCTGGTAGTGAAGTAGGGTTATTAGTTTATTCCAGGCCAACATGCTTGTTCGCAGTGTATAGTTGCTCACCTGAGTTCCATCCCGCCACTCCATGACAAACTTGTGCTGCAGCATGACAAGGTCGCATTTGCCAGTTTCATACTTCATTAGCGTTTGCAGCTGTGCACAAAGCATGTCGAGCAAGTTCTTGCCCCTCGGCTTGACTTTTTCCGAGGATAATAGCCCAATCCAGTGGAAGCCAGAAATGATCCAAGTACTTTCACTCTGGTCTGGGAACCTGCAGACAGTCTTGACATGAGCGACGAGGGTCCTATGTGAGTGAATTAGCAAATCGATGTGCCTGCCTTCATCTAATTTACCTTTCAGAGGCATCATTGGCACTGATGGCTCTCTGGGTCACCTCAGCCCATGTGAGATTTTCTGTCAGCCCCTCCTTCTCGGTGGCATCGAGCCATCCTGAATCGACCAATGCTTTGATGAATGGAATGGCAACGAGTTGTGGTTAGGGTATGCGAGGAATGCAAATACAGCAGAGATAAAGTGAGGTTTGGCATATCCCATGAGGCTGCTACCTGTGATGTCGACTTGCCTCCCTTGTGACGGGTACTTGAAGATGCCAAGTTTAAAAGGGCAAGAACAACACCACAAGATGACCAAGAAAACTTGTATCCCAGCGGATCCCTGAACATTCTGGTGTGGGAAGACCACCGCAGTATGACAAGAACCGCTTGATCTATTTGCATTCGATCACTATGTCGCCTGATGAGGAGCAGTTCAGGACTCCATACCTTTTTGCCTTTTTCATGGACTTCTGTAATGGACTTCACAGCATACAGATGATTGATACTGGGATCCAGACCGATCCCATTCATGACTACTATCCTGGCTCTCTTAGCCTCCTCGTCCAACTCTCTCATTACTGGGGATACGTAGCTAGTTGTCACAACATGCATTTTCCCTTTGATTGCAGATTTTATGAGCATGGCATGGTAAGCATAAGGAATCAAAGATATGACGAGACCATGCACAGCAACTTGCACATCAAGTGCTTCCATCCAAAGAGATGGCTGCTGCGCTCAGAAGACCATCAGTGAGCACTGTAGCACTGCTGAGCATTGGACATGCTGAAGGAATTGTTAGTTCACATAAACAACGACACCGATTTTCAGAAACTTACCAATAGTCAATTATTCTGCACATGGTCTTGCCTAGGCCTGCGATGCTAGCAAATGACAGGTAACCCGGCACTTTTTTGCATGTGATTGATGCCATGTCTGGGTCAAATACCGGTGCCCACATGGGTGTGTGTGGGAGTTGCCACATATGCAAATAAGAGGGATTCAGTGTGAATGATTGACATGGAGGTAATCTTGGTGGTGATGGGGATGATGTCCATATGAATGAGAGCCTCTTATGCTGATGCAGGATGCCCCATGTTAACGGGCAAGATGATGATATTGGCATGTTTTATCAGCATTGGTGGCAGTGCAGGCGTAGGTGGTAGTGGGATCATTGTCACGAGAGTACACCTTGTCTACATTGCAAAGCACGTCTTCAACACTGTTGTGTTTCGACACTTCCCGAACAATGCCGGATCTGTCCCTGCCACCAATGACCAATACTTTTAAGGGGTTCGGGTGGCTGTGCAACTTTGTACAGTAGTTTTTGTATACCTTTATTGTAAAAATACAAAACAACGCGTCCTGGGATGCCTGGAGGGTGGGTGTATTTCGTAGTCTGCAACATGTCAAATTCTACATATGACATCGACACCCTATTATGTCCATGATTATCTTATGCAGTGTTGCCGGGAACATTTGCATGACCACTGACAACCCTCTGGTTAAAAACATCATATGGCTTGGCCAGTCTAGTATATAACTTTCAGTTCAAAGGTGAAAAGTACAGGGAAATGACGAACTCTCTAAGACCATCCAGAATTTCCACCAGGAGTATCCATTCAATCGAATGAAGCTCATCAAATGCTTCATGGGTGAGAGATGCCAAGAACTTCCGAGTGTAAAAATTCTTCGGCAGACCTTTCACAGCAGCCCAAGTGCTTGATCTGCGGGATACCAACCGAAGATGGGGCCAGGTGCCTGATGTAGCATTCCAGCTGTTTCCATACCGCAAATGAAGATGCAGTGCATCGAGCAGACATAAAAGCTCCGTCACTTCGCCTGATTGCCAGTCATTGCTAACAATAGCATATCTTGTGACACCTTCACTGGACTCGTGGTCTGAATCATCAGAACTCATACCAGGCATGCCTAGTTCCTCGACAGCACAGACAGCTGAGGGATGCTGCTGTGAGTAGAGTCTGGCTGCATGCAGTCGTTGAAGATACAGCTGTGGGATCCCAATAAGACGGATGCACATAGTACAGCAGCAGGGGAGACATACATGGGATTTTCTTTCTTGGTGCCTATGAGTTTGTTGCAGAGTCTCAGCTAAAGTTTTCACGCAGCCTGGAGCAGTAGAATGACCAGCTGCCATTCGTGTGAGCTCGACTTGTGCCAACCAAGCTTGTTCTTGCTGGTCCCAATAGATCTGGTGGAGTTAGTTGAAGTGCCATTCCCAAGCCATGCAAATGTCTTTCAAAGATTTAGTACAATCTGGGTACACATTATGGAAGCTTTGAACAAAGATGTTTGAGGCAGACTTGTTCCAATCCATACTAGGAATGCCAGATAGATCGATGTGGAAATGGTCAGGGGTGCAAGGCAGCCCTAGAGCAGGCTTGTAGGCTTCAACTTCTGCTTTCGTGGGCAAATCAGTAAATGGTGAATCCCACTGGATCCTGTGCATCAATCGAAGAGCATGCTCGTGAACATTTTTCTGTGGAGGGGCTGTGAATAGCAATCACGAAGACGGCAGCAGACGTACGTGAAAAAGATTGGTCTCAGGTTGCCGGTGCCTTGGTAGTCCTTTTGGCTTGTGCTTTTGGTGTGGAGGGACTTCATTATCCTCCTTGCTGGCATTATATCCAGCAGGAGCCTGAGTTTGCATTTCCCCAAGAACCCTTGTCATTGTCTCTTTCACTACATTCGTTAACCCGACCTCCATAGTCTCTGTGAAGAGGTGGAGATCTCGTCATGTGACTGGGGTATGGTTGGTCTATCGGGTTATTAGACCATGCAGGTAGAAGTGACATCCAACTTACTACACCAACTCGATGTGCATGCTGCAAGAGAAAAATTCAAGAGTCAATCAAAGCGCTGCTCCCATTGGGAATAGACAGCATACACCAGGAGCATCACATGGAGATGAGACGGTATCCGGACCAGGGGCCACCCTGGGGGATTGGGTGGCCAAAGAAAGTTGAAGAGGGTGCAGAAAATTTGCAGCCTGCAGGCCACCACCTGTTGCCTGCTGTTCCAGAGTGCCATAAAGGACAACATAACACCATAACAACAGAATTACCTACCTCTTTACTGGGCGGCAGAGGGGTACGAATCAAAGTGATCGTCTTGTCTCCAACGTTAGCATCCTATGAAACATGGTAAATACCAACCTCTGCTCCAATAAGTTGGAGGGCACACTGCATCAGAGACATCATGGTGGGAGGAATGCCAGGATTTGGTGGTATCCTTTCCCTTCTAAAGCAGATAGTGAAATAGCAATATTTCATGAATGGAAGTAACCTACTCCCTCGCTTCCATGTGCATCCTATAGAAATTAGCCAAAACTAAGATTGAAGATTAACAAGGACACACCTCATCTGAATCCTTGTCCATAACGGATGGAAATCTCACTCAAACTTTTCCTGTGTTTCCCTTTATTTTAGAGAGCGGCATGGACTTTGGTGTTGTTGTATTGGAGATCCTGGGTAACTGGGGTAATACATCCACATGTTTGTATCATTTCCATGTGTATGGACAGCTTATATATGGACCATATCACTGCCTAATAATTGCATGAATATGATTAATAGCAGTTTTCAAGTGACACTTGATTATCTACAAAATTGATAATTCTACCCTAGTGCTGCCAGCGGTGGTGACAGCCAAATTCCTTGCACAAGTGTCAGCCACTCCACCGACCATTGAAAACTGAACATGTAAGATGCAGTCCAAAGATTCAAGCCTCCAACGTAGGTACTTGAAATTTTTCCAAACCCCACAGTAGCTACCGTGGAGTTTTTGAACCAGACCCCCACTGTTGCTGAAAGTGACCAACTCGACTCAGGTAGACATGCATGTGAAACTCATGCAGCTGTAGATTCGAGCACCACCCCACTGCAATTAAGTCATCACTCTATCTGTGCAACCAGTTCTTCTTGTCTCTCTGGCGACTCTGTGGGTTGTCCTTATGAAACCCTTTCACTACAAACTTCTACATCTATACTAATGTCAAGGTGTGGGAAGATATATTAGTCCTCTGAGTCTTCAGACTCCCTGACACTCTCGCCTTCACCCTCCACTTGAGCACCAGTGAAGCTTCCCTCCAGCCACACTGTGATGCGCCCTCATGCAGCCTGATATGTATCCATTTTTCTGAGCATCACATGGTGGTCAATCAGTGCGCCTACAGTTTCTCACAGCTTGGCAATCATGTCCACCAGTATGCATAGCGTTAGGGATGTGGTGATTGTGATGGTCTCCAATGAAGGCAGCGAGACACTAACTTCCTTGCCTTGCTTCTGTGCTTCAAGAGCACCCTTTGCATTGCAGTACAGGATTTGTAGGATATGTGGGACTGGGTAGGTGCCAAGGTCAAGGGAGGACACCTTGTTCAGGTGCTTGAAAAGGTATGCCCACACCTCTCCAATTACCTTTCTGTGGGTGTCCTTGCTAAATCCAATTTCAAGTCTCTCAGTGCTATGCACAGAGGGCATGTCTGCAAGCTTTTGCAGGGTGCGCTCCAAAGTTGGGCCATCATTCACCTCCGGTACCAGAATCCAGCAGAATGCACCAGTTTGGTTACTCTGGAGTGAAATCCATAATTTTCCCTTCTGGTGCAACACACTGAAGATGTTATATGGGTCATGTGGCACTATCCTGCTTATACCGATCATGAATGCAGATGTCATAAACAGAGGTGTGTCACCAGCTTCGTTTGTGGAATTGCATTCAATGTCAAGCTCGACAAGTGCCAGCACCTCAACTCCATTCAAGAAGCCAGAGCAGAACTGGATGTTTGCTTGGAGATCCAGAGTTTGCAGCACTGGGAGCGCAGTGGTAGGCATAACTGATTCTGTGAGTAGGTTCTCACTGATTACTTTCAAGACGTTATGTAACTTCAGCTCCTGCAGCGAGATAATTGACTTGAGGGTAGCAAGTAGTTCAGAAATCGACAGCATGTGTGGCACATCACTTTCTCCAGGGTAGCAAATGTGCAAAACTGACAACCTAATGGAGTGTGCAAGTCCAAATTTTAGGACATCCCAATCAAAAGGGAAAATTTCAAGTGCCAAATGCTCCAAATTTGGGGTGCTAAGGGCTAGGAGCTCATCTGGGAGTACTTCATTGTCATCTAGGAGGCCCTGCCAGTGTTTACCACTGAGGGATAGAATGCGGAGTCGAGGCGCTTCATCACTATTGAAAGGTATGAAACTGAAAAATTCACAGATGTATGGACATGGTGCATCAATCTCCAGTGTTTTGAATCTCCAGAACTGATTGGCTATGCTTAATAGGTTTGCATACACCATACACTGCAAGCATTTCACTGTTTTTCTTCAGAAAACATGCTGAAAAAATGGAGGGAAGAGATACTCTTTTATTTTTGATGTTTGGAAAGAAAAAATGCAAAAGCAATGTTTTATTTTCTTCCAGAGAACATGAATTGCTGCTAGTGCCAATTAGAGTAGAAGCTAATGGGCACTACCATCAATCCATGTTTTTTGGACAAACATAAAATATTTTTTCTGCATTTTTCCCTTTCAAACATCAAAAATAAAAGAGTATCTCTTCCCTCCATTTTTTCAGCATTTCTTCTGAAGAAACATTGTGAAATGCTTGCTGTGATATCCCTGTGGATGTTGTGATGGCTGATGTGGATAGTGAGAGGCACGTGCATTGTATGCCTAAGCATCTCGAACATCCAATTTGGATTGACTGAGAGGCTCAGCACTTCACACCAGAGCAGGGGTGCCGCCAATGCAACCATTCACCACTCCCGACAGACTTGGCTGACAGACCTGAGCCCAGTGCTACCCTGCCAGTCGATAATCATGGAGAAAATTATTTCTAGGATATCTCAATTGGTGCATGTGGCCAGAATGTGTTTATTTCACTGTTGTGCAACTAGCAGGGTGCTTGTGGAGAGGTTGACTAAGGCTCGGTCGAGCTCTGCCAATGTTGCACTCTCCAGTATAACAGCCAGGTTGGGAAAGACAATGGGTGAGACCGAGGCGTTCATGGTAGGTTCTGCAGATATAGGTGAGCACTGTTCATGGGCATACAAATGTCCTCCACTGACTTGTTAATGTCCCAGATCACTATGTTGGCTAAAGGAAGTGACCCGAGGAGAAGGTAGAAGGGAAACAGCACTCTGTAGGGCTTGGACAAACAAAGAACATACCAGCATGCTATTCCTTTGTTGCTTGGGTAGTCTACTCGGATGTAGCTAGTGTCAAGTAACAGAGTCACGGCCTTCGGGGATGCATCTGACACTGCCCGTAAATCTTATGGGATAACCATACTTGCAAGTCACACAAATATAAGTGTGTTCCGGTAAATACTAGTCACTTGTACAGCACTTGGAGTTTGTGCTACCTCAGTTACCTCTGCAGGTAGTGGTCCAGCAAATGGGCCTTCGCTTGTGTTTCTCCCAAGTTGTTGGGAGTACCAGAGATGGCTGGCGGCAGTCAGTGACGATGAGGTATTGGACAAGTCCATCTTGCTTGATCTGAGAGCCTTCTTGCATGGCAACCCACTTGCAGCAATCCTCAGAATCACACCATATCCACATCTGACACATATCAATGCCCCTGATCCAATAAAAAAATATATTGTCCTTTTGGACATCCTCGACAGTAGCTGGAGGGCAGTTGATTGGTGAGTCTCCCTGTGATTCAAACCAACAGTAACTTCCTGTCAATTCTCGGAACTTGTGACGTCTCTGTGGGGATATCTAAAATGTGTGGTCAGTTAGAAGGAGGATGCAGGTCAGTTATCTCTTACTGTCAACTGCAGTGAGTCCACACATGTTCTTCGCTCAGGAATATCTGTCAAGGAACCCCTAGGGATTTTGTCAGTGGCTATTCGTGTGGTATACATAGCCACAGGTAGTCACATGAGTGCCCTGCTGATGAACCCCAGGGGTGACTGCAAGTCATCATGATCCCAGCTGGGTAGGTAGGATGGTGAGCTGTGGCCTTCCAAATGGGTTGTAGGACCTACTTTGTGCGCTCCTTGCATGAAGCAAATGTCTGCAAAATTGTTGGTACCGGTGTAGTGGGTTGAGAGCCAACAGGAGATGGGGCTTGGTGACCCTGCGGTTCTGCAATTATGACCTGAGCAATCCCTCCACATCAGATTGGAGAACTATGGTGAAACAACCATTGCTGGGATGCCATGGGACGTTAGGTAAGATAAAGAAGACTAGCACAGGAGAGCTGGCAGCTCATAACAGCCAACCCAGACAAGTGCATAAGACTGCAACATTGTCTGTTCAACTCAGAACTATTGTTCCTATAGCTCTGCTACTCCACACCTCTGCTACCCTTCTAGACAACAACACGTAAACCCTGTTCAACATGGGTGTGACAGATGCACCTGGTGCTGGTCCAAGGCCAGGCGACTTGCTCTCTGTAGCAGATGAGCTGACTGAATCAGTAGCAGTGTGCTGCATGATTTTGAAGGCAGGTTGGGCATCAGATGGAGCAGGGACAAGTTCAGCGATGTGACATGTATGACTGAGTAAACGGGGATTAGTCTTTTTCTCGTGATCATGCAAGCCACACAGGAAAAAGATACCTACATTCTGCTCTCCATGGTAAGAGTGATGCTGATGGTGTTATTGATGGGATCGGCTACTGGTGCCAGCTTATAGTAAGCTTCACAGTGGTACCAAGAGTCTGGTAAGAAATGGCCAATGTCAAGTCGAGATGAGTTCTGCACAGCATGAACACAATTGTATCATGGTCAGTGGTGCGACACGGCACGACAGACACAATACATGAAGTAGCTCGGAGAGGGTACATGCCTGTGATTGTTGATCATACATTCCATCTGCTCTCCGAGCTTGAGGACATATATTCTATCTTTGCTATTGAGGACCTTGAGAGTCGACATTCGAGGGGTGGGACCGTTGGCCGCACCCAACTCTGATGGTTCAGAGCCCGGGCAAGAGAGTGATAGGATGGAAGAAGTGTAAGGTTAGATGGATGAGTGGATGATGATGGATTTGGAGTGGATGCAGTGGGGTTCATCGAATTGAAGGGAGAACTGGGAGTGTCTACATTGGTGGTTGGGTCTCCGGCAGAGGGCAGCAGGTGGGGGAGAAAGGGACGGGCCCATGACAAATGGCGGTAAAAGTATGTCTGGACTGCCTGTAAAAGGGAGCCAGTATGAGACATCGAAGCAGAAACAACAGAAGCTTGTGCCTGCAGCAAGTTGACTCACCGTCAAATAACATGACAGGTGCTATAGCAGATGGGATGAAGGTTACAGCAGACAGCAACAAGGTTGATGTGGGCAGTGAGCATGGCAACAACAAACAACTAACAATTGGGCAGTGCAGAAGGGACAGTCATCTGCTGGTCAATGAGGGGGGAAAGAGAGATGGGGGGGGGGACCAGGTCTTAGTCACTCTCAGACAATCAAGTCAAGTCCTACTCTTGCAATGCCCCTTCCCAGGGTCCAAAAGCAAATAGGGGGAAGGACACATACAAGCATCTAAGAAATGGACAAACTTACCAGAGTGCCATAGACTACTGCCCATCTAGTGGGTACACTCTGCCTGAAAAGGAAAGTCCTTCGGATGGAAGTTGGTTCCCACCAAAGCTCGGGAGGCAGCAGAAGTTGAACCTTGCTTGTTGGTTGGGGAGTTCTCACTTAGGTAGTGTTGCCGTCGATCTGAGCGCAACTCGAAGTGAGTTCACTTTGATTCAAATTCCACCTTGGTTCGACAGTCTGAACCAGAACAATGTATAAATCAAACTGTAACCGAAGTGGCGCACTGTACCATAATGGGCTATTAGGATAGGGCTCTCGTTATAAATGCTAACCTAATACCTCGACTAGTGAATGTGATTCTGGCCCACATCTACCTTTCTCTCATCATCTAAGTGGTCCCAAGACAGCTAATCTGGCAGTAATATGCTGCGAATGTCTTCGAACACCAACGTTGGGAGAAGTGAGGAGTAGGACAAGTCAGTAGAGGGGGGTGGCCAGCACTCACCTCTTAACACATCCAGCTGCCCAGAATTCTGATATAGCCTGTACTCTACTAGTGGCCATCGTTAGGATCCATCATTTTCAGTGGTATTAGCTATGGGTGAAATGGGATATAAAATGGCTCACCAACATTGCGATCCATTGGACGAGTCTGAGACCAGAGGAATGAGATAAGTACCTCGTAGTTCTCAGGCAGTCTTATGCATCGAGAAGAATACCGATGCACATGTACCCAGGTCAGTATTTTCATCTGCATCTGTGTCTCCAAGTGAGGATCAGAAAGTGTACTACTGATACCTTGTGGACTGGCCAGGGCTTGTATGATATTAGCACCGATAAACCACATCATGCGCACATAGAAACATACATACAAAATGTTATCTCACAACAAATTACTCATAGTATATGTGGGTACTGTAGACTCAGATATCCATCAACTATCTTGGAAACCAAGGTAAAAACCAGAAGACAAATATTGTTGGTTGTGGAGTGCATGCCACACCGGCCTTTCTGTCTCCATAAATTCCCATCTTGGGATGCTCACACAAAGGCCAGCAAGAACACAAATGCCAGCTGCTAGCAGCCATAGCAGTATCTTGAATACAGCAAAAACAAATGTCAAAACTATGGATAGGGATCGACAGAATAGACTCACTTTATGTTGCATCGCCATGGGTATTTGGTCAGTAATTTTTGACAGGAGAGTGAGGAGACCCAAGCCCTGATGTTCCATCACAGAGGTACTAGCACTCAGACGATTGCCCAAGCTACAGACTGTGACCTGCAGTGATGCCAGAAGTGTGCCTACAAGGAAGCCACATACTCTGAGGAGAGAGTGCAGGATCAGATTGCTAATTTCCATTGTCTCTGTGGTTCCCTAGGCATTATCACTGCAAGCATTTCACAATGTTTCTTCAGAAAACATGCTGAAAAAATGGAGGGAAGAGATACTCTTTTATTTTGCATGTTTGGAATGGAAAAATGCAAAAACAACATTTTATGTTTGTCCAAAAAACATGGATTGATGGTAATGTCCATTAGCTTCTACTCTAATAGGCATTAGCATCAATTCATGTTCTCTGGAAAAAAATAAAACATTATTTTTGCATTTTTTCTTTCCAAACATCAAAAATGAAAGAGTATCTCTTCCCTCCATTTTTTCAACATATTTTCAGAAGAAAAATTGTGAAATGCTTGCTGTGTATGTTGTGAATTCCAAAGAAGTTGGGGGGGGGGGGGGGGGGGGAAATTACCTACATGACCAACAATGGCACAGAGATCATCCTGAAGAGATGGTGCCACTGTCTGGGCCCAGGCTACTTCTGCTCCAAGTTCTTTGATTTTGTCTTGTAGTGAGGAAAATAAGAGTTTCATCTCCTTCAGACCCTCACACAAGTGGCCATGATCTGGTGCACATCGTTGAAGCTCATCCACAGTTTCATGTAGTTTGATGATATCGTTGCAAGCGGTTTCGTAGAAACCACTGAGACGAGCTTGGTTTCCCTTTACTCGAGAGAACTCTTGTTCTAATAGGCGCACATGTTCCTCATAGGTGGCTTTCCATGCCACGATATTGGAAACGTTCTTTTCGCCCCATTGAACATACTCCTGCAGGAGAACTGCGCCATGAGTAGAGTCACCACAGTATAATGGTGAGGATACAAGTAATATACAAGATGGTACTACCTACCAGATTTACGGGACATCTTTAAACCGATCTCTTGCCTAAAAGTAGTGACAGCCCTGTCAAGTTCATCCAGGGAATCTTGCATGTCTTTCAAAGAAGTTGCCTGTAAATAATATTGAGGAATGAGCTTGCACACTATCAGCGCACACCAACCATCTGGTGTTTCACACTCTGCTTCAGTTTGTCGACTCGACCCTTCAAACAGTCAAGGTCTTCCCTCATTTCATGAACTTGGCACTGCATTTCATCAGCTGCATTGTGCGACTTTTCAAACTCATCCACCCTCGCTGAGAGAACAGAAACCTTCGAATCCACACGCTGAATTTTTTCCTGGAAATTTGGTCTATCTATTTAGCGAGAGTATTGTGACAATACATGAGAACACGCACCTCATTGTCTATTTGCTGGCATTCCACATAAGTGAGCCCAGTCTGAAGGTCTCCCAGACACTCCTCGACAATGCTGAAATCCACACAACTGGGCTGCTCATATTTGGTGTCAGTGCTCATGGTTAGCGGTTGAAAAGAGAGACAAGATTACCTGCCAAGCCATGTGCCACCCCTTGCAACATAGCCACCAGCTGCTATGGTCAGCAGAAACATTACCATTACTGTCTGTGTACACTACTTAATAGTGTGTTCGTAGCTAGGCTTCATGACCCACTAATATATTTCATACCGATGAGCAAGCAAGATGTGAAGGCTGCCCACTGGAGGCACTCCCGAGTCCTGTCATGATGGGTTTTATTCAGGGGAGCCTGGAGTGTAAAAGGACATAGGGAGCTAATGTGAAGTGTACAATAGTTATCTCCTCCGTTTGCTTCTATATGTAGCTATAGTCCTCTTAGTCACCCAGCTAGGTTCTCCAGCCTGAAGGAAGGACACACAGTAACCACTTATATGAGGGTGAGGATCACCCTCCTTGATCAGTGCCCATATTTTCCCCCTCCAAATCCACACTTTTATGCCACCAGAGAAAACATTGATGAATAAGTCACTCTCGCACAAGGCCTCAGAGTAGAGGTGGGACGACAACAGTGGTTCGCCCATAGGCATTGAACTCTGTGAACGGTACCACGATGTGACCTCCTCGCAACTGTGGATAGCTTTGCGAAACTTCTGGAAAAGCAAAGTTGATCCCAGTGTAACTTTCAGCACATCTGCCTGTAAAGCACCTGCTGGAGTCTTCTGCATCATTGCAACATTGTGGTCATCAATGCTGTCACTAGTCAGCATTGCATTTGAATTTTCAGAGATGACAAGACTGACCTCGCTCTGCGACAGTATTCAGTAGATAAACAGACTTCCTCTGGGTGAGCACACCTAACATGCTCTTTGTTACACTGACTATGAACTTTGAGCTCCAACCATATCTGATAGTTCTAGCCTTACGGTTCACTGGAGACCACAAAAGATACATCACTGGCTAAGTGCTTGAAGGCTGTCCCAACTGAAACACCACAGCTAACATTGCCAATAGCACATTAGATCATGTTATGATGGACAGCAAACTTACGATGTGCCGCTGTCGCTAGCCTGAGGAGATGAGAAGAACTGGTGGCGGATAGGAGGACACTTCTCAAGGATTAGCCACCCAATCCATGTTTTTGAAGGTGGTGCTGGTGCTTACATCAGGCTCCAATTTGATTCCAGGAGGTCGTGGAGAGGGAATATGGAAAATGACTGGGAGTGTTGGTTCAAACATTCTGCATCCTGGGGAAGAAAGAGAGGTTGCTATGGTACTTCCCTAAATTCCCTTGCCCATTCTTTGTGGAGGATTACTTGGGCGAGTTACTAACTGGTTGCCTTATGTAAGAGCTCACGAAGGACTTGTTTCTGCAGGCTAATGAGGCAGGTACATGTGGGGATTTTTCGGCCACCTTCAACTGCTCATCTCTGCCATGTAATCTGGTCCTCTGAATCTTTTTCTCAGGTCGCTGCCTCTTGGTTTGAACCATGTTTCGAGTCTGCACTTGTAATGTAGCACTAGTACTACCCATTCCTATCAGGTGCCACAAGGCCTTTACATATCGCATGTTGCGTTTCCATCGTGCCTTGGCCCATAGTTGGGAGACATAAATTCCAAAAACCACTGCTACATGAGGGAGTACCTGGGCTTGATTACGCTCGTCTATGTAGCTTTGGTAGTAAAACCTTATGATCGGTGACACTTAGGTCACTTTGAATGTTGTAGCTTGAAGATTTGCCAGGGCTCAGCAGGATGCATACATAATCATGGGAAAAATACAGGGTATGGCAGTATGCAATTGGCTTTGTGATGAAAGAGGTTTTCTGAGATTGATGCTGATGCACAGAGTCCAGAGCTGTGTCTTTGTGGACTATGGGGTGAGAGGGAAGATCTCAGAGTCAGAGACAAGATGAGTCAGTGGTGACAAGATGTGGCGCAGAAGGTGTTAATAAGAGGAGCTAAGTGAATGTGTGTAAGTTTAGAAGGAAGTGAAGTAAGGAGAGTCTATCACACCTGAGTGGGAGTATTGGTTGAGTGTGATCTGATTGCTTCTGCCTGGGCAGGGGCAGTAGAGGTAAGTCTGCATGGTGCATTGACTTCGAATGGAAAACCCTCGCAGACATGGGTTGCTCAGAGTCGTTGGTACCGGTTGAAGGTTGGAGGGCAGGATGTGTCGACAGAGCAGGGGTTGGTCCAGAAATGACAGAACTTCTGTTGGGCAATAGAGCGGGGAACAATCAATGGGGAAAGAGGTGGTGGCTACAAAGTAGCGCCACAAGTTGCACAAGGGAAGCCAATGAGCTTGACACAGATGAAAGCATGCATACCATTTGGCTTAGAAACTGTCTTTCACGAAGGAGAAACCAAAAACCTGCACACTTGGCACCTCTGGTCATGTCTCTCTTCCCTTGAAAAATTTTCTTGGAAAAGTGAGACTCAAAAGTCTCAATCCTGCAGTGATGCCCAACCTGCAGAGACCAGAGAGTCTTCACCCTGTGTGTATGTGAACACACCTATCGCGAGAGTCCTCCTCCATTATTTGAACTGGGATGTTTGTCAATGATGTAGGCATAGAGGTAAAACACGAGTAAGTATGCAATGCCGAGGGCAGAGATCGGTTGGGGCACTTTCCAAGAACAAGACAAGGCTATACCATTACCAGATAAAAACAATCCCAATGTCGAGTGGGAGAAGCCCAAGGGCTGGGCTGCAAGAGGGGAAATGACAGAAAGCCAAGCCAATCATATGCCAGTGGTACCATGAGAAAGCTATGAAGATCGTTGTCTGGCAAATAACTGACTTGTCGAGGGAGAGGTGCTGGAGACCGCCTGAAGGACTGTAAGAACATCAAGCTGGACAGAAAGAAAAGGAGATAGGAGTTTCATCGAGAAACCCAGAATTATATCACAAGGCCTACGAAGAAGGGAGCACAGCTAGGGAAGGACAACGAGCAGCAAAGTCACTGGCGCACATAGCTGAGAGAACATTGCTCAGCAGCTAAGTCCACAAACCCCTATAGCACATCTCGGCATACTCCAGAGCAGCAGACCATGGACAAAGACTGCAGTTTGCCAAAGGGAAACTTCTGAGCTGCTTGAGCACGCCCAGTTTTGCACAATGTTGACACAGCTCTGCTATGAGTTAACTCGAAAGCTTGACTGTGACCCCAGAACCACTGTAACCATGCTAGCATTCAGCCCAAAAGGATCCTACCTGGCCGCTTGCAACCTGGATGGCACCCTCTTGATTTGTTCGGCATCTTCTGGTGAAATACTGTATGAAGTTCATGTAGGTGGTGGGGTATCCTTACTTTCTATTCTATGGACTGCACACAACAAACATCAACTACTTTGTGGGTTGGGGAACGGTGTTGTCATTTTGGTGACAATTGCCACCTACGTGAGTGCAATGAACAGTGCTTCCTGGCTGATACTTACCATTATCTCAGGAGATTACTGTCACAGGTTTTCATGCCCATGATAACCTTCCAGTGGAATGCTTGAGCATTTCAGGGAGTACTGTTGTCACTGGTGCCACCTCAGAAGTCTTGTTGTGGGATCATAGTGGTAACAGTGCATACCAGTTATCACCTAGTTGCTCATGAGCCAAATCTGATGCATAATTTAACAGATAGATGGGTGTCTCATGGGATCATCACACCACCTTCATCCATCATGGTGAACAGTAACTCTGAAATCACCGTTACTTCTCTCCACTGGGCATGGACCAAGTATTCCGATAATACATTATTGATCACGTACCTTCACCATGGTATTTTGTAATGTACCCTAATCCCCATTATGCTGTTAATCTGACGTCAGCCATGTAGATTTTGGGATGTCAGGAAAGCCAAGATAGCGCATTTTTTCTACCTGAAAATGCTGGTGTCTGTGCTCAGCCTCTATCGCATGTTCTGTCAATAACATAGCTGCCCAGCGGTGCAATGCATATTTCCCCCGATGGGAATACACTGGTGGTCTCTAACCTCAACAGTGGTTTCGATGTCTACCACCTCAACAACTGCACCTTAGATGGATCCATTCTGCATCCTTGCCATGGTTGTAAAATACCTGTTGCTTTTATTCATGGTGGTTTTGCTGTACTGAGTGGAAGCCCAATTGGACAAGTGAGCATTTGGGATGCAAGCTCAAGAACCTTACTTCAAGTTCCCAAACATGAAGGTAATTCTTGAATTTTTGCAATGAATGTCTCACTCACTGGCATCTATTTGAAGCTGAGGATGCAGTTCTTTCAGCCGCAGTGAAGTTATCGATGTCCTTGTCAGGGTTGTTGCACTACATCAGGGAAATTTGAATGAAATGATAATGTTATATAAGACTTTATCTACCCTGTAAAGCCCTATAAGGTACATCATAATGACATACACATTGGTAATGCTATATATTGACTGGGAGCCTTGGCAGCATTGGTCAAAAGTTATCATGTAGGTAGAGTAGATCATATGTATCAGAATGTGAACAGTAGATCATATATGTCTTTCATTATCAGACATTACCAACAATTGTCATTGACTCCATCAACAGCTTAAAAATAAAAATTGCTATAGCAACCTTCAATTGAACTTATCAATCATGATATTATGAGAAAGCAATTTCATTCAATATCATTTACATAATTAGTACCTACCGAGTACACTACTAAGTATGATGAACTACTTAAACCTCCAAAAAAGCGAAAATAAAACAGAGAAAGACACTCACATATCATTTCACACAAGGCTACACTTACCTGGATATGAACCCTAAGACTTAGAGTCTTAGAGTGACTCTTGCCCTGAGGTGGAACTCAGAGACAAGAGTGAAGAAGAGAGAGAAGGGGAGAGAGGATGAGTTTATATAACATGTACTATACAGTCATTACAAAGACATTCCCACACTTGTGGCTGGGGAAGAGTTGTTCAAATGATCATAAATGACATAGATGACAACACTAGATATTGATGATCAAAGTGAAATCAGACTGAAAAGAATATTGTCATTGATATGATGATGATATTATCTGATGAGCAATTATAATCTATTGTCAACTACATAGTATTATTATATATGGCATATCAGCTCTTGTCATCATTATATCATGATTACAAAAGTATTGTAACTCTTATATCAGGCCTATATGCAGTTGACCAGATAGTAAAATGTCTGCCAGGTATTCTAATGCATTGTCTGACTATTATCATTATGATTTATAGATGATCATGCCCTATACACCATTATCCAATTCATATCAGATGGATAACTACTTACCATAATTAACTGGGAATACCAGCACATCAAAGGTTCCCTGATGTCTATCTGGCATTCCTAGTACAGATTGGAACAAGTCTGCCTCAAGCATCTTTGTTCAAAGCTTCTGTAATGCATACCCAGATTGTACTAAATCTTTGAAAGACATTTGCGTGGCTTGGGAATGGCACTTCAACTGACTCCGCCAGATCTATTGGGACCAGCAAGAACAAGCTTGGTTGGCACAAGTCGAGCTCGCATGAACAGCAGCTGGTCATTCTACTGCTCCAGGCTGCATGAAAACTTTTGCTGAGACTCTGCAACAAACTCGTAGGTGCCAAGAAAGACAATCTCACGTATGTCTCCCCTGCTGCTGTACTATGTGCATCCGTCTTATTGGGATCCCACAGCTGTATCTTCGATGACTGCATGCAGCCAAACTCTACTCACAGCAGCATCCCTCAGCTGCCCATGCTGTTGAGGAACTAGGCATGCCTGGTATGAGTTCTGATGATTCAGACCACGAGTCCAGTGAAGGTGTCACAAGATATGCTATTGTTAGCAAAGACTGGCAATCAGGTGAAGTGACAGAGCTTTTACATCTGCTCAATGCACTGCATCTTTGTTTGCAGTATGGAAACAGCTGGAATGCTACGTCAGGCACCTGGCCCCACCTTTGGTTGGTATCCCGCAGATCAAGCACTCGGGCTGCTGTGAAAGGTCTGCTGAAGAATTTTTATGCTTGGAAGTTCTTGGTGTCTCTCACCTGCAAAGCATTCAATGAGCTTCATTTGATCAAACGGATACTCCTGGTGGAAATTCCAGATGGTCTTAGAGAGTTCATCATTTCCCTGTACTTTTCACCTTTGAACTGAAAGTTATATACTAGACTGGCCAAGCCATATGAAGTTTTTAACCAGAGGATTGTCAGTGGTCATGCAAATGTTCCCGGCAACACTGCATAAGATAATCATGGACATAATAGGGTGTTGATGTCGTATGTAGAATTCGACATGTTGCAGACTATGAAATACACCCACCCTCTGGGCATCCCAGGATGCATTGTTTTGTATTTTTACAATAAAGGTATACAAAAACTACTGTATGAAGTTGTGCAGCCACCCAAACCCCTTAAAAGTATTGGTCATTGGTGGCAGGGATGGATCCGGTGTTGTTTGGGAAGTGTCAAAACATGACAGTGTTGAAGATGTGCTTTGCAACATAGATGAGGTGTACTCTCATGACAATGATACCACTACCACCTATGCCTGCACTGCCACCGATGCTGATAAAACATGCCAATATCGTTGTCTCACCCATTAACATGGGGCATCCTGCATCAGCATACGAGGCTCTCATTCGTACAGACATCATCCCCATCACCGCCAAGATTACCTCCATGTCAATCATTCACACTGAATCCCTCTTATTTGCATATGTGGCAACTCCCACACACACCCACATGGGCACTGGTATTTGACCCAGATGTGGCATCAATCACATGCAAAAAAGTGCTGGGTTACCTGTGATTTGCTAGTGTCACGGGCCTAGGCGAGACCATGTGCAGAATAATTGACTATCGGTAAGTTTCTGAAAATCAGTGTCATTGTTTATGTGAACTAACAATTCCTTCAGCATGTCCAATGCTCAGCAGTGCTACAGCGCTTGCTGATGGTCTTCCGAGTGCAGCAGCCATCTCTTTGGACAGAAGCACTTGATGTGCAAGTCGCTGTGCATGGTCTTGTCATATCTTTGATTCCTTATGCTTACCATGCCACGCTCATAAAATCCACGATCAAAGGGAAAATGCATGTTGTGACAACTAGCTATGTATCCCCAGTAATGAGAGAGTTGGATGAGGAGGCTAAGAGAGCTGGGATAGTAGTCATGAATGGGATCAGTCTGGATCCCAGTATCAATCATCTGTATGCTGTGAAGTCCATTACAGAAGTCCATGAAAAAGGCAAAAAGGTGTGGAGTCCTGAACTGCTCCTCGTCAGGCAACATAGTGATTGAACGCGAATAGATCAAGTGGTTCTTGTCATACTGTGGTGGTCTTCCCACACCAGTGTAGGGAGGGAAGCCTCCCTACTAGGTGAATTCCTTTATTTCATTGTTTTTACTTACTGTTTGGTTTTTATATTTTTATTCTACTTTTTGACTTAGTATTTGGACGAGTTTGGCTTATGTAAGCCAGACTCGTACTTAGAGTAACTGTACATACTTAGAAAAATAACAACCACCTTACTAGGAGACAGATTCAGATGGAATTCAAAGGCCATAGGCTTCGGATAGTCACTTCTCCATTATCAGACATTCATTAGAGCCTGTTCGGAAACTACTCGTACACCGAAATTTGGAGCTTCGTTGTTTGTGTGTATTTATCACTAGAATACGCCACGAGCTGAGTCTGAATTGAGTTTGAAACAACCTTTGCCCCATGCGAGATGGATTATGGTTTCGACCTGGATCAACTTAGGCTCGCCTGGGTGTCTGCCGCCTCGGTAGTGGCCCTCATATCACAACATACTCTTGACTCGTTTATCCACCCAATGCCTCCAAAGGCTCCTACTCCAAAAGCACAATGGTGTGACGAAGAAGTAAAAGCTCTTGTCAAGTTCTTGTACGATCACCGCGCAGAGGCGGGCGATAACGGCAATTTCAAGTCATCTACCTATCATGCTGCCGCCGAACATATCGCCCCACTTCTCAAGGATGGCCCACCGAAGACTTCTGCAGCAGTCAAGAACAAGTGGACTGGCTACGTGAGTCACATCACGATCTTTCATCTTTCATCGAGTCCTCACATCCACCCAGATTCGAAAAATATTCCGGGATATAGAGCAATATTGAGCAGTGCGATCAGGTGCCCACTGGGACAACGAGTGAGGGGCTAACGTCCATGGAAAGGACTCTGAACAAGTCTTCAAAGATTTCACAAAGGTACGCAATATATTATAGCACAGTGCGTAATTACATGACCACATCTTGTCATCTAGGATCACCCACTGATGCGGCAGTTCAAGACAAGCGGCTGGGAGTTCTACCCGCTTGTCGAGCAGATAATACCGAATGGTGCCGCCCGTGGGATCCACGCCTTCAGTCCGGGTGGTTCAGGAGTCGGTGGTACAGGAGTCGGTGGTAGTAGCTTGGGGGGTGAAGATAGATTAACTGGCGCAGATGTACCCACCACCGACCTCCCAGAAGCTGAAGCCACGACTGCCCCGGCACTTATTCTAGCTACCCCTGAGGGGGAGATTCCAGATGACCTGCCGTCTACCATCGACGACCCGCTATCAACGGAAGGTGCACCTCTCCCCCCATCCAGCATTCCCCCATCTAGTCACGGCAAACGTACGCACGCTGAGATGCTCGAAGACGATACGTCCGCTTTCCCGTTCGCTGACACAAGTGATATTCTCACCCCGGTCTCCAAAAAGCACAAGAACATGACTGCAGCAATGGATTATGCGAAAACATCCCAACGTTCCCGACGCTCTCGCAAAGCTCCGGCCACACCCCCTCCAACCATCTCGGACCCTATGGTGGCAGGTTTGCAAGGCTCGATCAACTACCTTACTTCGAGAATATCCTCATCAATGACCTCGGCGGTCGACAAAGCATCAATAACGCAGGCCCAGGCTATCCAAGTCCTCGACTCACAAGATCACAGCTTCCCCAAGGAGCTCCGTGCATACATCCGGATGTCGATCGCAGAAAACATCGGTTTTGCCGATGTGTACATGAGGACATCAGACCAGGAGGAACGATTGGCGTATGCAGAGCTGTACCAACTCAAGTTTGGGGTTGGAGTGTCTCACAGCGAGTAGCATGGTGCATACATGTAACTAGTCGAGTCTGTTGTATCTTAGCTTTTTTTTTGTCGTCACTCCATGCAATTTGATTCATCGTTCCGGCTTCACTATATGCACGCAGAGAAACGATTTATTGTACAAAGAAAAGAAAAAAAACAAAGGTACACGATGGCGTAAGTATAGAGATACTATAAACTTGCGTCGCTGCAAGCACTATCAATTTCTGCAGAAGAATACACTGCAAGCATTTCACAATTTTTCTTCAGAAAACATACTGAAAAAATTGAAGAAAGTGATACTCTTTTTTGACAGGTGTTTTCAAAGAGAAAAGGCAAAAATAATATTTTCTTTTCTTTGCATGACTTGCCACAAAACATAGATTGATGGTAATACCCATTAGTGTAGAAGCTAATCAGCACTACCATCAATTCATGTTTTTCAACAGAAAAGACAAAGAAAACAAAACATTATATTTGCATTTTTTCTGTGAGCACAGCTGAAATAAAAGAGTATCTCTTCTTTCAATTTTTTCAACATATTTTGGCATGAAAAATTGTGAAATGCTTGCAGTGATAGCTACCACCTGCCGATCCCAGCTCTCGTGAACGGACAAGCTCCTGGTAATCCTCCCACATATGCACAGCAATCCGGTCACAGAAGGCACGTGCCTCTTGCAGCTGATTTGCATTGGCAGCGCCCTCGATCTCAACCTCAACCACTGATTCACTTGGACCACCCGACCCTCTTGCATCCTCCAGATCGTCACAGGAATCTTGACCTAAGATAGGGCCTTCCTCAGCATTGTGCATACGGATGAAGTTGTGAATGGCACAGAGAGCAGTGGGAATACGGGCTTGCACTTCCATGCTATACTCTGGACCTAGATGTAGGATACGAAAGCGATGCTTGAGAACACCGAAAATTCGCTCGATTACATTGCGAGCAGATGCGTGACGAAGGTTGAATAATTCTTCCTTATTTCTAGGTCTTACCAGTTCAGTATAGTGACGGGGTGAAAGCGGATACAATCTTACCTCGAATTTGCATGGCGCCACTCAGCGAGATGGTAGCGCATACCCCGATACGGGATTAACAGCTCCGGGCGCAAGGGGAATCCAGCATCGGCAAGCAGGTACTTGCCAGGAGGCATCTTTAAGTCCTTTGACCGTGCGTCTTGGTATACTCGCGCATCTGTCGCCGAACCCTCCCAGCCAGTGAATGAGTATGTAAAGAGCAGCTGGAAATCGCAAACGAATAGGCAATTTTGGGATATAGAACCTTTGCGATTACGATAGGCCGGGCAGTCCTCAACTGCCGGTGCAGCACGAATGTGGCTCCCATCTATTGCCCTGATTGCATCCTTGAAGTACGGACGGAACCTTGAATTTCCCATAATCTTCTCTTGAACGTCATCGGCAGCAGGTAGCCGAACGAATGTGGAATAAAAAGGAGACGAGGAGAAAATGAATAGTATCTTGCGGAAGTATCTAATCGGAGGAAGGTTAGAAGTGAAATGTTGACTCGATGTGCTTACCGAGACACCGTCTCATTCGACCGCTGAAATCGTTCCCCAACGTGCCTGATGCTAAGACCCGTGACGCTCATGTAGAGGAAAATGGCAAGCTGTTCTTCAAGAGAAACGAACCGTGAGTTTGTGTGACCGATCTCGCGCATATGGTCCACTAGTAGTGCAAAGACATCAGCATGGATACCCAGCTTGCATCTGATCCGTTCTGGATGGCCGGTGAGTAGCTCGATCAGCCACTCTTCTCCTGTGAGTGCCGACGTGTGATACGGTTCGGGTGTCTTCCTGGTTGGCGTAGGTTCTTGTCCAGCATGTCCGATCATGCAGATTATGATGCTGGTGATGAGAGCAACATATTGAATGGTACGTTGCCGGTGGACTTCTTCGTAGTCGGTGTCACCGTCGACCCCCTCGACATCCATCTCGTCCATGGTGATCACTGGGAAAGTAAGTTCAGACTCCGTTGGTGGCAATCTCTGCTGCCATCCAATGGAAAAACACACACAAACAACGAAGCTCCAAATTTCGGTGTACGAGTAGTTTCCGAACAGGCTCTTAGATGATATCTTGATGTTCTTTGGATCCTTTTGGGCATGTTTTCTAGTCTTTTCACTTCTCTTTGACCTCTACCAGGCAACTCCAGTCCCCTTGGGTTGAACTGACCCCACCATTCCAAAGGGAGACCCACAGGCATCTCCCCCCACTCTCATTCACCCAACTTTACACCGGAATGTTCAGGGATCTGCTGGGATACAAGTTTTCTTGGTCATCTTGCAGTGTTCTTCTTGCCCTTTTAAACTCAGCATCTTACCTGTCACAAGGGAGGCAAGTCAACATCACAGGTAGCAGCCTCATGGGATACACCAAACCTTACTTTATCTCTGCTGTATTCGCATTCCTCACATACCCTAACCGCAACTCATTGCTGTTCCATTCATCAAAGCATTGGTCGATTCAGGATGGCTTGATGCCACTGAGAAGGAGGGGCTGACAGAAAATCTCACATGGGCTGAGGTGACCCAGAGAGCCATCAGTGCCAGCGATGCCTCTGAAAGGTAAATTAGATGTAAGGTGGGTGCATCGATTTGCTAATTCACTCACATAGGACCCTTGTCACTCATATCAAGACTGTCTGCAGGTTCCCAGATCAGAGCGAAAGTCCTCGGATCATTTCTGGCTTCTGCTGGATTGGGCTATTATCCTCAGAAAAAGTCAAGCCAACATCATGGGGGGTTTGAAGTGCTGGTATTCCCAGTTAATTATGGTAAGTAGTTATCTGTCTGATATGAATTGGATAATGGTGTATAAGGCATGATCATCTACAAATCATAATGATAATAGTCAGATAATGCATTAGATAACCTGGCAGACATTTTACTATCTGGTCAACTGCATATAGGCCTGATATAAGAGTTACAATACTTTTATCATCATGATATAATGATGACAAAAGCTGATATGACATATACAATAATGCTATGTAATTGATAGTACATTATAATTGCTCATCAGATAATATCATCATGATATGAATGACAATATTCTTTTCAGTCTGAGTTCACTTTGATCATCAATATCTAGTCTTGTCATCTATGTCATTTTATGATCATTTGAACAACTCTTCACCAGCCACAAGTGTGGGAAGGTCTTTGTAATGACTGTATAGTACATGTTATATAAACTCATCCTCTCTCCCCTTCTCTCTCTTCTTCACTCTTGTCTCTGAGTTCTACCTCAGGGCAAGAGTCACTCTAAGACTTTAAGTCTTAGAGTTTATCCAGGTAAGTGTAGCCTTGTGTGAAGTCATCTGTAAGTGTCTTTTTCTGCTTTATTTTCGCTTTTTTGGAGTTTTAGTAGTTCATCATACTTAGTAGTGTACTCAGTAGGTACTCATTATGTAATTGATATTGAATGAAAATGCTTTCTTGTAATATCATAATTGATATGTTCAATTGAAGGTTGCTATAGCAATTTTTATTTTTAAGCTGTCAGTGGTGTCAATGACAATTGTTGGTAATGTCTGATAATGAAAGACATATATGATCTACTGTTTACATTCTGATACATATGATCCACTCTACCTAAATGATTACTTTTGACCTATGCTGCCAAGGCTCCCAGAGAATATATAGTGTTACCAATGTGTATATCATTATGATATACCTTATAGGGCTTTACAGGGTAGATAAAGTCTTATATAACATTATCATTTCATTAAAATTTTCCTGATGAAGGGGCAAGAATGTAAGGAGGGCTAGCCCCTCCTTACCTGTAGATAGGTACTTAATAGTTGAAGTGCGATTAGCCCCTATGTGAGTCAGGGGCCAGTGCGGAGTCCATTAGGACAGTTGGACTCCGGTACTGTATAGATTATGTAAGGATGAGTGCCCATACATAACAGGCACTCGAGATACACAAAGAGTAACTTCTATTCTACCCTACTTCGACACTCGAATATAACACCAGTCATGTTTATATCAAGTGATCAGTACTTAAGTGGAACAGAAGGACAGACCTTTACAATTTTTTAAACACCCGAACGTGTTATGGCACCCAAGTCGAACAAGGGATCTGCGCTGCAGAAAAAGAATTCTCGCAGCACATCAAAACCCCTCGAGCCCGATAAGGATCGAGAGGATTTATATGGTGATGATCCGCCACCATCGGAGAGGACAGATGGATACCAGCAAGCGCGATCGTCTGAGATGATCACGCGAGAGACTCCCGATGAGGCCAATATCGCCATAATCCTAGAAGATGGGCCTAGTGCCCTGACTGAGCTGACTACCGAAACTGCTCTCATAGAAAATATGAGAGCAGAAGGATCAGGGAAAGGAAAAGAAAAAGAAGGACCTGACACCAGAAAAAAGCCACCCACCTTCCCTGAGTTCATCCGAGAACTCAAAGATATCCTGGCCGAGTGCACCTCCCAATGGGAGAACTTTGGTGACCACGCCAAACGGGGTCACCAGGTATGCACCTTCAGAAAGTTATATGACCTTGTGGATATGTCCAACATCGAAAGCACACACGACAGAACTGGCAAGGAAGGCCAAGCCCCCACATGCATGATACGAAGGGAAGTCCACTACAAAGACGAGCCTGCAAGATACACCCGCAGACACGAAGACACTCCACAAGGAGAGAACCCTTGTGGAGTGGAGACAACCAGATATCAACCAGCTAATGACTGGCCGGATCGCGATATCCCGCCTCACGTGGGAAGAGGTCTCAAACAAGAAGAAACCTACGTCTGGGGAACTGGCATGGGACACCCAGGCAATGACCCAGGTGATGACCCAGACGACGACCCAGACGAGGATCACCGTCGAAGAAATAATCACGACAATTGTGACGATGATTGCGGGAGAAGAGGACCCCCAGCTCCTCCTCATCGAAACCAGAGAGATGACGAGGAGGAGGAACGCGATTGCCGATACTGAGGGTGATCGCAAGGAATTCACTCACACCGAGGACTGACCCCCGGCATGAGTGGCTACATGGAATCGCTCCTAGAAAAATATCGTCAGAGAATATATGAAGTGGTAGGCCATCACATGGCTCCCGCAGGACCAGAAGTGAAAGTGATAAAGATCACACAACCCAAATATTATAAAGGCCAAGACGACATCGACGCCTTCGATGAATGGGTCAACCAGACTTTGCGCTGGTTGAAGATATACAAGGTGACAGGCCCAGGCCGTGATGTGGACCGCATCACGTATGCCGGGACCTGTCTGGAAGGAATGGCCACACAATGGTTCGACCAAGAGGTTGATGGCCCAGATCGCATGATCTGCAACTGGATGTTCAAAGACTTCGTATGCACCATGTTCACCCGATTCATACACGAAGTGTCTGCACAAAATGCTGCTGAACGATACGACAACACCAAGTACTCCCCTGCTAAGGGAGTACTTGCCTTCTACAATGACCTGAAGTGCAGGGCATCCAGGATGGTCCAACCACCAGACAAATACTCCATGAAGAGGAAATTCATCAATGGACTCCCTCTGCCCATTGCAGAAGGAGTCCTCAAGTCTAGAGGTGTATCGGCAGAACATATGCCGATGGACCAAATCTTGATCGAAGTGCAAAGGATGGAGAGTGCGCTGAAGCTCATCAATAATCACACTCGAGTCCAGCAGGCTAAACAAGCTGGGACTCGTCCCACCAACTTGGACAACCGATTTGGCAATAGGCAGTACACCAATGGGGACTACAGATACACCCAGAAGGGGAATGTGTTGTACAGAAAGGCATTGGATAACGCACGCTTCCAGAGAGGAGAATCATCCAAGCTGCAGGGGCAACGCGTGACTGGAGCCAGTCACGAGAGAAGGAGCATGCCAGTAGGCCAGAGTCCGAGGAAGGACTCTGGCCCGCTGCGCCAAAATATCAAGTGTTACTGCTGCGGGAAGGAGGGGCACTATGCCAATGAGTGCAACCAGAAAGATACCACCTCGAAGGACAGTAAGACTGGCAAGGCCAGGCTATTTGCCGCCGAGGTGATCGAGGACGATAATGCCGACACAACCCCCGAAACCCAGGAAGCCGAAGCGCCTTCCCATAGCGAGGAAGACCAGGAGCTACATTCAGGGGAAGAAGCAGATGCTGATGACAAAGTCATCAACATCTACGGCGAGTACTACGATAGTGACGATGATGGGGAACCCATCGTGTACCTTGGGTCAATGGACGTGCACGATTTCGACGACAATGATGAGCAGATAAACTACGCTCGAATGGACATCGAGGAATCCACCGTGGAAGGCAACCCAACCGAGGAGGACGAGCCAGACGACGAAGAGGCATCGTCTGGTGAGAATGAAACCGAAGAGGTAATGGCCAATCCCTGGGGAATAGTGAATGCGATCGAGAATGAAGCCATGCTGCCTAGGGCGGATGACCATGCATGGCACTACTCGGAACGATTCGGCCTGACTCACGTAGATGACTGTCAGACCTATTGAATCCATCAAGCTCACATCATAAGAGATGAGCTCGCTGAGGTACCGTCCCTGATAGCCACCCAAGCGGTCCTGCATCAATTAAGACGAAGGGTGGGATGCGCAAGAAGAGGCGGCAGGCAAGGCACTAGCCCCCCACGTAGGGTACGTGCTGTCAGAAATGAACGCTGCCAAGAACCTAATAAATCTCGCCCTTGAACATTTGGGGGGCGCGATGGATGGAAGCTGGCCAACAGTCAGCGTCGACAGGATGCACCAAACCCTGTTCAGCCTGGGACATCTGGTAGTGAGAACGCACCAGGCAATCCACCCTAGGGAGAATGACACCTCGATGAGTGCACTACCCTCATCAAGGCAGACGAGGACGGTGAGAACAGACATTGATAGGATGGGGGAACTCCTCCAGGGCATCTGGGGAGCAATGACTCACAATGAACAGCAAATGCAGCAGGCACTGCAGGAGAGTGATCACCTTCGGGGGGACCTGTGAAGGTTGGCTGACAGGCTCTCGCAAGCACGCGAGAGCCTCGGTGGGGAACCACATTCGTATGTTGATGTGGAGACCCCAGCTATCCCAGATCGAATGGCCACTAGTTCAGATGAAACCCGACGATTGATGGCCCTCTGTCCAACAGAAGAAACCACCTGCGCATTCCGATACGGAATGCGCACAAATAGCACAATTACCCCGAGACCAACAGTCCCCCCACAAGCATGTGCTTGTGTTATAGTAAAAGCCCAGGTCAACGGCTGTGAAGCATTGACCATGATAGACACAGGGAGCACGACCAATTTTGTGAGCCCTGCATTCGCAACTGTAGCCAAGTTACCTACATTCACCCTGGCCTCCCAGTTGACATTGCAACTAGGATGTGTCGGAAGTCATTCCAAGATTACGCACAGCTCCCAGATGAAGTTGCGTCTAGGAGCCTTCACGTGCGACGCATACTTCGATGTCGCAAATATCGATCGATACGACTGTATACTCGGAATCCCCTTCCTCTGATCACATGGCGTGCGATTGAAGTTTGATATGAATACAATAGAGGTTGGGGGAATATCAGTTCCTGCACACACAGAACTGGATCTGTCCAGTTCTGTGGAAAATCGACCACGAGAGAGGGGACGATGCAGGGATGTGCCGTCCTCGACACCAAAGAGCACATGACTGGCAGGTGGGGCTGCACCGACAAGGAACCATCCAGGCCCCACAACGACTCAATGGAGTATTGAGTCACCAACGTTGGTAATCGAAAGCGAAAGGCAAGCCATGCTTGCACACATGAAGCCACAAAAATACTCAGACGAGGATATCCCCCATCTGAGGGAAGGACTCTATAAAAAGTATGAACACCATATGAAGGGAGTGGTGCCAAAAATGCCACCACTCCAAGAAGTAAATCACCGCATACCCTTGATTGACGAGGGTATGCGTTACACCTACCATTTGCCACGCTGCCCGGACTCGCTGAAACCTCAGCTGGCAGAAAAAATCCAACTATACACGAAGGCTGGATGGTGGGAGAGAGCAAGTGTGTCGCAAGTGGCACCAATGCTCTGCATCCCGAAGAAGAACGGGAAGATCAGAACGGTTGTTGACTGTTGGAAGCGCAATGACAACACGGTCAAGGATGTTACCCCATTCCCTGACCAAGACCAGATTTGGATGGACGTTGCATGAGCAAAGTATCGCTCAAAAATCAACTTGTCGAACGCATACGAACAAGTCAGAATTGATCCCAACGACGTCCCAAAGACAGCATTCTCGACTGTCTTCAGCACCTTCCTGAGTCACGTCATGCAGCAAGGAGACTGCAACGCACCAGCCACCTTCCAGCGGCTAATAACAGTGACATTGCAGGAATATATAGCTAGGATAGTACACGCGTACTTAGACGACGCATTCGTGTACAGCGATACAATAGAGGAACACGTGGAACATGTGTCCCTCGTGCTTGACGTGCTCATGAAGGCTGACTTCTATCTTGAGAGGGATAAGGTCGACCTATTCGCCGAGAAGCTAGATTGCCTCAGCCACGTAATCGATGACAGAGGAGTCCATGTGGATGAGGACAAGATGGCCCACATCTGCAATTGGAGGAAGCCCACAAACCTGAATGAGATACAATGGTTCATGGGCCTGGTTGAATATCTGGCACCGTTCACAACAGGGGACAGAGTACTCTGTCTCCCCTGTGTGGACTGGAAAAATGACCGACTAATGGCACAAGTGATCGAGCATGCGCACAAGATGCTCGGCCACTTTGGGGCAATGCGCACAGCAGACTATATTCGCAGGTGCTTCTGGTGGCCTGGCCTGGGCAAGGACATCAATCGATTCTGCAGATCGTGCCCAGTGTGCCAGACCACCAAGACCGACAACGCACGACCAGCAGGTCTACTTCACTCCCTGCCGATCCCTAAGAGGCCGTGGAATTCCATCGCGATGGACTTTGTCAGCCCCTTCCCCGAAAGCAATGACACCAACTACCTTTGGATCATATTGTGTTGACTGACATCTCTGGTTCACCTTGTACTGGTCAACACCACCATACAAGCATCCGAACTTGCATGGGTTTTCATTTGGGAGATTGTGAGGTTACATGGCCTCCCTGACACGATCTTATCAGATCGTGATGCCAAGTTCACCTCGCAGTTCTGGCGTGAGGTCCACTGACTCCTGGACGTAAAGCTGCTAACATCCACGGCCTTCCATCCTCAGATGGACGGAGCCTCCGAACAAGCGATATGGAACGTGTCACAAATACTACAAGGACTAGTCTCTCCAGATCAATGAGACTGGGCTGAGAAGCTACTGATGGTCGAATTTGCTATCAACTCGAGTATCAGCAGCTTGACGGGATTCACACCATTCGAGCTGACATACGGGTACCTGCCACAATCGTTACCCAACATCAAGGAGCAGTCGGCTGCGACTGCTCCAGGGGTGATGTCCTTCATGTGTCAGGCGAGAGAGAATCTTGCGATGGCTCATGATGCCATTATCGAGGCTCGCATGGTGCAGATGCACCACACTAATAAACAAAGGAAGGAAGGAGGGAAGTACAATGAGGGAGACTTGGTATATCTATCAACGAAGAATCTCACCTTGCCCAAGGGACGTGCCAGAAAACTCCTCCCCAAGTACATCGGCCCCATGAAGATCGTTCGAGCAAACCCGTCTATGGACACATACACTCTGGAACTGCCTAAGCAGCTCCAGGAACGATGCATTCACCCCACGTTCCACACCAACCTCCTGCGTTGTCGTGAACCCAATGATGATGCAATGTTCCCCAAATGCGACGCCCACGTCCTCTACGATGTGGGCATACCCGATGATGCAGAATGGATGGTCAACGAAATAAACGCCCACCGATGGGTGGGCCGTCAGCTAGAATTCTTAGTCAAGTGGAGTCTGGGCGACTCCACTTGGGAACCTTACCTGCATTGTAAAGAGCTCGAGGCCCTGGATCGGTACCTCGAGCTGCATGGAGTGGATGACTACCGCTGACTGCCTAAACACAGTCGGTGCACTATGGAAGCAAATGTGTAGAGAACGAGGGGACTTGCGATTTGCACGAAGTCCCACACATGTGACCTGCATGTGACTACACTACCCATGGACTTAGAACCTCTCACACCCGTTTTTGGACCTGCCGCTGGCTCTGTTTAGAGTGTTTGGCTACAACAGAACTTTATCACCCTGATTATGCAATCATTTCCTTTTCAAAATTTTCTCTCGTTCATCTCTCTTCTTCATTCCCACATCTACGTAGTTACCACACATCCATAGATAGGTATGTCCCACTGTCCCCACCCCGCTCACACCCCAGCAGTGTCCTCCTGCAAGGACGCTGCTGTATCCCAAGATGTGTCCATGTTGCCCGACAACAGGACGCGTCGTTGCGCCACCAAACAGCCTGCGAGGGATGACACACCCCCTCGCAGGCGCTCGTTTTCGTACTTGTGGTCCCCCTCCCCTCGTTGCTCATGCTCACGCGATGCCAAATGTCGTCGTGAGCATTCTGTATCCCCACCACGTCAACACTGGCACGCCAGTGAATTCGGCATGCTCGTTCACGATGACTGTGGCCGGCCAAACGGCTGCAGCACGTGCTCCCAGTACGCGCTGCATATGGCTCAAGACCTGGTCCTAGGGACCCCTGACCTCGTACATGCACGGTCTGACTGCATGTGTGTACTTTCATGACTACTCGGCCTCGATGATGTCCCCACCCTACGACGCGAGGTCGACCATCTTTGGGCCGACTGAGACTACTGGCAGTCCCATGCTCACCACTACCAAGATGAGTGTGAGTGCCTCGAGGACGACCACGACCTTGAACGTGCTCGTCTGGCTTCCTTGGCATCCCAACCATGCCACAACTGCCCACCCCAGCCTGCCAGTGCTGGGCCTTCGTCGTCGAGCCTCGTGGCTCGTCTTTCAGGGGGAGGGCGTGGGGAAGCCCCTGCTATGTATCACCAACCACCTCATTCCCCCTCTTGCGTCAACACACCCACCATAATCACTGGTCCCTCTGCATCTCGTGTGGAACCCCACGAGACACTAAGTAACACACCTGACAAGCCCATGGAAACATGGCCTCGTCCCAAGCGCACCCTCTTGACCGACCGCCTCAAGGAGGCCTCTACCATGTTCCCCGTTGACCAGAGGGGACACCACCACCAAGCCATCGTTCTGCTGAACAGCAGGAAGTACCTGCATGTTCAGGTTCAGCAAAGCCTCTACCAGTTCGAAGCACCTCACCGCAATGACGTGGAGAGGGCAATATCTGCAGGCTACACCCCAGCCATGTTTGGAGCAGTCCCCCCAGGTGCAGTGCACCTGTTAAACACAACCCATGAGATAGACAATGTCTATGCTCACGCCACCGAGGAGAACAATGAGAGTCATGCGCCGAATGCCAGGGCCACTCAATGCCTCATCACCTGGATTAACAGGTACCTGGCCGATGTCGACGTGTGCACTGGAATGAAACCGGCCAGGAACCCAGTCACTGCCTATGCGCTCTCACAGTGGCACCCCCCCACTTGGATGGCTGCCAAAGGCAAATCCAAGCATGAAAACTACAAGCCCTCTGTCACGGGGCTTGCTCCCTATCCACCCCCGGCATATGAGGAATGCCAGGCCGGTCCTATCGAGGCTCGCGAGGAGCCTGCTTTCCCTCGCAAGCCAGTCGCCGTCCCCCAGGTGGAAAGACCCCCACCTGTTGTCGAAACTCCCCCTGCTCCCACAGTGACCCATCAGGTCACGACCCCCTCTGTTCCAGTGGTCCTGCCAGTGATCGATCGGTGGGACCACAAAAAGAAATGGCACCAGGACTGAGGTCCAAAGGTTGCCCCGCACTGGGGGGCACCACTATCCCAGTGGAGGGAACATGTCCAGAAGTACTTGGACATCGAGGAAACCTTGCACTTCCTGGGAGTACCAGGTCCACTCGAGGAGCTCGCAGAGGACAAGGAGGCTGCCCTGGTTCGATGAATCAGGGGTTTCGTACTGGAGGGGTACTTCGCACCCTGGTTCCACTATGACTCCAACCGTCATGGTTGGCGTCGTAATTTCACTCGACTCTTTGCTGTTGCTGGCTGGTACAGGGCCATCGTCAAGAGCAAAGGACTAACCATCGTCCCAGGGGCCAAGGGCACCTGGGACGCTCCCAAAGACGTTGTGCCATCCCCAGCGGACATAGCCCAGTACCTTGCCAGGAACGGGTTGAGCTTCCAGGAGGCCGACGACCTCTATTCCTGGGGCATCAGTTTCCTCCAAGATGAGAGTGATGCGTTACAAGAAAAGGGACAGCAGTGCCACGACGGCCTGACACGAGGCGACTACCTGCAAGGCACACCCGAGGACCGCATTGCTGACCGGCGCCCCCTCGAATACTACTTGGAGTGTGCTCAGGAGTTGGGGCTTTCGGACTTCTGGGATGTCGAGCCCATCCCCACCAACGTGAACTCGCTAAGTGGGGTCGAGGTGGTCGGGGGCGTGATCACTGCCACTGACTGTGATGACAACTGGGACTTCAATGTCCCGACGGCCAGCAATGTCCAGCAGATGGATGTCGATGACTCGGGCCCAGCCCCTATGTAAGGAGTCCAGGTGGATCCTTTGTTTTCCGTTCCTTCGTTTCTATTGTAGTTGTATACTCGCCACCCTCGCAGACTGGTCCTCCAGTCGTTCCCCATCTCCCCACCATTTCACACTTGTGTATTCTACATAAGTGTGAGTTTTTGAATTAAAAAGTATAGTCACCGTCGATGCCATGTATCGACTTCGAGGAACCCGTATCTGGGTTCTTCAGGGGGAGGGTGTAAGGAGGGCTAGCCCCTCCTTACCTGTAGATAGGTACTTAATAGTTGAAGTGCGATTAGCCCCTATGTGAGTCAGGGGCCAGTGCGGAGTCCATTAGGACAGTTGGACTCCGGTACTGTATAGATTATGTAAGGATGAGTGCCCATACATAACGGGCACTCGAGATACACAAAGAGTAACTTCTATTCTACCCTACTTCAACACTCGAATATAACACCGGTCATGTTTATATCAAGTGATCAGTACTTAAGTGGAACAGAAGGACAGACCTTTACAAAGAACTTGCTCGACACACTTTGCACACACACTGCAAGCATTTCACCATGTTTCTTCAGAAATCATGCTGAAAAAATGGAGAGAAGAGATACTCTTTTATTTTGCATGTTTGGAAGGGAAATTTTCAAAAATAATATTTTATGTTTGTCCAAAAAACATGGATTGATGGTAACGTCCATTAGCTTCTGCTCTAATTGGTATTAGCATCAATTCATGTTCTCTGGAAGAAAATAAAACATTAATTTTGCATTTTTTCTTTCCAAACATCAAAAATAAAAGAGTATCTCCTCCCTCCATTTTTTCAGTATGTTCTCTGAAGAAAAATTGTGAAATGCTTGCTGTGACAGCTGCAAATGCTAATGAAGTATGAAACTGGCGAATGCAACCTCGTCATGCTGCAGCACAAGTTTGTTGTGGAGTGGCAGGATGGAACTCAGGTGAGCAACTATACACTGCAAATGAGCATGTCAGCCTGGAATAAACTAATAACCCTACTTCACTACCAGCAAATTCTTACTTCGATGCTGGAGAAGTATGGCAGATCGGGTGGACACTTCGCTATGGCTGTCATGGTTGGTGTCCCTTGCAGTATTGCTGCCCAGCAGGTACTGGATGGCATCATCAACATTCTGGAGTTCTTGTGCCATATGCGAAGGAATTTTGTGAACTGATCAGGGCCACTTTGGAGAGTGAAGGATTGGGTCTTGAACCAAGTGTCAGTTGATTGGGAAACCATCTGCATCATCATCTTCTCCAACAAATTTGCATAGTCATGGATGAGTAGCTTGAGCTTGCGACTTGGACCACAAAAGTAGGATGCAGCTGTTGTTGTTTATGCATTCAGGGGCCAAGGGTTGTGCAACAGAGCGTTTGCTGTCAAATACTGCTCAAGTTCATTATGGGCCTGTGGTCCTGTTCCTTCATTGTCCAACTTGCATGATTTACAAAAGTTCAACATTGGGCAACCGTTTTCTTCTCGGTGCCATCCTTGGGTTACATTCTTCTCACCAAGGCCTATTTTTTTTTTCAGACATTTAATTGCTGAGATGTACGATGCTACACATATTTCGAACTGGGAGTTATTCGAAGCTACTTGCACATATGTAAGAAAAGCAAAATCCAACTAAATATGAAAATCCCCAATATCATTCTCTGATTTTTCTTCGCATTCAGTATTGCCTGTGGAATGTAAAAGGGAAGCAGCATTAAGTTCAAATTGCACGTGGTACTGAGAATAGCGATTACTGTCATCTTTGGTGAAGTTCCTGACGTGCTGAAACTCTTCCCACACACATGGCATTTCCCAGTACTACATTCCCACGAATATTGGGGTTGGAGACACCTTGCAAGCTCCTGTAATGTGACCACTGACAGTGGCATTTGATGTCTTATCACTGACCTTGACAATCCTCCATTGCATATTGCGTGCACGCATCGTCCGGATTTGATGCAGAAGGGTAGGTTGTATTTGTGCACTTGCCATGCTGTGGGGTGCAGAGAACAAAGCTCCCAATCAGCACATGACTCACAGCCAGTGATTGGTGCATGGGTTTCCAAAGCACTCTACTTCCAACACAAGTGGCTAGATAAATTTTGCCTTGCAGATGCCCATGATCCAGTGGTGGAGTCATTTGAAAGCATCTGAAGCTTAGAGCATGCCCCAGAGCATACTCTGCAACTCTCTAGCATAGGTGTTGGACCTGGGATACCTTGGTCTCTGAATGTTCAATCAGCTCTGTTGGCTGATCAAACAACGGTGCTGGAAGCTTCTATGGACAAACTCAACCATCTTCTCATCATGATTAACCAGTGGATTCTGTCCTTCTCCATATGTGGTCCGCTGGCTTTTACCACTCCACCTACTTCCCAATTTCTCGAGTATGCAACCCACCAAGCTATCGATTATATGGATGCTCGTACACCTCAGCTAGACCCTTCATCCCCATTAAATGATGCCATTCAGGCCCACGAGGCTCATATGCTGCAAGCTTATCATATGCTGCGTCAGATGGATGTGCCGGCTCCACTCATCCAGCAACATGACCAACTCAGTGGTCGTATTCGTGAGGAGTTGAGAAGAATAAGGGAGATCAAAATTATGGAGTGGAATTGACAAGTCTGGTTTCTCAGACATAGCAGTGTATATCAATCAATGGGCACCATAGATGTTGACTCAGGTAATGTGACTTGAGTGGTGTGGGACAAAAAGATACTCATTCGAACACTGATAGATGTGTACTTCGGATGGAGTCAGGAGCATGCCCATCCAGCTGCTGTTGCAGCTATGATCCTGGTGCTTGCCCTATCTATACTCTGTGGAATCTCTCAGAAGCAGGCAAATTTCACTTTAGCAGTGCTCAAGTTTATTGTAAGTTCACTCTGTGATGGAAGAGACATGCCTCTTGATCACAGGACAAGTCTAGACAACTTGCCAAAAGATTATAGGACCTTACTGAACCGATTCGATCTTGAGCCCCACTTGAGGTTGTTCATATGCTGCCTGTCCTGTTTCGCATTGTACGACAACACACCTAAAACTCAGGATGTTTGTGATTATCATCATGCACCTGATGTTCCTCCTTGTGGGTCAAATTTGTTCAGGTCAAGGATGATCAGAGGACACATTTTCAAGTGTCCTGTCCACAAGTATGTTTATCAGGACATGAAGCAATGGGTCACTCATCTTCTCTCTCGACCTGATGTGGAGATGCTCATGGAGCTCAGTTGGACGGCTGGGCACTCTGCCTTACTCGATGGAGTTGGAGACATACACGACTCTTGTGCTATATGCTCACTGCATGGCCCTGATGGGAAACCTTTTGTCATTTCTAGTACAGATGAACTATGGCTCATATTCTCCCTTTGTGTTGATGGATTCAATGCCTTTGGAAAGAGGACAGGTGGTGGCCCTGGATCCATCACAGGCATATACATGGCCCGTTCATCACTGCCAATTGAAGATCATTTCAAGCCCAAGAATATGTACCTTGTTGGCGTGATTCCTGGCCCTCACAAGCCCTCCAAAGATGAGATTAACCACTTTCTGCGACCACTTGTTGACAACCTATTGGACTTCTGGAAGGAAGGAGTGCAATTTTCTCAGACTCATCTTCACCCTACTGGTTGGTTGGTTTGAGCAGCCCTTGTACCTCTTGTCTGCAATGTTCCAGCTGCAAGGCAAACAGCTGGGTTCATGGCTCATAGCACAACATTGTTCTGCTCACTTTGTTACCTTCCTGCTGATGAAATCGAAAATTTTGATGTGCAAACATGGCCCCTCCGCACTGTGGAAGTGCACTGACAGCATGCTACTGCTTGGAAGAACATGAAGACACTTGCTGAAAAGCATGAAATCACAAACTTCAGCATTCAGTATAGTGAACTCCTGTGTCTCCCATACTGGGATCCTGTGTTGTTTACTATTGTTGAATCCATGCATGCATTTTTTCTCCATATCTTACCGGAACATATTCATCGAGCATGGGGTGTTAACATAAAGGTGCCATGTGGTGAGGGGCACTGTGCTCCTGACTTCACTCCCCCAGAATCTCCCTCCACCGAAGAGCTCATGATTTCGCTGAAAACACTGCAGCAGACTCAGGGGATTCACAATCCCCAAGATGCACTCAATTTGGTTCGCAAACTTAAATCAAATACCTTATGGCACTTATGCAGACAGTTTGACTTGCACCGTGCAGGGTCCAGTTCAATCCTCAGTCATACACTTTTGGATTGGGTAGTCATTTTTCTGTGTTCATTTTTACTAGGCTGATATTGTCTCAGTATAGCAATTCTCGCAATGCTCATGATGAGGTCAAAGCTCAATTAAAGGCTTTGATGGACTGGTCAGTTCAGTCAGACACCTTGGAAGCAATGGATGAAAGCTCTAACACACCTTTGGATGTCCCTGTTTGTACTTTTCCTCTTATGTATGCATCACACTCTGATCATGTTGCATTTCATAGGGATCATTGACCTTCAACAGTGTGTCTAGTTCTGACTCAGAAGATGTTCTGGCTGAAAGGACACCAGTCAAGCCTCGTCGAGCTGTAACGAAGGCCACAGCAAGGGTCTACAAAAGGCTTCCAAGAAATGAACCTCCTACAGAGGAGGAAATGCAGGTTGTGTGGAGGCAACTGCAAACAGCTAAGTCGACAGGGGCAATTGGAACCAATATACGCATGCCAACACTCTATGCTCTCTGTGAGGAGCTTGAGATACCTGTCAGTTGACCTGGACCAAGGAAATTTCCCACAAAAGCTACACTGTTAGGCTTGTTGGGAACCAGGGTCGGGTATTAAAACACTTGTCTTGCTGTCTACTGATAACGCATAGTAGCACAACCAAGGAACTCACAGTACACATGGTGATGGTGGAGTTTCCCAAGTTTCTGAGCCTGACCCATGCAAATCTGTCGTGCTCGGTGATTCAATTATACCCAAAATCTGGAAGGATCAGGAATGCCTTCAGCTGCCCTCATTTCTCTCACTTGGACCGCCAAAATTTGGCTCCCAGAGATGCACTCTTAGCACAGATGAATGGCACTCAGTTGGCACAATACACCTGGTCATTACCCTCATACAATTGTGGGGTCTCAACACTGGCAGGAAGGGCCAAATGTTGGATAACTTCATGCATCTGATCAGTGCTGTTCACCTTGCTAACCTGAGGTCAATCTTGAGTCAAGATATCACAGACTACAGTTTTCACATGGATAGCTACCTTCGTGGATTTTCAGAGCTGTACAAGGAGGCTAAAATCCAACCTACTCATCACCTTTCACTTCACTTCAGCACACTTCTGACACTTTTTGGTCCAGTGCACAGTTGGAGGGCTTGGTCCTTCGAGCATTATAACTACGTACTACAAAACATTGAAACAAACAGGAAATTTGGTGCAAAACTTTCATTTGTGGAATGTCATGCATTCATTGAACATCATAACAGGCGAGTTGGAACTGTCATTTATGAGGGATGCTTGTAGGGCTTCCAACCTTGTGGCATGCCTTCTTGGCAGCTGAATTCCAGGTGTCCTGGAGAAACTGTGGTCTACATTCCAGCAGACTTTTCGCTCAGATATCCGTGGGACATGCTTGAATGACATTCTGGCCTTTGGTCAATCTTCAGGCACTCAAGTTCACCTGCATCGCTCAACAGCAGTAGGGAAGCAGGCAAACGAAGACAACAAACACATACAACTTGCGCTGGAGTACCTTGGTACTTGTAATATATCCAGTATGTGTCGGTGAAACCCGCAAGGTATCAAAGTACTCAATGTACTCCTGTTGTAGCTGTCTCATTTTGTACCAAGCTTCAGCAGGAAGGCATGGTATTTCAGGCAGTAGCACTGTCCCCAGGAGACGCTAATGTAATTGTTCAGGATAAGCATTCAAGAGAGAAGTGCACTGTGGCTCGCATCCTAGCCCTCTTTACAGACACCACTGCCACAACCAGTCCAATGCCATCATTTGCTGTTATTGAGTGGCACGTGGAACTGAATCAGAAGGACCAGGAGCTAGATCCATACCAGCATTTTGGATTCCCCGTAGCAGGAGCGCTTTATTATGACAAGTTTCATCCCCCAGAAGTCATCAGCTCGAACAAACTTGTTACACAGTTTGCCAAAACAGTCTTTGTACATGAGCCCTTGAATGCCGAGGTCACACATGTCCTCCCAATTTTCAAGGTATATCTGTCTTCATCGACAAGTCCCCCACTTACATCCTGCAGACAATTCACTTGGCAGTCGAATGGCACCTTGACAGAAACACGAGCCACCAGAGTGTGGATGAAGATGGCACAGAGTAAAGCTCAGTGGATTCTATGCCATTAGAGGCATCTGATCTTTGTTTTTTCTACCCCTTCCTGAGCTACAGATATGTTGCCCATAAGATTCAGTTTAAACAGATACACAACTTGTTTTGTTTTCGCCCAATGTACTAGATGAGCGACCTGCTTTACCTGGTGGGGACCTTGCTGAAGTGCTCCCATTCATCTCTCACACTCTACATCCCAGTGTTCTGTAAATTTAAGTGTTGAAGTAGTAATGGTGCATGTGTCCTCTAGTGCAAGTTTTGTTGACTCTTGACCCATTCAGGTTTGAATCTGATCCATCCATGAGAGGGTGAGCCTTGTATATACTACATACATTGTTCCACATGAGTTGTGGGCAGTGTTGATGACACAGGTAGAGTATTCGGTCATTTCATGTTGTCGTTGATGTGTTGACCTTGACTGTTTATGACATCTGCGTTCATGATCAGTATAAGCAGGATAGTGCCCCCATATAACATCTTCAGTGTGTTGCACCAGAAGGGAAAATTATGGATTTCACTCCGGAGTAACCAAACTGGTGCATTCTGCTGGATTCTGGTACCGGAGGTGAATGACAGCCCAACTTTGGAGCATACCCTGCAAAAGCTTGCAGACATGCCCTCTGTGCATAGCACTGAGAGACTTGAAATTGGATTTAGCAAGGACGCCCACAGAAAGGTAATCAGAGAGGTGTGGGTGTACCTTTTCGAGCCCCTGAACAAGGTGACCTCCCTCGACCTCAGCACCTACCCAGTCTTGCATATCCTACAAATCCTGTACTGCAATGTGAAGGGCGCTCTTGAAGCGCAGAAGCAAGGCGAGGAAGTTAGTGTCTTGCTGCCTTCGTTGGAGACCATTGCAATCGCCACATCCCTAATGCTATGCATACTGGTGGACATGATTGCTGAGCTGCAAGAAACTGTAGGTGCACCAATTGACCACCATGTGATGCTTAGAAAAATGGATACATATCAGGCTGTGCAGAAGCACATCACAGTGTGGCTGGAGGGAAGCTTCACTGGTGCTCAAGCAGAGGGTGAGGGTGAGAGTGTCAGGGAGTCTGAAGACTCGGAGGACTAATATATCTTCCCATGCCTTGATATTAGTATAGATGTAGAAGTTTGTAGTGAACGGGTTTCATAAGGAGGACCCACAGAGTCACCAGAGAGACAAGAAGAACTAGTTGCACAGATAGAGTGATGTTCATCGTGGTGGGGTGGCACTCGAATCTACAGCTGCACAAGTTTCACATGCATGTCTACCTGAGTCGAGTCAGTCACTTTCAGCAACAGTGGTAGGTTTGAAATCCAGACATTGCCTTGATTTCTCGGAATACACCAACACTCCCAGTGGAAGGGCTGTGCATACATCTAGAGCCTGCCAAGCATCTGGGTCAACACCAGTTTATATGCTGGTGACGAGGCTACCACCATGGACAATATCAAACTTTACTTCACAACAGTGCCATGTTGAAAGGAAAGATGAGATGCATTGTAAGTAGTCCAATGACACTTGGAAGCACAAGATTGATGGCCTAGGTGGGATCCATACCAAGATTGATCGCTGCTTTTGTCTTGAGCTAAGCTTCTGCAAGGTTGGATTCTGCCATGCTCTGGCTACTGTGACTTGGCCAAGCCATCATGACAGAAGAGTTGGGCTGGCATCAGCTCTCCAGAACTCCACCTTCCAATCCACTACTCGCAATGTGGCCCAACATTCACACCGTAAGTCGTTACCTAAGTCCTTGCTACCCTATGTGCCCCTGCACCTGCTGGACAACTGGTGTGCAAAAAGCCTTACTTGTCTGGCTTCTCTTTAGGTGTTGCGGGGCACCAGAACATAACCAAACTGATGCAATTACCACAGGTGTACTCCCACTTCTTCTCGGTCTCAGACTCATCGAAGATGTGAAGATCAAGGATAGGGAGTTCTCACCTCCACTCAGTAGCACCGTTGCAAAGAAATCCTGCCATGGGGTGGACTTCAGTGCATTGGCCTGGGAAGAATTTTTGTCATCACAACTACATTTCTATGCTACCTAGGAGCATTGCTGAGGCAGGAAAGTTTCTGTTCGCAGGAGACATCACTTCAATCTTCCCAGTTGAGTCAGTCATGTTTGTTCTGGGACATCATGTACTTACGTTAGTCTCAGTCTCAGCAAAGGCACTCTCCAAGCGATGGAATTTGAGGTCAATCGGACTGCAGTGAACAACTTTTACCCATTCTCGATGTTGCCAATGAACAACAACATGGGGGGGAACACTATCTGAAGCAACGAGTCTGTTTCTAACCTCTCAGCCCAGCCCCATGCTGGAGTGGACTACCTCCAAGTTTCCACTTCCTGCACCTCCCTCAGTTGTTCACTGATGACTCGCACTCTGGATCTCTGCCTTGAGCATGGAGGATGCATGTACGTCCGTGATCACCTTGACCTCTAACAAAGCCATCCCCCCAATCTGCTGTGTGCACTGTAATGTCATCTGAACCTCGCGCATCCTCTCAATGGTAAACAGTCTTGTAGGCCAACGAGCATCTTACAACAAGTCACTTCCATCTCCGGGGTGGCCAGGTGAAGTTGGTTTTACATATATCGAGTCACTTGGTGATAAGGTTGGTAGCAACTCCCACATACTGATCCTAGCTGGAATGACCCTCTCTTCCCAGGTGCAGATGAATTCTTTAAGACCAGATGAGGCGAGAGTCCTTGTAATGTACATGGTGAGAACTATTGGAATGCTTCTCAGCCCGATGGTTATGTACCCAGACCATTCTTTTTGACAGAGACTGTGCACTGGTAGAAATGCTTCCATGACCCATTGGAGGATTCACTGTTCTCAAATGCAACATCCATGGAAGGGTCTGGAGTATGGTTGAGCAGCGGAACATCTAGCCCTGTCACTCCCAAATTGCTGAACTTTCCAAATATCTTGGTAACCCAGCATCCAACATCTGTTGTTCGTTTGTTGCACCTGATTGAAAAGAGTCCAATTCTGCCTGTTGGACTAAGCCGTCCATCCACACATATGCAGGGTTGTGAGAAGATATCCGATGGAGTGTACCAGACTGCCTTCTGAGCATGGTTACTCCCCAAAGTACAGTTTCAGGTAAAGATAGTAACAAGCGCATCTGATATGCCATTCTCGAGGTATGTAGGTCCCAAAGGATTGCTCAAGAGCAACCTCATCAGCATCCTGTTTGTAGGGTCTGCTGCCTGACAGTAGTAATGTCGAGATGAAGGGTCAGTGACTAGTGACCGTCAATCCATCCGACTCTCATGTTGATGGTGCCAATTCATTAGATTGGATACATATATTCACTGAAATTGAGCTCAATTACACCACATTCGATGCATTTGTTATCCTTCATGACTGACACCGTGTCCTATACCTCAGTACTCTTGGTTTTCTGTTGGAAGATTTAGGGAAGACGGTCGTAAGCCATAATGTCTATTTGCAATTCCAAATGCAATCCTGATTCCTTTTGTAGATCCTTACTGAAGCACAGATACCACTCTCACAGTTGCAGAATGATGCTGTAGACAGCCTTCTAGGCGCCCTTGCCATTGCTGGAAACTACATAATTTCAGGTAGCTTTTCTATTTGGAGCCATCTCTTGTTTGATAATTTTTATTGTCGCAGAATGCAGTCTGTATTTCAACCACACCCTTCATTGTGGAGTAGAGGTTCAAAAGTGCCTTCCTTTGATTTGAATGCCCTCTATAGCTCAAACTTTCCACCCTTGATAAATGGTCTGTACAACCGAACTTGTGTGCTTTGTGCACTCAACTGTTGCAGTGGGAATCGATACCCTTGCAAACTGGAGCAATGTCCTGAGACAAACAAGACTACATCGCTTTCGGGCACATAGAAGTTTTTCATTCTCCTGTTGTTCAACCTATGACTAATCTCGGGGTGAATCAGACATGAGTCCTCATGTTGAGTAGGTGGTATGGTATTCATTTGCACAGATGTGGATTGATTGTCATCCATTAGTGACCCTTTGGTTGTTTCCCAGGATGACTGATTCCACTGCTTGTGCCTTCCTCGCAGCTCTGGCATGGGGCATTGTTCTCGAGACCTTTGGTGCTAGTAACATTCGTCAATGAACTGATCTATTGTAGACCTCCAAGAAGCTTGTGGTGCTGGAGTTGTCATCCATGGCTATATCTCAGTGCTATTGGGGGATCCATATCCTCAGCTTATGTATGGGATGGGTAGGGTACTGCAGAGTGGGTGTTGTCCCGAGTGGGGATATAACGCCAAGGTATGCATGGAACTCCCGTGCATCTCTGAAGTTTATGTGACTCGCATCTGGCATAGTGCACTCTTACCAAGCTGTCAGTGCTGAGTAAATTCCATTGACTTGCAAAATCTACCTGGCATACAGGGAGTCTACTAGTTCACCTCATCCATGGGTCTGATGAATTTGAAGTACCTATGTCAGAGGCTCAAAAGTCCCACAGTAGCTACTGTAGGATCTGAGAATTTTGAAGTACCTACATCGGGAGTTTGAAAACTCCACAGTAGCTACTATAGCCAACCATGTAGCTAACTGTGGGGGTCTGGTTCAAAAACTCCGCAGTAGCTACTGTGGGGTTTGAAAAAATCTCAAGTACCTACATTGGAGGCTTGAAACATTTGAAGTACCTATGTCAGGGTTTCACAGACTCCACAGTAGCTACTGTGGAGTTTGAAACACTTGAAGTACCTATGTCGGAGGTTCAAAGACTCTGCAGTAGCTATGCCAGGGTTGGAAAAATTTATGTTGGTAATTCAAGAACTCCTGTCCATAGCCATTTAGCAATTCACAAGAATGGGCAATTCTCTAAGTTGCTGATTGGTGGAATGGTAAGATTGCTCATTGGTTGTATGGTAGATTGGTGAAAATGTTTGAATGGTCAAATTGTCAAATAAGCAAATGGATCAATTCTGCCAATTCTGCCAATCTAATAGTTTTATGAGCCAATAACATCATGAATGTCTTTGTAGAGAACATGTGATCTAACATGATAAAGAACATATGTACTCTGATACTCAATGTTTTCAGACAGAACACTGCAACAATGTATACTATGTTTTGTGTGCATAACATATACAATGTTACTAGTATGTAATCAGCAAAAATAATTATATGAGAACACAAGTAATGTTAAATAATGTGTTATTTTGGATAACATGCTTCAGACATGGTATCTCCATTTTTGATGTTTTTCTTGTGTTATTAGTCATAACATTGATCAATGCTTCCAGTGGTTGTCACTGGTGCCACCTCAGAAGTCTTGTTGTGGGATCATAGTGGTAACAGTGCATACCGGTTATCACCTAGTTGCTCATGAGCCAAATCCGATGCATGATTTAACAGATAGATGGGTGTCTCATGGGATCATCACACCACCTTCATCCATCGTGGTGAACAGTAACTCTGAAATCACCATTACTTCTCTCCACTGGGCGTGGACCAAGTATTCCGATAATACATTATTGATCACGTACCTTCACCATGGTATTTTGTAATGTACCCTAATCCCCATTATGCTGTTAATCTGACGTCGGCCATGTAGATTTTGGGATGTCAGGAAAGCCAAGATAGCGCATTTTTTCTACCTGAAAATGCTGGTGTCTGTGCTCAGCCTCTATCGCATGTTCTGTCAATAACATAGCTGCCCAGCGGTGCAATGCATATTTCCCCCGATGGGAATACACTGGTGGTCTCTAACCTCAACAGTGGTTTCGATGTCTACCACCTCAACAACTGCACCTTAGATGGATCCATTCTGCATCCTTGCCATGGTTGTAAAATACCTGTTGCTTTGATTCATGGTGGTTTTGCTGTACTGAGTGGAAGCCCAATTGGACAAGTGAGCATTTGGGATGCAAGCTCAAGAACCTTACTTCAAGTTCCCAAACATGAAGGTAATTCTTGAATTTTTGCAATGAATGTCTCACTCACTGGCATCTATTTGAAGCTGAGGATGCAGTTCTTTCAGCCGCAGTGAAGTTATCAATGTCCTCATCAGGGTTGTTGCACTAAGCAGTTCTCTTTAGGCATACGTTGATTGGGAAAGTGATCATTTTCTCGTTGCAACTGGGACAATTGCAAAAGAAAGCAGTAAACCTGCAATATATCTGTGGCATGCTGTAAAAGGTAGGCATGTTGCCTGTGGCTTTATACATGTTTATCTCAATAACAATAGTAGTTCCAGGTTGAATTAGACAGGGAAGTGTTGTGGGGCTTGCAAGTTCTGCATCAAAGGTTTGTCGAGTCCCTGTCTGCTAGTGATGTGCAACTAAGTGGACGTAGCCAATCAACACCAACATCAAATTACTCTTCATCATCCTTGGCTTTCTTGTTGCATATATTACTGGATACATTCTAGGCCTTCCGAGTGAAGAGAGGATTCTCCATCGCACACTCTAGGTCACATATTCTCCTTTCATGTATCACTGTCTCACCGCATTCACTTTACCACTTTACATCCACATAATATGCATATGCTATTTCCAAGGTCACATGTCAGTAAGTCTTCCACATGGTACACCTTGAGAGTCATGTGAAGGAGTTGAGGAAGGGCTTCCTAAAGCTCTATGTCTGTGTGTACCAGATGAAGAATTAAAATTGACTCAACACAATTTGTGCCTTTGATGCACATTCAGACCCCTTCACAAAATCTGGGTTCTTGAGTATCTGAATGACCTTCCCATGTTCACATGGTTTTCTTTGCAGTCTGCTTCATCCTAGCCATACTTCACATGTTTAGAATTTAGAATAGATAAACCACCGAGGTGCAAATAAAAAGTTCAGCAAACAAGGAAAATTACATAATCTCTAATTGACCAAATTTGGACAGCAACCTCTCAAAAGTTTGCTACAAGGTTACCTTGGATTTATGGATATACAAGTACTGGTGAGGTCAATGCGAAGCATTAAGCTATCCCCCAACAAGACATTGCATATTTTGATCATGTTGGGGCCAGTGAAGTGGCAGCCCACATCCAAACAGACACCCATAAGTCTTAAGTCACTCCACATCTCTGTGTCTACCAACTCAACACAGGTTTAGTCAAGCCAGAGCCATTGGAGAGTGTTTTCAGCTTTCTTGGTGTCTTTGCCGGTTTTATTCTTGTGTACACCCAGTCTTGCTTCTGGCTCTCGCCATGCCATCTATTCTCCCGTGCATTGCGGTAGCTGGCATGACTAAGAACAGACCGAATGTGCCCAGTAAGCCATCGCTTGTGTACAGCTGCTTGTTTGCCTGTTCTAAATACTCAGGGGAAAGGGAAACACTTGAGTTTGTTGCTGAAAGTGGTACCATCACCAAGCAAGTGATTTCCGCCACAGACTTTTGGTTCACAAAACTGTTGAGTTCTCTTTCTCTTTTGGTATTACTCTGGTCAATGAAGGTCACAGTAAAACCCTATTGCAATGTTGTAACTGATTTTATTTAGATTCACACCCCTCTTTCAGCCTCCACTAGGCAAAATTGTCAACGTTGTCATGACAATCCTCACCGGTTCATTCTCATCAGAGAGTAGGAGAGATGACCCAAGGAGCGCAGGGCAAGGGTATGTGACATGTCACTTTTTCTGATGTGTCCACAACCATCAAACCTAACCTAAGCACTCTCGATGGTGTCATGCAGAATGCTCTTGATAAGGCATCTGCTGGCCAAACGACGATTGCCATTGCTCACAGACTCTCGACAATCATGGGTGCCAACCAAATCTCTGTCATGGACGAAAGTGTCATCTTGGAATGAGTAACTCGTTGCCAGGAATGGACTGTGTGCACACCCTGTCTAAGTTCAGAAACTCTAAGAAGCCAAAGTAATGCAAAATGACATGGACATCATTGTGGTTGGCAACATGCAGACAAGGGAAAGTCATTGGGGATAAGGTTCTGCTCAAGTGCCATGAGACCCAACATTCGGTGATGTTAGATCTGGCCCATCAGAAGAGCGAAGACATGGAAAAGCTGAAGTTGATGAGAACTTATGTGGCATTTTGCATTTTTTCAGGTGCATCAGCAGTCCAAACCCAGATGTAGTTATCACTTATGTGTCATCGGTGCAATTTCTGCAATGGGTAAGCCCTCTGTAGAATGGGCGATTGTAAATACTGAACGAGTTTTAGGCAACCAGGATGATATTCTCAGTGGTGCTATCAATTATGGTGAGTTGGGTACCTGCCTTGCCATCGAAATGCATGTAACTTATTGCAGGCAAGGTCACCCTCTCTGGATTTTGACATTACTATCGATGAATGGCACATGGATGCAGCTGGTTTCCCGCTGCCCTATGTATCACAGATCTGGTGTTATACATCTGGCTGGTGGTGGCCTGTGGTGCATCTATGTAATCTGTCTTTACTCGATCTACAACACTTTTGTGTCCTGCTTTGAACATAATTTTTGCAGTGCGTCCTGTTCTCCCTTTACGTCACGGTTTCATTTATGCAATAAGCATTACCCGGATCTGTCTTGCTGATTTTGCATATATGGTTCATCATGAGCTCATTGTGCTTTGCTCTGTCATTTGCACACCCGCTCAAATGACTTGTCAGACCCACCAGCCATTCTCCCTCCATCCTTATGGACCCCTCCACTAACGTTCGTGGCATCAGTTGGAACTGGTCCAAAAGACCTCATTTTCCTTGACACATGTCCCACTTCATGCATATGGCTCATGGTATGTGCCCTTCTCTCGGCTTTGTATCACGTGACACACTCCATGTTGTATGAGGATTTTCACCGGAGGCCATTTACCATTCCAAGCAGAGACATGATCTGTGATCCCACACTTCCCCTGCTGACAAGATATGTCCTATCCAGTGCTATCACGATCTTTATTATTTATGCTGCCTTGAGAATAATGTATGACATTACTCTTCAGTGTTCCAGCAAGACCAAGTACAGTGGCTCCCGTATTTGACAAGCCTGGTGAGCTGGCTTGGCATGATCTCTGGGGCCTTCTGTGGAACCAACTATTTAGGTGGACGTTCGTTACACTTGGAGGATGGCAGCTGTCCTAGCCTTTGGGATACATACAGGATACATGGTGGGATCATTTCTCAGAACGAGGATTTTCTATAATATTATGTTACCCATACTCAATCGGAGCATCAAATGGTGATGTATGCACAAATAAGCCTGCAATTTGTACTCAGTACCTGTGCAGAACCTTTGATGAGTTACTAGTCCATGACTTAGAAATACAAATGCTATGACTGGAGTCTGTGCTATCTGTCATATGAACTGGTCCCATTCAGGTGGAATTGCATGAGTCTGGAGGACCCATTTTATGCCATTCCCAACCTCCCACTTCCAAGATTTAAGTGTGGCACTCGGTGACCCTACCAGATACCAAAGTGTGACGTACATCAAGCTGGGATGAGGTGCTAATTTGATACAGGTCCAAGCCTGGAGGAGAGCCAACTCTTCGTGTTCAATACTTGGCATCCTCACAAGTGATGCAGAGGTGTGCAATAAAAATTTGTGGAGGTAAGGGAAATGTCTTAAATCATTTCACCATTCAACAGAATGATTCCAAGGACAATGCTGGCAAAGAGAATGACCCTGACACACATGTTAGAGTACACGATGCTGAGACCAGTCAAAACACAAACCTGAGGAAGAAATTCCCTTTCAATTAGCTTAAGGGCAGTAAGTTTAGGTGCAACTTCACTGATATGCCTCAGTATATCATGATTGCCTGGATTGAAGTCAACATGTAATATGGTCAGTGTCAAAATGGATGAGGCCAACAACTTTAGCATCCGAGGGAATACTGTGCTGTCCTCAGGCCCCAAGTCTATGACGCTGAGGTGCTCCACATGTGCATGATTGATGAGGCCCAGCCAAAACTGTGTTAGATGAGGTGGGATGTAGTCGGATGAGATCAGATAATGAGGATCTCCGATGTGAACAGATGAGACCTGGCTGTATCAGATTCTTTACATGAGGAGGCAGGTCTACAGAGGTTGACATCGGATTTTTTGCACATGTAATCAGATGTTGTCCAATCTCATCAGGTCTTTTGTCCATAGGTAGAATATGGTAACATCCGGTCTCATCTGATCACATAGGATTTTATTTCTGCAATCTGATCTTGTCTTATCCAGACTGATGTAAAACATTCACAGCTGATTGCATTCGGTTCAAATTGGATACAGTCATATTTACAGAGAATACTATCCTACATGCAATGCGGTGGGATACATGCACGCTCCTGGGATGGGCAGCAGGCAGGCAGTGGGGTCCTGTAGATGGAATACATAGCGATACAAGTGGGGACAGCGGGGTGCCAAAGACAGGATACATAGCAATACAAGTGGGGACAGTGGGGTGCCGAAGACGAGGTCCCTGCATGGTTTGAAATACCTCTCATGCAGGCGGGCAGCAGTGAAATATGTAGCAGTGGGGCAGGAATAGCTAGAAAAATGTCAAATGAGGTAGAGGCGAAGATAGTTACATACATGCATGAGGGGCTCAGAGCATGGCAATCAGTAGTGGTATACTAAGCAAGCAGTGTACTCACCTTTATAGTCTCTAACTTGAACCTGTCTTTGACAAACCAAACTTGGGGGCAGAGCGACGCATATAGGGACCCCACATTGAAATATTGTTTATCTCCTCCTAATGAAAGTACAACCAGATCTTCAGATGGATGTGAGATGCCTGAGAAAGCAACTTATCTTGTCAGAAAGAGACTTGTACAACATAGTTCAGTGCCAACTTGTTTCTCCATGTGCAGGAGCTCTGTAGTGCGTCAGATATGTTGGTTATTACCTGGAAGTGGTTTTGAGATACAGAGAATGGCAGCTCCATGCTTGCTGCAAGCAGTGGGTCAAGGAAGGAGGTGGGGGGAAGCAAAGAATGGGTGCTGGGTGGTGGGCGACACCTTTGGATTATGTAATGTCACCAGGATGTCAAGCTTGTTCAACCAAACAATGCAATGTAGACGATGCGATGTGCAATCGAGTGCGATTCGATGCAATGTGTATATGATGTATTACAATTTACAATGCAACATGCATTGCATAGTGCATTACAATTTCCAATGTGCGATGTAATGTAATGCAATTAACAAAAGACTTTCCCATGGATCCTATCTTGTCTGACTGCAACAGACAAAATCTGATGAAATCCGACCTGAACAGCTCACAACCCACCCAATCTGACACAGTTTTCACTGGGGATGAGGGGTGCAATGCAAACTGTTGTGGCAGTTACATCTGTGAGGTGTGGAAAGGGAGTGTTGTCCAATTGGCACACATCGCCACAGAAGGAGGGTAGACATAAATGTTGTACACTGGTTGCTTTGGGGAGGAAGTGGCACAAAGCACTGTGTGGGGCATTCATGGACAAGTTTTGCCAGTTCTTGAGGTTGGCAGAACATAAGATATGAACCCAGGACGAATGGGACAGCCCAACCAGATGAAGTTTGAGATCTTCCAGATGCTGAAGCAGAGAAAGACATTGGCAGAGTGCTCAAAGGGCTGCAAGACCAGCCTTGAAGTTCATGTGAAGGGATTTCACTCCAGATGCAATTATACGGCTTTGTGATGCCCAGGCTGTGAATTTGCCAACAGAGTCCTCTGTTGTGAGGGTGACTATGTCCTACAGCAGCCAGATACAATGAGATTGCCAAAGATGGATCAAGGAGCAAAGCATACCCTTATAGGAGCAAGCTCAGAAAGCTATCAGGTTCACACATCATTAGTACTAGTAGAAATCAGCGATGATGTGAAGGCTATGTATGAGCCTGGCCCATCTGCAAGTGTAGTATCTCATGATGGAAGGCAGGGTTTGGCTTGATCATCCTCAGAAACTGCAGCATCACATTCATATACTGAGGTAGGGTCTTTGTCTGCAGGCCTCATGGCAGTTGTCCTCGAGTAGCCTGCAGTGCACTTGCTAGCCATTAGTCATTCACATGGACCAGCACCAGGCACATCTGTCGCACACATGTTAAACAGGGATTATGTGTCATTGTCTAGAAGGGTAGCAGAGGTGTGGAGTAGCAGAGCTATAGGAACAATAGTTCTGAGAGCCTTAGCTGCTGTTTTTGACCAAATGATCATGGGTAGTTCCAGGTTACCCACTTGTCAGAAAACCTGGATTTTGTCACAGCCACATTATCAGCCCACAGGGAGGGGGGTGTCATACAGCCACACAGCAGACAGGGGTCAACACAGCCACACAGTGAAAGGGATTACACAGCCACACAGCCAGGTCAGGGATGCAGCCACACAGCCAGGTCAGGAACACAGCCACTGAGATCAGGATGTTGCACAGCCACACAGTGAAAAGCATTGCACAGCCACAAAGTGAAGAGTGAAGTACAGCCACAGGGAGAGGGGTTGCACAGCCACACAGGGAAAGGGGTTGCACAGCCACAACATGAAAGGGGTTGCACAGCCACACAGTGAAAGGGGTCGCATAGCCACATAGACAGGGGTGTGCACAGCCACACTGAAAACCAAAGTTGTAGCCTGGGTTGAGAGGATCATGGGAGTATGCTTACATCAGCGAGATCTTTATTTTTGGATGAGATAAAAGTAGAATACTAAAATTTTTGCAAATCTTTGCTTTTTTGCACAGCCACTCAACCTTGAATGTGTGCTTATGTAATCAAACAAGCGGACCAGATGCCTGGGTTGTTGTTGCTGCCACCGCTTCTCCTGTCCACTGGATGATATCTCATAGTACTGTAGCATACTATTGACAAGTGATCTACCCATTCCACATGCAATCTTGATCCAATCCAATGTTTTTGGATATAAATATAAATAGGGGTAAAAATGCGAAATCTGCTCCCAATGGTGCAGTTCTTGACATATGGACTTGGAAACTTCACCCCATGTTTCTCTGGCATATATCTACAACCTATCAAAATTCCAGACCATCAGCCCTTGTCCTTGTAGAGGTGGAGTCAGATCCCCTCCTCCCCAGTGTATGCATTGTACACATGGGTACTGTAGCTTTCTGGGTATTATGACCCATTGGTGCTGTAGAGGATACATCTAATGGTGTGTATGTACAAGGACTTTGGGGATTTATCAGGTGGAACATGTGCAACACCACCTTGTTGGTTTTTTGGGTGCATGGCCACCACACCACACCTCCAAGGGTAACATACCAACTAATACCATAGGCACATTCTACACCTATATATCTACCTCTGTTTAAAGTTTCAAGTCCATCCATTGAGAACTGGGGGAGCTGGAATGAAAATGAGAGCTGGAGAGCGTGGGAAAATGTGCGAAGATTTTAGGAGACTTGGGAGATCAGTCAAAAACTTGTCACAGCACACTATCCAGTGGGCCTTGTTTGTTGAAACTTTGGGGAATGCATGTAGGAACATCAATGAACATTGTTGTATCATTTAGACTGTCATATAGTTACTAAAAACTCAAAGGTACAAAAACATGGGGGATTGGACTTTAATGTATCAACTGCAAGAATGAAGCAGATATCTAGGAGGTTGCTATCATCCATACCAATTAGGCAGATTTTGCAATGCAGAAATGGCACAGGACAGTACAAATTGCAAGTAGGAATTCAGCCATGCACTTAGTTTACTCATTACTTCTCTCTGTAGTGTGCTATGACAAGTTTTTGACTGATCTCCCAAGTCTCCTAAAATCTTCGCACATTTTCCCACGCTCTCCAGCTCTCATTTTCATTCCAGCTCCCCCAGTTCTCAATGGATGGACTTGAAACTTTAAACAGAGGTAGATATATAGGTGTAGAATGTGCCTATGGTATTAGTTGGTATGTTACCCTTGGAGGTGTGGTGTGGTGGCCATGCACCCAAAAAACCAACAAGGTGGTGTTGCACATGTTCCACCTGATAAATCCCCAAAGTCCTTGTACATACACACCATTAGATGTATCCTCTACAGCACCAATGGGTCATAATACCCAGAAAGCTACAGTACCCATGTGTACAATGCATACACTGGGGAGGAGGGGATCTGACTCCACCTCTACAAGGACAAGGGCTGATGGTCTGGAATTTTGATAGGTTGTAGATATATGCCAGAGAAACATGGGGTGAAGTTTCCAAGTCCATATGTCAAGAACTGCACCATTGGGAGCAGATTTCGCATTTTTACCCCTATTTATATTTATATCCAAAAACATTGGATTGGATCAAGATTGCATGTGGAATGGGTAGATCACTTGTCAATAGTATGCTACAGTACTATGAGATATCATCCAGTGGACAGGAGAAGTGGTGGCAGCAACAACAACCCAGGCATCTGGTCCGCTTGTTTGATTACATAAGCACACATTCAAGGTTGAGTGGCTGTGCAAAAAAGCAAAGATTTGCAAAAATTTTAGTATTCTACTTTTATCTCATCCAAAAATAAAGATCTCGCTGATGTAACACAGCCAATGAGTTAATGCAATGGGCTTTGGGTAACCTATGGCAAGAAGGAAAAGAGGGAGTGTATGCTGTCTGCCACAGCACACAACCTATCAGTGACTTTGGTTTTTGATGAAGATTGAACAGCAACAATGTGTTGGATGATGCTAACTCTGGCAATTATTTCAAATGAGTTTTCTCTGTCCTGTTTCCATATGGAGAGGGTGGAATAGAGATGGAACATGAGGTCCCTCTTGATTTTGTGGGTCATGTCAAATGGCTTCTTCAATATCAGGATCACTGATCTTGCATCCATGAGACACTCTGTTTTGTTTCCTTTGGCATTCTGCAGTGGTGCCAAGTTCTTGGGTCTGTGCATGTACAAATGCAGCATGACCACTTCAAATGCAATGCATGGTTGTTGATGATGATAAGTGAAGAATCCCCCCTTAAATATAGTGACATATAGACACATATAGCCAAAAAAAGAAGATAAATAGTGAAATAGAGTTACAATGTTGTCATCCCAAGCATTGCAAATTCTGCCCTTTTTGGTTTTTTGTTTTGTTTTTTCGGCTCACACTTTTTATGAAGGAAACAAGAAATTCATTCAGCAGGATCTACAGTACATGCAACTAATTCTACAGGGAGATACATCTATGTCAAAGATGGATGGGGGAGAGGGAATGGGCATCAGCATGTGGATGGAGAAGGGGAGGGCTTACCTTGCAGGGGGGTCCAGGTGGGTGGTTGTTGCTGTTAGAGGGGCTAGATAAGGAGGAGGGGTGAGATAGGGAGGGCCAGGGATGGGGGAGGCTCACCTGGCAGTCACTGCAAAAGTTGCAGTTCTGGGTGGGGTGTTGCAGGCTCCAGGTGGGGTAGTGGCAGTAGTAGAAGGACAGGGACTCACCATTATTCTTGGCTTGCTGCTGGAACATTTGTCCAGTAGAGAGACAGCATGGGGGGAACAAGATGCAGCTGAGTGTGCATGCAGGTGTACATGAAAATTTCAAGTTCCCAGGGGTCATGTGACCTGTGGCCACTGCAGCACTTCAAGTCTAATTGTGAGTATTAGCTTACCAATCATTTCTGACACATATCTTAGTGATCATATACTAGTCTACACAACACTAGACTTAATTGGTAGTCAAAAAAGCGGACATTACACTACACTTTTGGTAACAAATATGGATACTACACTTTGCCAATCAATTACTAATCAGCACTACACTTATTTAGTAGTCAAAAATGTGGAGTTTCCTACACTTTTGCTAATCAATAGTCTACACTATACTTTGCTAATCAATGACACTGATTTGGTAGTCAAAAATGCAGAGTGTAATACACTCCACTAATCAATTACTAATCAACACTACACTTACTTGGTAGTCGAAAATGCGGAGTTTACTACACTTTTGGTAATAAAATGTACACTACACTACACTACACTAATGTATTTTGCCTGTATCTCAGCCATTTTTGCAGGTATGGATGAGGTAACCATATGGCAGTGGTCCTGTTGTAAGGTACTACAACTTTCATTATCACATATTTGAAATTAATTTTTTGAAGACATCAATTTTCATCAGTATTTTGCAATTTTCTCACCCATTTTTGGGCATATCAGTGAGGTAAGCATACTCCCAGGATCCTGTGACCCATCCCTACAATTTTCATTATATCATCATCATATATAGTAATAATGGTGCAATAGTTCACTATATATATTCACTATTTGTGCACTATTTCAGTATATGACAAGTATTGCAAATTCTGCATTGCCTGACCCCCAGTATTTTGTATGTTTCTCAGCCGTTTTTGGACATATAAATTAGATAAGCATATTTCCATGATCCTGTGATCCAGCCCTACAATTTCCATTTGTAATCACCATCTATAGCAACTATGGCACTCTCAGTTTTTCCTGATGTGGTCCCTTTTCATGAAGCAATTGCATAATGTTCATCTGCAGTTCAGGAAAGTGGCAGTTGAAGTTGAACCAAGTGAGATTGTCATTGTTGAGGTGTCATGTGATTGATGTCTATGTGAGTATGGAATGCAGCATGGAAGAAAAAACTTCACCAGCTGCAGTGGAAAATGTAATTGAGATGGTAAGCCCTTCCATCAGAAATGCAGTGGTTGAAGATAATGAACACCTGTACAGAAAGACAATGGAGACTTGGTGACACTTGAAGTTGATAATAACAGGCATTTGCATCCAAAAAATCAGGTTTCTGACCATGTATTTTGTGGCCATGCACTGGATGATGTGAATGCACTGGATTTTTTTTTGCAACACATATGAAGCAGATTTGGGAGATGTTGAATGAGAAATTGTGTGTGTGAGTGCTCACCAATGCACACCAGGATGTCCACATCACAAATACATCTGTTACAAGGAGGAACATCCCAAATTTGGACAAAAAATGCATGTTATGTGGCAACAAGGCCATAACACACTACTGAATTTCATTGGCCCTTATTTTCCATGCGATGATGATCCTGATGACTATCTGTTTTATTGTGCTTCCATGCTACTCCTCTTAAAACCATGGCAGCACATAGATGTGGATTTAAATGGTGGGACAGAGAGCTGGGAATCTGCACTCCACAATTTTCTGAATCAAAGTCCTGCATGCGTTCATGACATCATTTTGAGCATCCAATACTTCCATTGTTGCAAAAACTCTGCACAAGAAAGTCATTTGGATGATGCAGACCACATGATTCCAATCATGGAAGCAGAGGAGGGAACTACCTGCAAAAAAGGCAGCCATTTGATGTTGCTTGGAAATTATGTCATTGTTACTGAGGAGGAGTCTAGGAGATAAGTAATCTGATGTCTTCTCAGATACTGCTGCAAGAGGAACTACATGGACTATCTGCAGTGGAAGCCACAAAATACATCAATATTTTTCCTACAAACAATTCTTTGCCCCACACAATGAACAATGAAAACTCTTGTGTTGCTATGGAGGAGGATCTTGTCAATCTTCAGAGTTGGCACAGAGAATTTGAGGAAAATATACATTGGCAGAACCCCAAAGTTACTCCAATTTTTCAAGACCAGACAAAAGGTCCTGAGGTGAAATGCTTCAAAAACCTCATAGATGTCAAATGTCCTGCAAATGTGCAATATACAGAATACAACAATGAAATCTGTGAAGTTGCTCTAACATCAGTGGATCTGTTGATGTTAAAAAAAGATCAGCTACATACATGCATATGGCATTGTGACATGGCATTTGGATCAAACTTTGTGTGGATGACAGCCTCACCCTCTTTGAATGCTTATTCACAATGGAGGTGGTACCAGTAAATCAAAAGTCATTCAGACAATCACAGATTATTTTGCAGCTAAAGGTATGGCAAATTACATAGTGTCAAAAACCACATATGAAATCCTCATGCAGGGGCCCAACACCTCCTACTTAAAGCTGCTTATACAGGTGTTGCCACATCTCTAATAGGTGGGAAAATGATGCATTCTATAGCCATGATTTGCTGAGGTGATAAACAGTGGTAAAGCAAGAAACTAAGCAAAAATTGCAGATTTTTTGGAAGCATGGTCAGTACTTGCTTATTGATGAGGTGTCAATGCTCAGCAAAACATTTCTTGCAAAACTATCTTGCAATATTGCAGTAGGAAAAGTGACAGAGGGTCAATGCCCCAGCTCTCATTTGTTCAGTACATCAGGGGGGGTTTGAAGTGCTGGTATTCCCAGTTAATTATGGTAAGTAGTTATCTGTCTGATATGAATTGGATAATGGTGTATAAGGCATGATCATCTACAAATCATAATGATAATAGTCAGATAATGCATTAGATAACCTGGCAGACATTTTACTATCTGGTCAACTGCATATAGGCCTGATATAAGAGTTACAATACTTTTATCATCATGATATAATGATGACAAAAGCTGATATGACATATACAATAATGCTATGTAATTGATAGTACATTATAATTGCTCATCAGATAATATCATCATGATATGAATGACAATATTCTTTTCAGTCTGAGTTCACTTTGATCATCAATATCTAGTCTTGTCATCTATGTCATTTTATGATCATTTGAACAACTCTTCCCCAGCCACAAGTGTGGGAATGTCTTTGTAATGACTGTATAGTACATGTTATATAAACTCATCCTCTCTCCCCTTCTCTCTCTTCTTCACTCTTGTCTCTGAGTTCTACCTCAGGGCAAGAGTCACTCTAAGACTTTAAGTCTTAGAGTTTATCCAGGTAAGTGTAGCCTTGTGTGAAGTCATCTGTAAGTGTCTTTTTCTGCTTTATTTTCGCTTTTTTGGAGTTTTAGTAGTTCATCATACTTAGTAGTGTACTCAGTAGGTACTCATTATGTAATTGATATTGAATGAAAATGCTTTCTTGTAATATCATAATTGATATGTTCAATTGAAGGTTGCTATAGCAATTTTTATTTTTAAGCTGTCAGTGGTGTCAATGACAATTGTTGGTAATGTCTGATAATGAAAGACATATATGATCTACTGTTTACATTCTGATACATATGATCCACTCTACCTAAATGATTACTTTTGACCTATGCTGCCAAGGCTCCCAGAGAATATATAGTGTTACCAATGTGTATATCATTATGATATACCTTATAGGGCTTTACAGGGTAGATAAAGTCTTATATAACATTATCATTTCATTAAAATTTTCCTGATGTAGTATCAATGTCATCATGTGTGGACACTCTCACCAGTTCCCTCCTGTAGCAGTCAGCCCTTCTGAGGCCATATATTTCCCAACCAACACTCAATAAGATGGAACTAATTCTCAAATAGGATGAACCATCCATGAAGAATTCAACACAGTCATTGTTCTGAAGAAACAAATGTGCATTGAAGATCTGGACCAGTTGGCCTTTCTACAACATCTATGAATGGGACAAGTACAAGAACATCATGTCCATTTGCTATGGTCTCTCATTCTGACAAACCCATGCTGCAATTGTCCCAATTTCAACTCAACACAATGGACCAATGTATCTGTGGTCATGCCATGTCACAGAGTTAGATGGGTGTGGAATGATTTTGCATTGAACAAGTACATGTGCAGATCTGACAGTCATATTGTACATTGGTGTGCTGAAGATACCATCAAAGGATGCCCATTATCTCATGCTAAACATTATGCACATCAACAAAACAGACCCCCTCTGTCCAGATCTGTACAGACACAGACAGGTCTCCCTCTGTACAGACTTACCCCAGACAGTTTCAGTATACAGATTCCAACCACTCAACTTAACATGTAGAAGGTAACCAGTAATTGAATTATATTGTTATAAAACTACTTTAACTACATGGCAGGGTGCAGGGACTACATATCTATTCTAAGTGGGCACAGCCTACAGGGCACCCACCGAAGTGAGGGGGGTGGATCACCAGAGGGATAGTGGAAAGATTGTGGGGTTGGAGTGAGTGGGTTTATATAAGTTTTGTTTGCTTACCTCAGCAACTTTGAAAGCCAGCTGTGGCACACCCCACAAATTTCAAACTCTGATTGAAATTGCCACAGCACATTGGTGCTGACTCAGAAGTGGACAAAATCAACTATAGAGTAATTGTACAACCACAATTTCATAACAAAAGTTGTAGCCTATGATCACAGGACCATGTGAATATGCTTACCATAGTAATATCTCCTTTTTTGGGCAAGATATTTGCAAAGTTCAGTTGGAGTCACAGTTGGTCAAAGAAGAAAAGTGGCTGTACAGTTATGATGTCATAATGAAAGCTGTAGTGTATGATGTTGTGATCATGTCAGTATGATGATATCATCAGTATGTCCACTTTTGGATGAGATCTGGGCAAATAAATGACTACATTTAAGGGTCTGTGGGTCTGTGGGGTCTGTACTTGCTCTGGGGAAAATCTGTACCATCTGTGGGTCTGTGCCTCTGTACCAAACTTAGTGTTGTGCTGATGAAGACACATTGCAGATGTCCAACTCAGGAGATGCAGACCATTGATACTTGCAAAAACTTCATACATCAGGAAACTGAAAGTGCCATAGTTGCTATAGATGGTGATTACATAATGAGAATTGTGGGGCTGGATCACAGGATCATGGGAATATGCTGATCTAATTTATATTTCCAAAAATGGCTGAGAAAAATACAAAATACTGGGGATCATCTGTAGTAAACTACTACTGGTAACCATACCAGTGACTTTAGTACATGAAAACATGAATTTAAGCTGAGAAAGCCAGTGACATGACTGACAAAAGCATTGAAGAAAGAAAGAAAAAGAGAGAGAGAGAGAGAAAGGGAGAGAGATGACAAAGTAGCAGCAATTGTAAAATGAGAAAAGAAGATAACATGTGTGGTGGCTCAAGTTTGCTGTGGGCCTGGCTCATTTGTGAGGTGGTTGTGGTGTGCTCCATCCCCATGATACTGCTTGCAAGCACCTAGGATGACTTTGAGCAGTTTGGTGTGGCCTTGGTGGGCATTATCTCCATAAGCCTTCAGGAAGGTATCCATGTCTCCCTGGAATCTGGAACATCAGCAAACTAGACATCACCTGGCCAGAACTGGCCAGAGCTAGCCAGACTCTCCACTCTCCCAGAAAGGTCCCCCTCTGGCCAGGACTGGCCAGACAGGGTTCCAGAGTTCCCAGGATCCCAGCCAACCCCCTCTGTCCATACTCTTACTATGCTTTTTTGCTAATAACACTACCTACTACACTTTCCTAACACTACTACCTACCACACTTTTTCCTAATACCACTACACTGTTTTGCTAATACTACTACCCACTACCACACATTCTCACTAATGAAATAGTTGGTAGTAGTGGACTAATAGCATACCCCCCCTCATAGTAGGAATTGGGCTTTGTTTGGTCAGCTTTGGTTGCTTGCACAAAAGGCATGAATTGTGGTGTCCACTATATCCTGTTTTGGGGTATTTTTGTGACTTTGCAAAATTTTGAGCTATTAGTGGCTGTGCCAACTACACAACAAAGCTAATCATGACTATGCTTTTTTGCTAATCAGCTCTATGCTACAATGCCTAGTCCCACTACAAATATTTGGTAGTCAAAAAAGTGGCACAACACTACACTTTTGGTAGTACAAATGCCCACTACACTTTGCTAATCAAATACTACAAAACACTACACTTACTTGGGAGTCAAAAATGTGCCACAACACTGCACTTTTGGTAATACAAATGTACACTACACTTATTAGGTAGTCAAAAAAGCAGAGTTTACTACACTTTTGCTAATCAAAAGTCCACACAACACTTTGCTAATCAATTACTAATCAACACTACACTTTTGCTAGTCAAAACAATTAACACTACACTCATTAGGTAATCAAAAATGCGCCACAACACTACACTTTTGGTAATAAAATGTACACTACACTACACTAAGTGTATTTTGCCTGTTTCTCAACCATTTTTGCAGGTATGGATGAGATAAGCATACCTCTGGGGTCCTCTTGTCAGGCACCATAACTTTTGTTATGATGTCTTTGAAATTTAATTTTTGAGATGTCCAATATTTTTTGTATTTTGCATTTTTCTCACCCATTTTTGGGCATATCAATGAGATAAGCATATTCCCATGATCCTGTGATCCAGCCCTACAACTTTTGTTATGACTTCATCACTGTACAGCCACTTTTTGTTTTTGACAAACTGTGACTCCAACTGAACTTTGCAAATATCACACCCAAACAAGGAGATATTGCTGAGGTAATCATGTTCCCATGGTCCAGTGATCATAGGCTACAACTTTTGTTCTCACTGTTGCTGTATATCTGGAGTGTTGGAGGGTCTGGGAGGGTCTGGGAGGGTCTGGGAGGTCTGGAATCATCTGTCAAAAGTTCTGGGAGCACTGGAAAGCTGGCAGGGAAATGTATGGTTTGCTGATGTGGATGGTGAGGCAGAAAGTGCCAGTAGTAGGTGAGCTTATCTTAGAACTTGCAAAACATTGAGTCAAAAAGTGACATCAATATAGTATGCTGTGTACCAGTGATAGACCACTGGAGGTCTGCAGGCTGAGGAATGACAAGGTATGCTTTGAACGTTTGTGGTGAATGGCATAGTAACTAATGGAGTTCATGTACAGGACAGTGATAATGAACATGATGGGGAGGTGGTGATCTTAGAATCTGACATTCAAGGAGGAGTAACCACAAAGTACCAGGTGATGGACTATAGGTTGCAAGGGGAAGCACTTGAGGATTCAAACATAATTGACTTTTTCATTAACTTGCATGACATCAACATCAGTTCTAAAAACATGGGGCTGAACATCAGAAAAAAGCAGAATGATGAGCAACCTGATCTTTCCCACATCCCCAGACATGCATGACCACAGCATGAGCATGTTACATACCATCCTTCACATCCCAAGTCCAACTGCAAACAGCATATTATCTGAGGAACCCACCACAATAACCTTCCCAACTTCATTGGACAGTATTTTTGTCACAATGATGACCCTGATCAATATCTGCTTTATTGCACATCAATCAATGTTTATGCTTCTCAAGCCATGGAGAAACATCAAAAGAGACCTCAAGTTACCTTCACATACTTGGGGGATGGCTTTCAATCATTTCCTCTCCACTGCCTCTTGATGCATCCAAATCACTATATCAGGGATATAGAATTTTCATGAATGTCAATCATCAGCTCAGTGTCAATCTGCATTGTCTTCATCGAGTCTTCATTTTGCTGAGATAGCAGATACCACACCAGGTGGTCTTGACTTGGCTGAAGATCATGATGAGCCTGGTGACAATGTTCAAGCACCACTTGTTAGCAACAGTGAAGGCTAGGGGAGTCCAAGGGGCACCTAATCAACTCCTATAGCTCTAGTGAGCTTGGGAATATGCCAGCTCCAGTGTGAGTGACCAAGGGTCTCAACACTGGACTCAGCTACACTAACTGTGCTTCAAGGTAAACAACAGTAAACAAAGAGTGGCTAATGTGCCACAACAGTAGGAATAGGCCTAGAAGGCTGGGAAAAGAAGTAGTAAGTAGCAAATGAGATGGGGAATTGAGTGGTAGTAAGTAAGAGGCTATTCAGAAGAAAGAAAATGAAGATAAGAGGTGAAGATCACCACAAGGAACATATTCATGCTGGATGCATCAAGCATTGGGGCAACCACATCAGGCACAGTGACCACAGCAGCCAACTCAGCCTTAGCAATCACATCATTTGTGTTAGAAAGTGTGATGTCAACTGCATTGGCAGTTGTAGCAGTCATACCAGAGGCACTAGGCATAGGGGCAACCACACCAGGTGTGATGACCAAAGCGTCCTTGATGGTTGTGGCAGGTGCAACAGGCTTCATCCCTAATCTGAGCTAGCAAGTCCTTCATGTCTTTGGCAAATGGAGCCAACTGATCCTTCTCTCATTTTGGTATCTCCTTCACCTCCAAAAACATGCTCCCATATAGCTCTGTTTCCATGTTCTTCAACTGTTGCAGAAACCCTGCATTCAGTGATACTTGTGGCCATGCATGAATGATTTGTCCAAGTGCCTCCATCAATGTCATTCCATTCTGCTTCATCAAGTATGCTGTGATGACCATAGGTGATCTTGAGATGGCTGCTGAACAGTATACTAAGATCTTTCCTTTGCCCTTCTTTGACAGTATTGCCTCATTGACGAGGTTGCCAGCCATGTTGGTGACCATGGTGTTGGATGACAAGACAGAGTCACTGATAGAGAGACATTGGTAAGTCACACCATCCACCTATGTGGAAGGACTAGCACCAATGCTTAGGACATGAGTAATGGAGTTTTGGAGAGAAATGACTTGGATGAGACTGCAGAGGTGGGCATTGATGTCAGTCCCTGCAGAGCACTACACATCTACTGGCCTCTTGGAGTCCACTTGATTTCCAAGTGTCAGTTATCTGTAGCTTAGGAATGGGTGGTCAAACTGTGCATTTTCTGTATAGAGAAGGGGCATGTACAGCTGCATGATGTGCTTCAACCATGAGAACCTGTTCTGATGTTGGAGGGGGATTGGTCCTGGAAGCCCTCAGCACGTTCCAGTTTCATATTGTTATGGAAATTCCAATGCCATCTTCCCTCTGCCATGAAGGTGTGATAAGCCAACTGGGAATGTCATATCCACAATGGAACATGCCCCTTGCACAATACATATAAACAGGGCTGCTTATGTTGAGCATAATCTGCTGATGATTAATTGCAAACTCCCTGTCAGTAAGAATGCCACTTTCATGAAGCCTTTTGTTCCCTCTGACAGTCTTACCAGTCACAATGTCTGAAGGCATAAAGTTCACCTACCAGTGGGAGAAAGTTGGTAATGCAGGTGTTATTGTGAAAAGATAGACAAAGCAGTTGGGAGGGCATCAGCATTTGGGATGTCAGCAACCATGCTTGGAAACTGTATTCAGCAAAGAATGACAGCCAGCATAAGATGCTTGAGAAACTCAGGGAGGACCACCATTGGGTGGATGTTCATGGGCTTCCTATGGGTAAACCTGGCTTCCAGGATGGTACAATCAAGCAGGGAGATGGCAATCCATACAGTGGCATGGCTCTATTTGTGGACTAGTTCAAGGGAACCAACTTCAACTTCCACAAACCTCCCAAGCTGTTCAAGTCAGCATCAGAAGCTCAAATGATCTCCCACAGCTAATCTTCCACAGACTACAAGAAGTACATGAATCTCCTCATGCCTAGGTTCTTCATAACAAATTTGAACCACTTTCTAGCATCAAAGCTGGATGCAAAAGAGGAAGGAAGGCTGTGGGGTTGCAAGACTGCCAAGCATCAGGAGAAACCAACAGTGTCATTTTTCACTTTTTATTGCTATATATCACTAAACATGCAAGGGAGACAAATATAGCATCTATGGCACCTCAACCATCCCCCCTTAAATATAGGCACATATAGACACATATAGCCAAAAAAGAGGATAAATAGTGAAATAGAGTTACAATGTTGTCATCCCAAGCATTGCAAATTCTGCCCTTTTTGGTTTTTTGTTTTGTTTTTTTGGCTCACACTTTTTATGAAGGAAACAAGAAATTCATTTAACACAGTATCCACAGTACATGCAATTAATTCTACAAGGTGATAAATCCATGTCAAAGATGGATGGGGAAGAGGGAATGGGCACCAGCATGTGGATGGAGAAGGGGAGGGGAGGGCTTACCTTGCAGGAGGGTCCAGGTGGGTGGCTGTTGCTGCTAGAAGAGCTAGATGGGAGTAGGGGTGAGAGAGGTAGGGCCAGGGAGTGGGGGGGAATTACCCAGCAGTCTTTGCAGAGGTGGCTTTTCTGGGAGGGGTGTTGCAGGCTCCAGGTGGGGAAAGGTCAGTAGAAGGAGCATAAGGACTCACTAGGGACCTTGTCTGGCTGTTGGAACAGATTTGTCTGGTGGTGAAATGGCATGGGGGGAGGTGTGAGGTGGGGGGAAGGAGATGCAGCTGAGTGTGTGTGCATGTACTAGTCTACCCAACACTACACTTAATTGGTAGTCAAAAAAGCAGACATTATTTTGGTAATCACAAGTCTACACTAGGCTTTGCTAATCAATTACTAATCAACACTACACTTACTTTGTAGTCAAAAAAGTGAGTTTATTACACTTTTGCTAATCAAAATTCTACACTACACTTTGCCAATCAATTACTAATCAGCACTACACTTATTTGGTAGTCAAAAATGTGGAGTGTATTATGCTTTTGCTAATTAGTAGTCTACACTACACTTTGCTAATCAATTACTAATCAACACTACACTTACTTGGTAGTCAAAAATGCGGAGTTAACTACACTTTTGCTAATCAAAACAATCAACACTACACTCATTAGGTAATCAAAAATGCGCCACAACACTACACTTTTGGTAATAAAATGTACACTACACTACACTAATGTATTTTGCCTGTATCTCAGCCATTTTTGCAGGTATGGATGAGGTAACCATATGGCAGTGGTCCTGTGGCAAGGCACTACAACTTTCATTATGACAAATCTGAAATTAATTTTTTTGAAGACTTCAATTTTCATCAGTATTTTGCAATTCTCTCACCCATTTTTGGGCATATCAGTGAAGTAAGCATACTCCCAGGATCCTGTGACCCATCCCTACAATTTTCATTATATCATCATCATATATAGTAATAATGGTGCAATAGTTCATATATATTTTCTATTTGCACACTATTTCAGTATATGACAAGTTTTGAAAATTCTGTCTTGCCTGACCCCCAGTATTTTGTATTTTTTCTCAGCCATTTTTGAACATATAAATTAGGTCAGCATATTCCCAAGATCCTGTGATCCAGCCCTACAATTCCCATTATGTAATTGCCATCTATAGCAACTATGGCACTTTCAGTTTTTCCTGATGAAGGATATGTCAAAGCTGGCAGGTACAAGCCAATAGTGTTCATTGATGTCCATATGTCTTGGAATGTGCAATGAAAGAAGTTTGGAAGTAGTCAGCAGGCTATCAATATGGTTGACATTATAACTGCTTGGGGTACAGAATCATAGTGGTCATCACATTACACATTGTATACTCTGTGCTTGTTGCTAACAAGGTGTGCATGATTGTTTCTCCAGTGAGTGATGCTAGAATAGTCAGATGTGACTGTTCATACTTGTTGAGATGATGGTCTTGACAATCCATGTAAGGATTTGGTCTGAGAATCCATCAGCTGTATTCAGTTTGTTATATGGTTTCTTTGATTCACTCTTCCCAGTATGTTTGACATACCATGCCTGTTCTGTATATCTCAAATAAATGGACCAGTGTATTTGGACACCCAAGTAGCCTTAAGAATGTCCTTTGTTGTGATGCTGTTGCAAGTCCCTTATCTTTGCATCAGTCACCACAGAGAAGGACCTCTAGAAGGGGGAATGTGATGTGCATCTTGTCTGCCCCCAACAGAAAAGCTAGAAACATGTGTGAAGGCAGCTACCAGACATGGAATCAGTGTGAGATGAGAAAGCCACTCATCCAAGCACCTGCTCACATCTGCTGGACACCTGAGTGCACCTCTGAGTGACCTATTGCCTGATTAGGTAACCTGCCTTGCTACTTCATTTTACTACAATACTAATAGAATAAGGAACACATGGACCTGTTCTCCACAGCAATGACAGATCAATGACATCAGCAAAACAACCCTCTCTGTAGGCTCTGTGGTTCTCACTACCTTTCTGTACAGGATTCTGTACAGAGACTACAGGGTTCTACAGAGGAGGGTTGTTTTGCTGATAGATGGCAAGCTTGGATGGTGATGGGAGACCTTGCAAATGGGATACCTATCTGAACCCCATACATTCTGCTCATTGTGATATAAGTCATGTACCCCCTCCCCCCTCCAAGAAAAAACAAGTTGATTATCTGTTGACAGCCCCTGGTAAGTGTGGTGTGTTTCTCTCTGTGTGTCTATGCTCATTGGTCACTGTTTAGTGGAGGAAGATTCTGCTGAGAAGCATGAGGTGGAGATATTCTTGGATCAGTCTTCCAAGCTGCTTATGGTGAGACAATCACAGTGGCATCTAAGGAAAGCTGCCATGGTTGAAAAAGAGGCAACTAAGGTGTGCACAACCTGACTGCTCTCTCTTTGTGATTCTTCCAACCACAGTTTCTCATTAGGGAAATCCAGAAGGAGGGGACACCACTCCTGCTGACCAAGTTGGTGCCAACATCTCTGCTACTCACATGCCCCATGCCCCCAGAGCCATCTGCTAGCTTTGTCCAAGGTTACAAGTACCAATGGTGGCTCCCCAGAGTGGAGTCAAGCCCTGTGAACTGTGCATCAAATGTGGGATTGAGTGCATGTGGAAAGATGGGGCAGCATGTGTGGCCTGCCACATAGGGAAGAAATGGTGCAACAAGGCTGGGAGGTTGGGCAGGAAGGTGAGTATTATGGAACTTCTTGTGCAGTTCAGCAGTGACAAAGATACATAGGGGAAGAATCCTGACACCCCACCAGCTTTGTCAGCTTCTACAAGCAAGAGGCCCAAGACCTCTCCTGTGCCACCACCTCCCTCATCATCAGCTCCACCAAAAGTTTCCTTGAAGGTTCATCCTCACATTGTAAGTCAATCTTTGCCATACATCAGACTTTTTCTGTCTCTCTTTTTCAACATTTGACAGCTCCAAAAAATCCCAATCTTCCCATAGCTACCACTGTCTCTATCTTACAAGTATCACCACCTTACTTAGAAAAATATCACCCACCTTTTTGGCATCACCATCTGTGTTTTTCTGAGCATTCCAGAGTCCCAAGAGTCAATCCCTTGAGTATTTTTGAGTCTTATGAGCTTCCACTGAGTCCACTGAGTCCCTTCAAGTCTACAGAGTCTACATCAAGTCCCCAGAGTCCACTTTTTGAGATCTCCCAGCTTCTATGAGTCCTCTCTTCACATGTAAAATTCCACAGTGCTTCAGAGGCATCCCCACTGAGTTCTAGAGTCCTAAATTGCTGCCCTTCAAGGCCCTGCCTTTTCCAGCCTTTGTAACCCTTCAGAATCACTGTATTTGCCTGCCTAGTGGTGGAATTTCGAGTTCTTCATTGCCAGCCATCCCCAGACCTCAGGGAGTTTCTCCCTTGACTTCCTAGCTTTCCAACACTTCCTTCCAACTCACAACCCCTTTGGACAAGCCTAGGCTTTGCCTACAGCTTTCCCCACTTGCCCTCTCACACTCTTGCAAGAGCTGCCCACAATGACCCACTGTTCTTCCCTTCAAGCCATCCCAACACCCCTATTCCCACCACAAACCTTCAAGAGCTGACTCCTCCATCTTCTCATATTGATAACAGCACCTTCAATATTTCTGCAGTGTTTGTACCTAGTTAAGAGACAATATTGGACAATAAGCATGAGGTAAGCATGGACATTGATGATCTGCAGGCCAACATCAAAGAGAATGACTTGACCATGCCATGGGTATCACTGCTTCCTGAAGAAGACATCCCTAGAGCTCTTGTTGTGCCTGCTAGATGATAGCATGAGAAGGAAAACTTCCTGATTAGTAATCAATGAGAGACAATTTATCCTAAGGCCTGACACCATCCCCCCCTTTAGACAAAACTCACCCTTGAGTGTGTAAGTAGAGTAATCAATGGGGGATCTGAAATGTATACCATAATGAAATGAAGGAGTGTCGTGCGAAGATAGAAAAGGAAAAAAAAGTTATCATACTATTTCACTGGGCAGTGGCTGTGGGTCCAGCTGTGCAAAACATCCCACAATCCTAATCGATGGCAGTCACTTCTCCACAGCCTCATCAGCTCTCGCCACCTGTGCTGCATCCTCATGGGCCCAAGCCTTGCAGAGGGACTTTGGTAGGTACCAGGCCATCTTACTGACATCGGCACAAAGTGTTGCAGGTCGGGTTTGGTTGATGTGCACCAGGTCTGGGCGAGTATGACCACGAAGGTCTTTGAGCTGTATGGTACCCTTATCTTGAACATCGAGAATGATCCAAGGGCCCATCCAGTTAGGCTCTGCCTTCTGGGACTGGTTATTGCAGACTAGGATGTGATCTCCAACCTGGTAAGTCACCCGTTTCTTTCATTTGTGCTTCGGTTTAGCCCCCTCCCCCTCTGTAGGTTCATCCTCCCCACTGGGCACACATGCATCAAAAGCATGTTTATTGCATTCTGCCTGAGCCATTTCCTGAGCCATTGCCTCCTGACATTTGGTGTGTAAGTCTGAGACTCATTGGTTATGCTGGTCGTCTGATGGTGCAGGCATTTCAGGTGCTTGCAGAACAGGCTCATCATGGGTGAGGCAGGGTCTCTGGCCATACAGGAGCTCAAAAGGTGACCATTTGGACCCTTCCCAGTGGCAGATGCAAGATGCAAATAGAGCTGCATCTAGGAACTCGTCCCAGTGTGACTTGTCACCTGTTGTGTTCATATGGAAAAGGTAGCTTTCGAGTATGCCATTGAAGCGTTCCACCTTGCCATTTGTGCATGGGTGGTATGCTGAAGTGGTAAGTCATTTTATGTTAGCCTTGCGAAGGAAGGCTGAGACGATTGGCACCAGGAAGTTCTTGCCACAGTCAGATAGTATTTCACTAGGGAACCCATAGTGTAAAATTATATGGTCCCAGATTGCATCTACAACACACTGTGAAGTTGCAGTAGGCAATGGGATTGCTACTGGCCAGCTGGTTGCATGATCAACGAAGGTGAGGATCCATTTATTACCACATTTTGAGACAGGCATCTCAATAAAATCCATACCCCAGTGCTCAAATGGTTCACATGGCGGGAGTGGGTGCATTTCCTCCAGCTCCTGGCCTTTCTGATTTGATGAGAAGATCTGGCACTGAGGACATGAGGCACAGTAAGTTTCAGAGTCAGCATGATGCCAAGGCCACCATCCCCTCCCTTTCAGGAGTTGATGCATTCCCTTAGGACCCTGGTGTCCATATTCATTATGGAGGACATCAAGCAGGTCTGCACGGTGGGTTTTTGGGATGACTGGTGAGTGTTCTGATCAGTCAGGACCCACAAAGGTGAGGACCTCGTCCTCAGGGTCCCACTTGAAGAGGTGAAGTCGAACATGGGCTTTGCGAACAGCCTCTTTTGGGTAAGCAGAAACATTGTCCCCTCAAATAATTGCTGGGACTAAAAGGGGCCAATCTGTAGGGTCTAGAGCATCAGCTGGAGGTGGGGATGGGGTAAATGCAGCTAAAGTAGAGTAGTCAGCCCATTGCAAAAGTGCATCAGGGACAACCATCTCAGAGCCACATTTATAAATGATTGGGGCATTGATAGCAGTGAACTTGTCTAGCCAGCAAGTGAGTCACTTTGTTGGCTCTTTCTGCTTCCAGAGGTATTGTAGTGAAGCATGGTCGGTACGTATGACCACACCACCACTTGCACCATCTAACCAGTGACTGAACTTCCTCCAGCAGTGTAAAATTGCAAGTAACTCATGTTCCTGGGCTGGGTAACTCCATTCTGCTGATGACAAGGATCATGACTCGAAAGCCACAGGGTGCCATAGGCCATCTTCAGCCAATTGTTCAACCTCTCCCCCCAGTGCAAAATCTGAAGCATCTGTATTTAGCTGTGTTGGTTGGTCCTCTACCCATGGCTGTAAGACTGGGGTTTCAGTTAGTCATGCTTTCAGTTCCTCGAAGGCTGCTTTGCATTTTGCTGACCAGATGACAGGTTCTCGCTTCTTCACTCCACCAGCTGTGAGGGCATGGAGTGGTGCAGTGATGTGGGCAAAAAATTCTGGATAAAGTGACAGTAGTATGAGGCAAGACCGAGGAATGAGCAAACTTCGGATACATTGGTAGGGTGTGGCCAATCACAGATTGAGGTAAGCTTTTCGTTATCCATGGCTATGCCCTTGTCAGACAGGATGTGTCCAATGAACTTGATGGTATGGCAGCTGAAAACTGATTTCTCTGGATGACAGAACAGGTCATTTTTTTTTGAGAGCCTCGAGGACCTGATGGACATGGTCCAGGTGTTCTTCCTCTGACTTTGAGTAGATCAGTATGTTGTTGAGGTAAACTAAAACAAATTTGTCCAGAAATGGCTTGAGAATTTTATTCATGACCCATTGAAAAGCAGATGGGGCATTGGTAAGGCCAAAAGGCATGACAAGCCACTCGAAGTGGCCGTACTGACAGCTGAAGGCCATCTTGGGTACATGTGCCACAGCAAGTTGCATTTGGTGGTATCCCTGCGAGAGGTCAATCTTCGAGAAGACCCTCACTCCACCTAGCTGGTCGAGGCACTTGGTAATGTGGGGAAGTGGGTATTTGTCTTTGTGGGTAACTTTGTTGACTGTGCAGTAGTCAATACACATCCACAGAGAACCATCCACCTTCCAAACAAAGAGCACAGGTGATGACCACAGTGAGCCCAAGTGCTAGATGAAACCTTTGTTGAGGAGATTTTTGAGTTGCTTCTGTAACTCTTCCAGCATCCATGGTGACATTGGGCAACCCTTCTGGGTGATAGGCTTTGCATCACCAGTATCAATAAGCATGTTTAAGTCTTGCGAGACTGTGGGGATGTGTGGTACACCCTGCAGAAACCTTGAGCAATACTGAGAGAGGATAGACAATAGTTTCGACTTGAATTTGGACTCCTTCAGGTCTGGACTGATCTTAGGCATCCCCAAGACAGCTGCCTCCTCGGAACCTGGCATGGGATCAACTCTTGGACCCCCCTCCTCTGCACCAGTCCTGCTCCTTCCATCTACTAACCCACCAATTGTGTCCCCCTCCCCTGATACCATAGCCATGAAGCACTCAGTACCTTGCTTCCACATTGCATGCTGGAAAGCATGGTGAGTCAATAGAATTGAACTAGCCTTGGACTTTGAGTCAGACAAAGCAGCCAAGTGTGGAAGTGAAGACTTCATAGGTGGTATTTTTGATGGGTGAAAATTGTGAAGTTTTCCATTTTGATCTCGAAATCAAAGTAGATCCGGTGTGATAGATTTGACATAGCGATCAAAGAAATCAAGACCAAGGATCAGGTCATACCCTCAGAGGGGTGCTAGCTTAATGCCCTCGAGGTTACCCTTAAAATTCCCAAAGCATAGTGTAAGTTCTGCTCATTGTGCTTGGGTGATTGTCTTGCCCAAGACACCCTGTAAGGTATATGGTTCACTGCAGTGGGATTTGAGTTTGCCATGGGCTTTGGCCCATGTCTCTGAAAGATAAGAGCTTTGCCCACCACCCATGTCCAGTAAGACCCAACAAGGCCTACCCAGGACTGGAAGTGTCAGGGCGATGCTCATGCCCCAGTGGTTCTTGTCATCATTTGGGTGAACAGCAGCAAGGGGAGGTTCCTCCACAAGGGATGGTTGATCAGGTAGTGTAAATGGTAGGGATTGCAATGGATCAGATGTTACATTCCAAATGACTGTATAAGATTTCTCCCCTTGACCTGCAGTCCTCACCCCCTCAGCCTTCTCAGAGTCTGAAGACCCTGCCACCTCCTCCTTGATCAGAGACGGACTTGGTGGTTGGCTGTTTGCCTTGTGGTGAGACAAAGGCAGGGAGTGTTGTGTGCCACCTACCTTCAAAGCCGGTGCACATGGGGGACTCGAAGCATGCAGGCCATTATCGATAGGAGCCAGTGCAGGCCTCAGGCCTGGCTCCCTGGGACTTTTCCCAACTGCTTGTCCTTAGAGTCCTTCTTTGAATCAGGGGACTTGCCCTTAGGTTTCTTCTTGTCCTTGTGCTTTGACTTCCCTGAGTTCCTTGAATTATTGAAAGTGGCAACCTTGTCTGAGGATGAGTGAGACTCAGTAGTGTGATGAGTGAATGTTGCATCAAGCTGCTGGCAGCAGGCAATGAGGTCAAGGTACATTTTCAGGGGGTCACCAGCTTTAAGTGCATGGGCAGTAGCAGTCCATAGCCCAGCTTTAAAAGCTGCTATTTTGACTCCTTCAGGGAGAAGGGAGCTTGGGATATGGCCTTGGATAGCCTCGAATTGCTGGTAATAATCTGAAAGTGACCCAGTCATATGAAGGGCAAAAAGATCTGCCAGTGCTTCATGAGCTAGCTTGTCTCTAGTAAATCTGTCTACTAGAGCTGCTCTGAGTTCTTCCCATGATGAGAAACCAGGAACCCCTTCATGAAAGATGTCTTTGTCTTCCTCCTCCTCCTCCAGGGCAGCAGAATGAAGGTTACAGTCCATCTCCTGGTACCACTCCTTTGCAGAGTCCTTGAGGAATGCTGCAGCGAAGTCCACCTTGTGCTTTTCAGGTGCAGACCACAAGCAGAAACCTTCCTCAATTGCCTCAATCCAATGGCTCAAAACTTCATCCAAATTCCCATGGAAGGTGGGTCCCTTGAACTTGGAGACTGCCTTACCAAGGTTATACAAGGGTAAAGGTTGAGCAGTGACAGAGGATAGAGAGGTAGGGGGGGCTGCGAAGCCCATAGGTGGGATTCCAGAAGAACCTGGAGCTGGAGAGACACTGAATGCCACCAGAGCTGCTAAGGCATCTGGAGGCAAACCCTTGAGTACCTGGAAAAGGTCATCATGGGAAAAAGAAGAGGGTGGTTGGGGGGTGGGATTTGTGGGCTTCTCTTCAGAGCCAGTAGCCTCAGGTTGGACCATTGCACCAGAGAGACTCGAGGGGGCAGCTGAATCGTGAAAAGGGAGTTTGTGAGAGAGGTTAGCTGCAGCTGTTTGTCTACAAGTAAGGACAGGCAGTTTGATTAATGAGCGACTAGATTAGCCAGAAAAAGAGTGAACGACTTGTTGCTACCAGTTGTCATGCCTGCTAGATGATAACACAAGAAGGAAAACTTCCTGATTAGTAATCAATGAGAGACAATTTATCCTAAGGCCCGACACTCTGAAGGGTAAGCACTGTGCAAGAGCAAATGAACTCTCTCCCTTTGAGGAGTTAGAAACTAGGATCACTGCCATCAAGGAGTCAGTGGAATGGGGTGAAGACACCTTGATTGAGTTGCATGCCCAGATAGCTCAGGTGGTGGCTGACACCAGCAAGGTAAGCAGCACACTTCAAAGGGCCAAACAACAACTGTGGGTGTTGAAGTCCAGGTAGCATGATAGTCTTGTGGAGGGTCCATAGGTAGTACTCATATCCTGTGCCTTTTTCTTTGCAGAATTCATTGGAGTGTTGGCACTGCAAACAGGTGGGCATCAAAGAAAGCCATAAGGTAGCCTATAATATAAGTCATTATGTGGGAACCTTGGGTTGAAGTTGTACATAAATTGTCATGGTAACAACAAAAGAATGAGAAATGAATCTGAAACCAGAGAGGTCAAATTGAGACTAGAGAAGAAATCTGCCATGATAATTTAGTGTAATTGCATCATATTATTCTCAAAGATGATAACATTGCTCACCAGTTCACAAACCACTTCAATGCTTTGAAGCAAGTGATTATGACATGCCCATTATTGAGTGGTTGCATGCCCTTGCTGAGATGGTGTTAGGGCCTGGGAAGGGTGGGCTCATGCATGGCAATGATGGTAGCCATAGGTGGGAACTGGCCCCTCTGCACAGCTTGCATCAGCTCTTTGGTCACTGGAATCTTGAAGAATGTCAGAAAAGTGCCAATCATGACAATCCTGGCCATCTCTTTGAAATCAAGCACACCCAAGTTGAGAGCCTCTCATGTTTGATTATTGCTTTGGACAGCCACAATTGCCTTGGTGATGTGCTGAGCATGGGCATTCCCTGGTTGCATGTAATGTTTGTCTTCTTGTATGAGGAGTAAGATTGAGTTCTCATCCATGATGCAGACATCCATCCCAGCATGTTTCCACTCCCCACAGATAAGGAGAGGGATGTCTTTGTGACTGTGCAAGTCCCTGACAGCATAACCCATTGTGCACAGAAGTTGCATGGCAAAGTTGTCAACTGCAGATTCTTCTTCTTTATTTGGATCCATAGCAAGATCCATGTATTGGACAACCCAGTATGAATCCTCATTCTCCATTTCATTGGCCCCTAGGTTGTTGATGAGATTGGGGTGATGGTCAGGAAGGGGCAGAATGTCAACACCAAAGAATGTGGCAGAGTCCTGAGAGATGATTGAGATACTGTATGTGTCAAGCTTGTTTTCAGTCCAGTCACTGCTGGACTTTCACACTTTGTATGATGTTTGCCATGTTGGTGGTGGTACCAGGCTCCATCCCATCTTTGCTGAAGGAGTGCAGTGTATCACCTTGCTTGTCAAGGTTTCTGCCACACCACATACACTGGCCCTCTGCACATCCCTGGATGCATTAGTTTGAGGTATTGTTGTGATTTAGTTTAAATATATAAAGAAAAGAAAGTAAAAGATGAGGGTATAGTTACTTGTCTGACTCATCCCTGAGGACACCAGTGAGATCTGGGCCAGGAAGGGATTCATCTTCAAGTCAGTCAATAGTGGAATTGTAATGGCCCACTAGGCAGGTGACCTTGATGCAGGATTTATTGCACAGGAAGTATGGGAATAGTCAGAAGGTGGCAAAGCAGAATTTCAACAACATGCTGTCAAGCTCTGCTAGAAGGTATGAGCCTTGGTATGACACATCACTACCATAGGTCCTAGAGAGTGGGGTTTCATCTTGTGGTTGAGCTCTTTCTTGATGCAGGAATTTTGATTGAGCACAAGAGCACCAGGTTCAAAGTTGAAGCTGTGGATGATTGTGGGACATCCCATCTGCATCTCTGAAGGCAAGTGGGATGTCCCATGACAGCCTCAGGGGCTATGTACACCTCTGAGGAAAGTGGGATGTCCCATAACAGCCTCAAAGGCTACTGTGGGACATCCCATCTACATCTCCTTCATCCTCACCCATAATGTATTATTTCCCCATCACCCCCCATACTCCTCCTTCATTCCCTCACACTCTCCCACCATCCTCCCTTCATTCCCTTACACTCCCCTACCTACACCCACCATACAGCCACACCCCTCATGTCATTACCACATGTTCCCCTCACACCACCCCCCATACTCCCACCACTCCAACTACCCACTTAAGCACCCAAATCAATGCCAGAGGTGTAGAGTAGTTGATTAGGGGATGTGTAGTGGCAGTTGCAGTTTATCTGTACCAGAAAAGACTACAAAAAGTAACTAGTAACAAGTAGGAATGTAGAGTATTCAATCTAGAAATCCATAGTGATAGTTTGCATGTTTGACTACATCAGGAAAAACTGACAATGCCATTTTTTGCTCTTTATCACTATATGTTTCTATTTATTGCTATTTATCACTAAACATGCAAGAGAGACAAATATAGCATCTATGGCACCTCAACTCATCCCCCCTTACAGTGACTCAAAAATCCCTTTCAATGTTTTATAACATATCAAAAACTCATCATAGAACAACATGCAAGGCAGTACTGCTTGAAATGACTTTAGATCTATCATGTCCCATTCATTCTGTGTTATCTTGTATCACTCAATATACCAGACAATTACAGAAACCACTACATGTGTGAAAACATGCTACTTGATCTGCAAGTTAGTTGATGAAACTTTACAAGACTTTGATTTCAGATTCTTGCACCATCAGCAATTCTTGCAAGAATGGTGGACAGAAATACCCAAGAAGGACACAGAATGGGTCTGAGGTTGAAGGGGTACTACTGGGTCAAAATCTGGTGTGAGTCAATGTGAGGATCAATGGTAAAAACAACCAAAAACCCATCATACAGACAAAGAAGGCAAGTGTTGGTTTAGCTGCACTGACTCTGGCTTGAGGGATCTGTTAAAAATAAAAGGGGGAGGTTCCATACACCTAGGGGGCTAGGGCAGAGAGGGTTGTTGCTCCTGACTAAGGGGGAGCAGGGGAAAAGCAAAGATAGTTAGGCTCCTATGAGCCTAGAAGCAATGTAAGATGATGATAAAGATAGTAGTTAGACCCATAATGGAGCCTCACCTACTGGAAGATTTAAGATGATGAAGGAGTGCTGTAGAAGTGATGATGAGTAGGCTGATGATAAGGCAGTTCAGTGGGCAGGTGTCTGCTTCCTATTGATTGCCATTGGTGTATAGTACTTTATGTACAAAAAGGTAGCATAGCTTTCAGTAAATGTGGAGAAACTCTTTGTCAGGGGTTTGTAAGCAATTGGTAAAGGATTGGTAAGGCTTGGTAAGAATGGGTAAGGACAGTAAGCACAAAATCAGTAAGCATGACAAAGATTATCACTAATCAATTTGAAATGGGAACAAGTCATCAAAGGAGTGGATGAATAACAGGAAATGAGTAAGTACACTGGTCACTGCTGAGTAAGGGATATGACTGCAAATGAGTCAAGTTGACTCCTGGATCTGAGATCTAGATGCATTGGGGTGATTTGCTGTGCTTCCAGATCAAGAATGATGGGGATTTCTGCCAGGGGCCAATTTTGGGGGTCTCCAGGATAGTCAGGACATGGGATTTCATAACATTCCCCCTCTCCTCCTCTCTGTAAAGTGACCTGCATTAGCAGCAGATAGTCTTCTGGAGGGTTTGAGGATGATGAGGGGCCATCCTCTCCAATGAGAGCAGGGAGAAGCATCTCACATTTGTCATGAATGTGATCAGATAGGGTAGATGATAGTAATTGGTATTGAATCTATTGCAATTTTTGAAGAACAAAAGATGAGATTGAAAGATAGATGCTGCAGGGGGAAGGAATGAAGGAACCATATGCTGCTTTGACTGGAGAGACTGAAATGACCACAATATAACTTTTCAAGCCTACATCAGCAAAGTTACATTGAGTCTGCTCTGTCTGAAGCAGTCTGCATCAGATGACTCAGACCATTCAGACAGTGCAGATGTCTGACATTGGGCAACTGAATAGAATGCCAAGACTTCAAATAGGTTGAATGAAAGTTTGTCAAACTAAATCAGAAGTGTCAGACAAGCAGACTAGTAGTACTTGTAACTTTGCTGATGTAAGAACAGACCTGAGACAACCAAAGAAAGTCCTCCTTGATGTCAAACTGACAAGGAGAACTCACCATCCTAAAGTGATAGGATGGGAGGGCATGGATGAGAAAGGGATGAACCAGGAGGCTTTGGGGCAAAGGCTAGTGGGGATTCCTGGCAGATACTCATAGTTATTCCCCCTGGCATAGGGCACAAGTGAAGAGATCATCAAAGAGGTGACCATTATGATGAGGATTGGTGAAATGGGTATTTATTGGCAGAAATGACATAAAAAATTGTGGAGGGTGAGGATCATTACCAAATTTGGAAGGAAGGATGGCATGGTCAAGGATTTCAGTCAGCATGGGAATGATGTTGATATCTTTAGAAATGACTGAGATATTCAAAAGATCAGAATGCCATAAACTGGTGCTCAAAATCTTTATTCAGCACTTGAGCAGTTTCTTCCCTAATGTTAAGGGCAGTTCTTATGCAAAGGATGACTGCTAGATGTACCAGTCATCCTTTGGTGCATGACACTGGAGGGTTGGAGTTTAGTACACCAACTTATGTATACTTAAATTGCAGAGTTATGGGGTCAGAGCTATCCAGTGAAGCTGGAATTGATTGAGATCAAAGAGTATCTTGGTTGATATTCACACTGAGGTGCTATGATGTAAGTACAAGTCTGTTATACTACAGAGAATGTTGTAAAGCAATGTCTGGGATGTATGGACTACTGGAGCACAGTACAGATGATTCAGAACATTAGTAAGGTATTAGTAATCTAAGCTGGTAGCTGTTGGATGGCTGGGGAATGAGTTGATTAGTCATAAAAGGCCAGAATGGGAACTAGAGTCAAAGTGAGGGAAACAAATACTAAATATGGAAACTATAAACAGAACAAAGGGCAAGAAACAAACAAAGGATGGTGAGCCATTATGCAAGAGTCCTGAGGGACTAGAACTCATCTATATTATCTGGAGTTTGTTCCAGAGTGGAACCACATGTCACAGATGTGACACACACAGGGAATGCAGAAACTACAGCCCCACCATCTGGTAGGTCTAAGTGATTCTGAAGGGTTACAAAGGCTGGAAAAGGCAGGGCCTTGAAGGGCAGCAATTTAGGACTCTAGAACTCAGTGGGGATGCCTCTGAAGCACTGTGGAATTTTACATGTGAAGAGAGGACTCATAGAAGCTGGGAGATCTCAAAAAGTGGACTCTGGGGACTTGATGTAGACTCTGTAGACTTGAAGGGACTCAGTGGACTCAGTGGAAGCTCATAAGACTCAAAAATACTCAAGGGATTGACTCTTGGGACTCTGGAATGCTCAGAAAAACACAGATGGTGATGCCAAAAAGGTGGGTGATATTTTTCTAAGTAAGGTGGTGATACTTGTAAGATAGAGACAGTGGTAGCTATGGGAAGATTGGGATTTTTTGGAGCTGTCAAATGTTGAAAAAGAGAGACAGAAAAAGTCTGATGTATGGCAAAGATTGACTTACAATGTGAGGATGAACCTTCAAGGAAACTTTTGGTGGAGCTGATGATGAGGGAGGTGGTGGCACAGGAGAGGTCTTGGGCCTCTTGCTTGTAGAAGCTGACAAAGCTGGTGGGGTGTCAGGATTCTTCCCCTATGTATCTTTGTCACTGCTGAACTGCACAAGAAGTTCCATAATACTCACCTTCCTGCCCAACCTCCCAGCCTTGTTGCACCATTTCTTCCCTATGTGGCAGGCCACACATGCTGCCCCATCTTTCCACATGCACTCAATCCCACATTTGATGCACAGTTCACAGGGCTTGACTCCACTCTGGGGAGCCACCATTGGTACTTGTAACCTTGGACAAAGCTAGCAGATGGCTCTGGGGGCATGGGGCATGTGAGTAGCAGAGATGTTGGCACCAACTTGGTCAGCAGGAGTGGTGTCCCCTCCTTCTGGATTTCCCTAATGAGAAACTGTGGTTGGAAGAATCACAAAGAGAGAGCAGTCAGGTTGTGCACACCTTAGTTGCCTCTTTTTCAACCATGGCAGCTTTCCTTAGATGCCACTGTGATTGTCTCACCATAAGCAGCTTGGAAGACTGATCCAAGAATATCTCCACCTCATGCTTCTCAGCAGAATCTTCCTCCACTAAACAGTGACCAATGAGCATAGACACACAGAGAGAAACACACCACACTTACCAGGGGCTGTCAACAGATAATCAACTTGTTTTTTCTTGGAGGGGGGAGGGGGTACATGACTTATATCACAATGAGCAGAATGTATGGGGTTCAGATAGGTATCCCATTTGCAAGGTCTCCCATCACCATCCAAGCTTGCCATCTATCAGCAAAACAACCCTCCTCTGTAGAACCCTGTAGTCTCTGTACAGAATCCTGTACAGAAAGGTAGTGAGAACCACAGAGCCTACAGAGAGGGTTGTTTTGCTGATGTCATTGATCTGTCATTGCTGTGGAGAACAGGTCCATGTGTTCCTTATTCTATTAGTATTGTAGTAAAATGAAGTAGCAAGGCAGGTTACCTAATCAGGCAATAGGTCACTCAGAGGTGCACTCAGGTGTCCAGCAGATGTGAGCAGGTGCTTGGATGAGTGGCTTTCTCATCTCACACTGATTCCATGTCTGGTAGCTGCCTTCACACATGTTTCTAGCTTTTCTGTTGGGGGCAGACAAGATGCACATCACATTCCCCCTTCTAGAGGTCCTTCTCTGTGGTGACTGATGCAAAGATAAGGGACTTGCAACAGCATCACAACAAAGGACATTCTTAAGGCTACTTGGGTGTCCAAATACACTGGTCCATTTATTTGAGATATACAGAACAGGCATGGTATGTCAAACATACTGGGAAGAGTGAATCAAAGAAACCATATAACAAACTGAATACAGCTGATGGATTCTCAGACCAAATCCTTACATGGATTGTCAAGACCATCATCTCAACAAGTATGAACAGTCACATCTGACTATTCTAGCATCACTCACTGGAGAAACAATCATGCACACCTTGTTAGCAACAAGCACAGAGTATACAATGTGTAATGTGATGACCACTATGATTCTGTACCCCAAGCAGTTATAATGTCAACCATATTGATAGCCTGCTGACTACTTCCAAACTTCTTTCATTGCACATTCCAAGACATATGGACATCAATGAACACTATTGGCTTGTACCTGCCAGCTTTGACATATCCTTCATCAGGAAAAACTGAAAGTGCCATAGTTGCTATAGATGGCAATTACATAATGGGAATTGTAGGGCTGGATCACAGGATCTTGGGAATATGCTGACCTAATTTATATGTTCAAAAATGGCTGAGAAAAAATACAAAATACTGGGGGTCAGGCAAGACAGAATTTTCAAAACTTGTCATATACTGAAATAGTGTGCAAATAGAAAATATATATGAACTATTGCACCATTATTACTATATATGATGATGATATAATGAAAATTGTAGGGATGGGTCACAGGATCCTGGGAGTATGCTTACTTCACTGATATGCCCAAAAATGGGTGAGAGAATTGCAAAATACTGATGAAAATTGAAGTCTTCAAAAAAATTAATTTCAGATTTGTCATAATGAAAGTTGTAGTGCCTTGCCACAGGACCACTGCCATATGGTTACCTCATCCATACCTGCAAAAATGGCTGAGATACAGGCAAAATACATTAGTGTAGTGTAGTGTACATTTTATTACCAAAAGTGTAGTGTTGTGGCGCATTTTTGATTACCTAATGAGTGTAGTGTTGATTGTTTTGATTAGCAAAAGTGTAGTTAACTCCGCATTTTTGACTACCAAGTAAGTGTAGTGTTGATTAGTAATTGATTAGCAAAGTGTAGTGTAGACTACTAATTAGCAAAAGCATAATACACTCCACATTTTTGACTACCAAATAAGTGTAGTGCTGATTAGTAATTGATTGGCAAAGTGTAGTGTAGAATTTTGATTAGCAAAAGTGTAATAAACTCACTTTTTTGACTACAAAGTAAGTGTAGTGTTGATTAGTAATTGATTAGCAAAGCCTAGTGTAGACTTGTGATTACCAAAATAATGTCTGCTTTTTTGACTACCAATTAAGTGTAGTGTTGGGTAGACTAGTACATGCACACACACTCAGCTGCATCTCCTTCCCCCCACCTCACACCTCCCCCCATGCCATTTCACCACCAGACAAATCTGTTCCAACAGCCAGACAAGGTCCCTAGTGAGTCCTTATGCTCCTTCTACTGACCTTTCCCCACCTGGAGCCTGCAACACCCCTCCCAGAAAAGCCACCTCTGCAAAGACTGCTGGGTAATTCCCCCCCACTCCCTGGCCCTACCTCTCTCACCCCTACTCCCATCTAGCTCTTCTAGCAGCAACAGCCACCCACCTGGACCCTCCTGCAAGGTAAGCCCTCCCCTCCCCTTCTCCATCCACATGCTGGTGCCCATTCCCTCTTCCCCATCCATCTTTGACATGGATTTATCACCTTGTAGAATTAATTGCATGTACTGTGGATACTGTGTTAAATGAATTTCTTGTTTCCTTCATAAAAAGTGTGAGCCAAAAAAACAAAACAAAAAACCAAAAAGGGCAGAATTTGCAATGCTTGGGATGACAACATTGTAACTCTATTTCACTATTTATCCTCTTTTTTGGCTATATGTGTCTATATGTGCCTATATTTAAGGGGGGATGGTTGAGGTGCCATAGATGCTATATTTGTCTCCCTTGCATGTTTAGTGATATATAGCAATAAAAAGTGAAAAATGACACTGTTGGTTTCTCCTGATGCTTGGCAGTCTTGCAACCCCACAGCCTTCCTTCCTCTTTTGCATCCAGCTTTGATGCTAGAAAGTGGTTCAAATTTGTTATGAAGAACCTAGGCATGAGGAGATTCATGTACTTCTTGTAGTCTGTGGAAGATTAGCTGTGGGAGATCATTTGAGCTTCTGATGCTGACTTGAACAGCTTGGGAGGTTTGTGGAAGTTGAAGTTGGTTCCCTTGAACTAGTCCACAAATAGAGCCATGCCACTGTATGGATTGCCATCTCCCTGCTTGATTGTACCATCCTGGAAGCCAGGTTTACCCATAGGAAGCCCATGAACATCCACCCAATGGTGGTCCTCCCTGAGTTTCTCAAGCATCTTATGCTGGCTGTCATTCTTTGCTGAATACAGTTTCCAAGCATGGTTGCTGACATCCCAAATGCTGATGCCCTCCCAACTGCTTTGTCTATCTTTTCACAATAACACCTGCATTACCAACTTTCTCCCACTGGTAGGTGAACTTTATGCCTTCAGACATTGTGACTGGTAAGACTGTCAGAGGGAACAAAAGGCTTCATGAAAGTGGCATTCTTACTGACAGGGAGTTTGCAATTAATCATCAGCAGATTATGCTCAACATAAGCAGCCCTGTTTATATGTATTGTGCAAGGGGCATGTTCCATTGTGGATATGACATTCCCAGTTGGCTTATCACACCTTCATGGCAGAGGGAAGATGGCATTGGAATTTCCATAACAATATGAAACTGGAACGTGCTGAGGGCTTCCAGGACCAATCCCCCTCCAACATCAGAACAGGTTCTCATGGTTGAAGCACATCATGCAGCTGTACATGCCCCTTCTCTATACAGAAAATGCACAGTTTGACCACCCATTCCTAAGCTACAGATAACTGACACTTGGAAATCAAGTGGACTCCAAGAGGCCAGTAGATGTGTAGTGCTCTGCAGGGACTGACATCAATGCCCACCTCTGCAGTCTCATCCAAGTCATTTCTCTCCAAAACTCCATTACTCATGTCCTAAGCATTGGTGCTAGTCCTTCCACATAGGTGGATGGTGTGACTTACCAATGTCTCCTGTGAGTCAAGCTATGCTGCTGAAGATGCCTTGCTGTCTTTCTCTCAAATCTTTGTTCTGGCACATACCCTAGCCAGAGGAAGCAAGCTGCTCATCCTGGATTATGGTTACTTGGTAGCAAACTCCATGCACATTCCTCCCAGCCAATGCAGCCAGTATGACCACCTCTTCCATCTAAAAATAGCTCTGCCCAGCCTTGGGGTTTCCCAATGTCTTCCAAATGAGCTTGTTGCCACTCATTAGCTTGGGCAGCTTCTTTGACAAGTGCTCTTTGACTCATCACCTTGTCTGGTTGATGAATGTGAAGTCCACTGTGGGTACAGGAGGACAATGATTGATTGGCCAAGCCAGAGAGCTCATAACATTCTCATCACCTCAACCTGGCTAGCCCAGCCTCATATATAAGCAAACCAACCCTCTATGGGGGGCCAGGGGCTCTGTAGTTCTCACTACCTTTCTAGTGATGTACCACTGCAGCTTCCCCACCCTTGGTGATAATCTTGCTCCAATACCCCTGGACTCCCCTGGCATGAAAATTCTGTTGAAAGGGTGCTGTAGGCAGCTACAAGGTATCAGTAAGTAGTGTACCAGTACAGAATGTACCTCAATTGCAGAGGGATCAGTACCAATGCTGTACTCTAAGTGCACTCTAAGAGCTTATGTAGGCAACCAAAAATGCACACCAAAATATATATTGCACTGGGCTGGTTCTATCTCCAACAAATTCAGCATTGCTTCAGCACCATCCCATACTTACCCCATACCTTCCACCTTCACTATCTAATTAGATATGCCTTTCTATAGGAATATCATCAATCTTAGACCCTCAAAGTTACAGTAGAGTGCATGAGGCCTCATGTGGTATAAGACCCTTAAGAAGATTATGATCTGTGGGTAGGCCTGGCTGTCTTTGTTGTTTTCAATGGTGGTGATTGGCAGTAGTGGAAATGTCTCATCATAGTTGTGGTAGTATAAATTGCAAAAGATTGAAGAGACCAAGAGACTACCACATCAGACATCCTGCCAGCTGGTACAAACTGAATGTGGGAAACCTTGTGTGTTGAGAGCTCACTTCATGCACTTGCGGGCTCTTGCATGTAATCATATTCTGAGTATTGCATCCAGAGTAACTTTTGATTTTTTATCAATGATTTTGATGTAAAAATACATTGTTTTGGGTCTAATTTTTCATCCAAATATATTTTGCTGTATATCACATGTTTGTTCATAAAAAAGACAGAATGTTTTTCATGTGAGGCAATGCTGACCCCAGCCCACTGCCTCACATCCTCCACCAAGATCACATTGCCATAGTGTCCTGCATGGTTCAAGAAAATTGCCAGCTGCATTGCAACTGGCCACTGATCATCAGGTGAGTTGTTTGAAAGATTGGATGGCTGCTAACACAATCCAAAATGAAGTTGAACATGTCTCAGTTGACATGCAACTTTTTGTGAAACCAATCTGGCCAGTGGTCAGCAAATGCAGGCAACAGTTGTATTTGGGGGGCATGCATCAGAGGTATGGCCAGCAAGAACAGCCCCCCATGGTACAGGCTTCATCATGAAGCACCTCAATGGCACTGAGGAGGCATTCAAATTGCATGTCCCTTTCAACAAGGGGCAAATCAGATTCAGGCACATCATCAGAATCAGGTGGGCATAGCAATGGGGGCTGGAGGGGGGGGGTAAGTACTATGGGACTCTCAACTATCTCTGAAGCTGATGGCAAGTCTTCTTTATCAGACTCTAACATGTTCTCAATTTGAGCAACAGAAATATCCAGTGATCTCAAGTTCAAGCAAAAGTTGTTCTCTTTTTGACTGGCACAGCATAACAGATCATGGAGAGATGGGATTAGAACAGGAATATGAATTCAAATGATGTATACAGCCTATCTACAGCTTTTTGTATTTCTGTATGTGCTACAGTAAGTCCTGTTTTAGAGCCATTTACCAGGAACCACAGTTGCAATACTCCAGCAGAGTTCCTGTTAGCAATGGTGAAGGCTAGGGGCATCCAAGGGGTGCCTAATTGACTCTAATAGCTTTGGGGAGCTTGGGAATGTACCAGACTAGAGTCCAGTGTGAGCAACCAAAGGTCTCAACACTTGACTCAGCTACACTAAGTGCACTTCAAGGTAAACAACAGTAAACAAAGAGTGGCTAATGCACCACAACACTAGGAATAGGCCTAGAAGGCTGGGAAAAGAAGTAGTAAGTAGCAAATGAGATGGAGAATTGAATGGAAGTAAGTAAGAGACCATTTAGAAGAGAAAAAGCGAAGATAAGAGGTGAAGATCACCACAAGGAACAGCTCCAATGCCATAGAAGTTCATACTACATTTTTTGCAAGACTGGCAAAGTTATAGCTAAGAATCAGCAGCATCATAGCCTACCATAGGCTATCACTTAAGCACTCTGAGTGCCATTATTAATAGCTAGTAAATCAAGTGAGCTATGGCCAATGGCTTGAGGCAGTTTGGCAAACCATGGCAACACTAGTTGGGCCAAAGGAAGAAAACATAAAAGGAAAAGTACAGGTGGTAGGCTGAAAGCCTAAAGAGGCAGTGACCCTGCAGTGCACCATGCAGTATGGTAGCTGTGCTGTACCTACACAGCAGAATGCCAAATTTTTCTTGAGTACATGTGCCAGAATGTATAGATTACACACTTCAGTCACCCCCTTTTGGGGACCTATTTGGTTGACATATTTCTACAGATGTTTATACCTAATAGGTGTCAACTTCTTGGGTATTCCCACATTCCACTGGGACAGACAGGCTTGGAGATTCTCCAGAAGCTGACATGCCAAAGAGGGGAAAGCCCATTTTCCCAAGGGTACCCTATTGTGACCATCAATGTAGGGGGTGTCTGGGGTCCAAGTGGGACTTTCTCCAGCATATATAGGGGCCTGAACTGTGCAATGTTTGGGCTTTCTCCAGGCCAAATAGACCTCTCACAAGAGTGGGTTGGGGGATTCCCCAGGATGAAATAGACCACTGCCAAGGTTAGTTTTGGGGATTCTCCAGGGTAAATAGACCATTTCCAAGGTGAGTTTTGGGGATTCTCCAAGGTGAATAGACCATTTCCAAGGTGGGGTGTTAGATTTCTCCAGGGTACATACCATCTGAATGGCAGACTCTGGGAAATGGGGAATCTCCAACTGCCAGAATGGGATTTCTCCATTCCTCTTATGGGGGGATGGGGAATCACCAAATGGGCAGTTGGGGATTCCCCATGTGTGATTCCCCGAATGCCACAATGGGATTTTTCCATCCCTCTTATGGGGGGATGGGGATTCTCCAATTGGTGATCTTCCATGTCCATGGACATTTCCCAAATACCAGAATAGGCTTTCTCCATCCCTGTTATGGGGGGATGCAGATTCTCCAAGGGCATGGAGTTCCCCCACATGCCTGATTGGGAATTCTCTATCCTTGTTATGTGGGGATGGGGTATCTGTATATGTAGAGTTGGTGAATCTCCAATTGAAGACTGAGAGATCCCCATAGTGGTTGAGCTTCCCATATGCCAGGACAAGAATACTCCACACCTTGTATTGGACAATGGGGCATCTCCAGCTCCCCAGTTGGAGATTCCCTATGGTGGTGGAGATTCCCCACATGTCAGGATGGGCATTCCTCCCAATGTGGAGGTCACAGCTTCCCAACACACTGCAATGTGAATTTTTCATCACTGTTCTCATCACTGTTCTGGGGGGACTCTATCCTCTGGGAGTATTCCCCAGAGTATGAGGACAGTTGTGTGAAATCTCATCTTGCTCTTCATCCTCCAACTCACCAACAATGCTTATTACCAGGTGCAATGCACAGCACAGGACCAGTCCATTCTTTTCAGGTCTGCAGGTTGTGGATATTCTCCCTATGCCAACATCAATTCCCCATCACTGTTTTAATGGAACTCCATCTACTCCACCTCAGCAACCTCACATTCCTGATTGATGATTTGAGAGATGTCATCACTCAGTCATGCCCAACCTAGTGGCAGCAGATGTCAAGGGTTTTCACCTGCTGAAGTAGAGTGAGGATGTCTGCAGGCAATCCAGCAATGCTTTGAGCTTGACCTGGTTGAGGTGTGGTCTGACTTTGCATTGTCATGTAAGGGTTTGATGCTGCAGCTGGCATTGGGGAATGTGAGGGTACAGGTTGTTGCATTAAAGATGGCATTGGTGGACAGTAGCTTGGAGGCACTGGAGGTGTGGGGTTTTGGACTGAAAATACCAGCCAGACCAGGGATCAAACCTGGATCTTCCCACTAGCACTGGGGTGCCTGAGTTACCACTAGGCTGTCTGGCTGTCCCTAACCTGCCTGGAGTGTGGATTTACATTCCAACACAGAGGGCATTCTGAGGGTGGGTTGTACTGGTGCAGACACCAGGTGAGGGGAGACTCAACAAACCCTGCATTTTGCAGTCATTCAAGAGCTGCCAGGAGTTGTTGAACTTGCCAAGCTTGCTCTAAGTGATCATCTAAGCCACCCTGTATTGATATGGAGATCATGGCCAGTGCTTGAAACCAATGACTCCTTACTGCTTGAGGGACAACCAAGTCTTGAGGGAGGAGCAAACATAAAAGAACTCAGCCTGAAATAAGTACCTGGAGTGAGGGATACAACATCTGAGTGTCACCTGAGCTTGGATAATGTCTAGCTGGGCTTCATCTCATCTAGAACTTAGGGTAATTTTGGGGTGAGGATGATGACACATCCAGTATTCACACAATTGTAGCCACCACAAGCAGACACAGGAGTGGCAATGTGCAAACAAGGGGATAGGGTATCACATTGGTAACAACTTAGCAGACAACACAGGCTATACAGAGTACTACTATGTAGAGAGAGGCATTAATAAGGGTATATGTTGCAAGGGTAGTGGTGCAGAAAAGAACCATCATACTGATAGCAGGTGGTAACATAGACTAAGGACCCAAGTATATGACACTATGAAGGGAAGTAAGTCCATCTTAGTTATGAAGAAAAGAAAGAGAAAACATACACACCATATCACCAAGAGCAGGGTATATGCAATAGGCATAGGAATGACTTACATGAATGATAGCTAGGTATAATTTGATGGGGGCAAGGGGCGAAGATGAGAGACTTCCGTGCAACACACAACACACTGCAAAGAGCAAGCGAGTCAGTTGTAGCCATGAAGGAAAAAATGAAAGAAAAATACATACCTTAATATTGGGCAGGGTGATTGTGTGCATAGTGATGGTCCTCATCACTTTCATATCCATGCCATCTCTTACAGGGATGATCTCGGTAGACATATTCCACAACACTCCATTCATACATCACTTAATTAAAAACAAAGCACAAAACTTGCAGTGACTTACCTGTGGTGGGTTCTTCCTTGCTGCAGGGGAGTATCTTCATTGGATTCTTCCCAACATTCCCTATGCCGCTTGTGTGATGGTCACCAGCCATGTGGCATAGGGGAGGGGGGGTTAGGGAGTCTTCCTCACAAACGAGAACCTGCATGGGTTGGCTGGTTACATGGACTTGGGGAGTGGGTGGGAGATCTTTCCAGCTGGCAAGACTGAGAATGTGCAGGCTGGTTATGTGAAGTCCAGGAGCAGCCAGGAGATCTGTCTTGCCAGCAAGGCTGAGTATGGGCAGGCAGGCCATGTGAAGTCAGGGAGCAGTGGCTGGGAGATATTTCATTCCTGCAAGACTGAGTACTTGTATGTTGGCACATGACAGGTAGACAGGAAACCCCATGTGAGTCTGCATGCCTTCTTGTTGGCAACCATGGCTGGAGCAGGGGAGAAGATGGGGGAAGTAGCAAAGATGGTGGCAGAGGTGAAGATGATGACAGATAAGCATCATCTGGAGAAGGAGGGTCCATGTCCTGGGGAAGGGCCTTGAGGAATGCTTGCAAGTTGGAGAGAAGGCGGAGAGGTTGGTTGTATGTGTTGATCACAAGTGGGACATCAAACATCTTCAGGTCAGCATTCCTGAAAACATCGAGCTGCCCTGGTTGATTCATAAGTGCCAATCTATGGTGACACAAAAATGAGACTACCTGTGGACCAATCCTGAAGGTAAAATGATGATCCAGGCACTGGCACCAAGTGGTCATCATCCACATCTTCATTGTCTCTGGGTACCTCAGACAAGTAGTCATCACCCATTTGTTCTTTCAAGAAGGGCGAGGTAAGGGATTGGAGCTCATCAGCATTCAGGCGCTTCACATTGAAATCAGCACCAACAGCAGGGACCCCCACAGGCCAGTCAACAAGTGTGTACTGATGAACATAAAGGAGGTCCAGCAGCATTTTCCATGGGACATTCTTCAGCCCATGGATAATACCAACTTTGTCTGTTGAACATGTTACAATACATATTAGCCATCTCAATAGAAACTTACAAAGTTTATGCAAAAAGACAAGGGGGAGTATGTGGCGACTGTGATCCCACCTGGATTCCTGCAGCCACAAAACAAGATTCTGATCATATGATGGGCATGACATGGAAGGGAAGTTTGGGAGGGGGACCTCTGCAACTGAGTCAAGTGCTTTACACCTGAAATATGGTTCAATGTGGGATGACATTGCTCAAACTAAATTGGACTCACTTGACAATGGTAGCAAGGTAGTCTATGAGTCTTGCCACATCCATCTGCCTAGTGTTGCCTCGGTTCGGTTTGGAGGCCTGAACCGTTCAGGATTGAGCAGCTTAGTCAGCGAAAACAGTACCCATGATTGTAGCCCCATATTCAAAACCACCAAATCAAAAAGAATTATATTAATACTGCCTCTCACTTGCTAACTGCATACATAACTGGGAACCAGCAAAAATACCCTGGGCCTGGCAGGCAGCTTCATCATTACTGGAATAAATAACACATCCCAAGACATGTATCCCCTCGACATTGCACCACATCTGTGCCTTTAGCAGCAGTCAATGAGAATACACTGTGGACAAGAATATGATACTTACAGCTTGTGTGTGGCAAGGGCTAAGTTGTTATCAGCACAAGAAAACATGCCTGATATGTCTCCATGGTGGACATCTCCCCACTTGCCTTCACCAAGTGCTTGATGCATGTCAGTATCATATTAACATGGAATGGAAGATATTTACCAGGTCCATCATCTGAGCTGTCTTCTGTATGGTCATCAGTTCCAGACTGACCCATAGAAGGGCCTACATAAAGAGAATAAATTTCTTAATAAGATATCAATAGTATAGGACAAAAATGAACTTACCATCAACACCAGCTCTCTCATCTGGTTGGTGCATAGTAGCAGAAGGGTGACTGGATGTGTTGTGAGAGGAGGCATTGGCTTCACTGGTATCCTGGATAGCATCTTCTACTGCTCTTTCATCATGCTTGCTGTCTGTTTGCCAAGTATCTCTGCCACATGGGTCCAAAGCCATGTTGGAAGGGGTGGCTATGTGACAACTTTGAGAAGTAAGATCAGTGATCGTAGCACAGTACTTACATTGGCCATCATGATCCTTGTCAACTATATCCTTCATGGTGATCACACTGGTGCGAAGCTGCTGGAGGGCCATGGGCCAGTTGATCCGTTTACCACTCTTCAGTGTGACAAGCCTTCTCCAGAACAAATTCAGGTATTCCTCCTCCTGATTTTTATCTGAGAGACCCTGCAAAGAACGTCATGGATGTGGCTTGGCCTTTGGAGGATCAGCTACTGTGCCAGAGTCACCACTCTGGAAGTTGAGAGTATATATATCTGTAAGTACAAAAAAAGGTGAAAAAATTGTTGGGACCCTCATATCTCTGTTCAATCTATGGTTGCTCACACTGGACTCTATCTGGTATTTTCCCAAGCTCCCTAGAGCTATAGGAGTCAATTAGGTGCCCCTTGGATGCCCCTAGCCTTCACTGTTGCTAACAGGGATAGTAAACATCTAAAGAAGATCAGGACATATTTCACAATAATAGCAATGAATACATGCAATTCAATCAGTACAGATACAGGGAGATCTGCAGACCCAGTAAAGCACTCCTCGAGGTCTTTAACCCCATTGGCACTCAATATGAGCTGGTACTGGGGTGACCTCAGTGACACAAAGTCAGCAGAGTGTGATTTGAAGCGACACAGAGTCAACTTCAAATCAGGGAGTGGCACGAAGCAACTTGTCATGGGGATTGTGATAAAAGGTTTCACAATCATCTCCTATCCAAAACCAAAATCACTGTGTTGAGCCCAGAAGAGTAGATGATAAGCAACTTACTTGCTCATTCAAAAATGGTTCCAAACACCTTCATAGCCTATGGTGTGAGCAATGCAAAACGACAATGATGACAAGGTCCCATGACTTAGGTGTGTTTGGCATGGGAATTCCCAGGAATTTTGCACATTGCAAATAACAGTACATGGATACCTACAACTTTCCCATACCAAGTCAGACTTTAACCTCTGTACTACTTCTCATATTACTGCTCTGTCATCACCTCTCCAGTTGTTGCCCAATGTCTTCCTTGCGCACTGCCCACCATCTGGTACTTGACTTCTTCAGGCCACCTGGATTCCCACCAGCCTCACTCCCTCTGAGCTGGCTTCGCGCTGCTATCTGGTTTGAAGTTGACTTTGTGTCACTTCAAAACCACACTCTGTTGACTCTGGGTCACTGAGGTTGCTTCGGCACCACCTTGCATCGAGTGCCAGTGAAGTTAAAGACCTCGAGGAGTGCACCCTGCCTTTTCTCACACTGCTTTTCTGTCTGCCCACAGGCTTTCCCCTCTGCAAAGGTCTGTTTTTGTTCATTGCAAATCCACCTTTCTAGCTCACACCCGTTGTATTTACATACCTCCACTCCTTGGTCTCGAAGACCAGATCCACTTTCCTCCAGGTTTTCCTCTCTGCTGATGTTTGTTTTGTTCATTGCAAATCCACCTTACTGGCTCACACTGTTCATATCTATATACTCTCGCTCCTTGATCTTGAAGACCAGATCCACTTTCCTCCATGACTACTGCTCTGAGTTGTTTCAAGCCTTATGCCTGCCCTGATGATGGTACGCTCTGCGGTTCATCACCTTTTTTCCAAAACTAATCAAGTCACATAGCCAACCTTACCTTGCTTGATGTGCAGGTAGTGGCATGCCAGGGCAGTTGGGTGATAACCTCACCAAACATGGACTTTGTCCCAGAGCCACATATTTTCAATGAAGAGCTTCGCCCTCGAGCCGATGGCCATTTCAGGCTAGCAGACTGCTTCCAGTGGCCACAAAGCTTCCACAAATATTACCCATACGCAGCCTGTATTCCCCGCAAGGAAAACTTCCTCTTCCCCAATCCTCTGTACATAGCACCCTCTGGTTTTCTCCCTGAAATACCTAAACTTCATGGTCTCTTTGCATTGGCTTGGAGATGCTCAACAAAAATTTGCAGTGGATGACATTGCTCCACATTGACCCAGGTTATTGTTTCCCCAAGCCAACCCCCTTCACCAATGTAACTTTACCACAGTGCAAGAAGACCTATCTACTTAATTGGCTGGCCACCCAGCCACTGTGGATCAGCCAAGTTGATGTTTGTCCCCCTTCAAGATTTCTGTCCCCTCAAATGTGGAGAAATTTCCTGAATACAATCACCCTCTCCACTGAGCAGCCATCTTCAACACACAGTGCAGCCTCCAAATCAGCAGTCTGTGATGTCTTGGGAGATGATATAGTTCATTTTGCCCAGGGTTTGGTGGGGGTGCCAGAAGCGATTACCTGGCGTGGAATGGAGGTTCAGGTTGTGTCACTGTCAGATCCCCCTTTACAGTTCGTGTGTTCCCTGCTATGGGAATCGTATGAACTCAATTTTCGCTATGAGCCTCTTGCCCTTGATCAGGTCCTGGTGGCACACCTTTGGACCTCAGATGAGTCCTGAATAACTCGCCAAACTCTACTATACAGCATTTTTCCTGGTGAGTCTGGCCTCGTCATTTGGTCTGAGCCCTATTTTTCCCTTGCTTGCCAGTTTTATGTCCAAACCACATTTATCTACTTGGGGCATCAACCTTCCCTCCCCTGTTTATTTATTATTCATATAATCTCTTTCATATCCATGTCACAAGTGACTGTCAATAGCAGTGCATTTGAGTTTACTGTCAGCATGTGCAAATGTAGTTCACCATCAGCACTGCAATTGTGCCCAGAAAAGCATGGTGTCATGAATCATGTCAGATGGTTAATTCCTCAGTAACCACAAGCTACTATATTAGTATGTACCTGTCAGATGGTTAATCTACAGGCAGTCAGTAAAAGTAAGGGCTAAGTGAAAATGGGTGACTTACTCCTCAGTAACCACAAGCTACTCCTCAGGAGGCTGGGAGAAAATTTACTCTATGGTATGTCCGCTTTTTCGCTTATGTAAGCGACTAATCTTCGCACCTAAGGTATGTACTACTCAGGGGGCAGTTTATACTCAACAAATCAGGTGTGTAATACATGTGGCTGACCATGCATTGGGCTGTGGATTGTTTTGTTTTGTTTCTGTCCTCTGTTTCTGATTTTTGCGTTGACAATTGGCATTCACCCTGGTAAGGAGCAAATTCTTGTTGCACGTAAGTATCTGATGTATTTTCTGTAGTTCTCTGACATTACTTCTTCCCTCACCGCTGTTGCCAGTGTTATCTCGCAACTCCAGCTCCCCATTCTTGCAATATCGCCCACTCAGTAAGCAGAGAAAATCCCTGTTGTGAGTCATGACTCATACATACTGATTCAGAATCTGCAGAATCTGACATCTACTGACCTACTGTTGACTTCATGTCTCAGTGTGCTACCTGTTGACTCTGCATCTCAGGTTCATTTTCGCTGACTTTGTGTCACACATTTCTGCCATCTAGATGTCTGTCCACCAACCTAAACCTCCACGGCATTGTCAGGCTTCACAGGCTTCCAATGCTGCATCATGTGGTTCTCATCTGGTACAGGCCTTGCTGGTTGTTGATGCCACGGTGAATGATTCCCTGCTGGTCAGTTTGCCTCCCATTGCATAGTTTGTGGTCCTTACATTGGCATGTGTTCTCCAGAGTACCCCACACCACCCAGCCTTGTGGGTTGTTGATACCACAGCAAATAATTCCACAGCAGTCAGTTTACCTTGTGGGTTCCACACCATTTATACTGACAACCTTCTCCAGAGTGCCATATGATGCCCAAGCTTGCAGGTTGTTGATGCCACAGTAGATGATTCCCTTCCAGTCAGTCTACCTCCCATTTTCAGAGTTGTTGTATTGATGTCCCTTCTCCAGAGTACCCCATACCACCCAGCCTTGCAAGTTGTTGATGATGCAGCAAATAATTCTGTTACAGTATGCCTGATTCCCCCTTTCTGGCAACATGAATACTTACATGTTTCACCCAACAGCAAACCAATAACCCTTGAAATACTGCTGCCCATGACCCCACAAATCCTACCAATACTGTGTTCATCCCTGAATCAGAGGTAAAGGCAATGGAATGTTTTGTTGAGAAACAGAGGGGCCTCCCTTCCAGACAACACACCCTGCCTCAAGGTCAACAAAGGGGGGACTGGGTTGAGGATGGAATGAAGATACCTACCTCCATGTTGGATGGATGCAGGGATTCATTCCATGCAGCTGATGAGAAGCAGAAGAAGGCAAGCACCCAGTACTGGGCAAAGGTGACCTTGGTGCAGCTGGTTCTGAAGGCCTTTGGACGGTCTTGGCAGCTGAGCTCACACTGCACAAGGAACTCATGGAGCTTCTTCAGGTTGGAGCTGTCAAAGGTGTTGGGCTCTCAGACCTTGGTTTTTGGAGCAGAGTCTCCAGAGTGCTGACTTGAGCAGGTGAGTGCATGGATAGCCCTAGTGAGGGCAAGGACAGGATCTTCAGGCAGCTCAGCTGAGTCTTCATGGATACCCCTGTCACCACTACCCCCACCATCAGATCCACCATCAGGGAGGTTGGGTTTGTTGTGGTTGGATGGGTTGCCACCATGGAGAGGCAGTGTGTGGAAGTTGGATCACTGGGCATCAGAGGGCCCAGCTTGGGAAGTGCTATCATGTTGCTGTTGATGTTGGGCTGAGAATGATTGGAATTGTTCAACAACAGAGGGGAGACATCAGGGATTGCTGAGTGTGGTGGCAAGCCTTTCATCAGTTTCCCTCTGATGAGTGCATGCCCAAGTGTGCATGATGTGTTTAGTGATGGGGATGGAAGTGGACTTGTACAAGTGTGAGTACAAATATACTGTTAAGTTCAGGCCTTCTCCAATGATCTCTGACACTCACAGAGGCTGAGGGATACAAGTGAAGATAGGCCAATGTTGGCTGAGGGATACAAGTGAAGATAGGCCAATGTTGGCTGAGGGATACAAGTGAAGATAGGCCAATGTTGGCTGAGGGTTGACTGACACAGGCCAACAGAGAGTGATGATGGCCAAAGGGTGGCCAATGGTTGTGACAGAGGTACAGGAGAGGGCATTGGGTTCAGCTCATGTACTGCCCCCTTGTACACACCCAGCCCTCAGATTTCAGAGGTATAGAAGAGTCAGTACAAGGCTGATGATCTTAGGGGGAGGCTGGTCATAGACCACAGAGGGGTGAACTAAGGTGATATTCATACTGAAGGATTGCTGCTGAGTGCAGCAGGTTTATATGCAGTACATGCACCACTGAGGCAGTACAGTATTGGAATGATGGAACTGACATAAGGAGTACTATAAGTTTTCAAGGGGGACAGATGTCAGAAAACTTCATGTAGAATGTGGACTAGACAATGGAGAAAGAGCCAAGAGGGGTGGAGCTGGAGGATGGTACTAAGCTTTGGTTTGGTGATGTATGTCAGGTTATCCCTGTGAATTGACATGAGAGCAAGTCTTTTAGTCTAATCATGGTTGTGATGTGCTGATATTTCTCATTCACAGATCACATATGTAGATGTAGATATACTATGTAGGGCTAGTGGTCAAAATGTACACTGGGGACAACATTCCCCACTCTTTCTAATGGACTTCAGTGTGGTATATCCATGCTGGATGGCATCATCATGGAGACCCCATTTTTTCAGCAATTAGGGGACACATATATTTCTGCAGGTTGAGGTCCTTGCCTGTTTTCACCCTTGGGTCATATCACACGAGTATGGGATGCAGAGGCTTGCATATTTATGGCTAACTACCCACATTGACTTGCATATTGAATAGCTTAGCTGTCAGTACGTCCTTTAACAGCCACATCATATAAACCACCACTTCTGACAATGTAAGATTTATTGCACACAGGACTGACACACATTGCAAATGTGCACTTGATATGCAATCTACTACTCCCAGGAAAGAGTGAGGACTTCCATTCCCAGGCATTTTGTGGATGGCTATATTCTTGCAGATGGATGGTTGTATGATACTCAGATGTTGTGCAGTGTGTGTGCCTTCTTTGTCTATTCCACATTGCCCTTCTTTATTTCTTTGTGATGTTTTCTGATGTGGTAGGGTGAATATTAGGTATGTCATAGATTCAAGGATATCATCCAGGCATCCATGGAACTTCAATACCAGATCGAGGCTAGCTGTTGATAGGATGATCCCCTGAGCTCCCTCACCATCAGGAGTGTCTTACCTGGCTCCACAAACTCCAGCAATCCTGGGCAACACCCCAATGGTCCTCCAAGATCAGTGTCCTGATGCCAGGCCCATGCCATGCCTGTGAGCCTGTCCACAGGGTATTCTGCAGGATGCATGAGCCCTATATATATGCTAGCACTTCATTTGTATGTTGTATGTTGTATGAGGTTCCTGTCATCTTTTCTGTGTGTGTGCTTGCTCTGTCCTCAGGTTGTTTGCATTCTTTCCACTTTTCTGCAGCATTGTTCATGGTGACATTGATCAGGCATTGTAGCATGTCTTTTGGGGTTGGTATTGGGTGATCTACATTGGGGTGGGAGAGGGGCCTATATAGACAGTGGCCCATGTTCTGCATTCAGTATGTCACACTCCAATGTTGTCATTGATTGTCATGCTGGTGGTCCTAATATTGTTGCTCTCTTAGATGTCATCCAAGACCCAGCATCGAAAACTCCCAGTTTGATCACAGAATACATTGACAATGTCGATTTTAAGGTGTGGATTTTGATGTTTGCTACTACATGTTCAAGCTCCTCAAGGCAAGTCTCATGTTGCAATCTCCTCATGTACCCATTGAGTTGTCATCCAGGCCCTTGACTGTTGTCACTCAAGGGGGATCATGCACTGGGATGTCAAACCTCACAACATCATGATTGATCATGAGCAATGAAAGGTATCTGTCCTGTCATCCTAGTGCAAGATTGACTACCTACATGTTCTTGCAGCTGCGACTTGTTGACTGGGGCTTGGCAGACTTTTACCACCCCAGAGTCAGATACAACTTTTGGGTGCCACATGCTATTTTAAGGGACTGGAACTCTTGGTTGATTTCCAGGAGTATGACTATAGCCTGGACATGTGGGGTTTTGGGTGCATTTGGTTCTCATTCACAGATCGCATCTCTCAAGTTCACAGCCAATGTCCTTGACTAGACCTCAAGGACAGATTCCATGCTAGGTCTGGCAAGTTGTGAGAAAAGCCTGCATTCTTTGAGTTGTGCAAGCATGGTAGGTCCCCTATGACTGACTTCCCTCAGCATTTGAACCAAGTTCATCTTCTATTGTTGCTCCACCCCTCCCAATGGACCCAAGCACCAAAAGTGCTGAAAGAGGAAATGCAAGATTTCTTGGATGAACTACTTGGCTAGTCTTACCCTAGAGTGGCTTACTGCTCATGAAGCACAAGCTCACCCATACTTTGGTCAGTGACTGGTCTGTCATGGGCAGCACTGTACTCACATCCCAGTCAGATCCTGTATGCAGCATGGCTACTGCTGTCGCTGACAGCAAGAGTGAAGACTCAGGGGCATCCTCTGTGTGATCTATAACCTTCTAATATCTTCCAGCATGAATTACTGTCCTGCATTGCATATAGATACTACAAATTTGACTTGCAGAATACCTGGTAAATTGTTATATGCTGACAGACACATCTGTAATCCATACTCAGAACACCTACTTCAATGCTCCACTCTTCCCTCAGGTCACACCCTCCTCCACTGCTAATTTCCACTAGCACCCACCTATGCCTCCACATTCAATAGCTGCCAGGGTTTAACACTTGATAGTGTTGGTTTAGATCTTACTAACCCTGTTTTCTCCCATGAACAATTCTATACTGCCCTGTCTCATGTTTGCCATCAGGACCACACCTGCATACTTTGTTCTAGTGATGAGTCAGCACAGTATTAGTCAGGCATGTGAGATCCAGCTTGAGCCAACTTCAGAACCGTGGTTTGGCTGAAGCCATCACCAGCTAAACTGTCAAATGAGGTCAGTTTGGGTAAGCACAGCTGTGATTACCTAATAGTGTGGTTTGGTTTCTGAGCCAGCTAGAGCCTGAGTCCCAGCAACACTAGATGTGGGTATGGGTAGGTGTCATGGGGTATGGGGTATATGTGGGTACTGGATCTGTTAACCCATACCCATACCCACCAGTACCCTTACCCATGACCCCTGCAGGTTACCCCAACCCATGCTCATGCCTAATTGTAGTAGGCACCCATCAGTGGTGATTGGGATTTTTGCTCATTATTGTCTGGCAGCAGTACCTCTAGGCAAGTGTTCTCTTTCCATCAGGTGATGATTTAATAATTATCTAATATTATTGCTTCATATAACTGAGCATTTCATTCATTATTGTCAGGCAACAACATGGTGATGATGTGGCTGTGTCTAATGCAACTCATCACACAAGTAGAAATAACCCATCCACCCTAACTGTCTCTGCAAACCATTGACTTCTCTTCTAACACTCTTCAATCATCAACTTCTGCAAATTTATCTTATCTTGTGAATGTCAGATATGGGCCTCATCCAAAGTCACTTTGCAGGGATGCAGGCCATCCCCCTGAAAGGTGATGCTTGTGAGGGAAATCCTCTCTCCTGTGATCCTGCTCCTACCACACAGGTAAGAATCTAGTGACTCTGACAATTAGTCACTCAGAAAATCTGTGTCACTCTAGATTATCCATACAGCCATGTTGGTTGAAGCTGCTCAGAAGTGTAAATTTTGTGAAGATCAGGACTCAGCCCTTGGCCCTCCTACCAAGATCCTTGTGGTACCCTGCTGGTCTTCCAGACCTCCTCTCTTAGTATTCAGGTGAGGATCTTGACATGATCAAGTGCACTACTTATAAGTCATTCAGCAAATTCCCCCACCTTTCACTTGTCACCCCATCTTTGAAGTGCAAATATAGTGAGGATCAAGATTTGGCACTTGGCCCTCCTGCCAAGGTCCCTTGTACTGCTTCATTGATTTCCCCAAGTGGGCACAACTGCTTCATCTGGGAACTTCCCAATGAACTCCTTGAGCACATCACAACTTTCCTTCTGCTAAGTTCCCTTCTGGCACTGACCCAGGTGTGCCAGCTACTCAGGGAGATAGCTGCCCTGCCTTACTTTGTGCTTCTTGGATTTGATACTCCCCAAAGTGATTATTTATCTGTGAACAACAAGAGCTGTGGGGCCCTTTTGGTGTGGCAGTGGACTGGGGCATTTGTTGTCCTGAATTCCCTCTTTTTTCTGTTTCCTGGATGACAACTGACTACCATTTGTATGCCTTGTGAACCTTCTTTGAGTCACTGACAGGTAGCAGGGTGATCCCTTGAGTACACCTACTTCTGTACTCTGGTCCCAACAAGCCAAGTCATTCATTCTTGCACCTGCTGGAGTGCATCCATCAGCAAAACAGACCCCCTCTGTCCAGATCTGTACAGACCACAGACCCACAGACAGGTCCCCCTCTATACAGACCTGTACAGACTTACCCCTGACTGTTTCAGTATACAGATTCCCACCACTCAACTTAACATGTAGAAATTAATTAGTAATTGAATTATATTACCATAAAACTACTTTAATTACATGCCTAGTACAGGGACTACATATCTATACTACAGCTACTACAAATCTATGCTAAGTGGGCACAGCCTCACAGGGGACCCACCCCTCCCTTTGCCACCCCCCCTCTGGTGGATCATCAGAGGGAGGGATGATGACAATGACAAGGGGAGATGGTGGTGGTAGAGGAAAGTGTTGTGTTGCTGGAGTGAGCAGGTTTATATACACCCCCACAAAAATTTCAATTGGAGTTTGAAATTGCCACAGTGCATTGGTGCAGACTCAGAAGTCTAACAAAAGTTGTAGTGTGTGATGTCATGATCATGTCAGTATGATTATATTGTCAATATTTCCATTTTTGGATGAGATATGGGTGAATGAATGTTTACAAAATTCAAACTCTGATTGAAATTGCCACAGCACATTGGTATAGACTCAGAGTCATTGTACAGCCACAATGTCATAACAAAAGTTGTAGCCTATGATCACAGGACTGTGGGAATATGATTACCTTAGCAATATCTCCTTTTTTGGGCAAGATATGGGCAAATTAATGATTACATCTATGGGTCTGTGGGTCTGTAGGGTCTGTACTTGCTCTGTGGAAAATCTGTACCATCTGTGGGTCTGTGCTGCTCTGTGCCTCTGTACCAAACCTACTGTTTTGCTGATGTCTGAGGGTCAGGATGCAAGGAACTGACTTGCCATGGTTTGGCATGGGGAGAAGGGCTGCAGATTTGCCATGGTGAAGTGGCTTCTGTTTGCAACACTGAGATCAAGTCCTTAGAACTCTCATTGTCACTTTTCTTCACCTCCATGTCCATCACCTTCACACTGAGTACTTTGTGCAGCATACCACTAGTCAGCCTCAGACTCACCAACATGGCACTCACAGCCATGCTGTGGATGAAGTTCCTTGGGGATTTACAGCTCAGCTCCCTTCACTCACTGGAGGTAGAAGCTACTTGTCCTGCCCATAGCCTAGTAGAGATCTTATCACACCATCAAGTGAAGACCCTCCCTATCATTAGCAGTACAGCTCAATGCAGTTCTCTTCCCCACACCCCACTGCATTGTACCTGCCCTATGGCCTTACTCTCTTCACTGACCAGATTGGATGGTCCCCCTTCCCATGTACTCCCTCTATTGCATTATGCTTATATACCAGGTACTCTGGAATATCTTGGACTTCAGCTTGGGGCATCCAGCTTCACAGAATGTTTTTCTATCAGATGTGTTGTTATGCACTGAACATTTTCCTGGAGTAAATGAGCTTTCCATGTGAATTCCTGCTGAGGCAGATCCTCATGTGCTGGCTTTACCAGAGAATAGCTCCTGAACTTGTCTTGTCAAAGTCAAGGATCTCACTCTTTGGATCCTGGACTCTGAATCAGATGCCAATCCAATTGTACATAGGTTTTGCCCAATGTGACCATGACTAACAAGCTCTCCAGTTACAGTATGCATGGTGGTTACCCACTTTCCCAGAAATCGAGGACCTCTATTTATGTGCAGGGACTTCTAGATCTGACAATGAGTTGGCACATCCATTCTTGTTGTTTTCTCCATCCAGCAGCCTCAGGATAACAATTTTGAGGATGTAGATTGATCACTGCCACCAATCTCTTCTCGACAAGAGGTGATCATATGTATGTGCTTTATTGATATTCCCTTCCTCCCATCACTTATGGTGGCCAGTCTGCATCTGCTCCACTTACAGTTACACTGATGAGCCTCAAGTTCATTGTTGTCACTGTTGTATCACTTGAATTGTCCATACTTATTGAATGGTACTGAATGCATCATGCTCTCATACTGGAATGCATCCTCAGGAATGATGGGCACTCCCATGAGATAGTGCTGCAGAGGTGCAGTTATGTAATTTAAACCACCACACCTGTGCCCCACAACAGTATGAACTCTTGACTCCTCAAATCATGCCTCTGTCATTCCCATATTCTAGGCATGCTTAGGTTTTAAGCTCCCTCATCTCATGTGTTGACTCCTCAAATCACACTTTGGTCATTCCCATTTTCTAGGCATGCTTAGACCTTAAGCTTCCCTCATCTCATGCATTGACTCAAATTATGCCTCAGTCATTCCCATTTCCTAGGCACACTTAGATTTTAAACTCCCCCATCTTGTGCTTTTCTCTTCTACCTAACACTCCCCTACTTCACAGTTTTTCTTTTCTATTCAGATGACAATGCATGAGATGGATGGTGGAAGGCTCCCTTGCTACAAGCTATCACATCAATTCAGGTTCCATCCATATGTGAGGATCAAACCTTCTGCTCATGAAATTGTGATGGTGAGTTCTCACTTGAATACCTCAAGACTTCAAAAAATTGATAGTGACTAGGCTGCATTATATGATGACACATACAACAAAGAACGCTTCATTCTCTTGTCATCTGCCATCTCTGATTCTGGCATGACCCTGTGCATTGGAAGGCTTCCTCACAACAAGTTGTTGTGCCAGTCTAGGTTCCATCCATATGTGAGGGTCAAACCCTCTGCTCATGAGATTGTGATGATGAGTTTTTGCATTTGGATACCTCAAGACTTCAAATATTTATGGTGATCATCACTAGGCTGCATTATATGCTGCCTGATGCAAAGTTTGAATCCAATGTTGAGGGGGAGTGGGGAGATGAAATGGCTATCTAGTAGATCTTGTACTATATACATATCATTGACATCCTTTCTATTTTCTCAGTGCTCAAGTCTTCAATCTGCACTGGAAACACTTGTGTGGTATGACAGTGTGACAAACTACTTGATCTGGGTGTGATGAATGACTTGTATCTAGGTGGGCCTGCTGACTATTACTTAGGTTCTCTTCTGTGTCAGAAAGTGTCTGTATGTGACCTAGCTTTGCTCTCACAGTCACAGCACCCTGAATTTGCCTCATGATCATGTACTTAGGCTTGTCTCTTTGCATTATAATCTTGCCATCTATGCAGTGACTCATGTTGTCAGGCACTTTGAGCACACTCATCTGGCCATTTGAGACCCACAGTCCTTGCCCTGACTACCAGTAAGTTGCTGGTGTGAGTTGACATGTGGATCAACAGCAAAAACACCAAAAACCCAACACAAAGACAAATGCCAAGTTGGTGGTTTTCCTACATGAGCTTTGGCTTGAGGGATCTGTTAAAATAAAAATGGGGCAGGGGTTCCATGCACCTAGAGAGGCTAGGGCAGAGGGGATTGGTGCTCCTGATGAAGGGGGAGCAGGAGAAGGACTGAAAAGTGAAGACAGTGGGCTCCTGTGAGCCTGGAAGTGACATAAGATGATGATAGTGACAGTAATTAGACCCTTGATGGAGCCTCAATTACTGCAAGGATGATGATGATGACTGAGAGCTTAGAAGTGATGATGAATGAGCTGATGATGAGGCTAATGAGTAGGCAGATGACTAGGCAATTAAGTGGGCAGGTAGCTGCTTGATTGCTGTCAACATATTGTACTTAATATACAAAAGAATAGCATACAGTGAGCAACAAAAATGTTGCAATGTTTGCAACATTTTACTTGTTTGAGGTATAACTTGGATTGGATGTGGCTGTGCAGATCTGTTAGGGGATGCATATGTAGCTCTTGGTCTTGGCTTTCCATTGGTGATGTTTTCAAGGTCTGGGGTGTAGTGGCTGTGATGACATGAGCCAATTACTGAGGCCTATGCATTGCAACATTTTTGTTGCTGACATCATAGCAGATGAAATCTACAGTGTGAAGGATATATTTGGAGCAGAAATACCAGCTAGTGCTTACATAATATATCACATGATACATTTAATGGTTTGTCAGTGAGCAAACAAGGCCAAACATTGAATTTGAGTGATTTATCCTCTATCCTGTACCACAACCCAAGAAATTACTTTTCTGGCTATTCTCTCAGTGAAATTTCAGCAAATTCTGGTGTTCATGGCATTACCATGAGTAGGGTGTGTTCCCAGCACCATCAGCCCCTTAAAAGGTTGCTAAATTTCATCCCAGCACTGTTTCCCCTGCCAATGCCTGAGGGATCCTGGCAGTAATCAGCATTGGGAAAGGTGAAGATGGCATGTAGGTCAGTCTGGCACTTTAGGGCATGAATAATGAACTAATCCACTCCCAACTGGTGCATTTTGGTGATGTGAGCATGGACCCAAAAGCTGAATGATGAAGAATGGAGAAGCCTAGCCCTAATGCACAGCATGACTGGAATGTCTAGCAGTCATCCATTGCACAAGAACCACCCTTAAAATTAGGGAAGAAACCACTGAAGCACCAAATAAAAATTGAGTGCCAGTTTATGGCATTCCAATTTTTCAAATATCTCAGTCATTTCTAAAGATATCAACATCGTTCTCATGCTCACTGAAAGCCCTTGACCATGCCATTCTGCCTTCCAAATATGGTGATGATCCTCACCCTCCATGATTTTTTGCACCATTTCTGCCAACAAATGCCCATTTTGCCAATCTTTTTCATAATGGCCACCTCTTCAACAATCTCTTTGCTTGTGCCCTATGCCAGGGAGAATAACTACTAGTATCTGCCAGGAATCCCCACTAGCTTTCACCCTGAAGGTTCATCCCTCCCTTGTCCATGACCTCCCATCCTATCACTTTGGGACAGTGTGTTCTCCTTGTCAGTCTAATATCAAGGAAGACTTTGTATGGTTGTCTCAGGTCTGTTGTCAGGCTTGAAAGGTCATATGTGGTTGTTTCAGTCTCTCCAGTCAAAGAAGCATATGGATCCTTCATTCCCATGCCCTGCAACATCTATCTCTTGATCTCATCCTTCATTCTTCCAAAATTGCAACAGGTTCAATACCAATTACTATCATCCACTCTACCTGATCACATTCATGATGATTTTGAGACACTTCTCCCTGCTCTCATTGGAGAAGACAGCCCCTCCTCCTCAAACCCTCCAGAAGACTATCTGCTGCTAATGCAGGTCACTTTACAGAGAGGAGGAGAGGGGGAATGTTATGAAATCCCATGTCCTGACTATCCTGGAGACCCCCAAAATTGGCCCCTGGCAGAAATCCCCATCATTCTTGATCTGGAAGCACAGCAAATCACCCCAATGCATCTAGATCTCAGATCCAGGAGTCAACTTGACTCATTTGCAGTCATATCCCTTACTCAGCAGTGACCAGTGTGCTTACTCATTCCCCTTTCACATTATTCATCCATTCCTTTGATGATTCATCCAATTTCAAATTGATTAGTGATAATCTTTGTCATGCTTACTGATTTTGTTCACCAAACTGTCCTTACTCATTCTTACCTAGCCTTACCAATCCTTCACCAATCCTTTACCGATTGCTTATGAACCCATGACAAAGTATTGCTCTGTGGTTACTGCAGGCTATGCTACTCTTTTGTATATAAAGTACAATACATTGACAGCAATCAAGCAGCTACAGCCCCTGTGTAGAGACCCAGCTGCTCACCCATCATCTGCCTCATCATCAACCCTATTCATCATCACTTTTAAGCTCTCATCCTTCATCATCATTCCTGCAGTATTTGAGGCTCCATTAAGGGTCTACTTACTGTCATCATCATCATCTTATGTCACATCTAGGCTCACAGGAGCCATCTATCTTCACTTTTTTAGACTTCCCCTGCTCCCCCTTTGTCAGGAGCACCAACCACTTCTGCCCTAGCCTTCTAGGAGCACAGAACCCCCTCCCCTTTTTATTTTCAACAGATCACTCAAGCCAAAGTCCATGCAGCTAAACCACCAACTCAGCATTTGTCTTTGTGTTGGGTTTTTCGGTGTCTTTTGCCATTGATCCACATCAGAAAAACAGTAGATTTGGTACAGAGGCACAGAGCAGCACAGACCCACAGATGGTACAGATTTTCCACAGAGCAAGCATAGACCCTACAGACACACAGACCCATAGATGTAATCATTAATTTGCCCATATCTTGCCAAAAAAGGAGATATTGCTGAGGTAATCATATTCCCACAGTCCTGTGATCATAGGCTACAACTTTTGTTATGACATTGTGGCTGTACAATGACTCTGAGTCTATACCAATGTGCTGTGGCAATTTCAATCAGAGTTTGAATTTTGTAAACATTCATTTGCCCATATCTCATCCAAAAATGGACATATTGACAATATAATCATACTGACATGATCATGACATCACATACTACAACTTTTGTTATGGCATCATAACTGTACAGCCACTTTTATTTTTTGACTTGCTGGGTCTCCCACAGAACTTTGCAAATATCTTGCCCAAAAAAGGAGATATTGTTAAGGTAAGCATATTCCCATGGTCCTGTGATCATAGGCTACAACTTTCATTATGACATTGTGGCTGTACGATGTAGGGAGTCCATACTCCCTAGGGCTGAATATATCAGTTATTAGCATCATCATCACCGCCCTACACCACTTCCCACAGCAGGCTGTCCCTCCAAAATCATCACCGCCGCTCCACTCTCGGCAAACTCAGCTAATTCGACAGCTTCCCTCGCTTACTAATACCGCTGCCGCCTAATTTGGAAAGAGACCCTATTGCCAACACTCACTGCCATGACAAGTCGCCGCCTACCCCTGTCCATGGTTCCGCATGATGTCCAACCCCTATCTACATCAGCCTTCGGCCCTTTGTGCGTATATCACGTGTCTTCTGACCATTGGCAGCCCCACTCTGACACTTGTGACATCGGCAACTCGGCCTCTATAGGCCCCACTTGAGCCTCTGACACTCACCGCCACCAGTAGTGCCACCATGCCACCTCAGATCGTATCCAGGAAATCCTGCAGCGTCAGTCAGTGCCCCATAGACCTTAGGCATGTAGTACATAGCCGCCTCTCCTTTCTTTTGGTTCTGCTTGGCTTCTTTTCCCTTCTTTTCATGCCTACAACCTGTAGTGCCTTACTTCAGCGCTTGTCTTTCAAGTTTTGCTTGACATGTGGCAGTTCCAAGTTTGGCTGAAATTTACCTTAGTGACAGCTCCCTCTACGCTACAAAACACCGCTGCACTTAGGAAAAATATACCCACTTTTCTGGCATCACAATCTGTGTGTCTAAGAGTCATCCTGAGTCCCCAGAGTCATTCTCAGAGTTTTCTTCGAGTCTTCTGAGCCCACTTCAAGTCCCCAGAGTCATTCTCAGAGTTTTCTTCGAGTCTTCTGAGCCCACTTCAAGTCCCCAGAGCTACCCATCGAGTTCTACCAACAATTTCGAGTCTCCTTGCGTCTTAAAAATTCTGCCAGCCTTCCAAGTCATCCCCTTCGCATCTACCAATTTTTACTACAGTCTACAAGAGTCTACTATCGCCGCCGACCGAGTCCCTAGCTTCCCAACCCCACCTTACCGACCAGAAAAATCCCTCTTAGCCCATTTTGTGGCGGAATTTCAAGCTCTTCGCCACCTACACTTCCTGGGCCTTAGGGAAAGTTTCCCTGACCCACCAGTACCCTCCCCTCAGTCTCCTTCTGACTCATGACCCCTTGGGACGAGCCTAGGTCTACCCTACAGCTTTCCCCCTTTCCCCCTTTGCACTCTCACAAGAAGAGTAGCCCACATCATTTTGGAGCCCACCGCGAGGGGTCTTCAGATCTGGAAAGGAGATCTCTCCGACCTACCTGTCAAAGAACCAAACTAGAAGAGCTCTTAGAGCCCTTCCACTGACTTTCTATCTCGTCTTCTGATTTATTTGTGCCATCTACTGATCACAGAGAAATTTCAGAGCCTCATTCATCAGACTCCGAATTACTGCTTGAAGAATCCCTTTCCATACGAGATCCACCGTCTCCATCGTTGCTTGGTATCCCAGGCAGCTTCGACATCAACGAACCTTTCGTCCCGCCGCCAGACTGCCAAGAGCTATCATCGCTAACAGACCTTTCGTCCACACTGTCCCCATCAGCCTCTACCTTCACCGCTGAACAACTACTTATACCATCAGAATCTGCCTCCATGTCTCATATTGTTTTTCTGCCACTAGTTCAAATTCCACCCCAGACTTCTGCCCTAGTTTGGACCCAAAATCCCATCTTACCACCACCTACCCAGATACCGACTGCCATGTCTGCACCTACTGCTCACCATGAAATGCTGCTGAGGGGTTCTAACAAAGCCCCTAAGTTCTCAGGCAAAACCGAAGATATCTGTGCCTACTTCGAAGACGTCGATCAGATCTGCACTGATGCAGGAATCACCGATGAGAAGCTTAAAATCAAATGGGCCATTTGCTATGCTGACCGCAACGAGTCTGAGCTCTGGTCGTCCCTTGATTCAGCAGCTAATGATGACTGGGACACCTTTGCAGCGGAAGTAATGAGTTTCTACCCTGGTGCTGACATTAAGGGCCACCAATATACTAAAGCCGACCTCGAAACTCTCCTTTACCACCAAGTTCAGAAACCTATGTCCTCCCTCGATGACCTCGGCAAATATGTCAGGGAATTCTGCCGCATCATCGCCCTTATCAACAAAAAGAAGAGGCTGGCTGAAGACGTCATCAATGAGAAATTCCTTGAAGGGTTCCCCCCCAGATTCCGTAACACTCTGGCTACCTGACTCCAACTTAAAGATCTAGATCATGATGTCGATGACCCCTGGCCCTTTGACGAAGTCTACAAGCAAGCCACCTATCTTCTAAGTGGTGCTCGTCGGAATATCGCTCAAGTCGACAGTTCAGCTCTATTCCCCAAGTCATATTCACAGCCATCTGCCCCACCGACCATCCTTAAACGAGAATACATCCAAACCGCCAACCAGCAGCAAGCGCCATGTCAGACCCAACCTCAAGACCAACAGTTTCGCTGCCCTTTTGATCCATGTTGCTTCTTCTGCAGTGGCACTGACAGCCACAGGACAGCTGAGTGTGAACTGTGACAAGAGTATGTCCACCAGGGGAAATGCATGCTGATTGGCAGTAAAGTCTTCATGAAAGATGGTTCTGACATCCCCAGGTCTGCCGCTGGGTGGAATTTCAAAGAAAAGATCAACAACTTCCTAGCCCTTAGAGAGTCCATCATGGCATCGGCAAATCTAGTCTCCATCCAATCCCCAGGCGCCGCTTCATTGTCTAGAGGCAGAGATACCCCTCCCCACCTCGTCAATACTATGTTCTTCAGCTCTGAGGACTCAGCTGAATTTCAAGTCGAAGTTCACCCCTCATCTTATCTCATTGACCAGGAGATAGAAGATAATGCCAACAAAGAAGATAAGCGTGCCCTTGCTAGAGCTTATGCTCAGGTCGAGGAGCTCAAAAACGCTATAAAGAGGAAGAAACCTGCCTGCTTTGATGGAGTGGAAATCCCGACTTGTCGTCCTCGTAATGTGCCCCCTTCGAACCCTGCTTCAGTCAACAATACCGCTTCTACTTCCAAAAATCCAACTTCATCTAACGAAAATATCGCCCATCCACCACCTAGAAACAATGGCACTGATCCTTCTAACTCTAAATTGCAGTCTAACTCTACCCCTCAGTTTCGCTACCAGAGCGGTTTTGACGAAGCCACCACCACTAAGTGCCTTGTATCCCAAGTGTTAGGGGCCAAGATCGAAATCTCGACTCAAGATCTCCTCGCAGTCAGCCCTGAAATCCACAAACAGATTAAGGAGATGGCCATGACAAAGAAGATCGCTATAGGGAGCCTCGAAACTGCGTTGGAAACTTCGTCCTCGTCTACATGGGCTTCATACGAGCAATACCTTGTCAAAGATACTGAGGGTAAATGCATTGGCCTAGCCACCGCCCCTCTTCATGCAGTCGACAGGATCTTGATGGATAAGCTCAGAGTCGAGTGTATCCTCGACAGTGGATGTCAGGTAGTTGCCCTTAAGTGCGAATTGTGGGAGGCCTTGGGCACCCCCCTGTGTTCCAACATGCATATGACCCTTGAAGCCGCTAATCAATCTAAAGAAAGTACTCTAGGTGTCATAGAAAATGCCTCTTTGCACATCGGCCCAGTCGAAGCTCATCTGCAGATCCAAGTCGTCAATCGTGCCCCCTTCGATCTTCTTTTAGGCCGCCCATTCTTCTGTTTACTCAGCAGCAGCCTTCATGACTTCCCTGATGGTGAACAATCTCTCAAAATTCATGACCCCAATTCGGGGCGGCAATTATTAATACCAACTCGACCTCATCATCGTCTACATACCCAACCCCGCTTTGTCAATTCAGAGGACGAGGCCAAATATTTCTCCCGCCAAGAATACTGCCATCACTTAGAGGGAGCCAAACAGGGTTTTTAAGGCCAGTCAATGACTCGCCAGGGGTGCGAGGAGACCAGGAAGAAATAGTATCTGTGTGTTCCCTCTATATTTCAGACCCCCCCCCCTTTGTCTTCAGATTTTACCTCATCTCTTCCAACAGACTCTAAAGAAAATACCGCTGCGGCTTTCCTTCTCGACTATACTGCCCCTAGTGCGCCTTCTCTTGACCCTTATCATTTTAGCTCTGTCTCTTCAGAAGATCCTTTCTTGTTCTCGACCAGTACTACGATTTCACCACTGACACTTTCAGTACTTTGATCTACCTTCAAATTCGATCCGGTCTATCACGTTTTAAAATACAAGCCTGTAGCGAAAAAGGTTCGGCCTATCCCAACTGTGATGCCTGTAGAGTTTCGGGTTGACCACCAGGAGGTCAGTGACCCTCTCGCAGATCTTCCTGTATTACCATACCGTCCCCCACCATTCGTTCCAGGCTCTAGGTTCATGGTGGCAAGAGCAGAAGAGCTCGAGCTCGACCCAGCCAAGTTCCTATGGCCCTCGGAACTGGAACTTGTTCGATGGCTGGTTCGAACCCACGAGACTGCCTTCACATGGGAGACCTCTGAACAAGGTACTTTCTGAGAAGACATGTTTCCCCCTCTCAAAATTCCAACACTGCCACACAAACCTTGGGTCGAGTGCAATATCCCTATCCTGCCTGCTATATTTCAAGAAGTCATCCAAATTATCAAGGAGAAAATTGCCACCAGCGTCTACGAGCCCTCGACTTCATCATACTGATCAAAGTGGTTCTGCGTTGTCAAGAAAGACAGAAAATCCCTGTGTCTTGTCCATGATTTGCAGCCACTAAATGCAGTCTCTATACAGGATTCAGCTGTTCCCCCCTTCATCGACTCGATTGCCAAAGCCTTCGCTTGCCACTCTGTCTATGGCATCCTAGATCTCATGGTCAGCTATGATCACCATGCTATAAACGATGATTACCGCGATCTAACCACCTTCCAAACCCCTATTGGCACTCTCTGACTCACTAAGCTCCCTATGGGCTACACTAATGCCATGCAGATATTCCATGGTGACATTTGCTGGATCCTAAAAGACGAAATACCCAAAGTTACTATCCCCTTCATCGACAACTGCCCTATCAAGGGGCCTAAATCTCGCTACCAACAAGCCGACGGTACCTACGAAACAATACTGCAGAATAGCGGCATTTGACGTTTCATTTGGGAACATCTACAGAATACCAATCATGTCCTCCATCGACTATGTCATGCAGGTGCCACAGTCTCTGCCAAGAAGTGCGTAATCGCTGCCCCATCTATCATGGTAGTCAGGCACAAGGTTTCATACGAGGGGAGAGTTCCCGACGAAACTAAAGTTCAGAAAATCAAAGACTGGCTGTACTGCACTAATGTCACTGAAGTCAGGGGCTTCTTAGGTCTATGCTCGTATTGCCACATATTCATTAAAGACTTCGCCAAACATGCTCGTCCTCTCGTAGAGTTAACCAAGAAAGACGTCCCCTTCAAGTTCAGTGATGAACACCGAGCAGCAATGGAGTATCTCAAGGATGCCATCGTTGCCTCTCCAGCCCTTCGCTTGATCGACTATAATTCCGCCTTACCAGTCATCCTTGCCGTCGACACCTCGAACATAGTGGTCGGCTATATACTCATGCAAGAGGATGAAGGCAGCAAAAGATACCCTGCTCATTTCAGCTCAATCACTCTCAATGACTGAGAGCGGCGTTACAGTCAAGCCAAACTCGAACTCTTTGGTCTCTGTCAAGCACTCCATGATGTGCAGCTCTATATATTTGGCATGCAGAACTTAGTAGTCGAAGTCGATGCAAGGTATATTAAGGGTATGATTAATAACCTGGATCTACAGCCTAATGCCACCATCAATCGATGGATTGCTGGCATTCTGCTCTTCGACTTCAAACTCGTCCATGTACCCGCTGCTAAGCACACTGCCCCTGATGGGCTGTCTAGAAGACCTAAAGCCGAAGAAGATCCCGAGGTTGACAAAGAAGAATATGAGGATTGGGTAGACGAGTGTGGAGCCTTCACCATTGAGCTCATGAATCACCGCGAACCAAAGTCTCACTTGCTACATCCCCCAGAAATCCCACTGTTGGAGTACTACTCACCTTCCAGCCTACCTCAGGACGTAGCCATTTTTACCACCTCAGAAATACTGCCAGAGATTTCCAAGACTGAAATACCACGATCCGAGAAGGCGAGGCAGAGAGACGAGAGGTTAGAGGTTGTGAGAGAGTTTCTGGAAACGAAGAAGCCACCAGATGGATTAGAGGAGAAGGAGTTAGAGAGCCTGGTGCAGCTGGCTACCCGATATTTCATCAAGGGCGGAGAGTTGTGGAGGAGGGAGCCTCAGGGTCGTCACCAGCTCGTTGTTCACCACCACAAGTGGCTCGGCATTATTCGGTGAGCCCATGATGGTCTGGGCCATAAGGGTATCTTCTCCACCTGCATACGTTTACTGACTCGGTTCTGGTGGCCTATGCTTGAGCAGGATGTTCGCTGGTACATCAGGACATGTCACGAGTGCCAGATTCGCCACCTTGATCAAATCCATATTCCCCCTGTGGTCGCAATACCAGAACCCCTATTTTACAAAGCTTATGTCGACACATTTGTAATGCCGAAGTCAAACGGGTACCGCTATGTCACTCAAGCCCGCTGCTTGCTCACCAGCTATCCCGAATGGGCCATGCTTCGATCTGAGATGGGCAAGTCGGTTGGCAAATTCTTATTTGAGCAAATCTTATGCCGATGGGGGGCTGTAGCTGAAATAGTCACCGACAATGGCGCCCCCTATGTTCTAGCACTCGATTGGCTGTCGAAGACATATGGCATTTGGCATATTCGTATCTCACCTTATAACTCACAAGCGAATGGTGTCGTAGAGCGGTGGCATTTCGATGTAAGAGAAGCAATGGTTAAGAGTTGCGAGGGAGAGTCATTGAAGTGGTCAGAAGTCACACCGACGGTATTTTGGGCAGAAAGAGTCACCGTCCACAAAGCTACAGGATTCTCTCCATATTATATGGCTCACGGTGTCCATCCCAGACTACCCTTCGACCTCGTCAAAGCGACATTCCTAGCACCCTATGAAGCCAAGTCCTATTCTACCGCAGATCTCATCGCCAATCGAGCTCGCCAACTACAAAAGCGGCCAGAAGATCTCCAGCTCATACACAGTCGAGTCATAAAATCCTGCTTCACTTCGGTGAAAGACTTCGTATCCCGCTTCGAGAAAACTATACACGACTTCGACTTTGAACCTGGTACACTAGTCATCGTCAGAAATTCCCGCATCAAAAAAGAGCTTGACCACAAAACCAAACCTCGCTATCTAGGACCTATGGTAGTGGTGCATTGAACTAAAGGTGGATCTTATATTCTTGCAGAGCTTGATGGAGCTATATTGAGATTCCGCTTCGCTGCCTTCTGACTATTCCCCTATTTCCCTCGCAATAAGTCTCGGATTGAGGTCACCCACCTAGTGGGCCTCGACAATCCCACTATCAACCGACTCGAAGACGACTCCCTGCCCGACCCAGAGCTCACTGGTGTCCTTAGGGACGAGTCAGACGAGTAACTATACCCTTCTGTTTTGTTCTCTCTCTGTTTTCCTTTCATCTCTTTCATTTATCTTTTACAGACTCTCTACTCATACGAATATTCCGAAAACAAAAGCCAGGAACCTAAAACCTATAAAACTGAAAAATATGTCTACTTCTCTCTCTTCTGTCATCTGACTTCATAACTGTACTCACTTCTCTGTCTACTTAAAAGAACACCGCCAACACTGCCAACCAAAAACAACCAAAAGAAAGAAAAGAAAATCATACCGCTCATTCATTCCTCCTTGTTTCACTGCAGTAATATACATAATGGTCTTGCAGACTCTCTTCTTACATCCGTTTTGCCAACTTCGTTACCTTAGTCTTACATAGTTTCTTGCTGCCAGTTCCAACAAGTCAGACAACACACACTCTTTTAACCCCTATATACATCGCCAGGCACCACCCTATGCAACCCCAAAATTACCACCGATCCTCGAAGTTATCTCACCGCCACTCTTGCAACTGACGGATGTCCCTCTTAGCCCGCTGGATAATGAGCCCCAATTGCCCCATTCCCGAATGAAGCTCGGCCATGAGGGACTCGGCCCACTCTACTGTACTGATGGCAGCTGCGAGATGCGTGTTGTATTGGGCAACAGCATGTGGAGTACCACCGAACAGGGTCCACCATGCCTCGGCCAATCCACAAGGATGGCTACCGATGTCGTCTTCACCCTGGACACTTAACCGATGAGTCTTGGGATTGCCTTCGTCCCCCGATCGATTGGCTTCAAGCTCACCGCTGGGAGCCTCGTCCAACAAGCCGCTAAGACTGGTGGCAAATGTCATAGGATCATTTAAAGGTTCCACCTCGGTCCATGAAGTGGAGGGGACTGGCATGTTCATAGGGCTCGAAGGGAGGAATAGTGGTGGTGGTGGTTGAGAAATGGAAGGGGTGGTCGGGGGAAGGTTGAGATTGGGTAGGGAGGCAACAGCACCTGCGGCTGGTATGGCTTGACTAATGACTCGAGGATGGACCTTTAAAGCACCCTTTGGGGGGGCTGAAGACGATGGAGGGGGGACAGACATCATCCTCGCCCTTTTGCTCGTCAAAGCCAACGACGCTGGGGGGGCGTCGGGATTCTTTTGCTGCGTGTCCCTGTCACCGCTAACTCACTCGAGAGGTTTTTGTACTACTCACCTTCCTGCCTGGCTTCCCAGCTTTGCCACACCTCTTCTTCCCGATGTGACATGCTACACATGCCGCCCTGTCCTTCCAAACACACTTGACCCCACGTTTCACACACTGTTTGCAAGCCTCAGTCTCGACTTGCATACCGAGGGTAGGCACTTCCGTACCCCCACCCGATCCCCAGGTGGCACTCTCTTGCGGACTGGTGGCAGCTGCTTTGATGGGTGCACTGCCCCCACTCGCTGGCAAGTCCTGGATCACAGAGGATCATCAGATCGACTCATTGCAGTGAGGCATCATGTGGAACATACCTTGTCACCCTCGTTTCCTCTAGCAGCAGCTTTCTCTAGTTGCCACTGAGACCACCTCGTCGTCTCACCACCTGCTTGCGAACCACTGGCTCCCCCTGGCACTGGCTTGGGTTTTGACTTTGTAGCACGTCGTGGGAAGTGCTTCCGAAGGGGCACTAACTCTAAAAAACTGGACCCGATGGCTTCTTGTGTCTCCTTGGGGTAGTCAGGCACTTCGGTGCTCAGATCAGCAGCATACTGTCGAAGCCCCTCGATGTGGTCCTGTACTCCCATCTATGGTCAAGACACCTTGGAAGTGCATTAACGACTCACCGATACCTCGTAGTACTTGTCCATCCACCCCCGCACTACGTCTTCTGCAGCTGCCTCGTCAGGAACCTCCCTCATCAGAGACCTTAGTTTCTCCATATTAGCAGCCCACATCTTGGGTATCAGCTCACGCGAGGCATCAGGGGAGAGGTACCTGGGCTGGGTCGCAGCCTTAGTGGAAGTGGCGGTCTTGGTCATGGACATGTTATGATTGGGTGTGGTGAATAGAGGCGGTGGTGGTGGGACTTAGAGAAGAAAAGATGAAGTGGCGGCGTTTGTTTGGTATGTTTGGAAGCCCTTTGTTCCTGCGAAATCAATTTTTGCCACAGCACATGACCGAGTTCCCTGTCTCGCTTGCACTTGATCCGAGCACAGCCACATCACGTGTCTCACGGCATCTCGTCACTGCTCCATGTCACCGTGTGTCTCTGACCGAGGATGGTCAGTATTCAAAGACCCCAGGAGGTGTAGGGAGTCCATACTCCCTAGGGCTGAATATATCAGTTATTAGCATTGTCATCACTGCCCTACACCACTTCCCACAGCAGGCTGTCCCTCTGAAATCATTGCCACCGCTCCACTCTCAGCAAACTCAGCTAATTTGACAGCTTCCCTCGCTTACTAATACCGCTGCCGCCTAATTTGGAAAGAGACCCTATTGCCGACACTCACTGCCGCGACAAGTTGCCACCTACCCCTGTCCATGGTTCTGCATGACGTCCAACCCCTATCTACGTCGGCCTTCGGCCCTTTGTGCGTATATCACGTGTCTTCTGACCGTTGGCAGCCCCACTCTGACACTTGTGACATCGGCAACTCGGCCTCTATAGGCCCCACTTGAGCCTCTGACGCTCACCGCCACCAGTAGTGCCGCCATGCCACCTCAGATCGTATCCAGGAAATCCTGCAGCATCGGTCAGTGCCCCATAGACCTTAGGCATGTAGTACATAGCCACCTCTCCTTTCTTTTGGTTTTGCTTGGCTTCTTTTCCCTTCTTTTCATGCCTACAACCTGTAGTGCCTTACTTCAGCGCTTGTCTTTCAAGTTTTGCTTGACATGTGGCAGTTCCAAGTTTGGCTGAAATTTACCTTAGTGACAGCTCCCTCTATGCTACAAAACACTGCTGCACTTAGGAAAAATATACCCACTTTTCTGGCGTCACAATCTGTGTGTCTAAGAGTCATCCTGAGTCCCCAGAGTCATTCTCAGAGTTTTCTTCGAGTCTTCTGAGCCCACTTCAAGTCCCCAGAGCTACCCATCGAGTTCTACTGATGATTTCAAGTCTCCTTGCGTCTTAAAAATTCTGCCAGCCTTCCAAGTCGTCCCCTTCGCATCTACCAATTTTTACTACAGTCTACAAGAGTCTACTATCGCTGCCGACCGAGTCCCTAGCTTCCCAACCCCACCTTACCGACCAGAAAAATCCCTCTTAGCCCATTCTGTGGCGGAATTTCAAGCTCTTCGCCACCTACACTTCCTGGGCCTTAGGGAAAGTTTCCCTGACCCACCAGTACCCTCCCCTCAGTCTCCTTCCGACTCACGACCCCTTGGGACGAGCCTAGGTCTACCCTACAGCTTTCCCCCTTTCCCCCTTCGCACTCTCACAAGAAGAGTAGCCCACAACGATTACTCCATATAGTAGACTTTTCAACTTCCAAGTCTGCACCAATGCACTGTGGCAATTTCAAACTCCAATTGAAATTTTTGTGGGGGTGTATATAAACCCACTCACTCCAGCAACACAACTCTTTCCTCTACCACCACCATCTCCCCTTGTCATCATCATTGTCCCTCCCTCTGATGATCCACCAGAGGGGGAGGTGGCAGAGGGAGGGGGTGGGTCCCCTGTGAGGCTGTGACCACTTAGCACAGATTTGTAGTAGCTGTAGTATAGATATGTAGTCCCTGTACCATGCAAGTAATTAAAGTAGTTTTATGGTAATATAATTCAATTACTAATTAACTTCTACATGTTGAGTGGAGTGGTGGGAATCTGTATACTGAAACAGTCAGGGGTAAGTCTGTACAGATATCCAGATCTGTGCAGGTCTGTACAGGTCTGTACAGAGGGGGGCCTGTCTGTGGGCCTGTGATATCCATGACAACTAGTTCCATTTTTGAGTAGACAGTGTTGCTGACTTTGGGGAACGGTAGGCAGTGTGATTTGCTGAGGACACAACCCTTGCAAATATGGTCATAGTCCTTGGGTGATGTGATGTTGAGCCCTGTGACTAGTTTCTTCCATGCCATCATTTGAATGGCATCTAAATGCAGGTGGCCTAGACATCAGTGCCATCCCCACAAGCTCCCACTGGCAATGGTAGCAAAGGCTACCTCATGGTCTGTGAGATCGATGTGATACAGGGTCGCAGTGGAAGTTGGGAATGATGCACAGAATAATTCATCTGGTCCAAGGGTAACCGTTATTCCTTCCTCCTGGCTGTGGTGCTTTGCTCCTGCCTGCTGTAAGGTCCCCAAGCTGACCAAATTTGCAGCAAGCCATGGCACATGCAGCACACCATGCAGGATGACAGTCCTAGTCCCATTAGGCAGTCAACATTTTAATTCAATGGACCCTGCACTGGTGACAGGTATGTCTCGTGCATCCCCTACAGAGATGGTTTCATTTCCCCCATTGGCAGTGTACAAGCAGAAATATCCTCGATCGCAAAACATGTGTGCCGAGGCACTGCAATCAAGTAGGACATCGGCAGTCTCAGTGGCTTGACCCTTTTGTGCCATGTATATCTGCCCAACTTCTCGAGTACCTAAGTCTCTGAGGTTCCTGACAGTGAGATTGGAACTCTCTCCACCTCCTCACTTGGCTTTCTCATCCTCCTCATGGCATGGACATTTGTTGGCCCAGTGGCCTGTCCCCTTGCAGTAGCAGCAGACATCGTCAGGTTTGGGTCCCTTGCTCGACTTGTTGGGTTTCCCTTTTCCCTTCTTCGACCTTTTGCCGCTGTTCATATGCAATGCAGTTTCTGTGCCTGACTTTTCCCGCATGCAGTGATTGGCTTCTGCTTGCAATTTCGTACTGACAATCTCGGAGGTGAGCATGTCTAGCCCAAACAGTTGAATCTTGATTAGCTCCCATGTGGGGGTCTTCGGGAGTGAGAGGATGAGTGCACATGCAACGTTGATGTCTGGAAGGTCTTCTCCAGCTGCTGTGATGTGACTTCGAATATCTAGCATCTTGGCTATGTGGTTGGCCATTGGTGTTCCATCAATGTATTTCTTCATATACAGTTCTTCGAAGAAATAATGGACATTGATTTTTTGTTGATTGTCGACATGAAGTTTCTTCCACATATCCCACATCTCCTTCACAGTCTTGCACTCATTGATGTGAGGCCATTGCGATGGTTCTGCTGCACTCTTCATAAAACCCTGTGCTGCCTCATTTTGTAGCTGCCAGTCAAGGTATTCCTTCTTCTCCGCTTTCCATTCCGCTAATGACATCTTGGTAAGGCGTTCTTCGGGTGGCTCCGATGGACATGGTTCTCGTCCATCTGTGACCAGCCATAAATACTTTGACTGTAGAGTGGACTTCATGTTTGTAGCCCATTCAGTGTAGTTGGCACCTGTGAGTCTGGCGAAGCAGAATGAATTGGATGAAGTTGAACTTGACATGGTAACAAGGTTGCTGGCAGGGCTCATAACCTCACAACAGATGCAGTCTAGTTGGAGGCACACACTGGGAGGTTCAACGAAAGGACATGTATTAGTTCCTATGTAGAGTAGTACTGTCTAAATACGCACCTGGGAGGTTCAACAAAAGGACGAAGAACTCCCAGGTGACATGTGCAGCACTGAACATGCATGTTACCAAAAAGGAAGGTGGCTACATGTGCAAGTCATACACCCTTAACCTGGACCTTCTGTTTGTCACAATGACATCACTGGGTGAAACAAAAATGGTGAATGATTCTGGGTCAGATAAAAAATGAGCACAAACCTAGCTAGTTTCCTGTTATTTCATATGTGATAAATAGATGGTGAAGACAGGTCAGACCACAATAGCCATAAGAACCATGCTGCTGATCAAATCAGTGCCAATGTATATCTTGGGGAGGGGCACCTTACAGCCCATCAAGATGGTATACTCTGTCTAGTGATCTCAAATGATGGTAGACTCCTAGCAAGTGGAGGTCAGTGACAATTATATGTCCTAGAGAAATTACTTACAACTATAGGTTTTGACAGACTATGAATGTGGGACCTACAAACTGAAGCAGAGCTCTGCAGGCCCTGCCAGACATGCAATGTGTGGGATCCAATCACCTGCATGGTGTGGTTAACTCTCAAAGATGAGGGAGATGACATACTCTGCTGTGGTACTGGGCTTGGGTATCTCTTGCTCTGGAAGCAAGCTTTGACCTTGGCAACACCTGTATTTGAGGAAACCCTGGCAAGGCAGGTAGGGATGGGTCAAGAAGTCATGGCTATTAGCTGGTGCAAAAGAAATGATCAACTGGTCACTGCAACTTATGACAGATGAGTCCAGCTTTGGACAGTGGGTGTGAAATATACACTGACCAATGTCTTCAGTGTTGAACTACTGACCACCATTCCATGTGCCATGTATTTCCACAACACTGATGTCCTGGTGTTTGGGATGTATGATGGAGAAATGTAAGTAGGCAGTGGAATGGTGAATGAGAAACAACTCAGAGCTATCAGGACTATAGACACATGCTATGCAGAAAAGATGGTGTAATTCTTGCAGTGAAGACTATCAGGAGATTGATGTGAGTACACACATATGGTTATGGTTACATTTGGAAAGCTTACAAGAATACCTCCAGAGGAAATGCTGCTATTGATAGTGCTCACACAAACTTCATCATTGACAATGCTGTAAATGGATTCAGTCTTCACAGAATGGAAGATGGTGTGTGTACTAGAACATATGATACAAATCCAAAGAAAGGATTTCCAAAGCAAGTAGCTATTGCAGAGAGGGATATGATGATCATAGGTGGAGGGATGATGGATTGGTCTACATGTTTGATAAGGGAACCAGCAAACTGGTTCAATCACTGTGGCACTCCACCAATGGGCAAGTGCAAACAATCACCATAAGATGAGTCTCCTTCCATGGACAGCAACTGACATACATACCAAGACACATGATGCAGGTGACATTCACTATATTCTTGCAGAAACATCGAGAAATGAAAACAATATCTCCATTTCTATATGGAAAAAACCAGTGTCATCTTCCAAGCATCATCACAAAAAAAGGGGGGAACCTACTGTATTATCCATTTGCCAGTTAGTTTGGCAAATGATTCCCCACCTTATGGCACTGGCTGCCATCATGGCATTTGCATTGCAAATGAGGGTGGGCAGTGAAGTTTACACAAGGATGCAGGGGAAGGGCCACATTGTAAATCCCTTATCATAGAAAAGAAGCCCAACACCAGTCTACTCAGTATGGTCAACAGGAATCATATACAAGTTGCATGGGGAGAGTACCATTGAGGAAAGGAGCACAGGGTATGGCAATGTTCATGCAGAGTGTAACATTGAGGAAGGGTGCACAGGGTGCACTGATGATGTGGGGGAATATGAATGAGCCCCTAATGGTCAATCAGATTAATGTCATAGGTTGATAAATCTAAAGTTTGAATGGAATATGGACAATCAGAAATGTTTTCATAGATCAAAATTTGCAGATAACTTACCAGGGGAATGAAATGGCAATGGTCAATATAGGGAAAGAGCAAATGTGATAGTCGGGTAGGTGACATGGAGTAGATGCACAAAGGTATCACCTATGGACAGTCAGGCATGTCTCCATACATTGGAGATAGCTTACTGCTACAACAGATGACAGGCATATGCACACCGATATAAAGACTTCATAGTTGGCAATGATACAGAGGAATACTAGTTGTATTGCCTACTAATAATCAGAAGTATCACTGCAAATAAAAAGACCACAGATAACTTACTGCTGCTGCAATGGAGGATATGAATACATGTGTGATGCCATCAGCATGAATTAGCAAGACCAATTTGACTAGGTTCTCTTGCTTTGTGACATTTACTTTACTATGTGATGCATGCCCCATGGGATTTACTATGTTATGCAGGATTTACTGTAGGCACTCACAATATTACTGCATCAGGAAACCTGCATTTTTTCTGGTGACACTTACAGTGACTGACATGACTTGCAGCAGTCAAATAAGTCATGGCAGTACCAACAGTCAGGCAGACACACTCAGAAGGGCAGTTTTCCAGATATTCAGAATTGTCAGACCATAAGATACTTTGTACACCAGGTGGTCATAACTTCCAGATTATGAGTTACTCAGTACACCAGGGTTGTCAGCTGACTCAGAACTGTCAGACCATAAGTTACTCAGTACACCAGGCTGCTAGAACAGTCAGGCCATAGGTTACCCCAGTACACAGCTTGTCAGAACAGTCAGACCATAAGTTACTCAGTACAGCAGCTTGTCAGAACTTCCAGTCCATAAGATACTCAGTATACTAACTTGTCAGGATTTTCAAACTGTATGTCACCCAGTGCCCAAAACAACTCCCCCAAGCAAACCCCCCCCTCATATGTCATATTCCCACCCCTTAATTGTTATTTTATGCAACACTTAATAGCTACAATGCTTGGCAGTGGATCATATCAATTGATAATTATTCAACATATATAATACATAACAGTACTACAGTACATGTTTGTAAAATACAGATAAAATATTACATGACTACTACAAGAAGGGGATGGGGGTGGACTAACATCCCCTGAAGCAAAGAGCAAGAGTATGTGAGAGACAAGCAATTGTTGGAGATAGAATCTCCCCTGTCTGATACTGACTTTGGTGCGAGTTTTTACTTGCTTACATAAGCACTTAGAGCATACTTTACAGTACACTTTTGGTACTATCCTCTCAGTAGTTGAGTCACTACCAAGGGTAAGCATACATATTCTTCATACTAGACTACTTACTGATACCTTGTAGCTGCCTACAGGTACATTGAATATACCAGTAGTTGTGTCACTACTGAGGCTGCCTACAGCTTCCTCTCAACAGCAATGATGAGAGATGACAGAGTGAGGAATGATGGGAGACAAGTGAGAGAAGTGGAAAGAAGAGAAGATAGGTTTATATATTGTTGCTGACATGTATATTTCTCATGGGTCATGTGACTTCTATTTCCTCTCAAAACTACAAGTCAGTTCTATGGGTTTTATTGTTGCTGATGTGTATATTTCTCATGGATCATGTGACATCAATTTCATCTCAAAATTACAAGTCAATCCTGAGGGCCCACTGATGGCTTAATTAATTCATAGCTCATTTGTTTTTTGTGCAATCGCTTCGATTTTTTGGGGGATGGATATGCTTGGAAATTCGGACAAAATGAGATATATAATGTAGCATACAGATCAGTGGATCAATAGATATTCCAGTTTCTGTGTCCAGACAGGGTAGGGTACATATCACCACTGTTTCAATACCTCTGCATGCCCTGAGTCACTTAATAGTCTGGCTGTTCTGACAAGCTGATGTACTGAGTAACTGATAGTCTGCTGCTCTGAAAAGCTAGTATCCTAAGTACTTATAGTATGACAGTCCTGGAAAGCTAGTTTACTGAGTAACTTATAACCTGACTGTCCCAAAAAGCTAGTATCCTGAATAACATATAGAATGACTGTTCTGACATGCTGGTATGCTGAGTAACTTATAGTCTGACAGTTCCAACAATTGACCATTCACTGACTGACTGCCTGACTTATCTTCTGCTTTAACTGATAGAACTGGACCACCTTACATGCAGATCTTCTGATTTGACTGAGAGAACTGGATGAGCTGACTCACTGAGTAACTTGCTTTCTGATTTCATTGATAGAACTGCTTGTACTGACTGACTGACTGGCAGGGTTTCTAATCCCAATGATAGAACTGAATTGACTGTCTGACTCATGAACTGATGGCCTGTTGTTAGAAAATTGGTCTGCTGCAAGCCTACATCAGTACTGTCAGTCAAATCAGTCAAACCAGGGGTAGCAGAAAAAATACATCAGTCATATCAGTCAAATCAGACAAACCAGATGTAGCAGAAAAAATGCAGGTTTGCTGATGTGTGCTATGATTTACTATACTATGAAACATGTGACAACATATACATATACTTTCATAGTATACTACCAATGAAAACAAGAGGGGTAAGAAGAAGAATGGTGATGAAAGGAAGGAAAAACAGAATATGCAAGCTTGACAACTTTTAAACTGAAATGAACTCAGCCAGGAAACACTGAATCCATGTCTAACCAAACATGATCATGTGCTCCAACATTGCACACCACCCTTGCTGATGACTCAGCCAAAATGCTGGTAAAAATGTATATGCAAATAAGATCTCGAGCTATATAGCTACTATCACTATTGTCAGACTAAGTTTGGTGTACAGTTTGCAGTACAGACCTTCATATTGATCAACAACTGGTGGCCAGCCAATATGCAAATACTGTTTATGCAAATTGTAAGATCTTGAGAAATAGGGTAGCTGCTGCTGCTATTGTCAGACTAAGTTTAGAGTACAGACCTTCATAAATGGTCAGGACAATGGGATGATGAACATAGATGATGCCTTTGTGCCATGAGTTGGTAGAGTTGTCTGTAGATACAGGCATCAAATATTGAGGCCTGCCTAAAAATGAGTGGTTTGTTGCACCATGCAAGCATTTCTGGCAGAGCACATTGAAGACTGGAACACTGGACAGATGGAAGGAGTGTTGAGAAGAACAATATGTATATGGTACAAGATCTATGTAGATGGCAGTCTCCCTATTTCCACTCAATGAGTCTTGGGTCAGGTGGTGTATGATGCAGCCTGGTCACCATCAATTTTCTGATGTCTTGAGGTAATCAGGTGTGAGAACTCACCATCACAACCTCACAAGCAGAGGGTTTGACCCTCATGTACAGGTGGAACCTGTATTGGTGTGACAACTTATAGGAAGGAAGCCTTCCACCATCTGTGTCAGAATCAGAGATGATGAACAATGAAGGGGAGATGGCAAATGATGAAGGGGGGATGGTAAATGATGAGGGGGAGATAGCAGATGATGAGGGGATGAAATGTTCATTGTACATATTGTCATATAATGCAGCCTAGGTTACTGTCAATATTCCAAAGTCTTGAGGTAGTGAGAACTTACCATCACAATCTCACAAGCAGAGGGTTTCAAACGACCCTTGCATATGGGTGGAACATAAAGTGGTGTGATACCTTGTAGCAGGGCAGCTTTCCTCCATCCATGTCATCCAAATAGAAAAAGAAATTGTCAAGTGAGAGGAGTGAGGGTCAAGGAGAAAACCTGCAAGATGAAGGAGTTTGAAAGCTGAGCATACCTAAATCATGGGAATGACCAAGTGCAGTTTAAGGAGTCAGTGGTCCATGGATGAGGGAATTTAAAACCTCAGCATGCCTAAAACAAGGGAATGACTGAAGCACAATTTGAGCAGTCAACAGTTCATACTGTTGCAGGACACAGGCATAGTGGTTTAAATTACACAATTCCACACCACTTCTGCAGCACTATCTCATAGGACACTTTGTAGTATGATGCCTGGCAATGCCAAGTGTTGTCACAGCAGTTCCATAGCCCTTGTGAAACTTCTATCTGCTGTGTAGACATGTGGGCATCAGCAAAACAGACCCCCTCTGTCCAGATCTGTACAGACCACAGACCCACTGTCAGTTGAGACTTGGACAGGGCGTGCTTATGCCATGGTGGTCATAGAAACTAGCTGCTGATTCAGAGTAGGGTGGCTCCTCGAAAGGAAGGAGGATGTTGCAAGTACCTTGAAGGAAATAATTGCCATGTTAGAAAGACAGTCCAGCTTAAAGCTGAAGAAAATGCAGTCAGACAACAGAACAGAGTTCATCAACAAGGTAGTGGAATCCTTCTGCCAACGAAATGGCATCCTACATGAGACTACTGTGCCCTATGCCCCAGAGCAAAATGGAATTGCAGAACAGAGCATCAAGACCTACTTCAAGATGGTGAGATGCATGCTGCACTCTGCCAAGATGGACCTATGATACTGGGGAGAAGCCTCCATGTATGCCGTGCACATCCGCAACCCCCCACCCACATCTGTGCACTATGAGACATTGTGCCTGTCCATGCCTGGAGTGGCCACAAACTGGATATATCCCACCTCTGCATCTTTGGCTCGATGGCCTATGCTAACATACCAAAGAAGGTCCGAGGAGGAAAGTTGGAAGTCACCTCCATCAAATGCTGCCTACTGGGCTGGTGGGCAGATGAAATGAAGGGGTACAGACTAGAAGAAGTTGAAACACGGAAACTAATAGCAGCATGAGACATCAAGTTTGTGGAGGACACAAAACCAGATGACCTGGCAGTGATTGAAGGTGATGAGCCAAGATGGCCTGTTGACAACCTTGTTGACCTGTCAGGAGGCATCAGCAATGAGAAAATGGAGACTACCGAAGCCGCACAGTGTGCCTCCAATATATCCTCACCACTATTGTCACCTCCACCAACCCCGAAGTCCACTGAGTCATCCAACTTTGAACCCGAGGGCCACTTTGAACCCGAACAAAGTCAGACTGCTCCACCCCCAACCCCTGTACCATCTGTACCAGTGCCACAGCTGGCTCCGCCACCTCGAATCTCCAAGTGGGCAAACTTACCACCACGAGAACCTTCTACAAGAATGAGGCAACCCCCAGAATGCTATGGAGATCATGTGAACATGGAGGAAACCAGTGCTACAATAAATGAAACAACCAGTACTGCCTTTGTCATGTATGCTGGAGAACCACGTACCATCCATGAAGCACTCCAGTCACCCAACTCGAAGCAGTGGGAGAAAGCCATACAAACAGAGTATGAGCAGCTAAAACAAACAGGCACATTTCAATGGGTAAAGAAAATACCTGAAGGGTGGAAGGCAGTCCGCAGCAAGATCATCCTGAAAGAGAAACACAATGGAAATGGAAACATCATGAAGTTAAAGGCACGAATAGTTGCTAAGGGCTTCGATCAGGTGCCTGGACAGGATTACGACCTCACCTTTGCATCCGTTGCAAAATTCACAACCCTTTGAACGCTTCTATCAATAGTTGCTCATGAGGACTGGGAACTCCACCAAATCGACGTAGTGGGAGCCTACCTGCAAGGAGAACTCGAAGAAGAAATTTACATGGAGGTACTGGAAGGGGTTAAGGAGAAGGGACAGGAAGGCTGGTTTTGGAAACTCTTGAAAGCACTTTATGGCCTGAAACAAGCAGGATGACAGTGGAAGAAGAAACTTGATGAGATAATGCAAGAACTCGGACTTGAGAAGAGCCAAGCCGACGACTGCCTGTACATACAACAAAAGGAGGGGGGGTCATACTCCTGGTCCTAGCATATGTGGACAACATGGCAGTGGCCGGAAAGGATCTGACACACATCCAAAAGTTTAAGAAGGATATCTCGAAACATGTGGATGTCACAGACCTTGGAGAACTCCATTACATCCTCGGAATCCAGATCAAACACAACCATGCAACCCGCACTATCACCCTAAATCAAACCACTTATATCTGTGATGTTCTTGAACACTTTGGAATGCAGAATTCGAACCCTGTGTCAACACCACTCAATACCCGAGAATGCTTGTCAGCCACTCAGAGTCTGCAAACAACAGAAGAAAGGAAAGCCTACCATGAATATGCGAGAGGGCTTGTATATATCCAAATAATTGGGTCTATTATCTATGCCACACAAACACGCCTGGATGTCCTGCATGCTGTAGGAGTCCTGTCGCGATTTGGTGCGAATCCTGGAAAGGCTCACCTTGAGTCACTGAAGCATGTCCTAAGATACCTGAAGGCCACAGCACACTACTCTCTAATCCTTGGACAGAAAGGGGCCAACAATGTTGACCTGGTTGGCTGGACAGATTCAGATTGGGCCCAGGACCTAGACACGAGATGGTCAATTGGCACATTCATCTTCAACGTGGCTGGAAGCAAAATAGCCTGGTCTTCCAAAAAAAACAGCCTACTGTTGCCCTATCAACCGTTGAATCCGAGTACATGGCCATGTCAAATGCTACTAAGGAAGCCATCTGGACTTTACTAGAAGAAATGGGATTCAGACAAATATCCATGCTGACAACCAGGGATGCATCGCACTCGCACACAACCTGGTCAATCACTCCGGTGCAAAACACATCAACATCAGACACCACTTCATTCGAGAATGCATTGCTAACAGGGAAATTAACCTGAGATACATGCCAACCAAGGACATGCTGGCTGATATACTCACCAAACAACTTCCTTGTGAAGCATTTGAGAGGTTCCGTGATGCACTTGGAGTGGGAGAGCATTAATGCTCGTCAAGTGGGAGTGACGAACAGAAGGTCTGGGTTAAGGGCATACGACTCACACATGTAGCCACCTTCCTTTTTGGTAACACGCATGTTCAGTGCCACACATGTCACCTGGGAGTTCTTCGTCCTTTTGTTGAACCTCCCAGGTGCGTATTTAGACAGTACTACTCTACATAGGAACTAATACATGTCCTTTCGTTGAACCTCCCAGTGTGTGCCTCCAACTAGACTGCGTCTGTTGTGACATTGTCAATGTTGATAGAGGGCCCTTATTGTTGCCCAACATTGTTTCATGCACTGCAGTGAGTGCCATTTGTTGCCATCCAATGACTTAAATTAATTAATGTAGGCAGATGCTCAGCCTCAATGGGACTATCTCATTGTATAAGTTTATTGTTGGGTGATGGATATTTCTTACAAGTCAAGAAACTCAAAATCAAGCTTATGCAATGCTGATTCATTCAGTGCATGAAAGTATTGTTGGGTGGTGATTGATTTCTCATTTGGTGCATGAACAGATTGTCAGGCAGTGACCAATTTAGTGCTTTTGTCAATCACACTGGTGAGCAGTTCTAATGTTAACATATTGTCAGGCAGTGACTGATTTAGTGCTTTTGTCAATCATACAGTGAGAGTTTTGTTATGCCTCCCTTTCCCTTAAAACATAGTGTGTCAACACCAGACCATCATGAAATCCAATTCCAGCCCTCCTTGTGCAATGTGCCTGTGTACTGTTTCTAGATTTCAACCCTACCAGTCAGTGGACCATAGGCCTTCTTCCACTTCATCTATGTGCATCACCCATAGCAAGGCTGGGATTTGGGACAAATTCAGCTTGACAAACAAGGTAAGTAGGTGGTCAGAATTGCAGTTTTCTTGCACAGACTTGTTCACAGAGCTGCCACACTGCTGTGGACTATTTTCTGCCTATACAACCTGGTCATGCAGGGTCAATAAGTCCATTCCATTTTGTCTTAGTCCTCCATACCTTACAGCTCCTTATAATTTAGGTGGAAATGACCCAATCAAGCCCATATCCAGCACCTCATCTTTCCTGCTCACTTCTCAAAATGCAAGTTCTTCTGGCCCCTCCCACCTCACTCATGAAGGTGCAGTGATTTTGGACAGCCTTGGAGAGGTTGATCTTCCATTACCTTTGGAGCCTGTTGTTCCTTGTGGTGATCTTCACCTCTCATCTTTGTTTTCCTTTCTTCTAAATGGTCTCTTACTTACTTCCATTTGATTCCCCATCTCATTTGCTACTTACTACTTCTTTTCCCAGCCTTCTAGGCCTATTCCTAGTGTTGTGGTGCATTAGCCACTCTTTGTTTACTGTTGTTTACCTTGAAGTGCACTTAGTGTAGCTGAGTCCAGTGTTGAGACCTTTGGTTGCTCACACTGGACTCTAGGTACTGTGTACCCTCATATCTCTGTTCAATCTACGGTTGCTCACACTGGACTCTAGTCTGGTATTTTCCCAAGCTCCCTAGAGCTATTAGAGTTGATTAGGCACCCCTTGGATGCCCCTAGCCTTCACTGTAGCTAACACCTGTAGGTAGGAGATCTTTATTTTATCCACCCATACAACTAACCTGAGGAATAATGTGATCAATGGGTTCCAGCCCCCCAATTGATCTCAGAGCACAGTTCCCCAGCCTCAACTCCATGCCCACTGTCAGCTTCTCACATCCCCCCTGGATTGAAGGAGAGCATTCATAAGGCAGTTCAATACCATGTGAGAAAGTATGCTTGTCAGCTGGAGGCTGGTCTTTGTAACCAAGTAGAAATTGGGCTTTCTGAGGAAATTGACTTCACTCTAAAGATCATAGAGCAGCCACTTGAAGAGATGGATTGATTCCATAAGTTCTACTTTCTTCCAGTTGTTAATGTTGTTTGATTCCCTTCATGATCCAGCATAACACCTGCATTGTCATGCCCATAGTTGAGCACTGAAATCTGCCCTCTAAGCTCATGCCTGGCATGTGGGAGCAGTCCTGCTCTCAGTTGTAAAGCTCAATATTTACTTTCTTTCCTTGGCTTGTTTTTCCCCCTTGTATTGTGGTCATGGACAAGGGAGGGATGAACCAGGAGGCTTCAGGGTGAATGCTAGTGGGGATTCCCAGAAAGTACATGTAGTTATTCTCCCTGGCAAAGGGGACAAGTGAAGAGATCATTGAAGAGGTGGCCATTATGATAAAATGTGGTGAAATGGGCATTCATTGGCAGAAATGACACAGAAAATCGTGGAGGGCGAGGATCATCACCAAATTTGGAAGGCAGAATGGTGTGGTTGAGAGCTTTCTGTGAGTGTGGGAATGATGTTCATATCTTTAGAAATGACCGAGATATTCGAAAAATTGGAATGCTGTAAACTGGCACTTGAAAACTTTTATTCAGTGCTTGAACAGTTTCTTCCCTAATGTTAAGGGTGGTTCTTGTGTGATGGATGACTGCTAGACACTCCAGTCATTCTGCACATTAGGGCTAGGCTTCTCCATTCTTCATCATTCAGCTTTTGGGTCCATGCTCATGTTGCCAAACACCTTTGGTGTGTGACACTGGGAATGCCAGTGAGGAGGGAAAACCCTCCAGTTGGAAGAACTGATGCACTTGGTTGAAGGGGTGGATTTGCCCCTAATGTGCTGGATTGCCCTGCATATTTCTTGAGACAAGACTCAGATATAATCCAACAGATGTTTGGGAATGAGTGGGGGGCTGCAGCACTCCACCAGATGGCATGAGACCATACCATCGCAGCCAGAAATGCTGCTGCAGGAAACAGGGATAATACCCCTGGAGAAAATAATAGAATCAGAACAGTTGATGATCTATACAGCCAAAGTGAATATGGAGGTAGGCCTCCTGGGAGAGATGAAGATGGAGGCAGTCCTCCTGAGTGAAACAATTATGGAAGAAACTTCCATGGTCAAGGTTTCCCAGGGGGCAGTCCCCCTGATGGTGGCCCTCCAGGAGGAGGACCACCAGGCAGTGAAGATCCTGAAGAGGAGGACGAAGGTGGTCCTCAAGGATATGGGAGAACTCCCATAGTTGGGGGACAATGTATTGTCCAGGGAAATCAACTGAACTATCTAAGGGGATTTACCCCAGGTAATACAAGGTACATGGACTTTATGCAGAACAGATATGCTCAGCATATCTGGGAACAAGTCAGTCTACCGACAGGGCAGGTTGGACCTGAGGTGAAGGTGATGAACCTGCCAAAGCCTGGAAAATATGGAGGCCAGGATGACCTGGATAAATTCAATGACCGGCTGGGCCAGATATTGAAGTACTTCTGTACATTCAAGGTCACTGGTCCTGATCACAATGAAGATTGCGTTTTGTACACTGGATTGTACTTGGAGGGTCTAGCCTCCCAATGGTATGATCAAGAAGTTGATTCTCCAAATCAACAGATACAGCATTGGACTTTCGAAGAATTGATCTGTGGACTATTCAAGTGATTTGTCCAAAAAGCATTGGTGCAGAGTGCAGCTGACAAGTATGATCAACCAGATTCAAATATGATAAGGGGCATGCAGGTTTGGCAAAGAGAACATAGCCTGTGTTGTCTGAGGTATGCACACTCCATGTTCGCAGGTCTTCTGGAAATGCAGGTGAATGGTTTCTGGCTATATGTGCATCTGGCAGACCATCCAACTGCTCTTCCTCCTTGGAACTCTCCACATTACCAAGCAGCTTCTTGACACATTCATGCATGATACATTCAGTGAGCATTGGAAGCTTGAACAACTTGCCAGTGAACTTGATGAGACTGAAACCCTGATGTTTTGCCTTCTGAGCCACATAGTACTTGTCAGAATGTGGCTTGCTCTCGTTGCCCATCTCCCTTTGATTGCTTTGTCACCACTGGCTTTGGCTGCTGCTGCACAAGCTGTGGCTTCCTTGGCGACCCATCCATGCTCAAAGTCTTCTCGACACCAATGCAAAAGGTATCTGCAGAAGAGCTGACCACCTGTGATAGGTTTTCCCTCAGCATCCTTGATGCCATCATCTTGAACCTTGGGGCTGATTGTTTCCATCATCTCATGGCAGAGTTGAGTATACATATAGCTCCAGTTATCCTCATTGACAGCCTTCTCATAAATGAGCTTGAAACCAGGGTGAGTGTCTACCACAACATAGGAAACTTCAGCTCCTACCCCAAATGATCCCAGCTTCTGGTGAAACTCTACCACCTACACCAGAGGAAGAATCCAAGGGGGCACATGTGAATTCATACAGATGCTTGCCACAAGCATTTGGAGGTAGGGGTAGTCTGGCTTCTGGGTGAAGGACAGAGATCAGGAGTGTGAAAGCATGGTCATCAATGCTTGGGGAATGTCATCACATTGTGATATGTCTTTCTTCATGTTGACAAGTGCCTCACTGTCAAAGGATGGATGACCCAGCCATGGGAGGGATCCACAGGAAAAGTATGTGAGAAGATATGCAAGAGATTCTATGTTGTCTTGCTGTAAAGGTTGGGGTATTGCCTTATTTCAGCACCCACCATTCTGCATCAGTATACAGTCAGATTTAGTCCAACAACTGTTGTTTTAGCACATCAGTGCATTGTGGCAGATGATATGCATACTGCTTCTTCTCATCAAGCAGGGGAATCCTGTGGTTTACCTCCCATAATGGGGGTAATTTTGGGATTACCCCACTAAGTCTGTGCTTATACTGATCAAACCATCAGTTTCATAGTTGAGGTATATCCTCATTTTTTAACAGTGTCATACTATGTTTTATTATTGCAAGGTGCTCCTCACTTTGTGAGCCACCTGGCTCTTTTAATCCATCAGATCCCCTCCCCCCTTTAGAGCCCTCATGAGGCTGAGACCTCACAGGGTGTGATAGTCAATTATTATGATGGGATTTACCTGTCAGAGCCTCAGACTCTGTGAGAAGAGGCATGCACTTGCCTGCTATCTCTATTGTTTTCCTTGCAAAATTCAAAATCGCTTTAGTGTGCCTTAGGAAGGGGATTCCTATTATACAATTGTAGCAATCAATATTCACTACATCGAAGTATACCTCCACTTCATAGTTTCCAATCCATATTGTGGATGTTCCACCATGAGTGATTTTTGACCAGCTGCCTATGCAGCCTAACTGCAGTGTTAGCTGCTGTTTGAGGGGAAATACCCTCATCTTCATGACCTTGGTGAATGCTGGGCTCACAAAGTTTCCCATGCTTCCAGTGTCTATCATTGTATACACTGTGCACCCATTGATAATACTCTGTAATGTTGTGCATGTTCACAGTTCTGGATTTATTTTGGGACAAGATCCCACTACATTATTCATATGCATAGCATACCAAAATGATCAAGTTAATGACTTTGTCATTGGTTCAATCTTTGCAGCGAGATTCATTGCTGCCAGCTGTAGGTTATGATGATGCTGTTCTTTATCATTGCTGATAATCACATTCCCATGGGGCATTGCTACCATCATACTGTCAGGGTCTATCCCAACATGATTGTTGCCTTCAAATGCTTGTTGGAGGTGAGCCTCCATTATTCCAAGCACTCTTTGCATTTCTGGAGTTATGCCACTGCATTCCCCCAGCATTTCTCGGATATCTGCAATCACCTGAAGCCTATCAGCTTCCATGGACCATATTTGGTCTGCCATGGTTCACATTGCACAATGCATATGGTCTAAACTCATACTGTGCCCTTCCATTTGCGCTTGGTTGCAATTATCCCAGCTGCAGTTGTATTCCCTGCAAGCTAGTTGCTCTGGATAATGTAATGCTACATTCAATGTAGTATTTCCATTGATTGCCAACTCAGAAACATGCTCTATCCTCTGAGCACATTCTTGGCATGAGACTTCCTCATGAATAGCACTGTAGATGGAAGACCAAGTCCATTGGCCTGTTGTAGATGAACTATATACTGCACTTTTGGTCTCTATGGAATCTTCCATTTGGAAGTCCATATCTTCATCCTCTATCCTTAGGGATGCACTCCACAGGGGTCCTCCTGTACCTTCCATGATGTCTGGTTGGTACTCCACCATATTATCTTGGTTGACCCAGACTTTACCCCACAGGGTACTTACTACTACCATGTCAGGGTAAACTCCAACATTACTTCCTGACATGCCTTGATGGCATATGTCGAATATAGCACTGTCTAGGCATTTGTGCAAGACTTGATTGCATCCTGGCAGTCATTGCACATTTTCTTGTGCCAATGTCATTTGTCTAAGGGCATTCATATGATACCCTTCACACATTCTGAGATGGAAAGCCATCACCTGTATGGCAGTCTGTACATGTATCATACCACCACCCATATCCAACAGTTGTATATGGTTTCCATCATCCATAACTCTGTGGTATTTGCACCTAGCATGATTTTCTGATATTTCAAGTGCCTGCATCAGGGATTCATCTCTACTAAGTAGCCCCTCAGCTACATGGTCGACTCTATGTTGACATTTGTTGCATGTTCCTTCGTGCACTGCACTGTATATCCCAGACCATTCCCATCTTTCTTCTTGAGGTTCATCCTTGTATGAATTTTCTTCATCCACTTCCAGGGTGTCACTCCCTGATTCAGAGCAGCACTCTTCTTCTGATGAACCTTCATCCTTGTATATAACATGCATCATAGCACAGGACACTACTTCTTCAGAAGTAGTGGATTCATCTTCTTCATGCATAACCCCAAAATATGTGATGGGTTCATTGTCATCATCAACTTCCAAGTACACCTTGTACTCCTTGATGAGACTTCCTTCATCATATTGTGATCCTTCTTTGTGATCGCTAGTTTCTTTGTGCTCACAATTGCCATTCACCATCTTTTCTTCATCAGGTTCCTCCAACTGTTCTTTTGTAGTGTTGCCTCGGTTTGGTTTGGAGGCCTGAACCATTTGGGATTGAGCAGCTTAGTCAGCGAAAAAAGTACCCACAATTGTAGCCCCATATTCAAAACCCCCAAATCAAAAAGAATTATATTAATAGCTAATAAATTGAGTGAGCTATGGCCAATGGCTTGAGGCGGTTTGGTGAACCATGGCAACACTATTCTTTTGTGAGGGTATCTTGTCCCTCTTCTTCTTGGACTTCTACTGCATATAACCACGGCTTTACTGCCACTTTGTTCTTGTCCCTTCAATGGTGAGGACAATCAGGGGCCATGTGGCCCACCTCTGAGCAGTTGAAGCACATTATGCCTGGCATAAATTTGCAGGGTTGCTTCCCCTTCTGCTGTGAGTCATCTCACTCTTTGTGATGGAACCTATGGTCACCATCCTTACAGTGGAACTGTCCACCTTTCCTTCCAACCTCAGTGCCCTTTGACGAGAAATTCATCTTATGTCAATATAGTGTATTTCCTTTCTGGAAATAGTTAAAGTTATCTTTATTCATGGAGCTTCCTGTGCTCCTATTTCCATGTGGGTGTGAGCCACTTCATCCCTGGGAGGTCTTTCCTCCAGAGCCAGCATGGCTTGTTCTCATATGCATGTTCACCACTTTCTGCACAGTCTCCATGTGCCTCACTTCTTTGAGGATTTCCTTGATTGTTGAATGTTCTGCAGAGATACCATGAGCTTCAAATATAGATTTGATTATAGAGTGTGGTAATCCCTGCAAGAACTTCCTCCTGAGCAAGTAATCATCAGGAGGTTGCACCATTTGGTGTGCACAATGCTTTAAATTGTTATAATATGCAAGGGCTCCCTCACTGTGTCTGAACCTGTGGGACCACTCTCAACTGTGTATTCATTTGCTTCCAAACAGTTGAGCTGATGGATGTGAATGCTATCTGAGATCCTGTTGACCACTGAGGAGGAATCTAGAGTCGCATCCTGAGATGATGAGCCAGAGAGGGCTGTCAGCTGACCCAAGGAGTTTGTTTTCCAAGTTTCTTCAAGTACAAATGAGGCTTGGTAGATGTGTTCAAGGGTATGGCAGTGTGCTTGGGCCTTCTGTGATCACAACTGCAGTATCAGGTTCTCAAGGGCAGCAATCAAGTGCTCTTGTGTATGCCACAGCATTCAGCATTCCTATTTCTTATCAAGATCAGGGTTCCATTCCATATTCCATCCAACCTGCTACTTCGTTTCTTGGGATCACCCAACCAGCCACCTCTGCTCCCTCCCATGCCTCCACAACTGCTTGTGGTTGGTTTGGGAAACCTCCCTCATCCCAATACTCACCACAGGTATGTACTATATGCCACCATAACTCAATTTGACCCCTTATCAAGCATTGGCCATGTCATCATTGATGTTTTGGCTGCACAGTGCAAAGTCAGGTGAATGAGAGTGGGGGGAGATGCCTGTGGGTCTCCCTTTGGAATGGTGGGGTCAGTTCAACCCAAGGGGACTGGAGTTGCCTGGTAGAGGTCAAAGAGAAGTGAAAAAGACTCAGAACATGCCCTAAAGTCCCAAGAAGGTTGAGATAATGTCTAACAAAGGTCTGATAATGGAGAAATAATAGTCTGAGTCCCTTGGGCTTGGATTCTCGTCTTCTCATCTCTAGTAACATGGTTCTTATTATTCCAAGTATGTACAGTATACTCTAAGTACAAGTCTGGCTTACATAAGCCAAAACTCGTCCAAATACTAAGTAAAAGGTAGAATAAAATATAAGAACAAAACAGTAAGTAAAAACAATGAAATAACGCAAATCACCTAGTAGGGAGGCTTCCCTCCCTACAACAGTTCAGTATCCACAGGAGCATAAATAGATCTGTAGGAGGTTTCATAGGTTGCTCTGACATATTGTCATTCTTGGACAATATTGTGTCACTAACACTCTTCAAACCCAGTGCATGTGTTATACCATTGTTCATGCTCACATTCTGATACATGGTCTGCCTCAGAGCTGCTGATGAATATTGCTGGTCCCATCCATCACAAGCACTCTTCATAATACCATCAAGCTTCCTGCCTCCATGGTCATCATTCATGACTCACTCGATCACAAAGTAAAGGTTCTGTCAGTCAAACTCAGGGGTTCTGCTAACAGACACAACAGTGTCCAGAGTGTGATTGACACCCTTGGGGCCAATGCTGACTTCTACCACTTTCGCATTGGGATCAGACAGGACTGTGCCATCGACCCTGCTAATTACATGCTGCCTGATATGCCCCTAGACAGGCTTCTGCACTGGAACAGCATCGGTTTGGACAGGGTTTGCAGTGAACTGGGAAGGATTGTGTCGAGGAATTGAACTATTTGACACCTGACACTCAGTGAGTCTTCCAGTCAGTCAGCCTCGAGTGTGACTAAGCTTTGTTGTGTCCCCCTGGGCAGTGTAGTTTCTTATTGTTAACTGACCAGGGCAAGTACATGCATATGAATAAACTTCTGTGACAAGTTGGTTTCAATGCCATGGAAGTGGTTTTCTAACCAACCCGAGCTGTATCAGGGTGACAAGCATCCATACCTATCTACCACAGCACCTGGTCAGATGTAGGACAGGACCATGTGGATCACACAAGCATGCTGCCCCAATTGTAATGCAGGGCATGTTCTGTACTTATCAGCACCTGATGTGTAATCATCCACATCATCAATCCATGCATGCATACTGTCATATGTGTCCCAACCACCAGTTGACTGCACACTGGTGTATGTTGGGTGAAGTTAGACCCATGACAACTCAGTCAACTGCACACTGGGTAAGGTCAATGGCTCTTTGTACATATTGGGTCATACAGCAGAGTTCACATTGGAATTGAGTGCAATGCAGAGTGTTGCCCATTTACTACCAGATACCCAGATACAGGGAGCATCAAATCTGTGCTTACCCACTTGGCAGGGGTGTTTGTTGTGATACACAACTAACCTTGGGGCTCACCAAATCATTCATAGTTTGGTTTGTTGTAGTACTGAGTAACTCGTACACCTGTTGCAGGAAGCTTTGTAATTTATTGTACACATAATTTTTGGTCAGCTTGAACTGGTTTCAAAGCTGAGCCAAGCTGGAGCCATGGCTTGAATACCAACTTGGCTTGCAAGCCTAACCAAATAATATACCAAACCAGTAACAACTGAGCCAAACCAAGCCAAACTGAACTGTGGCAACACGACCCACATCACAGGTTTGACAAGGGTTGGACTAGTACAAAAATACTAAGAAGCTAACTATACATGACAGCTGACATGTGTCAAACTATAAAACTACTTGCAAATTTCTCTGCTCCATCATGGAAACCTTTCCCCCTCCCACAGATGTCTCCCCAAAGATGCCAAATGCATACCAAGGTTGATGGACTGTGCAAAGGCAGCACTAGAGGAGAAGACAAAAAACTCAAGGAAACAAGCAGGTGCAGCTGATACAGAAATTGCCAGACCAAAGAAAAAAAGTCACAAAGGACACAGCAGAGGCAAGCACCAAAGAGAACACTCCACAGCTAACATCAAGGGCAATATCAATAGTATCATCCTTACCATGGAGTGACTCTGATGATGCAACAGAACCAACAGAACCAACAGAATGGCACAGTGAGGCAGAGAGTGCAGAGGACAAGTTAGGTAAACCAAATATATGAAGTGAAGGTGAGGCATACATGAGGAGAACATAAGGCATGACATCATAGTGACATCACTATGACCTCATGGTCCAGACTAGTCCACAGATAAAAGATTAGATAAGATCCCAAGATAAGATAAGGAAAGATAAGATGAAGAAAGAAAAAAAAGAAAAGCAAAAGAAAAGAGAACATGTATCGTAACAGACAGGCACATGATTTCAAGTGTTGTGCACACAGCTGCAAAGTCAAGGTACACCAGTATCTGGACAAGAACATCAGCAAAACTGGTTGCCACTGTCAACTGCTGTCCAGCCTGTTACAGCAGATTACAGCAGCCACACCATAACAGGAAGGTCCCCCCCTGTCCATTGCTGTAACAGTGCTGTCATGCTTACCTACTTGCTGCACAGCCTGACACAGACCTGATTGACATACAGTGCTGTACAGCCTGACTCAGAACCAATCGATGTACAGCACTGTACAGTGTGTGCAAGTATGGTACAGCATGCTAGACTCTGTACAGTACAACACAGTGTGCTAGACTCCATACAGTACAACACAGTACAGTAGATTCTGTACAGCACAATACAGCCAATCCGACTCTGTACATCACTGGTCACTAAGGCCTGTCTGTGGGATTGCATACAACACTGTAGGTTAGTGTACCAGCCTCACCATTCACACCAGCTATTCACCTTCACTTATGGGTCTTTGTGACATTGCAGAAAAACCAATGATATATGATAATGTGGTATACAGTGCGAGGGGGACAATATGACTGAGTATATTAATCTAGGATGACCTGCCATTCATCTGTTGCTGACCTGGCAATCTCTCTTGTGGAGTAACCTGTCCTTGGAACATGATTAACTCCTGTTTAAAGATAAACAGAAATGGTTATGGACTTACATCCCTGCCTTGGCCCGGTCCCAAAGCATCTTGTCAAGTTTACTCCTGTGGTAGTCATCAGACCACACTTGATCAATCAAACAAGTGAGATTATCATATGCAACTTTGACTTCCTCTCCACAAAGAGTCTCATTTTTGGCTACTCCATGCTTCTTGAACATCATTAAGATGCTTTGAATCTTGATTAACTCACACTAGTAGATATATAGTGAATAGTGGAACTGACATACAATTGTGGTGACAAGGGCGAGCACTTTGACAGGAACAGATGGCTGGCATTCAACAAACTGGTGGAGTGATTTCGCACTAGTGCAATAGTAGATGGCAAGACAAATCTTCTTGAGGGCAGGATGGGCGAAATTGCTGGTCCTTCCCTGTAATCTTGTATGATAATAGTTAGATGATGCAGGTGGGAGATGTACATACCAATGGGTCTAGGTCCCCATGAAGATATTGAGCACTTTTGAGAAGTTGGGTAGCCTTCTTCTTGATGAACTTGAGTCATTCAGCATTATCATCCATGTTTTTGGGAGGGTAAAGACCATACTCAAAGGGAACAATACATGTGGCAATCTTCTTAATTTCACTGTGGAAGGTTTGGGTGTCATTGAACAGCTGCAAAAAGCATATTACTGTGTAGAAGAGAACAAATTATTGTACACTTACAATCATGGCCATGGACCTCTTGTGCTCCAGATAAAAACCTGTGATCCTTCAGACATGTACCATGTAGTAGGTATTAAAGGACTTACCAGCTTCAAGTTCCAATCCATCGTCCTCATACTTGATGACCACTCAACTAAAGTCTCCATACAAACATTGTCAATCGCCATCTCATGACGTGGGAATGGAACCTCTGTTGCTATATACAGCCACATCCTTCTCTTTGCCTTGTCCAAAAGTTTGCACCACAGCAGACCAAAAAAAGCTAGAGTAGTGGGCTGAACAACCACATCCACCTTAGCCATCTTGGAATACTTACCACAGTGCTCACTGATAAGATCTGAGGAATTGCCTGAGCAGTCATCTGCACTGTGCAACCTACTCTGCACATGGCTAGCCACATTGGGTCATGACTTCTTAGGGAGGCACCTCTCATTGCTGCCAGAGTCTTCAAGGTACAGTGAGTGAAAAAATGTGTGCAATGTTTGGCTGTTTTGTACTAAGTCCAGTGTAGCACCATGGGGTGTGGGAATCCTGCTTAGCCTTGGTGGGATGGGTGGTAGTATTCACTCTTGGCTACAAAATGGTCCAGGGTCATGTGATTTGGTGCAGTAGTCATTGAGATACGTCAATTATAAAACAGCTACACCATTGCACATGTTTATTCACTTTTGAAAAGTGAGGGGTATTTGGGGAATATCAGTACTTGGTATAGCCTCCTTTTGCTTTAAGCACTGCCTCAACCCTCCTAGGCATGCTTTCAATCAACTTCTGACACTCTTCAGCTGGTATATTGTTCCACTCCACCTGAGTCCTCTCCCACAACTCCAGTATTCCCTTGGAGGGATGCTCATACTCTGCAAGCCTCCTCTTGAGGTAACCCCAGGCATGTTATATGGGGTTGAGGTCAGGGGACTGTGCAGGCCATACCATAGTCCTAAAATCCTGCTCCTCCAGCCACTCCTTGACCTGCTTGCAGGTGTGCTTGGGGTCATTGTCCTGCTGGAAGATGATGTCAGGAGGATGAAGACCATAATACTGAAGGGAATCTTGTAGTTCATCCTTCAAAATTTGGAGGTAAAGGTCTCCATCCATCCTACCATCAATCTTGGTGGCATACCCAACACCCTCCCAAGTCATACAGCCCCACATCATGAGAGACCCTCCTCCAAACTTCAGTGTCCCCTCTACTAGCCTATCATTCAGCTTCTCCCCTGGCTTTTTCCACACCCATTTGCACCCATCTGACCCCAGATGATTTATTTTAGTCTCATCAGACCATACCACCCTCTTCCAGTCCTCCAAAGTCCAATCTTTGTGAGCATAGGCAAAGTCTAACCTTGCCTTGTGATACTTGGCAGAGAGGATAGGTTGTTTTCACTTTACCACAGCCTTCATACCAGTCTTTTTCAAGTGCTGGTGGACAGTATTTGGGTGGAGGGGCTGGTTGATGATATTGGTGAGAGATTTGGTCACCAGGACAGCATTTTCTGCCTTCTGAGTTGAGATAAGGTGGATGGCATGGCAGACATTAGCAGGGGAAAGCTTGGATGGATGACCTCCAGTGGACTTTTGCAGGCTGGAACACTCCTTGGAATGAAGCCTAGAGATGGTAGAGCAATGTAGGCCAGTACTGGAGGCAATAGAGGAAGGAGAATGACCAGAATCAAGCATAGTCAGGATAGTATTCCTTTGGGTGGAGGAGATAGATCTCATGATGGTAGAGGTTGGAAATAAAGAAGTGTGTGAACTTACTCAAACTCAGACATAATGTTTATATGTGTATCTTTGTTTGTAGGACCAAACAACCACAATTATCATGTCATTTGACTCAGATTTTACTGCCAGCCCAAAAGTGAATAAACATGTGTAATGGTGTAGCTGTTTTATAATTGACATATCTCAATGACTACTGCACCAAATCACATGACCCTGGGACCATTTTGTAGCCAAGAGTGAATACAACCACCCATCCCACCAAGGCTAAGCAGGATTCCCACACCCCATGGCGCTACACTGGACTTAGTACAAAACAGCCAAAGATTGCACACATTTTTTCACTCACTGTAAGTAGGTGAGGGAGGTCGAGGTCAGTGGTTTCAAGAATGATGCCTGGCACTAACATCGTAGTCCATGCCAACCTTTCAACAATGTGAGTGTAATAAAATAATATTATGATTAATTACCTCTTCACTGTGACACAGCTGTGGACCATTCTTGGACTGCACTCTGTGGCTATGTGGCATATTGGACTGATGGAAAGAGATACTCTCTTGATGTTGGTCAGGAGAGTGATGTGGTGGGGGAGCTGGGGCACATTCAGGTGCAACTTGTGGTCAGGACAGCTGAGACCATTGGAGCGTAAGCTGCTGAGTAGGAGCAGGACCAGACTGCAAGGACACTGTGTGCTGAGGGAGATCTTGCTGGGAGGATACTATAGACTGCATATGGACATGTGGCCAGGGAAATTGTTGCTGTAAAGATGACTGCTGAGAATGTGCTTGTGGCAAGGGAGTTTGACCATCCAGCTCGCACTCTAAAACAATATAATTAGCGCCAATGGAGTACAAGATAACCTGTACTTGCTGTCATCAAATTCATGAGGTGTGGCATCCTCCAATATAGGGTCAAATTCGGTACAGTCATTTGACCCTTCATCAGTACAGGAGTACATCAGTGTGTTCTCATTGACTCCATGGCCAGGCCATCCATCATTACCTGTATGACCATGAGTATGTTCATCCTCAGCATCCTCAGGGCTTGAATATCCACCACTGTTTAGGTCTTGGAACACTTCACCAGATCCAGGTTCACTTAGGTCACTACTTGTGTTGTCATTTACTTGACAGGCATTTTGCATTTGGCAGAGAACTTGCTGTTTGGTGGAAGGCTTAGAAACTGTAGACCTGTCTGACAGACTGGAGGCATTTGTTGATCACAAAACTGTGGCTCGAGGCATGGATGGACCAGGTATTGACAAGGTAGATGGAACTCAGGGACTGTTGGGAGGGGCTCATCAGCAAACCACCCTTTTTGGGACAGTGTGACAGTGGCTACAGTGTCACACAGCAGCACAGTGCAAACTTACAGGCTACATAGCACTTTAATTAGGGCTTATACTGCTGTACTAATGACATAGACTTATTGCTTAGCCAAAGTAGATCCTAATTGAAAAAAATTGTACTCTAAATCATGGTATGTCACAATTTTTTGGTCACTGTACAGTGGGGGACCTATCTGTGGCACTGTGGCCACTGTAGGTGGCTGTACAGCCCTGCACAGTAAATAAGTGATTTGCTGATGCTGCAGGTGAGATCTGGAGGCATGTCAGAAATTATTCTCAGTAGCAACACTATCTTGCTCCCTGTGAGATTGTTGGGATACTACATGTTGGGTGGCAGCTAGCATTGGTGTGAGTGTATTGATGGTGTGCATGCTGGACAAGTTAAATATACACACCAGTTGCCTGAGACACAACAGCCTGACCTTGTGCTCAAGGGGCAGCAGCCTCTGTGATTTGATATGGCCAGTATATTGTTCAACCTTGCTCATACTTGTCAAGTGGTTGGGTCCCAATGAAAGATGGTTGCTTCAGAGTTTGCACCTGGAAGCCAAATCTGGAGCCAGATTCCACCCTTTGAAACTTGGGTAGAGGACCAGTAGTGTGATCCACTTCAATGCCAGAGTCTTCAAGCTGGTTCTCCATAGCAGGAGTCTGTTTAGCATACATCAGCACATATTAAGATATATCTAGTATAGAAACCACTTGCCTTGGACTTTTGAACCTTCTGAGAGGGCTGAGTACCCCTCCTGTGACAGCAAGGTGTTGGAGCCAAAACATTCCATGGTGCATTATCTGGGAGTGCAACCCATTGCCTGGGCATTTGCTGAGGTTGAGTGAGGACATCCCCAACCCTCTCAAGTTGCATGATAGTGCCACCCTGGCCAGCTGTTGTCCGCCTTGTTCTTTGCAAAGTTAGCACAGTCTGTTCATGCAAGGATGAGGGTACACTGGTATCCACTGCAAGCATTGCTCAGTTTTTTTGCCAAAAACATTCAAAAAAAAGAGAGGAAACTGATACTCTTTAATTTGGGATGTTTTTGGAAGAATGATTGTAAAAAAATACAGGATTTTTATTGACAATTTCACCTCAAAAAATGGTGTGGAATTATGTGAAATCATTGCAGGCAAAATAATTATGAATGTTTTCCAGTATGATTTGGAATGAAATATGCATTAAACATTGTAAATATATCTTCACATTTTTGGGGGTTTAATAATCTAATTTTTTCTTAGAAGAAATTCTACAAAATAAGCAGTATTTATGTGGCCAAATCACTGTATTTGAAATGATGAGTTGCATGTCAAATCATGCAGTTTTCCCTTGAGGCATTCTTGGGCTGTAGCTTGCTAACATGTATTGGCAACTGACAGACAAGATCAGCCTGTGTGAAGTCAACATTGACAAATGTACAAGTGACATACCAGCTTAAAGAGGGGTGAACATATGGGTTTTGTTGAGAGATACAATCCAGATCGCAAGCATGTCTAATTGAACACCAAAATTTTACTAAGTCCAAGTGCCTGTTAGTAAGTCAAATGGCTCAAGATGCCACATGTCACTGCTTGCTCATCTGCAAGCTCTGCTAGTGGGCAAGTCCCAAATTCACATCATCATTGACACTGTGCCAGCCATCCATGTGTGTGTATGAACAGTTGAACAATGTGTTACAGGCCACCTCAAACTGGTCAAATGTCGATCTACCCAGAGGCAGCAAAGCAGCTATTGACTCTCATCAATGCTTCACAACCCCTTTTCACACTATTCAAAATGCAGCAATATGCTTGGAGGCTGCAGGCTTCAGTAAGGTGGTGATTTGGGCATTTGTCTTTGTCCATGTGCTTAACCAGAATTGTGGATTAGAGAGACTGATGACTGGCATCTTTGGCCTTGGGGCAAGTATTACTACACAAGGTTTGTCAGGTCTGTTCTTTGACCTTTTGATATTGTGGGCATCCATCAGAAGTCAAACTTGTTTTTTCTTCATGAGCAACACTAGTTTTGTTGCAAAGATTCCAGTGATGCATTTAGTCCTTTTCTATTTAGAATGCTTGTCGAGTGGAGAGGAGGGAAAGTCTGGGAATTTGAAGTGTGGAATGACATGTGAGTGTCAACTTCTCATCCATACATCTCATCTACATATCCACATACCGATTTGTATGGCCTGCAGATCAACTATTGCATGTCCCTATCCCAAAATCATCAGGTCCCCCAAAACCAAAACCAAACATGTTAAAGATTCAACCGTACATTTATCACTACTTATCAACTAAGTAGCACCTTGCAATGACAGAGCATAGTAAAACTCCTTATCAAAGTAACTATTTAACCAGGATGATTGTGTAGAATTAAAGCTGTTTGTACTCATGAGTCAAACATCTGCAGTCTCACCAAACCAAGGTACAAGATGAGCATATATGACTTGATCTGATCTAGAGGAAAGATGTCCCCCAAAAACTCTCTGGATGCACATGTTGCCTGCCTCAGGGCATGTAATCCTGTTATTGGATCCATGTTGGCTCACTGTTGTGGGACCACGTCAAACTGCCAAACATAAACAAGGGGGTGATCATCCCAGGCAAGCCAGAGCCCCTTGGGAGAGACAGGGCACATAATGAGGTGAACATTGACCACAATATGACCTACAGAGATAATCATTAGTGTGGCACCACTTGGAGTCTATAACGACATACCTGTAAGGCCACTTGTGGTGCAGATCCACCTGCAAAATTGCTGCATCATGGTGGCCATATTTCCATGTATGATTGGGGGCCAAGCATTGATCATGAATACCAGTTTGAGAGAATTAGAATCATGATATGACTTTTGTTGGAGATGGACCTTGTACCAGATCTGAAGGTCATTGAATGGGAGGTGAGCATCTGGAAGTGAGCACTGCTGTTGGCCAAAGGAGTGGAAGTTCTGCACATATGCTCCTTCACAACCCAGGTAGTCCGCAAGGGCTCCTTGAAGGTCTGGAATGTCAAATAGTTTAGTAGCCTCACCAATAGAAATGCATTTAATGGATGGATTATGACTGATGCAGAGGGCAGTATTCCCTGAAGAGAACATGTGGACTGGGCATGGGATGGAACCAAGCAGGGTCGCCTTAAGCCTCTTGGTGAGGGAAAAGAAGTTTGGAACAGAGCATCTTGGGGATCAGATATCATTCAAGATTGCCATGGCATCTTCATCATCTTCCACATCTGTCTCACCATTTTCAGCCTCATCATCCTCAACAGCCAAGTCCAAGGTGTCATGATCATGAGCATCATTGGTATCATGAGGTCTGAGCATGCTGAGACAAGTTGCTGTCTCAAATAATGGGCATCTCTTGACATGGTCTAGGTAATGACAAATCCGCGCATTGTAGTTGTGATGATTCATCATGGATGCAGGCTCCTTGATAACTTCAATGTGGGCATGTTCCATCATGTCTGCTGACCATTGCATGGGCACACCAATTCCACTGATGCTCAGTGTGACATTTTGCATCAATTCCAGCTTGGGAATAAGCCAGTGGTCTAGAGCAGACTGCTCTCTGCTCCTCTCCACAAACCTTCATCAGTAATTCCACCTTTATGATCATGAAACTCCAAAAGGGAAGTGTGGATCTTGTCCTGTATGATCAAGGTAATCCTAGGAGCTTGAGCCAAGTACTGAAAGTCCATGAGGGCACAAACCTTGATCACTACATCTTGTGATGTAGCCCCACCAATAACAGCTACCATAAAGTGCTGCATGTCCCTTTGAGCTCAACCAGTAACCTGTTTCAATGCTGTGATACTGTCCTTGACATGGTGCATGCCAACAATTGGGTGTAAGATGGAATAGTGGAAGTCGAGTTCTGGTGTGCTGAGAGCGTTCTTGCACCACTGAACATTGTGATCCCAAAATTTCTGGTGCCAGTGATGTAGCAGCTCTGGTGTCAGGAAATTAGCAGGGTCAGACAATGGCCAATTCCACCAGAATGGCTCCACAATGCTGCTCAACCTAAATTCTTTACACTGGGTGAAATACCTCTCAATGTCATTTGGATCACACTGAATGTGAGAGAGCTGGGAAAGCATCCTCACTCCAGTATGACACTCATGCCAAAATGCATTGCCAAAGTCCTTGTAACTGGCCATTGTCACCAGAGAAGTCTTTCCACAGACACATGCCAGCATGCATGCTTCTGGGGCATCAACAATATATGTGGCAAGTGGCATGAAGCAGTGGCAGAGATTTCCAGCAGGATCTGACATCATTTGCCTGATTTGAGCAGCAGTTTTGAGGGGTTGAAGAACTATGTCAAGACATTCATGAAAGAGGTGAGCCTCTAGAACAGAACACATCCTATGGATGGGGTGGATAAATTCAATGACAGGTAGGAGAGCATTGAGTAAGAATGCATGTGAAGATGCCTTGTTCCACATGGCCATTTTAATATTTGCAAGGCTGATTAGAAGTGGGTGAGTGACCTTTCCATGGCACATATTCGTTATATGAGTCTTGTCAGATGAAAGGATTACACCACACAATGTGGCACCTGGTGGGAGCTTGGACTGGAGGAAATCAGCACAAATAGACTGGATATCATAATGACCTACCTGCATCTGCCATGCCACATCCCCACTCATCCATTCATCAAACTCCCTGACGACTCTCTTGGCACTTGTGAATACTCAGAATGGGGTGTAGATCATATGGTCTGTGAAGTATGGATGGTTGAAAAGTGCTTCGATACATTCAAGAGAGTCATGAAAGTACAGGACAGTGTCACGCACCAAAGGTGTTTGGTGACATGAGCATGGACCCAAAAGCTGAATGATGAAGAATGGAGAAGCCTAGCCCTAATGCGCAGAATGACTGGAGTGTCTAGCAGTCATCCATTGCACAAGAACCACCCTTAACATTAGGGAAGAAACTGCTCAAGTGCCAAATAAAAGTTTTCGAGCGCCAGTTTATGGCATTCCGATTTTTCGAATATCTCAGCCATTTCTAAAGATATCGACATCGTTCCCACGCTCACAGAAAGCTCTCGACCACGCCATCCTGCCTACCAAATTTGGTGACGATCCTCGCCCTCCATGGTTTTCTGCATCATTTCTGCCAAAAAATGCCCATTTTGCCACTTTTTATTGTAATGGCCACCTCTTCGATGATCTCTTCGCTCATCCCCTTTGCCAGGGAGAATAACTATGAGTACTTGCCAGGAATCCCCACTAGCATTCACCCTGAAGCCTCCTGGTTCATCCCTCCCTCGTCCATGACCTCCCATCCTATTGCTTTGGGACAGTGAGTTCTCCTTGTCAGTCTGACATCAAGGAGGACTTTCTTTGGTTGTCTCAGGTCTGTTATCAGGCTTGAAAAATCATATGTGGTTGTTTCAGTTTCTCCAGTCAAAGAAGCATATGGATCCTTTGTCCCTGTGCCCTGCAACGTCTACCTCTCAATCCCATCCTTCATTCTTCCAAAATTGCGACAGGTTCAATACCAATTACTGTCATCCAGTCTATCAGATTGCATTCATGATGAATTTGAGACACTTCTCCCTGCTCTCATGGGAGAAGATGGCCCTTCCTCCTCCTCAAACCCTCCAGAACACTAGCTGCAGCTAATGCAGGTTGCTTTACAGAGAGGAGGAAAGGGGGAAAGTTGCGAAATCCTATGCCCTGACTACCCTGGAGACCCCCAAAATTGGCCCCTGGCAGAAACCCCCACCATTCTTTGTTTGGACGCGCAGCAAGTTACCATAATGCATCTAGATCTCAGATCTAGGAGTCACTATGACTCATTTGCAGTCATATCCCTTAATCAGCAGTGACCAGTGTGCTTACTCATTCCCCTTTTCGCATTATTCATCTGTTCCTTGATGACTCATTCTGTTTTCAAATTGATTAGTGATAATCTTCATCATGCTTACTGATTTTACTTACCAATTGCTTACTGTCCTTACTCATCCTTACAAAGCCTTACCAATCCTTTTCCAATCCCCTTACCAATCACTTACAGATCACTTACAAAGTGTTGCTCCATATTTACTGCAGGCTACGCCACCTTTTGTATATAAAGTACCAATACGTCGACAGCAAAAAGAAGCTACCAAGTCCCCTGCATAGGAAGCAGTCCCCTGTGTAAAGACTCACCTGCTCACTCATCATCATCATCATTAGCCTCATTCATCATCGCTTTTAAGCCCCTCATCATCATCTCTATTCCTGCAGTATCTGAGGCTCCATTAAGGGTCTATTTACTGTCCTCTTCGTCATTCTACATTGCTTCTAGGCTCAGAGCAGCCTATTCTCTTCGCTTTTTTTCAGTCTTCCCCTGCTCCCCCTTCATCAGGAGCACCCATACCCTCTGCCCTAGCCCCCTCTAGGTGCACAGAACCCCTCCCCCATTTTATTTTAACAGATCCCTTGAGCCAAAGCCTGCGTAGGAAAACCACCAACTCAGCAATTGTCTTTGTGTTGGGTTTTTTTGGTGTTTTTGCCATTGATCCACACGTCGACTCACAATGGCTGGACTCTTCATGGGATAGGAGGTAGCAATGATCCTGTAATTCCAGCATGGTCCAGTTGGAAGTAGCTCTATTTGGCTGTGCAGTTCCTTTGCAGTCCAGAATGAAAGTGGCTGGGTGCATACCTGAGAAGTTATCGATTAATGGAACATGACAAGGGTAGGTCATCTGACTTGGACACACCAGATTCAATGATAGATATTCATCTATCTTTGCCATGCTCATTTTGGATCACAGAAGGAAGTTGGCCATTTCCCAATCATTGAAGTTGGCAAAGGGATAGTATAAATTTACACACTGAAAGGAAAAAAATGGATCCATCTCAAAATGCTTGAGAAACATTTCACCCATGTCAAAGACCACCCCTGCACTGGAGAAGGGCATGACTTGGTGGCCTCGTCCTAGGTCAGCAAGGAGGGCAGCAGATTCAGTTACAGATGGGTTCCAGATTCTTTCCTCCCCATCTAGGTTGGAATCACCAAAGGGTACAAACATATTGATCACATCAGGGTCGACTTGAACAACATCAAAATTGGGGAGGTTGTGAGGGTCTTCTGGTGATGGAGAGGAGCTGGGCATACTGTCATCAGCAAATGACAAAGAATGAAAGGAGAGATCAAGTCATTCTCATTGCCAAGTGTGGCACTTTGACCTTGGCTGCATGAGTGCATCAGGAAAATTTTAATGAAATGATAATGTTATATAAGACTTTATCTACCCTGTAAAGCCCTATAAGTTATATCATAATGACATACACATTGGTAATGCTATATATTCTCTGGGAGCCTTGGCAGCATAGGTCAAAAGTTATCATTGTGGTAGAGTGGATCGTATGTATCAGAATGTGAAAAGTAGATCATATATGTCTTTCATTATCAGACATTACCAACAATTGTCATTTTAATAAGGTGTCTCAAAGTTCATTTGAAACTAGTCTTTAGTGCATAAGTTTTCAGTGTTTAAAAAAATATGCCTTACCTAAGCTCCTTCTATTCAAGCACCGACCAATCTTAAGTGAGGTTACCAAATATGGAATGTCTTATCATCATGTGGGAGAGGCATAGAGTGACCTGCATGTCCACGATGCCATGCCCAAGTGACTGACAGGTGCTGCAGGACTACCTTGCCAGTGCCCATATCGACCTCCAGTTGGCACAATATCAAGACCTTGTCCATACCGCTGTGGACCTGATAGATGCTTCGGACAGCAATACCGACCCTGACTCCCAGCTTTCGGACTCTGCTTCCAGCACAACTGATATGTCCCTTGATTCCTTGCTCTCCAATTTCACTGAGGACACCATCCTCACTTTATTAGCATCCTCTGAATCCAGCTTCACAGGACTGGCTCTGAATCACCACCACATCCTGGCACTTGAAGGTACCATCATTGCACTCGCTGACGAGGTAGAAAAATTGTGTTACCTTACCACTCGTAAGAGGCTTCCCCACACTCCACAGCTCCAGTTACTCAAAGAATGGTGTTTGAACAATGACCTCAAGAGGTTTCATCGAAAACTCCATGTTGACCCTGACATATTTGCCTGCCTTGTCAACAGACTAGAGAATCACCCGATCTTCAGTAACAATTCCAACAACCCCCAGTTCCCCGTACCAGTCTAACTTGTGATTTTTTTAAATGGAGTCGGCCACTATGGAAATGGGGCAGCTACAGAGGATGTAGCTGAGTGGGCGGGAGTTTCAGTTGGCACAGTATACAATTGCTATTGACAAGTCATGATTGCAGTCCTCCAAGTTCATGATGAGGTGATCCACTTCGACCCGATGGAGCTGGAAGACCAGGAGGAACGGGATCAGGCAAAGAGTTGGGTTGAAAGCTGTAGCTGTCCAGAGTGGAGGGGGGGGTTCTTATGCATTGACGGATCGCCCTTCAACCTTTTCCAAAAGCCTGGTTGGCATGGAGAAGGTTTTTTTGATTGTAAGTCATGCTATTCACTATCTGCGCAGGTACATGCTACTCTGCAACTTGGACATCATGTACTGACTGCTGGTAGGTCGTCATTCTCCCCCACAATCTCTGCATCATCAACTATGTGATCAGTGTACCCAGTAGCCTCCATGACTCAAATGCATTCCCATGTACTCATATCTATTGTCACCTGGAGACTTTTCTCGGAGCTGACAAATGGATTTGGGCTGACTCCGCATATCCATCCCTCCCATGGTGCGTCATCCCCTTCAAGAGATCAAGCTTGGGATCGATGCCAAATATGCAAAAGATTTTCAATCAGCATCTGTCCAAGGTACGTACTCAATTAAAAATTCTCCCAACTGAGCTTATTCATTCTATAGGTTCGCATCCACTCTGAACACTTCTACAGGTCATTGAAGGGTCATTTCCAGTCTCTGCGAGAGATGCATTTTCAAATTCAGAATCAGTGGGACCTCAACTTTGCAAATATGTGGATATGATGCTGTCTAATTTTGCATAACCTGATACTCAAAATTGAAGAAGATCTAGGTGTGGTAAGTTCTAATCTTGAGTACATAGAAGAAGCAGCAGCATGGGGAGGGCCATTGACTCACAAGGAGGATAATGGTGGGGAAGATTTTATCAGTACTCCAGGGCAATTGTTTCATAACCACCTGGTGGAATGTCTGTTCCACAGGCTTAATACTTAGTTGCACATACTTGCATGTTCATACATGCAATACAAAGATTTGAATTTGCTGTATTTGGCATACTATACATGGGGGGGAGGGGGGGGGGGAACAACAAGCTAAAAGTATGACATGCTAGAAAGACACAAAAGTAATGTCCTCAGTTTTTTTCAACAGCCCCGGAACTTTTCTCTGCCTCCAGCTGGGCAATCCTTGCTTCCTCGAGCCTCAGCTCAAGCTCCAGCTGTTTGGTCTTCTCATTCACCATTGACTGCTCTCCTCATCTTGAGGTCGTGCTCGCGCTGAGCATGCTTGTCATGGGCTTTGAGTTCTTTCCCAACGATTTGGGCTTGTATCTTCATCTGCTTTGCCTTGGATTTAGCTTCAGCACTGTTTTGAATTTGACAAATGAGTGAGTCGGAAGTTTCAGACAGTTTGGTAGATACCTCAGAACCAACATCCTGAGGCTGCTTGTGTGCAGTGGAAGAGCCAGAACTAGATGGAACCTGAGGCACACTGAGAGAGCCAGCATCCATACTGGCTTTTGCCTTACCCTTGTTCTTGCTGACACTTGTACCAGAGTTGGTTTGGTGTGGTTGTGACATGAGGGCTTGTAGCGCACCAGCGGTGGATGGGATGTTGGTGTCAGCCACTGCTGGCTGAGAAAAATCTTCCAAGACGAAGGGAATGGACGAAGCAGTGACCTGGGAATATGTTGAGGGGGGAGGACTAATGGGAGTGGTGACTGGGTCGCAGAGTGGGGTCGGTGTGAATCACAGCAAGGGGTTGATATTATCGTCAGTGTTTACCGGGGGACAGAGTGGTCCCTCATGGATGGGGGATGCCTGCACATTGTCACCACCAAGATCCTCCTCTTCTGATCCTAATCCCTCCTCCCCCTCGGCACTGGGGTCATCATTCACAGGTGAGGGATTACCATCCACCCAACCATCGCCTACCAATGGCAACCCCGTGGCTGCAGTGCTCTGCCCTCCTGAGAAGTATTGCTGCACCCCTGCAGTGAAGTCTTGTCCGGGGTTGGCCGTGCTGAAGACTGTGTTGTATGATGGGTTGGTCCTCCAGAAACCATGGAGGTCTGCCCACCACAGGAAGTTTGCAAGAATTTTATCTAAGCTGGTTATCAGTGTGCTTCCCAACAAGCTAAGGCGATCACTTACTGACCAGTGTACTCATCTCTGGTTTGTCCTTTAACTCCTTGATGGTAAGACCTGCTCCAGTGGAGTCTTGTTGGCTTCGTTGTACTTTTTGCGAAGGCTAAAGTGGCTGGTTAGCCATAGACTCAGAACTAAATTTGTTGAAGCCTGATCACAATAAAAGAGGACATATGATTGGAAACGGCTCTTGATGGGTTTAACGAAGGGGGAGGGATACTGCACATATAGTTGTCTGATGTGTTGATCATGATCATGCGGGAAAATGGCATCTGTGACCTGCTGAAAATAAACCTCTTTTTGCACACTCATTTGCTGATGCTGCCACCCTTCATTTACAGCCTCTTGATGAGAGTCTGAGAACAGCTTGATCCGAGTATCGGGATAAGTGTTGCACCAGGTGAGAAGAAGTCACAAAGTACATGCGCAGATGTTTGGGTCTTTATCATCCCAATGTATCTTGGGGATCATAGGTGCATTCCCATGGCCACCATGGCCATGACCACGACCATGACCATGAGTGGAGAATGACAGGAGCAGTAGATTGGCCTGACCCTGGGTGGCCAGTTGGTCTGCCAGTGTAGGATCAGCCATGGCAAACAAGGAGAGAGCTCACCATAGGTACCCACTGCTAGAACTCATAACACTTCGGAGTTCAAAAGTTGCCACATGGCATCATGACTGTGGCAAAGTTTCTACTTTTTTCACATACTTCAAATTCAACTCTGAAACTCACTATTGACACCATCAACAGCTTAAAAATAAAAATAAAAATTGCTATAGCAACCTTCAATTGAACTTATCAATCATGCTATTACAAGAAGCAATTTCATTCAATATCAATTACATAATGAGTACCTACTGAGTACACTACTAAGTATGGTGAACTGCTTAAACCTCCAAAAAAGTGAACATAAAGCAGAGAAAGACACTTACAGATGACTTCACACAAGAATACACTTACCTGGAGATGAACCCTAAGACTCAGAGTCTTAGAGTGACTCTTGCCCTGAGGTAGAATTCAGAGACAAGAGTGAAGAAGAGAGAGAAGGGGAGAGAGGATGAGTTTATATAACATGTACTATACAGTCATTACAAAGACATTCCCACACATCAGTAAACAGTCCCTTTCCCTACAAAATGTATCTGCACACCACACACCCACATTTGGGTCTAACCTCACAAAAGTTGACCCAGATGCTGACATTATCATCAGCATTGCCTCATGAAAATTTCAACATACATTTAGATGCCAGTTGTCAAGATCCTTTGCCCCTATTTCTCTGTCCAGCTCTGGCCAGTTAGGTACCTTGCTGTGGAAGCTGGCCAGCTCTGTCTGGCTCTGTCCAGGCAAGTGCCTTTCCACTGATGCACTTGTGGCTGGTGAAGAGTTGTTCAAATGATCATAAAATGACATAGATGACAAGACTAGATATTGATGATCAGAGTGAAATCAGACTGAAAAGAATATTGTCATTGATATGATGATGACATTATCTGATGAGCAATTATAATGTGTTGTCAACTTCATAGCATTATTACATGTGGCATATCAGCTCTTGCCATCATTATATCATGATGACAAAAGTGTTGTAATTCTTATATCAGGCCTATATGCAGTTGACCAGATAGTAAAATGTCTGCCAGGTATTCTAATGCATTGTCTGACTATTATCATTATGATTTATAGATGATCATGCCTTATACACCATTATCCAATTCATATCAGACAGATAACTACTTACCATAATTAACTGGGAATACCAGCACATCAAAGCCCCCCTGATGGAGGTGAGTGGTGACCCTTCATGTCAACGAAAAGCTCTTGAAACACTGTGGACAGTTTGGCATTTCAATCCATGGCAGATAGAGGACAATCCAACTTACAGTGAATGAAACGAGACCTTATGTATCAATAGATCCATCGTCATAATGGTACACACCAATTCTTATGATTCTGCACAAGCTGGCCCTATCACATGCATGGTTAACAAGCTTGAAGGACATTAGATAAAAACTTACTCAAAAAAAAAAATTCATCACAGCCTCAATGATAACACAAGTTGATGTTGGTAAACCCAGCAAGAGTTTCTCGAAACCTTCACAGATATAGACAGTTTCATTGGGACTTGATTAACTGTGCATATACCACTGAACCCGTTCTGTTCCATAGACAAAATGTTGGTGTGATGTAAATGGTTGTACCCATGATTCACGAAGCAGATGTAGCTGTGAGTCACTTCAAGCATGAATGCATGACAGGCTGCAACTTGATCAAATTAGTGTAATCAGTTTGCAAACTTATGCATACAACTTGGTCTCAAAGCTTAGGGCCTGAATGGTAATGGGTTTGCCATGTTCTTGTGCACAACATGTGCAAACTGAGACCAGGCAGAGTTTGTACTTGTGTACTCTCAGCTGTTTGGTGATCAGCTTATCACCCACCATCACTATCATACACTGTATGCACCATGGATGAAGACGCCTGGTTTCCTATGAATAGAGGTGAGGATGACAATGAAGAAAACTCCAGGCATCTACTTTGGAGAAGACTAGTCCTGTGGCAGCTCCATATCAACAGATCCATGGGCACAGCAATCACTTTATTATCCCTATTTGCAACCACAATTCAAGACAACAGGGAAGCTTACCATACATCCATACTATCAGGACAGGGGTGGGTAGATGAGTTACTCAATGGACACCTGCAGTGCATCAGAAGTGAACTCGGCATTCACAAGCACATTTTTCTCAGACTTATTTCAATCCTCCAAGAGGGCCACTTTCAAGATTCAAGGAACGTCGCATTAGAGGAGCAGCTTGCAATTTTCCTGTATGCAATGGTGATGGGATTATTGGCTCATCATGTCAGTGAGTGATTCCAACATTCAACAGATACTATATCACAGTGAGTGCACAGTACTCTGAGTTCTTCCATGTGTTCATGCTAATTACGGTTTCTCTCTCCAGGTGTTTTTAAAAAATGGTTGACACTTTCTTGGAAGGCCCCATCTACACCACCTATGTTTGCCTTCCCAGAGTCAATTCACCCATTCCCAGCCATATTGCCAATAATCCAAAATTTTACCCATTTTTCAAGGATGCTGTAGGTGCTATCAATGGTACACATATTGTGTGTGTGCCATCAGCGAATGAACAGGATCTTATGTGCAACTGGAAGGGTTTTTTATCTCAGAATTGCCTTGTCATGTGCTCGTTCAATGGTCTTATCACATACATTCTTGGAGGGTGGGAGGGTTCAGTGGCGGATGCCATGGTCTATCACAATGCCCATTTATGGGACCTTGCCATCCCCGATGGCCACTACTATCTTGCAGATGCAGGATTTCTGTCAACTCCACAACTTCTCATACCATACCATGGTCAACACTATCATCTGGCTGAGTGGGGCTGAGTGAGTTTATTGTGAGTACTACATTTTGTGATGTAGTCCTTACTCATTCCCTACAGGCTGAAGAATAGAAAGGAACTTTTCAACCTTCACCACACCATGCTTCAAAACAACTTTGAACATAACTTTGGCATCATCAAATGATGCTTTTGTGCCCTCATTCTCCCACCTGAGTCCAACATGGGTGTCCAGTCTTGACTCCCTGCTGCTGCATGCTGCATACACAATATTATCCACCTCCATGATCCAGGCTCTTAGAACCTGAGGCAGGTGAAGTTGGGCAGCTGCAAGAGGTTCTGCTGACTGCTGACTCACATAGGCAGATGAATGCATTGCATGACATGATTGCAGCACAGATGTGGGCTGACCACTGTGGTGAGCACATGAGGCAGGGTATGCCTCCCATCGTTGAAGAGCCAGATTAATGTTACCTTGCATGTTTTTCTTTCCTTCTTAAATACACCGCGATTGTACTATGATTTTCATGTTGCAATGTCAACAACTCGCTTTGACCCTGTTTCACAAAGTTTGAATTTTGAACACAATGGATGATTGCTGTGTGAATACAAAGAAAAAAAAATACAGCATGATCTACTGGCCCTCCAGGTATGCATACTCTGGGACACTACAGCTGATTCCCTCAAGCCTGCCCTTGACCCACCACTTCCTTGCAAGTTCTGACTGGCCAGAGATAGCCTTGTAACCCATGGCGAAGGAGGGTTTCTCCTCAAATAGCATCTGTAAGCAATCCAGATTCTTTGGTGAAAGATCCTTCTCAAGACTGTACATCAATGAGCATGCATCCTGGAATTTTTGCTCCTGGCTTGTATTGTCAAGTGCAGCCATCATTTCATGATTGACCTCCTTCAAGTCAGTGATGATCTCCTGTACTGCGTCTTCAAGGATGCCATACTGAGAGTGTTGCTTCTGCAAAGAGGAGGTTCCTGCAGCACTAGAGGCTCCTGTGGACGTAGCAACTGGTCTGCTGGCAGCGTTGCTCTTGTGCTTTCTGCCACAAGACAATACACTAGATGATGGATTGACAGAAGTACTAATTGACGTAATTGCAGAAGACAGGGGTGACATAGGGATAGATGAAGGGGATGAAGTAGGGATTGGTAAAGTTACTGGCATTGCTTGGAAGTTTACAGCAGGCCACATTGTTTGAGCTGTCTGTGGGGTTTGAGTTTCACAGAAGTGCCTGGCTTGAAACAGCATAAAGGTACTTTGCGCAGTAGGTGGTGCAGATGGCAGCTGAAAATGTGTGGTGGGCTGTGAGGACAATGGATGTACAGGAGGGGGCATAGATGCTGGTATACAAGCCTGTGCAGTGGTGCTGGAAAATTGGGAAGATGTGGACGTAACCTGTGACATTTGAAAAAAGAAATGACTGCCAGTGGCATGGTGCACATTGATGCCCCTTGCCTTGTCAGGAGGGACAAACTGATGCATGCACTCCCAGTACTTGAAGCCCTTGCTTTGGAATTGCACAGCTTCTGGCTGAGTCTACTGAACTGTTAAAAATGTATCATATCAGGAGTGGAGGGTAGACATACCTTGATAAGCTCATCCATAATGAGCTGACTGGCCTCTGTTACAACATTGGCCCCTTTCTCAGCTGAGTATGCAAGTCCTGACCCCCCTGCAACAGCTGAAGCTGCATAGTAATCTTGTTTCAACTGTGTATGATGAGAAACACTGAATAAAATGATGACCTGTCAAACATATGCTTTCCCACTTGTTGTGGCAGTTTTGCTGTTTTGCAGTGTCCATTGGGTTGGATGAGTAAGTGAGGCAGTAGATCATTGAAATGTCCTTCTTGAAAGGCCATATGATCACCTGCCTTGGATCGCCTTTCCTCCACGAAATCAAGAAGTGTTAAAACATCTTGTTCTGTCCACATCGCCCTCAACTTTGGTTGCTCATAGCCTGATGTAGTGGATGGCACTTTTCCTTTTGACCCAGAGCCTCTACCTACCATCCTATTGTGAAGTCAAGGGAAGCAGCAGGACAAAGACATGATACAAGCTCGCCTGCAAGAGGGCTCATGAGAGGTCTTTCTTGAACTTGGCCTTCATACTGCAGTGAGGTGTATACCTCATTGGGTGACACTAGATATCAGCTCACACCATGATCTCTGAAGTTCTGCAATTCTGCAATACAAACTCCACCCAGTCTCAGTTTGCACATGTTGTGCACAAGAACATGGCAAACCTGTTACCATTGGAGTAGCGCAGCATTCCTAGAGCTGACCCAAAGCTGCCCCATTGCACGCATGAGTTCTGTCTACAACACACCTGTGTCTCTCTGCTATGTCCCCACTGACTAAGCTCCTTCTGCATCTGGCTCCTCCCCTCTCCCCTACTACATGTGACCCCCTAAAAAAACTCTGCATTGTCCTCGACGCTCCTCAACTCCTTCCCATCTGCTGTTGCATCCACCTCTTCTCGATCCCTGCTCTCACCACGGATCTTGGTTATGTACACTTCTTGTTCTTTATGTAGTTTAGTACCAGGGTGTGGTTCGAACACATGTAGTTGCCGTGCACTGTACTCCCCTGAGAGTTGTACTCCTCCCAAGGTCTCCAGCTTGTATGAGTTGCATAGTCATTTGGTTACCCAGTGTGGTACCGACCACTTTGGTATTAGCTTTCAATCTGTTTTAAAGGTGTAATCAGTATCACTCCAGTAGATTTGTATGAGTTGCCCTTTTGAAAACACCACTTCTCCCAGGTGTTTTCTTAAAACCCTTTTGTTGAATGCTTGCTTATGCTTGACTGCATGTCATACTGTGTCATCATAGCCATCTAGGCATTGTTGCTCCACATAGGCCATATGTGCTGATGCTTGTATGGCATTGACTGGTGTGCCACAGTCTTCTGGTCTGGTGTGCTTTGTATCCACCACTAAACCTAGAAGTAGTTCCTTTGGCATGTGTTTGAGAGCTGGCAGTATGTGGTTGTTGAGTGCTCGAACTGCATCATCTAGGTGGTCGGTCCAGGTTTGCAGTAGGTTTTCCCATTGCATTGCTTCATCATTGTCCTCCCCCACATCTGGGGCACATAACCTCTTGAGTACATGCAACAACAGTTTGTTAGTACCCTCTACGAGGCCATTGACCCATGGTGAGTATGCTGCTATGACATAGTGTTTGCAGGACCACTTAGCACATAGCTCTTTTACTGCATGGTTGTTGAAGTGCCTTCCGCCATCTGTCATGAATGTTTCTGGTGCCATAAATGTGTTGAATATTGTTGACAGGCTGTCCATGGTCATTTTCGTGGTGCCTGCTGTTTTGAACTTCATTACCCAAACATGTTGTGAGAAGGTGTCTAGGAATACTCCAAGTGTGTGGTAGCCACCCTTTCCCTGTGGCATACTGAGGTAGTCTCCAACCAATAATTCAAATGGGTGCCTGTGTGTTATTGGTTCTAGGAGTGAGTGTATATGGGATGGTCCAAAATTTTTACACTTAGCGCATTTCGCAATTGCATTCATGATTGAGGAGTCCAACTTGGGGGAAAAATACCTGTCTGTTAGTGCTACTTTCAGTGCATCACATCCCCAGTGTCCTCCTGTGCTGTGTAGCATGTATGCTTGTTGTTCTGCTTCCTCTTGCATGATGCACTCAGTGCAGCTTCTGGGCCATACACTTGTTTTCCCATATATTCTCCAGAGGCATCCATCCTTGATGATGTACTGCAGTGCTCTGTGCCTCGCCTTGCTGTGGTTTCGTGGATTTGCCCCTGTGTTGACATTGAGTATTGCATTGATGACCTCTAGGAACATGGGTTTGTTCATGAAGTGTTCTCGCAGCTTCTGTTGCTGCTCATCTACCCGTTCGATTGCGAAGATGTCATTGACAACCTCTGTCAATGCTTTCAGTTCTGGGTCCACTGACCAGTCACTGCTGTCATTGCCATCGCATGATGTGTTGTCCCACTGGTGACTGAGTCCGTCTGCTACCATGTTCAGTTTGCCCAGTATATGTCTTACCACTATTATATTGTGAGCCAGTATGCCATCCCTCCATCTTGCATGTGCTGCTGTTAGGTTGTCATTTGTTAGTACATCTCTCAGTGCTTGGCAGTCCGTTTTGACCTCCACTGGGTGGCCCCATATAATGTCTGTGAAGTGGTCAAGTCTGTATTTGAGTGCTGCAAACTCTAGCAGGAACGGCTTGTATTTATGCTCTGCTGTCGAGGTCCATTTCGATGCAAATGCTATTGGGACTGTCTTGGTGATTGTTTTGCCTGCTGGTGTGAGGATCTGTACTCACTGTGTTAGCACTGCTCCCAACCCTTCCTGGCACCCATCTGTCATGATTATGAATGGGGTTCCATCATATTTTGGTGCGTGCAGTGTCAGCTCGCTTGTTAGGGTTGTTTTGAGTTGTATGAATGCTGTGGTATGTTCCACCATCCATTTGTCCTCCAGCTTGTAGCTGGTCATTGCCCGACGGTATGTTGTCTTTGCTACCAGTTGTGGGATGTTGACCTGCTTGATTAGGTTGCAGAGGGGCCCTTCTATCTTTGTGTAGCCTTTTACTAGGTCTTGGAAGTGACCTGTTAGTCCTAGAAATGAGCATAGATTTAGTGCATCTTCCAGCTGCTTCCAATTGATGATGGCCATCAACTTAGCTATATCTGGTTGTACCCCCTTCCTGCTCACTGTTGTGCCTGCGAATGTTGTTTCTGACATGAACAATTGGCACTTCATTGGCAATATTGATAGGTTATTTTTGTGGGAATCATTGGAATACTCTTCGCAGCATGTCTAGCATTTCCTTGAATGTGTCTCTTCTGCACCTGCTGTCGTCCATGAATAGTTCTATCGTGTTATCTGCTAGCAGGTCATGTAGTTTGTCTGTCACTACTGCTGAGAATGTTGTTGGCACTCCTGTGAGTCCCATTGGCATTCATTTGTACCAAAAGTATCCCCTGCCTTCTATGAAGAAGGCCAGGTATGGCTTCCACTTGTCTGGTACTGTGATAGCATAGAAGCCTGATGCAAAGTCAAAGATTGAAACATACTTATGTCTGCTTAATCGTTGCTGTTTTGCTTGTATATCTCCCTGGTACAACAGTGGAATTTGCATGACCTTGTTGATTTCCCCAAAGTTTTGAGTTACTCTCCACTTTGTATCCCTTGGGTCCACTTGGATTCCATCTGTCTCTTCTTTCTTGGTGGTGCTGACGTTCAGGAATGGTGGTTCCATGCCTACTTCCCTGCATTGCTCATTTAACACACATTGTAGGTCCTCTAGCATTAGGCCCATTTTGTCTTCATGTGTTTTTTGTGTGAGTACTGTGGGTGCTACATGTTTGACATGGGCTATGTCCACCTGCTCTATCATGTCAGCATCCATCATTTGTTGTACCCATTTGTGCATGAACACTTTCTGTGGTGGTGTTAGCGGTCATTGTCATACTGTTGTTGTGAATGATGCTGATGTTGGTACATTGAGGTTGATCACCACTTCTGGCACTGGCAGGACTTCTTTGATTGAGCATGCAAAGACATCTGCATACTCTGTTATGAAGTTTTTGACCTGCTCTTTTTCCACTCCTGTGAGATCATGTCCAACCATGACTGCATTGAGAATATATTCCACTCACTGGGTATCGAACAGGTTGGTTTGTCTTGTGAACACATCATTGGTTGGCTGCATTACTGTGTATGCTTCTGATGTCCCTGTTTGCTGTGGTCATTGCTTGACATCTAGTGTTCGGTTTTTGTATTCCATGATCTGGTCATGGGTTGTGTCATAGTACCTGTTGCCTAACGTTGTGGTGTTGTTTCCATCTGTGACTGTTAGTCAGTCCTTGATGTAGTCATGCGTTGCATTCAGTGTTTGTAGTAGGGGTTTTCCTGTGAGGAATGCCCATCCACCACTGCTGTTGAACACTATGAATGTTGTGTACACTTTGACTGTTCTGACTCATATCTTCCCTGTCCACTGAGCTGTAGCTGGGATCACTGTGCCATTAGCCATTTGTAGCATTTGAGAACTATGTGTCCACCCCCTTAGTCTATGCTTACATCAGGGAACCTTTGATGTGCTGGTATTCCCAGTTAATTATGGTAAGTAGTTATCCATCTGATATGAATTGGATAATGGTGTACAGGGCATGATCATCTATAAATCATAATGATAATAGTCAGACAATGCATTAGAATACCTGGCAGACATTTTACTATCTGGTCAACTGCATATAGGCCTGATATAAGAGTTACAATACTTTTGTCATCATGATATAATGATGACAAGAGCTGATATGCCATATATAATAATACTATGTAGTTGACAATAGATTATAATTGCTCATCAGATAATATCATCATCATATCAATGACAATATTCTTTTCAGTCTGATTTCACTTTGATCATCAATATCTAGTGTTGTCATCTATGTCATTTATGATCATTTGAACAACTCTTCCCCAGCCACAAGTGTGGGAATGTCTTTGTAATGACTGTATAGTACATGTTATATAAACTCATCCTCTCTCCCCTTCTCTCTCTTCTTCACTCTTGTCTCTGAGTTCCACCTCAGGGCAAGAGTCACTCTAAGACTCTAAGTCTTAGGGTTCATATCCAGGTAAGTGTAGCCTTGTGTGAAATGATATGTGAGTGTCTTTCTCTGTTTTATTTTCGCTTTTTTGGAGGTTTAAGTAGTTCATCATACTCAGTAGTGTACTCAGTAGGTACTAATTATGTAAATGATATTGAATGAAATTGCTTTCTCATAATATCATGATTGATAAGTTCAATTGAAGGTTGCTATAGCAATTTTTATTTTTAAGCTGTTGATGGAGTCAATGACAATTGTTGGTAATGTCTGATAATGAAAGACATATATGATCTACTGTTCACATTCTGATACATATGATCTACTCTACCTACATGATAACTTTTGACCAATGCTGCCAAGGCTCCCAGTCAATATATAGCATTACCAATGTGTATGTCATTATGATGTACCTTATAGGGCTTTACAGGGTAGATAAAGTCTTATATAACATAATCATTTCATTCAAATTTCCCTGATGTAACTGCCTCAAAGACCATTGTGCACATGGTGTTCACCATTGCCCCATTGTCGAAAAGTGCATGTAGTCATACTAACTCGCCACTGTCGCTTTTTACCATGATGTTGCTTATGAATGGGACAGTTTTGCTCTCAGTGCTCATCACATTACTTGCTTGTGTGAACATGTTGTATATATCGAACGTGGTGTCATTTCCAACACTTGCTACACGCTGGTTCACATGCGAGACTCAAGATACTCCTTGCCATCTATGGGTTGTCATTCTGTCCACTACAACGACCTGTCTTCTTTTTCCTGCTCCATCATGTTGACTAGTCTGACATCCACCACAGTGGTTCTGTTGTTGGTCCCAGTGCTCTGCCACATAGTGCTCGCCAGGCTGTTTCTCATGGGTCTAGTCACATTGGATCCCCTGGTGTGACCAGGCAGTCCCTGCTTGTGTGCCCATGAGTCCCACACCTATAGCACTCCCCTGAGCAGATAGTTGCTGTGCCTGGCTTGAGAGGGAATGGTGTGCCCTCCATTACCCTCGTATTCTTGCCATGTGTCCTTCCCCACTGCATGACTTGTGTTTGATATGCTCTCCATCCAGTCATGTCTGTGGGGTGATGTGGTAAGGTATTGACATTGTGGCATATCAGTTCCTTTTGTGCATCTGTGAGGGGGTTTTGCCCCACTGGTGTATGTGGGGTCTGCTGTATCATGTATCAGGTGGCAGGGTTGGACATTGTTTGTGCTGGGGCTCTCGTGCTGTGGGGGGGCGACTGCACTGTGAGTCGTTGGAAGCAGGCAGTAAGGTCTGCCAGGGACATTTTCTGCTGCTGCAGGATCTGCTTCTCCCTCTCCATCTCCTCTTTTTTCCTTTCATCCTCATCCTCCTTCTCTCTCTGCACATCCTCTATATCTAAGTTCTTCACTGCTGCTGTGAGCTCCTCAAAGGTGCAGTACTTCTGCATTACTAGCTTCCATATGATTTTTGGTAGGCTTTTGTGGACGATTCTGACTAGGCCCACATTGCTTTCCACTTTTGCCACTTTTGCCAGTCATAGGGCCTCCCTTGCCCATATGACATGCATCCACACTTTCGTTCCATTCACCTCCTTCGTTGTTCCCACTTCACTTTCCTCAAGCTTCAGTGCCAGTAGTTCTTCTTGGTATCCCTCCAGTGTTTTCTCTGCTTGTGGGAGGGGTTCCCATTGTGCATTGAACGCTTTGGTGAGTTCTGCCCACGATGATGCCTGCAATGTTGTTAGGTTATCATACCATCTTTGTGCCTCTGACTGCGGCATGATGTAATCTTGTAATGCCTATATTTTTTCTCCCTCATCTGCTACCCCAGCTAGCCTCATGATCTGGTTGAAAGTTCGCAGGAAGGTTTGCAGGTCCTGCACTTCATCTTCATCCCCTCTAAACAGTTTTAGTGTCTCCATCACCACTGCTTGTGGTGCCTTAGGTTGTGGTGCACCTCATGTGACTGTTGGCAGCACTATCAGTGGTGGTGGGAGTGGTGCTGACATGTACTGCAGTGCTGGGGGTGGTACCGACATATACTGTGGCATCGGTGTACTGTGTGAGGCAGGCAAGAGTTGTTGTGATATGGTTATCATAGGGTTATACATTGCTGGTGCTGTAGGTATTGTCGGCCTGAGTGGTCCCAATTGTAGGTTGTTGTCTGAGTCAGGGCTCTGTGGCCTGGATGGGGGGATTGCTCTTGTCAAAGCATACTCTGGTGGAGAGTCGAGCATTAAGTCTCTATCTGAGACTAACCCGAGGTCAATATTGTCAAATGGTGTGCCTAATGGAGATGGGGTTTGCGACATGGTTGTGGATGTTGTGCATGCGGTGAAGCATGCCTGCTCGTCTCTGGGTTGGTTCCATCTGGCCAGCAGGTTGGCTTGTTGGTAGCTCTGGTTGCTCATGGCATAGTGCTTTCTCGGGATGTTTCGGTGACTGTCATCATGTTCTGGCTGGGACTGCGTGCATGGTGACATGTCAGTGCTTTGCTGTGGGTTTTGAATGCACTCTCATCACCACATTGGAGTAGCACAGCATTCCTAGAGCTGACCCAAAGCTGCCCCATTGCACGCACAAGTTCTGTCTACAACACACCCATGTCTCTCCACTATGTCCCTGCTGACTAAGCTCCTTCCACATCTGGCTCCTCCCCTCTCCCCTACTACACTGTTCAGGCCCTTAGCTTGAACGTTCCACTCTGCCTCCAGATTCCTCATTTTTCGTTCCTCATGTCGCAGTTGCACTCACCTGTCCTGAGTGATCTTCTGGTGGAAGAAGGACTCCATGTCAACGAGGCCATGGGTTCTACTAGTAGTGAATCAAGCATAGTTCATTCTGGTGCTCTCAGTACATGAGTTGCTTCAGATGGCTTTTTTGCCAGTGACCATGAAAGCACTAGCACTGACTCTACATTGTACCCATGCTCTCCAGTGCAGCTGGCCTCCTCTGGCAATGCAGTCCTCCCAAAGGGGACACCCTCAGCTATTGGTGCATTAAGACTACACAGGTCTGCTCTTTATCAGTCTTATGCTACCCTGTTCTGAAATGGCAACTTCAAGCTCACCTCCCCCAAAACAACCTATGCTCCCACAGAAATGGTAAGCAGTGAGGTGTGATGACAGCACATGAGACTTATCCAAACATATCTGCAGGCCAATGGGGAGGACATTGACATTGAAGTTGAATGAGAAGAAGCTAATTTCATCCTTGAAGCTGCACATGCCCAATGCAACGTTTTTATCCTAGAACAGCAGCTTTCTGCTGCGAAGGTCAAGGAGATGGTCACTCTGGGTAACTTATACCTGTTACGCCCCGCTCGCTTAACCGTGTGGCCCGTCTGGTTCTCACCACAAGTCGGTGACTCGGTCTACACCGTCTACCTTTTCTATCTGACTGTGGCATGTTTCCTTTCCCTTATCTTGTTCTTACCCTTGTACCTGTATCATAGTGTGCGTGCGGGCACTGCCCCGAGTCACGTGTGAGACATGATGCATCAATCACGTGACTGACATGCTTTCCCCTATCCCTAGTCTCGGTATGTGGCTACTGTACTATGTATCGGCCCAGCCCCCTTCCTCTTCTGGCTGGTGTCCGTGTTTCTGTTGCTCGGGACATCGCTTTCCGCAGCCTCTCGGCTCGGGTCATGTTCCTGAGTTCTATTCTTTTCCTTTTACTACATGACACTATATTTACAGTGATGACTCCTGTTGAGTCGTCCCGCCTTGGCATTGTGCCCAGTGGGTTTCTGCTACAGGTCAGTCATCGTTGCTACGGTACTGATACTTACTGTGCATGACGCGCCCAGTGTGGAGGTGACTCACTGCGACTGCGCATGTGGAGTCTTGCCCTAGTAAGTAGGACGCTCTCGTGTCTCCCCTAGAGTATCCGTAGGAGTTATATAGTGGGCTGGGACCATTTGTGGTCCTCAGCTTTTAGCTACCTTGCAACGAACCTCCTTTCTCTCACTCTTGTGATTGCTACTCTTGTTGACCGACTCGAGTAAGGGTTCGCCAAGTCCAGCTCAAAGTACTATCGCTGGCCAGGTCCCCAACTCTTGTCTAGAGGGTTTTCTCGTAGGCCTTGACTTCAGTCTCATTGTCTGGCATGGACTTTCGTCGCGGCCTAACAAAAGCTAAAAGCTCATTTTCCCACTTTCTGCTAAGCTTCCACCCACACGCTGTCTGGCACGTGTAGCGAAAGCAAGGCACCCCCATCAACTCTACCCTACGTGATCGTTGTCTTTGCACATCACTAGGTCAAGTCAACAGACACCCTACTTGGATCCAACTAGGCAGCCATCTGGTACCTAGTCCAAGAATTGTCCTCATCACTGCGTCTCGACCTTACCTTGCTATACTTGGTATTTGCCTCTAGCCAGGCCCGAGGTCTAGGCGCCCCCACTTAAGAAGACAAGATGTTGTCCCCGCGAGGAACTCCCCCAGTTCCACCTCTACCTCCAGCCCCTTTCAGCGCCACACGAAAGCGACGTCACACATCGGAACAGAAAACCGGATCTCGATATGCTCTACCCCCGTATTACATTCCGACTCCCTTATCAAACCCCGCTTTTCTGCAAACTAGGAACCCCCAAGGGGGAGACGTTTCAGATACCGATCAGGAACCGGATTTGCCTTCTGAACTAGGTTCTGTCTTGGGCGATCAGGACGTTGATATCCCTGAACCCCGGTACGAAGAAGAAGTTGATCGTTTCACTTCAGGCTTCACCACTATGATGACAGTCGAAGGACAAAGTAGTGTGGTTCCTAACCCCGAACCTAATCCCAATCCTGGGCAGTCTGAGCAGCTGAGCGCTCCTGCCTCTCGCCCTACCATCGGACTCCAGCAGCGGCTCACTCGTGAGCAGGCTGACTACTGGCACTGCTTCTATCATCCCGATGTTGATGAAGCACGCCGTGGTAACATCAATGGAGGCCGAGAATTCAACGTGAATAAACCCGTGACATTTTCTGGCAAATATGGAGAACTCTGCCCCTGGCTGAATCAAGTGGCCACCTATCTCGCTTTAAACACTCATGTGTATACAAGCGATCATGTCAAGATCGGGCTGGCCCTGTCCTATATGACAGCCGGAGTAGCAGGCGCATTCGCCTCCAATTATATTGCCAAGTACGTCGATGGTTGGGAGGATACTTATCCCGACACATGGGCCAGTTTCAAGGAAACTCTGTATGCGACCTTCAAAGCCGGTGATCAGAAAGCCCAAGCGGTCATCAAACTTAAATCCCTCACTCAGGGTGACCGCCCACTCGAGAACTATACCACCGAGTTCCTGGGCCTTTTCAATCAAGCTGGACTTCTGCCGACTTCTATCGAAGGTGGCGTTTTGTTCGCTCAAGGGTTATCCCGTAACATCCGAGATCGCATCTTGGATTGGCAGCATCCACCCAGGAACGTTAATGAATGGGTGAAAGCCACTGGAGAAGTTTACACTTCGCAGATCTCGAAGGACATTTATAACAAGGGTCCTAACATCCCCCACCGTCCAAACCCGTTTACTTTTCCACGCACATCTCCAGCTAAGGATCCCAATGCGATGGACGTAGATCAGGCTCGACGCATGCCGTGTCAGTGTCGATTTGTCCACGCTGTTACCTGCTACAATTGTGGCAAGGAAGGACACGTAAAGAGAGAATGTCAGGAGAAGAAAAACGTCCCCAAGTTCAACATCAAACGTACCGAACGTGGTACTTATGAAATCAATCCGAAGGTAGCCGAAGAAATCCTCCACAAGCAGGCTGAGTCGCAGCCTGGGGAAAAGGTGTTTGAGGTTTCGGAGAAAGCCTTAAAGGATTTTTAATCGGGCAAACCACCACCACTGTGGTACGCCCTAGTGCTGAAATTCTGTCACTAAGATCTACCTGTACTAGTATCGCAAATGAAGATGATATGTGTGCCAACTCCCCAACCGGCTCTCTTTATTTGGTTGACAGAGAAAATGTGGCAATCCAAACGACTATCGACTCCGGTGCAGAAATCAATTCGATCGACCCCCATGTAGTTGAGAAGTATAAACTGAAAACCTACCCGATCGAGTATCCCCTCGGGGTTACCGCTTATGACGGAGGAGAAGGTTTTCAAATTAAAAAGAAGGTTACACTGCATGCCAAAATTCAGGATCGAATGATGCGCATCAAAGCCTACGTGTTACCACTCCGACGTGCATCAATCCTACTCGGCATGCCATGGTTAAGAAAATTCCAACCCAACATCGACTGGAAAACTCGGAAGATCAAAGGATGGAAGGATGAGACGTCTATCCCCAGAGCACCCCATACAGAGGGTGCAGTAAGGAAGACTACCATCTCCACCGAGTTAGAGGTCAAGGCTTCCGCCGGGAAGGAGGAGGTCAAACTCCCCGACCTGTATCAGGAGTTCGAGGAAGTGTTCTCGGAGAAGGACATTCCGTTACCACCGCATCGACCAGGTCTCGATCACGAGATCAGGACTAAACCGGACTTCCCCAGGCAGAAGGGACACATCTATCCGATGTCCCAGGACGAAATGAAGGTGCTCCACGACTTCATTGACGAGAACCTTAAGTGTGGGAAGATCCGTGAGTCTAAGTCTGATCAGGCCGCCCCAGTGTTCTTCGTAGGGAAGAAGGATGGAAAACATCAGCTCATACAAGACTACCGTCATCTAAATGAACATACAGTCGACGATTCCTATCCCCTCCCCAATGTACAACAGCTCATGGACGAACTATGCGAGTCCCGCTACTATGCGAAGTTCGACATCTGATGGGGCTTCACCAATATCCGAGTCAAGGACTCCGACATCTGGAAGGGAGCTTTTGTCACGCCCCTCGGACTCTTCGAACTGCTCGTAATGTTCTTTGGGCAGAAAAACTCACCGCTGACGTTCCAGCGGTATATGGACATAACTTTCCGCGAGCAGCTGATGAAGCGACAGCAGGTCAGATACATGGATGACGTTGTAGTCCATGCCAAGACCTGCGAGGAGCTTCGTCGCCACATCCGCAAATTCCTCAGTGTATGCTGTCGAGAGCAGCTCCAGCTCAAAATCTCCAAGTGTATCTTTGAGGCCAAAGAAGTGGAGTTCCTGGGATACGTCATAGGCGGTGGACAGATCAAAACCCATGCGGTCAAAACTGATGCTGTCCAAGAATGGAAGGAACCTGAAAATCTCACGCAACTCCAATCGTTTTTAGGGTTCACTAACTTCTACCGGAAGTTCATAGCCGGTTACTCCGCCATATCCGCCCCACTTCACCAACTCTCGAAGAAAGATGTCTCGTGGAAGTGGGTCCCGGAACAGCAGCAGGCCTTTGATAGGCTCAAGGCCACGCTAGGGTCCTCTCCCGTGCTGAACATCCCCGACCCCACGAAGCCCTTTGCCCTGTTCACTGACACTTCGCAATCGGCAACAGGCGCAGTACTAGCTCAGAAAGGAGAAGACGACGAGTGGCACCCATGCTCCTACCTGTCTGAAAGCCTCAAAGGCGCCGAGAAGAATTACCCCGTGTATGACCTCGAGTTCCTCGTGGTTATACGCACCATCAAGGCATTCCGACACTACCTTATATCCCCCATTGCACCCACCATCGTCTTCACCAATCATAAAAACCTGGAATATTACAAAGAACCTCAGAAGTTCTCTCAGCGGCAAACCTGCTGGTTCTCATATGTACAGGGGTTTCCCCTTAAGTTCTCTTATACTCCGGGTCGTCTTATGACGGCCCCTGACGCCCTGTCTCGACGCAGTGATCATACTCCCCCTGAACCTGTAGTTGCCACTTTGCTCCCGCCGAGCACGTGGCTTGAGGGGGGGGTGAAACCCACAGTTCCAACCATTCCGCTCCCAAAAACAGCCCCAATTTCGAGTCAACCCGTTTCGTCGCCCAGTGAGGAACTTCCCAAAGGACGAAAACATGGTGTCTATGCCCTATCTGCTGAAGTGTATGAACGCGCCAAGAGCGAAATGCCAAAGGATTCAACACTTTCGAACGAAAACCCCGAGATCACCCACCATTCTGATGGAACTAGGCATCGAAGGAACCACGTCTATATCCCCCCAGGTACTCGAAAAGAGTGCCTCCTGTCCTATCACGATCATCCCTCTGCTGGACATCCTGGAATCAAGGCCATGACCCGCAAAATGGTCAAGGACGTATGGTGGCCCAGAATGTGGAAGTATATCCGTGACTACATCAAGGGCTGCGTGGTCTGCCAGTCTGCCAAGGTCATTACACATCCGGTCACACTGCCTGTCGTTCCAAACAATGTACTGAGGAACCCGTTCCCTTTCCAGCAGATCTCTATGGATCTGATCACCGACCTCCCCGTGTCGAACACGTTTGATACTGTCCTCACGATCGTTGACCAAGGCCTAACCAAGGCAGCCATGTTCATCCCCTGTCAGAAGGACGTCGACTCTCTCGGTGTTGCTCGACTGTTCCACAAACACGTGTACTCCCGCTTTGGTCTTCCCAAGGCAGTCATCTCTGACCAAGGGCCCCAGTTCGCCTCCGCATTCACTCGGGAACTCTACAAATCCCTCGGGGTCCAGTCCAAGCTGTCTACCGCTTACCACCTGCAGACCAATGGTGAGAGTGAATGTGTCAATCAGGAATTGGAAACCTACCTCCGATGTTACTGCGCAGAACACCCCAACAGTTGGTCATCCAAACTCCCAGATGCCGAGTTCACGCATAACTCCTGTATCCATTCCGTTCATCAACAAATGCCGTATAGCCTCCTTTATGGCTATGACCCCTCCCCCTATCCCGAAGTTCAGCTCACTTCAGTGCCCAGCGTTGACGAACGCCTGGAACGCCTCACTAGCTGCCGTGACAACGCCATATTAGCTCACAAAGCTGCGCAGGAAGTTATGAAACACCGATCAAAAGGGTCCTACACTCCGTTCAAAGAAGGAGATCGAGTCTGGCTCGATTCGGGCAACCTTCGGGTTCAAGGCCAGTCCCCTAAAGTCACACCCCATCGTTTCAGACCGTTTGAAATAGAACGAGTCATCTCCCCCATGGCAGTGCGACTGCGCCTCCCTGATATGTGGCGTGTGCACCCAGTGTTCCACACTGGTCGGTTGCTCCCCTATCACGAGACCCCCAAATATGGAATCCCTGATCTGCCGCCGCCTCCCAAGGTAGTGGATGATGAAGTCGAATGGGAAGTTGAGTCGATACTGAATCACAAAAACACAGGTCATGGTCATCAAGCACACCGCACTTACCTCGTAAAGTGGAAAGGCTTTATGCATGCGGATAATTCTTGGGAACCCGAGAGTTCGTTAAAAGACCATGCCACTGAACTCCTCAACCAGTACAAACTTTCCCGCCGACTTCCACTCACCTAACAGTCTCCTCTCATCATCATGTGCGATGATGTACCTGACTTCCAGCAATGTGACAGTTACAATGCCCCGCTCAATACCCGCCCCTATGCGCTATTCGACTCATTGTCTGACGACCCCGCCCCGTCACCTCAACTCTCCAGTCTATCTTCCCAGGTCAACCTATCCACCTTCAGCTCCTTTGACGAAATCCCCCCACCGTGGTCCTTCCCCGGCCAGTCGTTTACCGTCCGTCGTATCCCGGTCATGCGTGGACGACCTGGCAAGGGAAAGGGAACCGAGCGAGGCCCCCCTCTTTACCAATCCGTTCTCTTCGCCAACAGTTCCCGCCCCAGTGGTGTGTCGGCAGCCTCAGCCCACTCCACCCATGGACGTGAACTGGAAGGCTCATCCCCCAGTACTACGCCCAAGGTCCCCCAGATCCGAGTCATCCCCGCCTGCAACCCAGACAGGCTTTTCCCTCCCGCAAATGGGGACTTGGTACCCATGTCGCCAGACTACCTCAACTACGTTTGGATGCTTGCAATCTTCGACAGAAGGTACCCATTCGACAGGAAAACAGAAGAACAGAACGGTCGCATTCAGGTGCTGTCTGAGGTCTACAGAGGAACAGACATAGCATTGGACAGGGTGCCTGAGCTTCTCAACAAAACCCGGGATTGCCCCTCCAACCCCATCGCCAAGTCTATTGACCGACTTCTGGCGGACCTCACTGTCAACGTCTCTGCTGTCCAGTACAAGCTTGTGCTCGAGCTGGCAGCCATCATCTCTGCGGACGAGTGTTGTTCCTTTCGTAACCGAGAGGTCGATCGCCACGTTCAAGAGGCCAAAGAGCGCCTTGGTACTGGCCAAGATACTCCAGCAGCAGCGGGATCGACAGTGGGTGAGAAGTGTGCTGACATAAAGGTTAAGGAAGCCGAGCCGGACCCGTGGTCCCAGGAACCAATTGAGTTTACAGGCAACGACGGATATAGCAAGAAGCAAGATGCCTGTTTCAGCGAAGCAGCTAAGTTTTTGTCAGAGACTATGCCTTCAGCCCCCTCTCCGCCTTTCATTGGAGGTCTTTCCTAGACGCTGCCACCTGGAACAAGGCTGACCACTCGCTCCACAATGCAGTCAACACGACCACATCCCTTCCACCTGCTACCTTCCATCCCGTCGTCGTCAACTCGATGCTTAGGCTCTACCTCGCCGGATGCACCCCCGTTCCCCTCGCTCACCCCCTCTACCAGTACGCCTGCTACGACTGCCGTTATTTCGGACATTGGTCCTGTCGTAACGGCCGTGGCTCCAGGTGGACCCCAGCCACCAACATATCCACCGAGGACGAGAACGAGGGGTCGTGCCACTCGACCGCCCGTCCACTTCACTCCCACCACCACCGTCCCCCAACTCCCGGGCTGTCTGTCAACCCTGGTTGATCAGGTGTTCAACGAGCCTGAGGGGGGGGTGATGTTACGCCCCGCTCGCTTAAACGTGTGGCCCGTCTGGTTCTCACCGCAAGTCGGTGACTCAGTCTACACTGTCTACCTTTTCTATCTGACTGTGGCCATCAGGAAATCTACCAGTTCCTTAGATACACTTTGCCCACTTTGTTTGTGAGACTAAGGGGGCTAAGTACAGACAAGTAGGAAAAGTGAAGACAAGAGGAAAAAGTGAAGGCAAGGGGAAAAGATGAAAAGTAAGTACAATAAAAGTTCTCATACAAGTTGCCCAAGTGAATGGACATTCATACAAGTGATCCAACCAAATTGGCATGCTCAAACCAACCAAAAGTAGCCATAAGTGTATTTACCTGATCTAAATACCCATTACTATAGAGTCCACTTGATTACACTTACTACATAACTTGGATATTGGTACATGCCATGGTTGTAATGACCTAATCAATAATGCGAAGTTCCCTCGCACCTATATTTGCAGGCTCATCTTTGTACAAGTTCTATATTTGTCCACACACTCTTTCACGGGGATAGGTGATATGACAGCACGTTCCGGGTAGTTTATCATGGAGTAAGGACGGGTACATACATTGCCGTTGAACAGTGTGTGATGTAGTAATGTGATGCGATTCGTCCCAAATCCGTACTCTGGAACCTGCCCGAAGAACACTTGTACTTGATCAGGTGGCATTTCTCGAGGATAACCGCCGTGGAGTGGATAGTGTCACCTCGCTTTGGGCAAGTTCCTCATCGTCTTGGTAGTCTGTGCCAACTCCGTGCAAGCCAGGTGACAGATGCACCTAGAAGCTTGAGTTAGCAGGCAACCAGCTCTACGGAGACAACGAAACAAATAAGTGTATCCCAACCATTGTACTGCCTCATCTCTGTTCTGTTCCGTCAGCCATGGGTTAATACCATCACAGATGCTTCAGGACTGGGACTTACATAGTAGTAATTACATAGTAGTAAGCTGGTTCAAGTGGCAGTTTTGAATGCATGATGGTCTGCATACTTGTTGACATAGAATGCGCGGAAGGCATCATACGAGTTAGAAGATTTGATGTCGGGAGAGATGAAACGAGTGCCATAAATCGGAATTAAATGCGCTGCACGGTAGATGGTGTCGAGATGAATGACATTGAAGAAAGGAGAATTATTTGCTGAATGGGTGGGCCGGACCATCCACATTCCCATGTCGTTGTCAGGCTCGTTCCCAATGGTATCAAACCAACGGACAGCTGCACAAGGGTAAGTGACACCCTTATAGTTAAAGGAAAAGAAGGCTAGGATGCGTGCAACGCTATATGCACGCATCCCATTTGCCTCTGGATCAGTCCCAACAAATATGCAATCATTACGCGGTCCTTCATTCCTCCACATCGGACATGCACGGATGTATTCAGTACGCATGCCCCCAACCCCACTAAGATCGCTGGGTGCATAGAATCGAGAGGATGCCGAATTGAATACCCTGACCTGACCATCATAGCGGGGGAGTTGAGCGAGTGGGATCACTGGCAATTCACACAGATCGTTTGGATGAAGTTGGCGAAACAAAATGTGTCATATGAGCAAAGGAAGTTGAGGGATACCGAGTTCAGTAGTTAGCGCTGCGACAGTGCGTGCATGATTGCGTTCTGGAGAGTTGATATAAATATTGTAAATCGAAATAGAATAAACTCACGAGGTGTTCGTGCGAGTTCCAAGTGCGCAGAAAGCGACGTTGGTCCATCGTCGGCTTCTGCTAGGTCATTGTCTCCGACAATGCTCGCAGAACGAGGCAGTTCAGCCTCGTCTTCATCTCCATCCTCTCTGGATACTCCCCCTGTATTGTGTTCATTAGTCGAGGAAAGTCAAGCTATGGAACAAATATATCAGCATGCTACTCGTGATCAGTGTTTCCAAGCTACGTACCACACACATCCAGGGCTGCTGAAAGGCATGTACCGTTCATCATACCGCAGGCAGTGAAGTCGGCTCAAGATGCAGCGAGTTTGTCGAGGCGCTGGTTTGTGAGAATCATCTGCCTGAGTGCTTTATATTTGTTTGACCGTCGATATGGTTTCTTTACCGCCCTGATATGTTTGTTTTCAGTCATTGACGAGCAGAGGCCATTGGGGGCACCAAATTGCCGAATTAGTTCCACATAGTGCTTCATCGAGTGCTGACGTGGCAAGGAAAAGGTGGTAGCTACTTCAACCATCTTGAAGAACTCGCGATAGTGATAGAACCGTTGGAGGGCATCATTCAGCTCCTTGAGCGCTGACTCCGTGATGACATTGCAATGAGCAATATAACAAAATTCTAAAAAGGTGCGGAAAGTACACACAATATCGCGTGGGACATGACCCTCTATTGTGGCGATGTAGACCTTGCGAACATTTAGAAAAAGAATAGCAAGGAACGATGAATGCACCTTCATTAACGCCTTGGAGTCATCGCCAGTCCACTGCTTGAACCCATGTCCCTGCGGGAATCGTCGTAATCCTGAAAATGAGGCAATGGCAGCAATGCTACACAGGTATAGTAAGCTTCAGTGGTGGTTAGTAAGAAGTGAATATACTGGCGGTCAATGTCATCCATGATCTGCTCAGCCTCCCGCTTCGAGTGAGTAATCCTGAGATATTTCTCCACCCAATCCACAAGGTGGTCCTTGAAAATGCCCTTGATGAGTTGATGTAGGAGATCAGGCGAGATGAGCTTATGAATGTCGGCTCTAGGGAAATTGTTTGTAAATGGCTAAGGTTTGAGTTAGTTACCTCGGATCAGTGGAAACGTCAATCAAACTGCAGGCTTACCACGATGTCCCCCACTATTCCATACTCATCCCAGATCTCGGCAAGGGTCCTTTCTTCAAAGAGTGCTTCTGTGAATTCTTTGCAGCAGCACAGTGCATCCACATCAAGGTTACTTCGATGGGCCAGACATCTAAGTAACGTGCGAGGTTATTAAAGTACTAGACATAACATCACGGAGCGCACCTTGGACACCAACACCGTACAATACACATTAAGAGTGCTTGCTCTTCATAATCAGCAATGTATGGGCCAAGGCTGTATATCGTACGTCGATAGAACCCATCCCCAAAGCGGACTACTTCAGGTTTTGTCATCGCCGGTTTGAGAGAGGTAAAGATGGTACTGATTGATGTATGAAAGAGTTGACAGCGAAATTTCCGGAACGTTGGGTCAGACGCATGTTCCTTCGTTGCTGCATGAAAAGTTGGTAATCATATGTAATAGAAAAAAAAAAACCCCACTCTTTGGAGTGGCCAGGAAAGCAATAAGAACGAGTGCATCTCCATGAGCACGGCGCACACTGTTTCGAACGTTACCAATTGACATGTACATCGGGTAGTATTCGTGGTTGCCCATTGCAACTGACACAGTAGTTTTGTCGCTCCCAAGGATAATTGGAACGAACATTGACCCGTAGGTCTCCGGGTCTCTGCCAATAATGTCCTGAGCATTGAAGTCAGCTCCTCTCCAATGTGTCGAAAGGACGGGAACTTACCACCTGGTCCCACGCCCAGTCGCCAGACATGAAATCTTGAAAACATCGCTCGTCATTCTCAGCTGAGTACTCACGAAACGGCTGTAAGTCCAATTCATCTTTGAATGCGGGATTCCCTAGGATGTTGTGTATGACAAGACAGGGGTCTCGAAACCAAACATCGAAGTCCTGGTCCATCCACGGTGGAGCATTAACCTCGGGTTTTTCTCCAAGATGGTTTATTTTAAAGCATTCCCATTTCACGCCTCCGAGCGGTGTACTGTCAATAGTTTTGTACAGGTGCTTGTGGTCAGAGAAGGGTGGCTGATCACAGTATCTGAGTAGTGACGCAGCCCAGAGGTCGAGAAGGGTGTCAGTTTGGCGGGCAGACATTTCGCAACGCTGGAATAGGAGTTCAGTGGTCTCAAACTCCAAGTGGTTGTAGTATGGACTCCAATCGTCGTTGGTCTTGATGCTCGGTGGTAATGGAGGGGCTCCCGGCAGTAGGAATTCGCCATTCTCGTTACAAGGTCGCGCTGTGGCACTGTACTCCCATGAGTACCTTGCAAGCCATACCAAGGCGAACTTACCATTCAAGCACTTGTTGTAGTTTCGATAAAACTTATCACCAAGTCCGTAAAATTTGGCATCAACGTCGTCTATGACCTCCGAATCAGTGAAATGAACAACACCAACAACATTTCATTCTCACCATGGTCTAGACCATCATCGAAGTATGCCGGTACATCTTGTTCTTCATGAACTGGACTGGACGTGGGTCGCATATGGTTGAAGTCGGGAGGTGGTGATACGGGAGAAGGGGGAGAGTGTGCATGCGTTATAGTCAGGTGGCTAGCAAGTATGTGTTTTGTATGACCTGCTGGAGTTTTGAAGTATCGACGACAATGTCAATGGCCGCATGCAAACTGTAGGTGATTGTGTCTTTGCCGGACCGGACGGGAATTGGAGGATTCAAATGACATTTGCAAACGTACTTGTAGAGTGGGTAATGGTAAAACGTACTTGGTACAGCCCTTAGGGTGCATGGGTTAGTTATTTGTTTGCTCTCAGGGTACACACTCACTCAGATATTTAAACTGCGAAGTACGAAGTGTAAGCTTGGCAGTGCTAGTCTTCTAAGCCTCGCTATCCTCTAAGTCTGTTCCTCATGTCAGCTCCAGTTACTACAGCCATCTCTCCACGACGTACGCGTCCAAGTAATGCGACAGCCCATCCTGGTGCTATCGTCCTCGGCGCCAAAGTGAAACGACGGACAAAGTCGCAGGTTCAAGCGGATAACAAGCGGGTGGAAGAGGAGGAAAAGACCCGGAAGAGAGCCAAGATGGAAGGTGTCGAACGCCTCACTGCCATAGAGATGGACATGGAGGAAAAGGCCACTGAGCTGGCATCGAAGAAGATGAAGCCTGTCCGGCCTGCACGAAAGGGTAAAGTGGCCGAAGATGCTCGCATTCTCGCAAGCAAGACTGCAGGGGACATTAACGTTGACAGTCATCCAGACGAGAGTACGAAGAAGCCTACTGATGGTATCCAGCTGTCGAAGATCTCTCTCAAGGACGTTGTCGCACATGCGAAGGCGGAGATGATGCGTGGCCAGCGCAAGGAGAAGAACGTACCAATCAGCGTGAAATCAACATGTGTAGTGCCTGATGGGAAAACTTCTCAGTTAGTCAACTTAATCCCAAACCATGTTTTTGCTCACCGAATCTACACTGTTTTTCCTTAATCGTGCCTTTAACTTCAGGTCAAGCAAGAAGTTGGCCTCCAGTACCCAGGTCAGATCCTGGATAGCTGACATGGTTGACTCAAGCAACAACGCCGCCACTGGGGGATCCAAGAGCTCACCATCCTCCTATCGCGACACACCTCCTTCCACAGTTTTGACGTCTGCCGTTTCAAAGGATACCGCACACATGGAGGTAACAAGTATTATTTCTGACTCTGAGGACGATACCTGTGAGTGGCAGCAGTTGGTCAATGTTTCTAAAAGGGGTCAATGTGCCGTAGTAGTAAAGGTAGCTATCGTTATCGCATCGTGGATAATGCTGACTTAGGCTTTGAGGTCATGGCAGCAGGAGAGAGTGATGACGAGTTCACTCCTGGGCTGAGCCCTCCCTTCACGCAGGTCCCTCGAGTATCTTCTGGTGTCGGTAAAAGGAAAGCCGAGGAGGTGGACCCTGTGTCCGACAGTGAACCCGAGATGTTCCGTGCTGCAGATGATAAGAGAAGTAGTCGTGGAGCTAGTGAAGTCATGAGCGCTGATAGTGCTGACGTGGATGATGCCGTTCTAGCAGAAAAATCCTCCATGAAGAAGGAACGTGAAGTTCGTTCCATGTCAACCATGCATTTTGTATTTTCTCTTATCTGATGCTGCTGACGTTGACTCGACATGTCACCACTGCCAGACCTCTGTTGGCATCACACGTAGCTCAATCCCACTGTCAAAGAAAGTTAAGCTCGAAGTGGCAGGTGATCTCGACAACAAAGTTTCGGTCTCTCAGGGACCACACAAGACCAAGCCTCGCAGCAAGTACTCGAACAGTGACCTGCCCGTTCCTGTTGATTATAGGTGGATGAACCGTTTTTTGGACACGGTGACACTCTGGGCGGGCAGCCAGCCCAACATCTGGACTATTCCAGAGGACACCATGGTCACTACCTTCCAGGCGATCTTCAACGCCGTTTACCCCGATGTAGTGTATACGGTCAAGAACCATGGTTCTCAGGCTGTTTTCGCCGTCGTAAGTGCTACTCTTTTACTATGCCACTACTGTTTTTGCACATCCCTCTTATCAAAAGTCACAGGCCTCTCAATGCCTCGCAGAGTGGTGAAGTGGGTTTGGCTCCACCACGCTCGCCATGGTGATCGACCTTTTTTCCAAGATTGACGAGCAGCCACATGATGAGGTAGCGTCCCAGCTCCTCGAAGACTACATTTTTATTCGTGAAGACATGGACGAACCGAACCACGCCCGAAATTTCCATTCACACTTCATTCTTCAACTCGTTGCAAATGCCCACCTGTCAAAGGTCTCCGACGCTCTGGATATTCCTGCTCTCCACACACAGGAGTTATTAGAAGGTTATCAAATGGACAGTGTCATTGCACTTGCTACTGCAGCGGTAAGCCACAAGATTCTGATACGATGAAGTGCTAATGAACGCGAACCCGAAGCTCAAGCACGCCTTTTCTTTTGTCAGGGATGACATTATCAATGTCAAATCGATTATTGAGCACATGGAAATGAATGGCGGGAAGTTGGAGATCAGACTCCCAAAGACGCTCAACAAAGCCACTGGGAGGGAAACTTCTGGGCCATACATGTTTTCAGTCAGCAACTGGGGTGAAGAAACTGCGAGCTACAAGATATCCATTGCGAGTAGAGGGGATGAGAATACCATCGACGTCATCGCTTCTGCCCAAACCCTCCTCAAGAAATCCACTGCACCCCAAGCTTCCGTTGGCGCACCAGCAGATGTCAACCGCCATGCGCTCTTGTAGTATGTCATCATTGTTTTCTTTTTTTTCTTTTTTTTTTCTGTGAGCTATGCTTGTTACTGATGTATAGTTTACAGAGACGCTGTTTCCATGTCATCGTCCGATGTATGCTCGGAATTGTACCTACAACCTGGCATCAACGCTATGAATCCGTTCTCGGGCCTCTGTTGCCCTCATCCGCTATCTGTTCTTCATCTAGTCTTCCCCTCGCAAACCTGCTCTCCAGCCTACTGCCTGTATACCTTTCCATTTCTGAGAGGTATATCAATATTTTTTTTTGCCGCATTTTACTTTTCTCACTGCCTTTCTTACTGCTCATTTACTGCTTTTGTTCCAACTTTGCGGTATCTTGGGTACACTTTTAATTCCACTTTTTTCACCTTTTTGAGCCTTGTATCCACCTTTTGGTAGATGATGCAATGTGATTGAGGTGTTCTTTTACTTTTCCTCACTTGGACTGGTGTGAAAAAGGAGAACAAGTGTGATTTAAGAGTGCTAAGTGTAATTTAAGAAATGGAGTGGCCTTTGCTTCTGCTTCATTCACATTTTCCAGCTTGCAGAAAAAGTAAGAATAAGTCTTATTTAAGAGTGCACTAAGTATAATTTAAGAAATGGGGTGGCCTTTTTTTCCACTTTGTCAGGACTACATAATAAGTGAGAATAAGTAAGAAGAAGTGTGATTAAGACCAGATAAGGGACTTGTGTATTTCCTGATGCAGTAGCTTGGTGTTACTGGGGAACTTAATTATCTGACACATGAAGGTAATGTCACTTCTCTAGATGCTATTATGGATTTTCTCAGACAGGTTTCAGGTTTCAAACATATTCAACAATCTCCCTGCATTAGCTCCTCCTCAACTGGGAGATTTGGGCTCAGACATTGACTGTTATCTCAGTTTGGACATAGAACACATCACTGACATCAACAACCCTATCATGTGGTGGGTTGAGCAGTGCAAATCATTCCCAAACCTCTCTTGAATGGCCATTGATTACTTGACAATCCCCAGTACATGTTTGATATGTTAGATTTATTGTGGTGCTCATATATATTCAGCTATGTCAATTGGTTGAATGACTTTTCAGCTGTGGCCATCTCCTTCTGTCACACATTCATTCCTGACTCTCCTCCCAGTCAACATGTGCCCTCCTTTGCCTTGGCCTCTGGAGTGAACTGGATCTGATTCAAAATGACAATGTGCACAATGTTACTACTCTTCCAGACCTGACAGAGGACAAAGAAATGGTGGATGGATGGGATAAGATCAGTAATACCTAGTTCCACAGCATTATCAACTTTGTAGTACTACCTGCATGTACTACATATTATACCACACCCCTGGGTATACCCACATGTGGGTATATCCAGGGTATATACTCTCTGACCCTTGAGATTACCTGCACCCACCCATGGGTTATGGGTATTTTTTGGGTACAGCTATGGGTTGGCCCCCAATACCTGGGGGTTTACCTGTGCTCATCCCTAATTGCAGGCCCTCATCAGAAAAATGACCCTCATGTTTAGCCAAGGCTCCAGTAATGTAGCCAAGACACAGTCCATCCTAATCTGGGACAGACCTGTGGGGTCTGGCTAGGCTTGGATAATTTGATGAGCTAATCTCATTGACATGTAAGTTCACATTTAGCTGAGCTCCAGTAAAAATAGCTGGGACACAGTCTGTCCTATTCTGGGATAGACCATGCCATGGTTCTGGCCAGTGTCACAACCATGCCTCACCCATGCTTTTCCCACACCTCCACAACCCCTCTGACACCTCCACCCACCCTTCTGACACCTTCTGACCCATTCCCAACCAAGTCTGATGCTTACTAAGCCTGCAGATCACTCTGCTGCAGCAATCGAGCAATTGCTGCTGTAGGGAGTGAGTACTCCCTACCAGGATATTTCTTTCATTTTATAGTTTTTATTGTCACTTTTATTTCTGACCCTTTACCTTAGTCTGTACTTAGTTTCAAGTTTAGGCACATGAGGTAGCTTATATAAGCCCATGCGCACCTACACTACACTGTAACTACTTACAGGAAAAAAAAGGAAGTGAGTTTCAAGAGTTCAAGTTTGAGTTCAAGAAGGCTTCAAGTGTCCTTCTTCAGTGCTAAGACTGCCTTAGACTACCCCAGACATCCCAGGACAGTTTTTTCTTCCAGGCTAGAGGAGCCCCTTGGAAGTTCTCCCCTTACAGATCACTGCTCATCCCCTGACTCTATCTAATCCATCTTTTCACTGCTGTCAGCCACTGTCAGTTCTTGCATGTGACTACCCTTAATCTGCATCAGGTCAACCTTTGGTGGGTCATGTGACCTTATCACCACTCTTAGGGGGTGTTATCCTTTTGGGACCACCAGGCCAAGGAGGCATGCTTTGGTTCTTGCACTGCATGGCCCTCCAAAGGGTCAAGCAGCTTTTTTAGATTTTGGCCCAGCTTGTGATTGGCTGCTGGTGAGTGCTCTGTCACAGTCTTGTCCATTTGTAGATGTAGTCTTTGTCCTGTCCATTCCTCTGCTGTTAGACTCCTCTCTGTCTTGAAGTTTTCTGACATGTGTCCCCCTTGAAAACTTCCCTACCTCCATATGTTAATCCCAACATCCTGTTACCATACCACCTCAGTGCTTCTGTAGAGTATAAGTACTTGTACAGTACCCTGATGTCTTCTCAGTATGAATATCAACATAAGTTCCCCACTCCAAGTCCCCACCTCTTGCCTCTAAGACCCTCCAACCTCTCAGTACTTTGCCCACCTCTGAAATACAAGGGCTGAGCTTGTACAAGGGGGCAGTGCACAAGCTGAACCTGAAGCCCTCCTCTGACCCTCCACTCCACTGGTCAGTGACCCTTCAGCCCCTTTCAGCCATCCCCTACCCTGCTCTGCTTGTCAGAGTTCTGTCAGTACCCTTCAGGGCCCAGTAACTTGTCCCCTACCTTTCAGACTAGTGTCAGAGTTTCAATCTCTGACATTGGTCAACCTTTGGGCACCCTTTTGGGACCTCTTTGCCCCTGAGAATCCTGGGTTGGGACCAAACTTGACAGCCAGGTAAAATATTAGTTTACAGACTTGTCAGTTGAACCCAACTCCTGCCAGTTGGCAATTCATAGTATACACTGTGTTAAAGCACTGGTAGTACTACAACAGTAACACAAAAAATCATACAAAATGCCAAAAATTATGTGAGATTGACATCAAATGATGGTCTGTATGACAGTTGCTCTGCACAGGATTGGGGGCCATGACACCATGTTAGAATAGTAGTACTGCCAGTGAGATCTGCAACTTACCAGATGTACCAGCCAAATGCAAAAGGTCCTCTTGCATGGCATACTCAAATGCAGGAGTATGACCGCTTCCTTGAATTGTAAGCTGGATGTGGCCGATGAACTGGTCTGCAGTGCATATATCTTTTTGTGCCCTCTCCAATGTCATGTGATTGTACAGGCTAGGTGCGATGTTTAGGTGCTTACATAATCACCTTAGAGTGGACTTAGAGTAGCAGTACAGTTTCATAGAGTTCCCTCAGTAGCTCACAGTCTACTGGGGGTAAGCACTCATATATTTCATGGTATATTACTTACTGACACCCTGTAGTAGCCTACAGGTACAGTATTCTACCTAGTAGCTCACAGTCTACTGAGGTAGCCCACAGATATATTTCAACAGGTGCTGCCTTTGCATTGAGGTGATGGGCTACACCATGTGCAGCAAGTGCCCACTTGAGTCAGTTCTTGAAGATGATCTAGTTGCAACCATCAGGCTCAAGCTTTGGAACAGTATAGAGATCATCATGGGGAATATCAGAGTTCATGCTTGTAGCAGTAGCAGGGCTCATAACTCTGTTAGATAAACAAGGGGCAGAGGTTGTTCTAGACACAAGTACAGTAAGCTCAGGTTTCAGAGGAAACACTATATTGAAAATACCTAGACATGAGTACAGTAAGCCAAGGTAAACAGTTAGTACGGTACTCAGTGGGAAGAAATGTAACAGGTATCTCACCTCAGGTTTCAGAGGTAGTGTTGTGCTGGGCCCGGCCTCAAGCCCTGAGCCAAGCCGGGCCGGGCCCTCCTAGGCCGAGCCGAGCCAAGCCGTGGGAACGGCCTGTGAGGGCTCAGGGCCCGGCCTGACCTTTGAGAAGCCGTGAGCCGGGGCCTGAGGCCGCAGCCTTGTGGCTGTGCCCATCAGCGATCCCCGGGTGACTATATAGTAGACTATTGCATGTACATACTATGGGAACTTAGGCTACGGTCCCTGCACCTTCAGCACGGAAAGGCGAGTTTCACAGAAGGTATGGCCCTCTCTGGTTTGATGTTATGCGATGTAAGCCCGGATAACTGTGTCAATCAGTGAGGGCAGAAGAGGAAGATTCTGGCCAACATATTAGTCGAGAGGAGGTCGTATCACAGGCAAGATTATTATGGTTCGTTCTGGTGATGGCAACTCACTTGCACTACTCTCCAACAGCTGCACACGTTGCTTATCACGTCCTATGAAACCACAGCAAGTACGCATTGTAACATCTGTCCTACCTTACCCCGGTATAATGAGATTGCCAGACATGGGGGTTACTCGAACTCGCATGGCACCCGAACGTCCAAAATAAATTTCGTGAAGAACTTTTGTCTTTCGGAGGAGAACCCTCGTACGGCCAACTCACCAATCGTTGATTTCCCTTACTTCTCGACTCATGCTGTAGTGCAGGAAGTTCATCACCTTCACCCGTCTGTCCCAGAATTGATACGCAAAGTACATAGATATGTGGAAATTCTCTCTTTGTGGCTGACATCAATTCTTTCCTTCTTTCTTGTACAGTATATAGGCAGCTGAAGATGATGTCGTCCGTCTGTCAGACCCTGTGCAGACCAAGTCTGGTGAAATCGTCGACAGCATAGTCATCGAATGTGGGACGATACTTTCTGCACCTATTTCCTGCATAAACTACTCCGATGCGATCTGGGGTATGGATGCTAGGGCGTTTAAATCCAAACGATGGCTGGAAGGTACCATCACTTGCTCACGTTTGGTGATGGTCTGAGGAGCCGTATTGGGAAAACGTTTGTTCGACAGGAACTTCATTCTCGAGATGAAGGATGGGCCAGATACAAAAGTCGAGGTGAGTAGGGGGATTACATTGACACCCAAGGTCGTGACTAGTATGAACGTCCCTTGCAATACCATACTGTCTGTCTGCTAGTTTTTGCCTGTTCGTAGCTACTTTAACTAGAACTAGTTTTATCATTTCTTCCACTTTTCGTGTTCAGGCCGGGCCGAGCCCTATATAGGGCCTGGCCCAGCTCACAGCTCAGCTTCAGATATCTCAGGCCATGAGCCCTCAAAAGCCAGGCCCGAGCCATGGCTTTCGAGCCAAGCCAGGCCTGGACAACACTATTCAGAGGAAACACTGAGGTGGGTAGACATCTACATACAAAATATATAGCATGACAGGGGCTCAGGGAGCCACATCAGAAGTAATATCAGATAGCATGACAGTGCCAACAGAATGTCAAAAGAAATTGAAGATAAAAACACTTAGAGCTTATCAAGCTTGACACAGTAAGTCCAACTGTCAACAGTCTGGACTGGCAAACATTCCAACACCAGCATAGGATCAGCTGTGGCAAACAAGGAGAGAGCTCACCATAGGTACCCACTGCTAGAACTCATAATGCTTCAGAGTTCAAAAGTTGCTGCACAGCATCATGACTGTGGCAAAGTTTCTACTTTTTTTGCATACTTCAAATTCAACTCTGAAACCCACTATTAAATGACAGCAATGATTATTCGAGTACAATAGGAGGCAGGTTACAGCCACATGACCAATAAGGCCAGCTGCGCATCAAAGCCGACCCTCCATCAACATTACCTCCCTCTTCCATCCTAATACACCCTTGCCAAATGCAGCTTCAAGTGCTTCATCAATGGTTTGCACGAAATAAAACTGCATCTGCTGCCGAACTTCAAGTGGAACTTCACGTTCAACATCCCTTTTGTTTGCCCATGGTAGAACGATCTTGAGCACCTTGGCACGATGTGCACCAAGGACTTTCATCTTTATCCCACCAACTGGTGTGACTCGTCCACGAAGCGTTATCTGATCCATCAAATAGAGTCACACTAATGTAAATGGAGACCTTACCTCACCAGTCATGGCCATGTCCCTCGACGTCGTAACACCCGTCAGCAATGACACCAAAGCACACGTCTGCGAAGCACCAGGATGAACTGCATGGAATTGCTGGCAGGAAAGAGTCTCACCATTGCCACTCCTGCACTTGGACCATCCTTTTTCTGCGCACCAGCAGGAAGGTGGAGGTGGATATCAATGAGATCTGGCACCTTCAAGGGATCAATACCCTTGCTAGCTGTAATGCCAAGGTCAAATGCATGTGCCTTGACCCAGCTCAGTGCTATCTCTCCACTCTCCTTGATGACGTCTCCAAGACTACCGGTCAATTTCAAGCGACCGGTGCCGGGTACTGCTGTGCTCTCCACGGGCATGATTCCCCCTTCTCCCAAACCAGTCACGACAAGTCCATATACGACGCCGATTTTCTCTTCTCGTTCACGTTCTTCACCATCCCACCGAGGGACACCAAGCATTCTCTCTATGTCCTCTCCTTCGACTCTACTTTGCCATCCCTTGGGCACAGCATTGCTTCGCTCTTTGCAAGCTAGACTATCGAGATGGTTGACCCATTCCACGGCTTTGAAACGTGCAACGGTGCTAAGAGCACGTTCGAGCCCTCGCACCCCTGCTTCGCGTGTATAGAGCGTGGCAATACGGAGAAGAGCATCGTCAGTCAAAACTAGCGATGATTCCGACAAACCGTTGGCCATGAGTTGCTTTGGCAAGAGATACCGTCGAGCAATATGCATCTTCTCGTTATACGTATAGCCTGGTAAAGAAATTGTAATTTTTTGTCAAAATACCGCTCATTTTCTCACCTGATAACTCGACTACCTCACACCGGTCAAGGAGTGGTGCAGAGATTGAATCGAGTGTATTTGCCGTGCAGATAAAGAGAACCCGACTGAGGTCGACTGGGACATTGATGTAGTGGTCCTGCACAATACGATATAAATATATCGCAGAACCATTAGACGAGACCCCACATTGAATGCATGGTTCTGTTCTGGATCCAAGACTTCCAACAAGGCAGCGGCTGGGTCACCGTGAAAATTACTTTGGCCAACTTTGTCAATCTCATCCCTGCACGATCACTTAACTTAGCCCTCGAGAGTAGAAGGTACAAGCGAACAGTAAACTTGCAGGAGTATCACTGGATCGATGCGGCCGGCTTTCCTCAGTGCTTGAACAATCAATCCGGGCCCAGAAGCGACATACGTTCTCCGATGACCTCTACAGAAGGAGGTCAGGTTACGCAGCTATCTCCCGTGGGCGGTAAATTACCTTATCTCCGCTTCATCTCTCACACCACCCAGAGATATGCGCTGGAATGGTCTGCCTAATGCCTTAGCGATCGACTGTCCAAGGGAGGTCTTCCCAGTTCCCGGTGGACCAACAAACCTGACAACAGACGCGTGATTACTTTTTCACAAAACGAGCACACCTTCCAACATACAGCAAGATGGGTCCCTTTACACCTTTCCTCGCACAGTTTTGATCAGGGCACTGGGCAGACTTTGCAGCCAGCTGCGGCATCGGCTGTTGGGACACCGATGCTTGCGACGCAGCCTCTACCATCGAACGTAGTCGAAGCACCGCAAGATATTCAATAAGTCGGCGCTTGACTTGATCCAGACCGAAATGGTCAGCATCGAGTTGAGCACTAAGTACGACAAGTTAGGCATTAACATGTGGGACAAAAAGTAGAACCCACCGAGCCTTGGCAAGAAATCCAGAATCTTGAATTCTCTCCTCTTTGGCAGAGGGTGACCGTGTCGCGGAGGGCCAAGGTAGGCTTGTTAACCACTCAAGCTGCGCCGATGGGTCAGCGAGTCCGCCCCCATGAACCAACGATGATAACTCACGTATGTTCTAATCACTCCATTCTCAACACTTCCTTGTGGAATACGCCTCAGTCTCCTCCATTCTCGGACACCGATCCTACGTTCTTCGCTACCTGCTTCAAGGGCTTCAATCTTCTTTTTCAAGTCAGCGAGGTCATCTGCGTCCGCTTGTTCGTCGTCATCCGGTTCGCTACCCGAACCTCCAACCTTAAGTCCAGGGCTTCCAGGCGGGCCCGCCGGGACTGCATTACCGGTGGTGTATAGACTCTGGAGCTCTCGTTGGATAGCCGCCAATTGCTGTCGTAAGAAGTATTCCTTCTGTTGACGAGACAGCGACTCGTCGACCGCATTAGCAATCTTATGCGACACTTCTGATATGGAGGTTTGCTTGATAAATAGCTCGGTGGCACGACGGAGACGATCCTCGACAGTAACAGTTGACAGCAAAGCTTACCGCGTCATGAGCCGACCTCAACGAATGGACGACGATCAACACGCACCGAACTTATCAGTATAGTCGCAATTGATAGCTGCAACTAACACGTCTGCCATCCATGGTAAGCGATGGTCTGGAACATCCTCTACTATTACGGAGACTCTGAGCCAATCGTCCTTGCGCTGAGAGTGCATGGAATCCTTTGCTAAACGGTCGAGCATCCGCAAGGCGGCATCTTTAAACGCTGCTGCTACCTCGTGAGATGGTGCTTGGTCTGCTGGTGGATAATGGACGGGACGCTCAGAAAGAGAGTCGGCCACCTGAGAGTCTGAATCAAGAGGTTGCGCGAGACAGATGCGAGTCAACCCGTGGAGTGAAAGGATATACGGCGGACGGGGAGAAACAGGTGCAGAGAGCCCGCGGACGGGTACCAGACGCACGACGCGTGCGGCAGTACCATGAACTGGACCAGCCGTACGTATGCCAAGGGGTGAGGGGAAATTGGTAGTGTTCGAGCGATCGGTGGGAGGTGGAAGTGGAATGGCGGCTACAATTGGCTGACTGGAGTCGGAATCGTGCAGGATGGTCTGCAACCTTTCTGCTAGCTCACGACTGATAGGAACGGTCAGCCTGGCTGTCGGTAAGAGAATTAGCGGGAAAGGGAGCGGAAGGACAGGCAGCCGTGGGGTGGACGACAGCGCCATGGCGAGAGAGGCGATTGGGACTGAGCACAGCACCACTTTGGACGCAAGCTCACACCAAAAGTATTTAATTATACCCGGAGTGTTCCAAAATCTAAGTAACAGATACCCGTACGATACATTACACGCTAGCACCGATGACACGAATGTAAAAACCGACAGCCTGAACACTTCACCACCAGCGTATCTCCGACCAGAGGGGCGGCCCAAACACGACAAATGCGGTCCATAACTAACATTATCGACGTGTCATGTCCGAGGAAACGTTTATTAGAACAAAATTTTGAACTAAGCTATCCCACTCACAACTTTCATGCCTCTGACCGCTAAGCCAGGGTACTCCCACAGTTGTGGGGACACCATGAGCGGCTTATCGGAGTCTGACTCGTTAACCACCGGTCGCGGGTGGAAGAACATGACCCAGATAGAGTAGAAGGCGACAGCAAAGAAGTGGTAGGCAAGGAGGGATGGAGAAGGGGTGATTCTGCTTGGGGGTGAGTTGACGGGGAAGGGCAAACGCAGTACGTAGACATTACCCTGCAAGGAGGGAGACGGGCCCACGCACACACTCGCCACCGCACTCGAAATACTTGAAGCAGCCCTTCTGTAAGACTGCGAGGTGTTCACCTGTAAGTTACGCCGCGTCAGTGATTCAAATAAATCTCTTGACGGAAACGAATGACCATCGGCACCAAATAAGTCGTACAGTGCGAAGCTGAGTATGTTGATCGTCGAGGCAAGCGGTTTTCGTGACCAGTACCAGTTACTGAGGAGATTCGACATCTGATCCCAGTTACGAAAGTCGACGTTGGCGAGTAGCTTCGACAGAATGACGACGTCATGCAGTGCGACGGTCATGCCACCGCCAGTGAGAGGGTGGCGCATATTCCACGCGTCGCCGAGGAGGATCGCACCTTGCTTAGTATACTTACCGCCTTGCTCGACTGCAGGGAGAAAGGAGTTGGGCATGCGCCTGATACGATCCCTATCCAGTGCTTCATGGATGGCTACGTGGAGTGATGCTGGGAGCTGCGGGACGACGTCTCTAAGGATGTGACCCTCGTGTCCGAATGTCAGCATGACCCCAATTATGCATGAACATGTAGGGTATACCTTGAGGTCGTGAGGGACGGGATGTTTGACGGCTACGAGCATACGGGTATCGTGTTCCGAAATTTGATACAACAGCACCGGTCCATGACCTTGCACGAGACCGACAGTGCCGTGTTGAGGCATTGGTAACTGGGTATCCTTGAGGATGACGCCGCAAAAATGACTTCTCGTCGAAGAATCCCTCAGAGCTTTCCCCAAGACAGCATTCCTGAAATTAGAAAAGCATCCGTCCGCAATGATGACGAGGTCAGCAAGAAAGGACTCCCTCTCAGTGGAATTCGGCCGTGTTGCACGAACGCCAAGGACCCGCTTGGTATGTTGGCACTCAATGAGCTCGTTCACAGTTGCTTCGACGACGTCCACTCCTGGCGCCCGCTTGGCATGCTCTCGAAGAGCCATGACAAACCGGCCATGATGAAAGCTACGACCTTGTCTGCCGTCCGGGTAGGGTATGTGCACGATCTGGCCGGACTGAACAACGCAGTAACCATGCTCGGGTATGGCATCTATGCCCTCCAAACACGATTCGAGCCCGAGCTTCTGGAGCGCTGCTACGCCTGCAGGTTGGAGGAGTTCACCCACGATGCGGTCTGGCTCGGCGAGTGAACGCTCAAGCAAAGCGACGCGAAGGGGCGAGGCTCGTGACTGTGAAGTGATGGTAGACAAAGCGTGGGCGAGTGCAGAACCTGCAATGCCTGCGCCGACGATGAGGACGTCGTACTGCCCGCTCATCTTTTGCTGTCGGGTTGTCGTCGTACGAAGCGAACGTGCACGGAGGGAACGACGCCCCTTCTGACGTAAATCACACAGCCAAGAGCTACATTTCTTTGGGTGCCACACCCCCCGAGTTATTACAATTTTTCCTTATTTTACGCGTCTTTTTCGAGATTATACCAACGTACTTAGGAACACTACCGAGATGCGCGAGATAGATCGCTGTCGAAGGACAAAGTCATGAGGAATCACTTCTGCACCGATACAGCGGAGACAGACCTGAAAGCCGACTCGATACACGCTTTTACCTCCTTGTAAGATACCACAAGACAACTCTGCTCATCGCGAGAGACGAGCATTACACGCTCGTCGGACCCACAATCCAGCTAGAATGCATGCTGTAGCTCGGAAGCCCACGACACAAGTCCTCGAACACCCACCTTATTTAAACAGGTTAGCACGTGAGATAAGTTGACCACCGGATTTCCGTTCTCGTCCACTTGGTGGAAGACGTAGTCGCGGAAGAGCTTGATTATATACCGGTCACCCGTCTCCGACCAGCGAGGCTCTCGAGCAAACCTATGACAAGATCAATCCTATTTCCGAGAACGACTGCTTGAGAGCACATACTCTGGCCGTTCATTGATGAACCCGAACTTGCATAGCAACCGAACGAGTCTTCCATTCTCCAGCTCGCTCATAAGTTCCGTTTCGAGTCGGTCGTTGGCGCTGAAAAACGTGAGCACATACCGAAAACTCTACCCGGGACTTACATTTGCATCTCATCCATCTCGCGTGCTAGGCGATTGGTGCCGATCAACTCCATTATCTGCGCGATGGTCTGCAACGCCAGTTTATGAGCGGCACGTTCCCCGAAAGCTGTGATTTTAACCTTGTGAGGGGCTGGCTTCGAAATCAAGTACAAGGCTAGAGTTTTGATCTCGGCCGAATATACTCTGCTCATGACCTCTAACGCCTTGGGCAGCGCATTCAAAGCAGTAATACTGCCGCAACACAAAGCGATCACTAACCGACCAAACATGACGAGATCATCTTGTTGAGCAAGCCCAGCGTCTTGCCGTGTATCGTACAATAACACGTCGACGATGCCGCAGGCGTTGATACGTAGCCTAGACAGCGGAATGGTAGTCAGACAGTCATTCCGAACAGTTCACACAACACGCACCTGTTCTTCCCAGTCAGTAATATTTTCGCTGGGTCAATCATGCGAACTGCCAAACCCGCTTCGTGCGCTGCTCGAATGGCATTCGCAATCTGTATAATATACGTCCAGAGAGTGGCTTCCGGTATGCGACCCAAGGGAGCTGAGAGTTGGCCATGTAAAATGCTTGGTGACATGGATCGAAAGTACAACTCCATAAGACTTTGTGAGTCCGGATGATAGTCATAGCACACGACGAGAGCTACAATGGAGCATGAACTGACGAAAATCCCAGATTAGACGATGAAACCGACAGCTATCGTTAAATACACGTGTTGTGAAGGCCTCTCTGACACGAACGATATTCGGATGTCGTATACGCGACCAGGACTCGATCATGCCGAAGGCAGCGTGATTTGTCAGCCTGAAATCTACATAAGTCAGCTGATCTTTTCTCGAGACGAGACTACGAGGGACACACTTTCGATACGACGTAGGACGTAGGCGGCACCGTCGTTTATACTCGTCGCTCGGTATACAGTTGAAAACCAACTGACGAATTTTCGTCTTTCGGGTGTTATGGGCTCGAGAGGAACGAGGGAGTGATACCCCTGGAGCTCTTCAGGAACGTGGTATGGCATGGAAGGGATGGTGTGAGATGATTCGGAACGTTTTTGCAGTTCTTCTCGAAGATTGTCGGAGATGAAGTGGGAAGGTGCAAACGTCTCAGGGATTGGATTAGTGTACAGATGATAGTCGAGCTGGAGAAAAGATTCAATGGGACATGTCATCAACACGGGCCTGACAAGCTCACCGGCTGCCGCACAAAGACTGATTGAGCTGTCCCATAATACGTGCCCAGGGAAGTACCTTCGTACTCGACCTCCTGGGAGGCGTAATAAGGGGTGGGCGAAGCACTGGGTGCAGTAAACTCAGCAGGGGGTACGCAGGGACAAAGAGCAGTATTTACGAAGGAGTGAATGGTAACGATTGAGTGGAGGGAGCAGTCGGGGCTACATCGACAGACGTTCTGGGCACAAACACAGGTGCGTTGACAGCCTGAGCGGACAAGGAAGGCGGAGCTGGCGCCTCCGGAGATGCTCTAGAGAGCACGTTAAACAAAGCGGATCGATTGGGGGCTACAACCTACACATCAGTTGAAGTGCTACTGGGCTGCGGGTGTAGCCTACATCAGGACGACATCAGATGAAGTTATCGAGAATTTCACACCGGTGGATGATAATAGATACAGCCTTTATCTTGAAATCGACATGAACTGAGAAGAACAGATCAGCGCTGGAAATAATCGGTCAAGGATTATTTACACACCCGTAAATCAGTATATTCCTGCACTGTCGTTGAGGGGAATCTGTGCAAATGAGGATACATGACATGTGGGCATCTCTGACACTGCTACACACCCTTCTTTTGTGAGAACTTTGCCTTGTCGTCTTCGTCAGTTGGCTGTGAGATCTTCACCGCCGAACTTGACTGAGGCCTCGAAAAATGGGCCATTCGAATGTGTGTCAAGTGTCTCCGATTAGGAAGTCGACAAGGAGCACGAGGAGATCTGCTTAGTAAGCCGTTAGGGTGCTCTCCTCCTACCAACACCATGTCTGCTGCGAAGCCCCCCAAGAAAAGTCTGGCGGTCGTGTTGTCGCGCTAGAATACGGACTGACATGAGTTTAGATGTCGTATACTCTCAGCCAGCCGACACGGGAACGGGTACCAATGTCAATACGCAGCTCGTCTACGCCTTGGACCATCTTAAAGTAACGTCTGGAGTTTCTTGTCCGCTATCGTGCTTTGCAATGCAGTTGACATACAGTCTACGTCAAATCCCATGCGTTTACAAGATATCGCCATTGTAACGAGCACTCCTCTCGATACGGACTTGGTTCTTCTCGAAAAATTCAAGTCGCATGACCGTGTCCAGTATGACCCAAAGACCGGCCTTTATTCTTATCGAGTATGCATCATCACCTGCTTCACATCACAGTTTCTCTTCAATTTCTCCAAAGCACGACTTCAACTTTCGCGACAAAGCTACCCTGTTGACAGAGATCCAACGCCAGACGCGCAGAGGGGGCGGTATTTCAGTTCGTGTTCTGAAGGAACCCTGGAAAGAAGCGCCACAAGCGATAGAGGAACTCGAGAAGGAAGGCGAAGTTCTTGTGACTCGCACTGTCAAGGACGGGCAGCTTCGCATGGTATTCTGGAATGAAATCAAACCCGACGAGGAAAGTGGTGGAAAACAGGTAGAAAAAGGTGGACCGAACTGTGGCGCGCATCACTCGTGGCTTATCATGTTGCCTGGTAGAGTTCCTGGACCTGTGGCATCAACTCAAAGTGCCCAACGATGTGGACTTGTTAAAGGCATTGACTTCAGGTATGTTCTTCATCTATGTCCGCACATCTGTGCCACGGATCCTCTTTCAGAGGGTCTTCAGGCTACTGCATCGGAAGGGCCTGCCCCCAAGGCACCCTCCAACACCAAGAAGAAGGGGAAGCGTTCTGCTCCCCGGCAGAGGCAGGTAAGGATCACGAATACCCATCTGAAGGGAGAAATAGACCTCTCGCGGGATTACCATGCGGCTGGGAAATAAATTTACTGTTGTATCGTACTTCTACGCTCGAAATACAGCAAATTTGAGCTATGCCTGTGATAAACCAGGGGCAACACCTCAGCCCCGCTTTTGTCTCTTCCGTGGTGAGGTGTCTTCCACCTCCGATTGGTCTGGGCTCGTACTTGCGCCTTCGTCTCCCTCGCTGGCCTGCCCTTTCAGTCCTTTCATCTTTCGTGTCTGCAACTTGCCGAGATCTTGTTTTGCAACGTGGATACGTCCCCTTAGATCGCCCATCTGGTCGACCTCTAAGTTCTTTTTCTTTTTTCCCAGTCCTTTTTCGATATCTTGTTTCTTCAACTTGGGTTTCTTCGTGGCCGCTTTCAACATATCCTGATCTGCTTCTTGATGTCGACGAAGGGAGAAATCGACGAAGGGGCCCATCTCCGTAAGCTGGACCCGGGGTATCCGCACTCCAGAAGGCGTGAGTTTCACGGTATACGTCCGTAGATGTACGTTTGGTAAATTTTTAGGATCTTCGTGCCTTGTATCGTCAGGGAGTGCCGAGCTCGTCTGTGACGCGTCTGAAGGTGCGACGGTAACGCTGATGACATGTTCCAGCCCAGGAAGACATATCGAGTCGATAACTTCGCCGTTGAAAAGATCCATAAGAAGAGATTTCAGCTGCATATACCGCGGGTGGGTATCGAAGAGCTCAGACGCAAAATGGAGCATTGGTTTATGTCCTGGGGATGATTTTGGTGTCTACGACGAACGTAGCACGTCATAAGATTGCCAGACAACAAGAAGCAGGAAATGAACCTTGAATTCTGACAAGCTCACGAACCTTTCTATGCCGAGTTCGCACATGTCCAATAATTTCGAGTCGAACATCCGCGCGATGATGATGCCAGCTGGTCTCTTTTTTGTAGACTGACTAATGACAAACATTGATGCATCGTTCTTGTGAGCCCAGAACTCGAGCGAAGAAGGGTCCTCGAACGGTCGGATGGCGTTCTTTTCTGAAAATGAGATCGCATGGGGTTGCTTCAGCGCCATCTAATATGGCCGCTCAGACGAGGTAAGTAAGACATCTGATGTTAAAACGTACCATTTCCTTCATCACTTTGTCTACTACTTCTCCCGTCTTCATGCCATGGACGAATATCGCCTTGCGTTGGTCCTCCACTTCCTTGGGTTCACGTGCCTCGAGTGCTCTCTTCGAGCGCGCGTTTTTCGGCTTTCTGTGCATTGAAGAAGAAAGAATGAGGATGTAGATCGAGCTAACCCATGGGTTACTTACACTGTCTGTAGCATCGTGACGTTGAGTACCGTCGTCGACGATATGTAAATTTGCAAGAGTAACCTATTGATTACATAACACGAGTGTGTTCCTCCTATTCGATCGGTCGCGTTGGTTAGCGTAGTGTGTGGGTGCTCCCTCGGGCCAAATTATTGGCTTGCACTTTATTCGCTGTTGATCAATAAGAGTGGAATACAAAGAGTGCACCGGGAATCGTATACAATGTTAGTGAAATGGCTGTGTCATTCTCCGGGCACGGGCCACGTCGACTTGACCTACGACGACGATCATGTCCGCAGACCTGCCCAAGACTTGGATGGCACTCGCCGTCGCACTCGTCCTCGGCGCAGTCTTCCATGGCCCATCCCGGCCTTCCGTCCCAGAGTACGCCGTGTGCTCGCCCACCGGCGAGGCCATCCACACAGTGGACCCGGCTCACCCCACCGTACAGTGCATCCTCGTACGAGACACCCACATCGCAGACGTGGGCAGCCTCGGTGTGTCTTCTGTCTCGCGGAAGAATACAGCCAGCTAATCCAGCACAGTGGATATCACGACCCGCTCAAGAAGGCTTCTCGACTTTTGGAGGCCGCCTCTCAACGTGTCCTTCATCGACCCCACGAGCATAATCGTTCCTGGACTGGCTGGTACGACCCCACTCCATCTGATGATGACGACCAATCACAGCTTCGTAGATGCACACGCCCACATTCTGTCCTACGGCTCCGTAAAACTCAATGTCGATCTGTCTGGTTGCGCCTCGAAACAAGGTTGATTCGTCTACTTCACGACACATTACTTCAATCACTGACACACCCCACCTAGAGGTACTCGAGAGAGTCGTCGACTTTGTCAAAGCACGACCCGATATCCTCAATGATCCCTCCAAGTGGATACAAGGGATGGGCTGGGACCACAACATCTGGGCGCTACGAGAGTATCCTCATGCAGTAGGTGTCTGGCATTTGTCGGCTGCACAGCAACGGATACACTTGCACTCTCTAGGACGATTTCGATGCTGAACCCCTCCTACGAGGCAGACGTATATACCTGGACCGTATAGATGGACATGCGGCGTGGGTATCTAGACGCGTCCTGCAGCTTATGGGAGAGCTTCCAAACACCGTAGATGGCGGGGAAATCATTCGCGATAGTTCTGCCGACCCAACCGGTATTGGCTTCCACGTACTCTGACGTATATCACAGTTCTTATGTGCATCAGGCATTTTCGTGGACAACGCGATGTCTCTAATCCCAATACCACCTCCTGCCAAAGCAGACATGCTACGCTATTTTGATAGGACCGTCAAGGATGCTCTCGCAGTTGGCTTGACCAGTATCCACGACGCAGCTACCGGGCCTGCTGCTGTCGAGTTCTACAAGGAGTAAGTACTCGGATCAAAGCACAAATGCCTACTCATCCCTCGAAGATATGCAGAATCCAAGAAACTTCCGGTATTTTTATCTTTATTGTTGTGAATACCAGTTTTTTTTCATCGGTGTTCATGATATAGCTTCGCCTTTATCTCATGGGCCACCTGGATTCGGTCGAGTACTGGGGTGATAAAGTGCCTCGCCTGGTTGGCTACGGCGTTGACGAACGTCTCAGCCTCCGTAGTGTCAAGCTTTTCACGGACGGTTTGCGAAATCATTGCTGAAACGAGGCTCGGGTTAACACAAGCCGTAGGTGCGCTGGGCTCTTCTGGTGCAGCCCTGCTGGAACCAGTATGTGTTTGTTTTACCTGTATTTTTTTTGTTAGTCACGCTCGCGTACGTAGTATAGCGACAATCCATCCACGAGTGGAATCATGCGAATCCAGGAAGGCATTCTCTCTGACCTCATCAGGAGATTCCACGCCGACGGCTGGCAGGTGGTGAGTGCCAACGCTTACCGGCTGTGCCTCTGAGGATTCCATGTCGGGTATACGTAGAACATCCACTGCATAGGAGATCGGGCCAACCGTGTCGTCCTCGATATTCTCGAAGACGTTTTCGCTGGTGCGAATATGTCGGAAACAAGGCCGCGTATTGAGCACGCACAGATCATGACGCCTGAAGATCTGGAGAGAATGGGGCGACTTGGTGGTATGTTTTCCTCAAATTTGGAGTTCTTTGGACTTAAAGACGTTTTCGACAGTGATACCCAGTGTTCAGCCGACGCATGCGTAAGTATATGCGGAGCACGTTGAGGAATGTGCTGAGGACTTTGTTTGTTCAGGACTAGCGATATGTGGTATGCGGAACAGCGTCTGGTAATGTCTTTCTCTTAGGGTGAGCAGAGGATGTGACCTGCCTTAGGGTCCGGAACGTATTCACGGCGCATATGCATACCGCACAATGATTCAGTATGTTTTTAATTACTTGAGACATGAAGGTCTATCTGAACGTCCTCTCTAGAATGTCTCGAAACCAAATCCTCCCTCTTGGCTCAGATTTTCCCGTGGAGGGCATTAACCCCTTATTGGGCTTTTATGCTGCAGTTACTCGGCTCTCGATCTCTGGACAGTCTCCGCATGGCCCGCAAGGGTGGTGCGTTGCTAGCACATCCAAGCAAATCTCCTCGCTTACTGGTCACAGGTACCCCGAGCAACGTTTGACGCGCCTCCAAGCCCTCAAGGGTATGACATTGGATGCGGCTTACGCTTCGTTTTCCGAGTCTGTCACTGGGTCGCTCGCCGTGGGTAAGAAAGCCGACTTCGTGGTCCTGGATCGGGACATTATGACCGTGCCAGAGTCGGAGATTCTGGGGACTAGGGTACTAGCGACCGTTATTGATGGAGAGGTAGTTTATGGAGCCCTTTGAGCGATTTTTACATACTAAATAATAAGAATGGAATTTCCGCCCCAAACAAAAAGTACATGCGGAACCGCACACAACTGTTGACACAAACCTCTAAATAAACACAAACCATTCATCCAGTAAAAGGCGAAAAAAAAGACAGGTCCGAAGATTTTAGGTAAGAATTAGTAGGGACAGCCTCGTATCCTTTAACCTGTCACTGGCTCATCACTGGCGGAGAGTATTGCGGTGCTCTCTAACCCAGCCTTGCTCACGCGACGCATAGGTTGTAGGGTAGTTTCGTCGACAGGTGCGCGGCGGACGTGACGCCATCGGCCCTCTGCATCCTTGACTTCCATGTCTTGTCCAACGCCTAACCCTCCGTCAGCGTCTTCCTCAGTTTCCTGGGAGGACAACATGGGAGGAAGACTCTCGCGAGCGTGCGGCAATCTACGTCCCTGTCCGTTTTGCTCGTCATCTTCTGCATCGCCGGGGGGACCGACAGGTCTTCCACCGAGCTCCCGAGCTTCGAATGCCATTAACTCGGAGACGAATCCGATGTTGGGAGACACACCGCGACGGCGATCTACGACGAACGAGTACGCACGCGAAAGTGGCCAACGGTGAGCGTGGATGAGGTATGCCATTACTGCTGCGACGCTTCGTGAACGACCAGCTTTGCAGTGCACGAATGTTGGAGCGTTGTAGAGTGCTGCTTCGTCTGTTTTATTTTTATTTTTATATATTATATTATATTACACAAAAGGCGGCATTTCAGTATCTTCTTCTCCACAGCGAGTGAGAGGATAAAGAAAGACGTACCCAAGGTCTCACATACGACGCGTAAACAACCCCGGACTTTTTCTTCGTCTACTGTGTCGCGCATGGGAATGCGTACGTACCGCTCGAATTCGCGGTGTAGGTCCAGCCCATAGTCATCTGCGTCACATTCGGCGGCGATGTTCAGGATACGGCGAATGCCGAGTTCTTTGAGTTCGGTAACATGATCGGGGAGTGTGAGCTCTGGACCTAGGTAGAGGAAGCCTGGAAGGATTGTGGAAACACTGAAAGAGGGTATTTCCTCTGGAGCATCGGATCCCGTGGAGGGGGCCCCAGGCGGTGAAGGTCGTGAGGTATCGGGCGAGCGTAGGGGTAGAAGTGGCATTGGAGTGTCTGGAGTGCGAGGGGTCCGAGGGGGCGTAAGTGTGTACGCGGACTGCGTGAACACCGAGGTGGGCGGCGGAAGGAAATCTGCGGGGCTTGTGGTCCAACGTGGCGACAAGGCAGGTGGTGTGTGGTTCGAGTGCAGAAGGGTGAGATGTGATGGCGACTGTGGAGGCACGGATACATGTGGACTCATGCAAGAGCCCGATTGGGTAGGTGTAATAGGCATCGTGGCAGAGCGGGTTGGCTGGATGCGAATTTGGAGACGGGGGAGGGTTAGGTGCTGCTCACTTGGGTACGAAAGGTTCGGTGCGCTGGGACGTCTTCCGGGTAGTCTGGGATAGTGGTTGTATATGCATCGAGAAGGAGACGAGGTGGGTTCATCAGCACTGCGCGACTCGACAAACGTAGTGGAGGAAGGAGTGGCCGTGTTGATTTGGAAAACGCCCTTTCCCTTTGCGCTTTTTGGTGGTCCATCAGGGAGGTAATTGTCAGGGGGAGGTGACTGGAGGTCGATATAGGTGGAGAGCTTAGGATGTTGCTGGGCTGCTGTAAATCCACCCCTGAGGTAGTGAACACGGCCTGGGCCGAGAAGAGAGGAAAGAAGAGGCAGGAGTGCCCATGCGGTGACCTGTAAATTGTCCTTTTCTGATTCGTCAGTTTCGTCGCCGTGGACGACGATAACGTCACCGTCCCAGTGGTCAGAGAGGGTGTGCCACAATTTTTTGTCGTCTTCGGAGGTGATGAATTGCCGGAGCGAATCGAGGGAGTGGAAACCACTACCAGATTTCCTGTAACGCTTGAGGATGAGAGAGGGGATCGCGACGTTGACGCTGCCAGCGATACGACGGGCTTGATATACAGCGTAGGGTCGCGTATCGACGAGGATGGGCCGCTTCGAGGAGGATAGACGGTCAGCCAGGATGGCAGGGCCCCACGCAGCAGCAGCCAACACAGAAGGAGGAGGAGAGTGGGACCGCTCTGGGCTGGAAGAGTCAGAAGCGGGAGAAGCGCACCGGCCTGGTTCTACTGGTGTGTAATATACGCTCGACGCCGCACTGGACGAGCTGGGCGACCGCAGACTGCGAGCCGAGCGGTCTCTGCAGTTGGCTGGTGGTGTTTTGCCAGAGGGTCGAGACTGAGGCAACGCGCTGAATGATCGAATTGGCCGCAGACGGAGATTCTGCTGCACAGTCTTGCGCAGTCTGGCAAGGTCTGCGAGGTCCTTTGAGAGGTCGTCCGTCTCTGGTAACTGCGACGAGTCGGACGAACTCGAGGACGGCGACAATTGCAGGACATCACAGTCGGCGTCGGCGTCGGCCCCGTCGTCGTCAGTGTCCTCCAGCGTGATCGCCGGGTAAAACACCCTCGCCGTGTCCGGCTTCAGAGTCAGATTGGCAGGCCGTCCCCGTCTCATCTCCTCGTCGTCGCCGTCGTCGTCGGTGCGTGGGAGGGGGTTGGCCGGCCCGGTCCGGCGAAGAGACGCGGGGGGTTGCATCGGCGTCTCCGCGAAGAGGGGGGTCGTCTTGTTATTCCGGGTTATTTTTGAGCTCCACTTCGTTTTTGTGCGTTCTTACCTTTCGTGCTCGACGCTCGCCATGTCTTACAAGTCCTCTACTTTTCGAAACCAAACGACCGCTTCAGCGCCAACAGAAGCCAAGCATCGGGCTCAAGTAGCACAGCTTCAAGAATGTTTCCCCGACTACTCTTCAGACGGTTCATAGGTTTCCCCCTGAACATTAGAAACATCCACAATTGACACGCTTTTTTTTGCTCTTTTTCTTCTTCCCAACAGATATCCAATCCATCTTGGCAGAAGTAGGCGGCGATGTTGAACTTGCTGCTACCCGAATTAGCGAAGGTAGGAATCACAAGCAATATTCATTCTTTTTTCTTACACAAACATTCCGTACAGGTCATGCTGAGCAATGGGGTTCTGTGAAAAGCAAAAAGGACAAAAAGACGTCTACCGTTGCTCACTCAAAAGAGCCTGGATCCATCTCTCGCGACCGGACAGATTCTCGTGGCGGTCGTGGCAGTCGCGGTGGTCGTGGTGGCGCAACGCGAGGAGGTCCGTCTTTGCGTGGAGGTCGTGGATCAGCGCGAGGTGGGCCTGGGCTCAACGGTCATTCACGCACACCACGTCCACGCACGCCTAAATCTTCCTCACCAGCGCCCGATACCGCTGATAAGGAGCCTCTTTCTGGGACCTTTACTGACATAGATCTTGCTACACAAAGTATGGAGACTATTGTTGTGCCCATTGAGGAGCCTTCCATCTCTGACCAGGGTTGGGCCACTGGCATTCAAACCTCCTGGGGTGTGCCGCAAGACACAGTCAATGCAACAGCGAAACCCGCTGTTTCTGGTCCTCCAAAAGTCCCAAAGGTACCAGGCGCTTCTAAGTTGTCTTGGGCTCAAGTAGCAAGGTAAGTCAATACGATGGTCCACTGCCACCTTCATCTCAGCTAGAATCAAACGGTGGTAACAGACAGCAAGAGAAGCCCCACGTTCAGCCGCCTCCATCCGCTCCGGCTCCCTCCACAGTTGAGGTTATGGAAGCTACACTAGCACCTCCACCGGACACTGCTGAAACCACGCACGACGGATGGGAAGAACCCACCACCGTTCAGCCTCCAGTCTGGGACGATGAACCACAGGTCAAGCCACCGTCAGATGACGCTTGGGCATCGTCGTTACACTCACAGCCGGAACCTCAAGAAGAACTCTCTGTTCCAGCACCCGAACCGGAACCCGTTCAACCAACCATAACACCCTGCGAAACCCCTCCGCTTTCGGAACCACCTGTTGTCCCATCTCCCTCAAAATCTCCACCACCCGTTACGCTCCGATCGTCAATCGCTTCCCACCGCAATGCCAGCAAGTACAAGGCAACCGACCAAGCCGTCGTCATGCCTACGTCGAGTCTCGCATCCGGGCTCGACAAGCTCGGTATGCAGTTTGGTAGTCTGAGCATTGGGGGTGATATCATCGATTCTTCTCCGTACGCTGAATACATGATCATATCAACCCTTGAACCTGATGGAATGCTCTGTAGTGTCGAACCTCCTGCAGAGCCCACTCCACCTAAACCGAAAGAATCACCTCAACAACCGATCTCAGTTTTGCCTCCTATTCCACAAACACCATACGACGTTGCCCAAAGTTCATCTCCGACTCAAACGACAACGGTTACATCAAGTCAACCGTCAGTGAGCCAACAGGCTTCCATTCCTCCCGCGGCTCCCGCTCCCGCACCTGCACCCGCGGCACCCCCCGTGCCAGCTGCCTCGTCTGCTTCGGCACAGCCTTCTCAGTCTCCTCTCACTGCCTCTGTATCCCATGCGTCAATATCGACGTCAGTGGGTCAGACGGCGGCAAACGCCAGTCATACCTTGCCGCAACATCAACCCCAGCCACCCGCTCAGTCACAACCGCAGCCACCTCAGCCACCCCTGCATTCGCTGGCCGCTCCACATCAACCGCAACCCTCGGGACCACTGTCACAACCGCTGCAGCAAGTTCCGACGCAGCATCAATTCTCGCACCATGGCTTCCCAGCGCATCTATCTGACCCTGCTGTGCAGCAATCCGCACAGACAGCCACGCAGGTCCAGAGTGCGCAGCAACAACCTCAGCAACAGGTGTCCACGACCTACTTCCGGCAAGCTGAGGCACCCTACTTCCACACTCCTACGCCCCCTGCCAGTGGGCAAGAGTATGCAGTAGGTGTCTTCGGCAGCCAGGTTGGGCAGCAACACCCTGGCCAAGCTTCACACCTCGGTAATTTCGGGAGTGGTGATTATGGCTATGAGGGTGCAAGGGTAACGTAGCCTAACTGCACCATCTGCAATACGCTCAAGTATCTCACAGGGATTTTATGAATCGTATGCTCAGTCACCCGGCTTTAGCGGGGGCCGAAATGTACTTGGTCATGATGATGTCAAGGGCTTGGCGGGCAACAACCAGCTCCCCTCTGCTGGAGTCGGTGCGCTTCCGCCTTCTTCCCAATCGACTCAACTGCCACCACAAGGCTCCGGTGCGCCCCAGCCTTCGGCTGCCCAAGGTCCTCAGCAGTCTTACCCCCCACCTGCGATGGCGCCCTACTACTACCCATACCCTCAGAACCAATATTACGGGTCTCCCTACAATTCGGGCTACGGCGTGCCACAACCGTTCGTCAAATATCCTGCCATGTACCAGCCACCTCCTACTCAAGGCACTGGTACGGGTAAACAAACCGGGGTACAGCAAGATCACTATGGTCGTGGTCTTTACGGAAATCAGCATCAACAACATCAACACCAACCATATGACGAGCTGTACCAACATCAGCAACATCACGCTCAGGGCCTGACTGGGGATTATAAACACCCACAATTGTACGGCAACCAGGGAATCCAAGGTTTTATGGGGCTCGGCCAAGGCAGCAATGCCACGTCTGCGCCGACCCTTGGCCAACGCGCCGGCGGTGGTTCTCCAGAAGCGCCATACAAGCCATATTCGCAAAACGTGGGGACAAAAGACGGTACACCAGGCGTTGGCGTCAGTGGTGTCGGTCAAGGCCAAGGCGGACGTGGTGGTGTTCAGCAGAGTCACGGGCAAGGCTTCTATGGTGCCAACCGATTCGGGTCGTCTGCTGGCACTGGTGGCCCTCATGGCCAACACCAGCAAGGCGGACAGCAGGGTAATGGCCCACAAGGACATATGAGCGTTGGCTACCCACAAGGTAATTCGGATGGCAACTTTTATCAGTACCGCCAGCAGGGGGGTTACTGGCAGTGATCAGTGTTTTATACTTTGTCGTATTTCCATGCATTGGTCTGTCTCGACGCGCACTCGTATTCTCTACTCATCCGCTCTAGTTGTCTATTCATACCTGTAATGCAACGATATACATTGCATTGTACCTTTAACATTCAGCCCAGTTCGCCTTCCATCGAAGAGGTGTCAGTATAAACAATTAAGCAAGGTCTACATTGGAGAGCCACTGGTCGTAATCATACATACTTGAGAGCGTGCTATCCTCCACAGAGCCAGACTCCATGGTAGCAGATCTGACATGGGCTACGTATGATTCCATAGCTCCGTCAGCCAGTGTCAAATCACCCTTTCCTGAGCCCTTCTCGACAAATCTCATGTACTGCAGTTGATCCATGTATTCCGCTCCGTCATGCATTGCATCTAACATCAGCTGACGGTGGTCGATACATCTAAGCAGTGTTGATAAGTTGTTTCCCAGCTGCATATATGTTGGCGCACCTATGGTATTCGGAAAGCTCTTCCGAGGGAACCTTAGGGTCGAGAAGATGTGATGCAAGGACCCCGCTGGACTGGGGGAGATCGCTCTGGTGCATTAACTGAGATCTGTCTGCTATATCTGCAGGTAATGCTTTCCTTCGTAGCTTCTCATTGTGCAACGACGAATGCGTGCCCATCCAACGGCGTTTGACACCTGTTACGAGCCTATGTACGTTTGGTTTTAGCGCACGTCACCATCACACGAATGAGCCACAAAACCTAGGTTGATGTACCACATGCATGCTACTCGGCAGGAAAGGACTGTATGACACTCCTTTGATAAATTTCCTTCGTTGCAGGTGTGAGATTCGCTTGGGTGTGTCATCGAAACTGGGCTTACCCCGGCGGCGTACTCATGCAGAACGCAAAATGTTTTTCGAGCGAAGTGAACAGCAAAGGCCGGTAGTACTCGGACCAAAAGTCGCCTCGCTGTCCTACGAAATCGCTCAGGGATTGAGTAGATTCGGCCAGAGGATAGAGGGTGCTCAAATTTTCAGTGTCGAACCATTCTTGATATTTTCCCCTCACTTGAACTACTTGACCATGACGCTCGCCTTGAACACCAAGGAAAAGGTTGATTGCCATCTGTTTATCAGCATCTAAAGGCGTTGCAGTTAGTGCACCTGAGATATGCGCGTCGGAACGCATCTGACCGAGTAGAGAGTTCGCATAGAAGCGCCGAATGTTTTCAATGATGTCACGGGAGTGACTGTTCCAATGTGGCAGATGCCGGTACGTTTCGACCCTATTAACAAGTGCGCTGCCCGTGTACTGCAAGGCAAGCGCTTGATGGACATGTTAGTCAAGGCTTGCAACAAACTGTCCACTCACTGTCTCCGTGGTCGTGATACATCTCTGTCAGCATATTGACAGCAACGGAATCGAATGGAAGGTTTGGGTTTCTGACCACGCCAAGAGCATATAGTTGGTGACCGAAAGCTCGTTTGCCGAATACGAACTGCGCAGCGTTCGTGCGATCTAGGCAGTCAACGCAATTGGTACGACATATACCGTTTTGGAGCAGAATATTTTTGCGCCAAGCCGGGCGATACTGTTCATCCTCCCTGAGTAATAAGACGAGAACATCAGCGGCCGACAGGGAAGACTGAACTATAGAAAAAGCCTTACGACCAACGGTTCTGAAGGTGGTGGGAGTATGGTTCGGAACCCGTATGGAAGAAACCTGTCATTTGTATCGATTCCTCAGCCAGGTCTTCTAGGTAGCTGATGACGTCTTGCGTCTTCCTGTAACGGTATCAATGCCGGGAAATACGCAGCCGGTGAAGAGCGAACTCCTTATAAGCGCGAGACATGTCCCAAGCACGATACACCATTTTCTTGCCTTCGGGAAGGAACTGGTTCAGGTAACGCACGCACTGTGTGTACTCATCTAACAGCTTAGACTCCCTTGGGACTGGTTCTCGTCTCTTTATCAGGTTAAGGATGATCATTGGGGTACCGTAGCGAGCGAACAGGTTGTTGAAGTGGCGGGATGCGGCGGTATAGTAGGGGTCAACAACGCTGACTGGTGTATATTAGTAACAGGCCCGCAAACGCTGAAGAGTGCATTCACTCTCTATGGGCGGCCGAGGGCTCATGCTAGTGGTGTCTTGCGTCCAGGATATAGGAATGCTCCCGCGATACTGTGGCAGCGGTGACGAAGCAGTGCAAAACAATGAGAGATTTCGCCTACCTGTACATAACTTGTGTAGTGCGGACTGGGTTGCCGTCTTGACTGGTGTTCAGATGATGGGACGTAAAATGGAGTTGTAACTGCCTCCGAAACTATCTGCTCCGTTTCAACTTCGTTTGCGACGTTGCCCTGTTCCGGGGTGTTAGAATGGGGGAAAACGCAAATATGTGGAGTATACCTCTTCATTGACACCTCGAGTCAGGTATCGGGCGCCAGCATAATGGCGAGACCGCCGCGCGATCAGAGTCACAAAGACGACACGGCTAAGTACGTTGAGTTCTAAAATGTCAGGATGCATCGTTATCTCGCGTTTCGAACGCGCTCCGCAGATATATGACTTACTCGCTTGATCCACATGACCATGGATGAGGGGGATGAGCCACGCTTGCCCGCCCCGAGGAGATACATCATTGAAAGGAGAGTATAACATGTGAAAATTCCAGACGTAGCGGTCGTTGAACCACCACTTCGATTTTTCGAAGCGGTTTGGTTTCGTGAGGTTTAGCTGAAGCGTAGAAGTGATATCATACGAGTAACTCTCACGTAGATGAGCACATAAGAGGGAAGAAGAGGATATGTCATACCTGAAGTAAAAGTTTTTGGACATGTCCACTTGCTTGAAAATGTTGAGTAGACGCTGCTCTTCCGCCGGTTTGTCGACCTTGTTGTTGAAACACACGGGTATGGTTTCTGTACTCTCGCAGTGGTAGAGGTAATGTCCGCCAAGTAGAGCAACAGAGGAACGTTTGGATATGACGATCATATACCAACCGGCTGTAAATCTGACGAACCCTATTCGTCATGAATGTGAGGCGTCTCACGATGCGTACGACAAGGGTAGTCATACCTGCGACGCCAAAGATTATCCTAGCCTTGCCAATGCCACCTGATGCCTTGTTCCCGTCGTCCAGCATCTTAATCATAGCACTCATTTGCCTTCCACTGTAGTCAGTTTCGTCTTCGATGACATCCAGGTCGTTCTGGGAGGTCCTATCGATCTTCACAATACGGTGCCTCGAATCCGACGCGTTGGATATGATGATGTAGAAGCGTAACTTATTCTCGTAAAGGATGAACTTGTTGAATGCGGAATGCCTTGGCGGGGTGCTGCAGCGGGTCGCATGTTGAGTGAGCTTATCCGTAATAGACGCAGACTCAAAAGTAACGTCTTGGTTCCTTGAAGACAGTCGAGTCTGCGAACAGTCCCGGACGGTGGATGTCTGGCTCTTCTCCACCAGTGCCATGTACGCATCCAAAGTCAATCGCATACAGCATTCAAACCCATGACGTACAGTCTGGACTGTCTGCTTATGTCATCAGACATGCTCAAAACATTGTAGCGTAGTCAGCTAATCCAATCCAATCTCCCCGGTTTCTGTCTAAAATTCAGACTGAATGCTTCAGCATTTCCTGCATATCTTACTGTCTTGGGTCAGTCCACCGTAATGAAGACGAGATCTAGACAGCGATTACCGTACAGCGAACGAGTCATTCAAGTTGTACATATATAGCACCTGGTCACTTTGTAGTCGATGGCAAACGGCAGACGAGATCGAGCTCGAGCAACGGAACTCACGGTGAGTTGCAAATGTAAACGCACAGTTTAAGTCGATGCCATGTCCTCGTTTCCTTGTATTTCAACTCTATGTACCAGTACTCAGTGAGTCAGACCGCTCCAAGTCTACTTGCAAACAAGATTTTCCGAAACGAATACTGGTATGGTACATAGTAACGTGCAGCGTCGAACCCACTCCAGAGACGATGGCCGCTCCTTTGCCTGATATTTGCACGCTCATGATGTGTGTAGTTGTCGACATAAAAAGCGCCGCTTGTGTAGTATGTAACGACATCACACAGCCACGGGCTATTTCGGACCCATTTGGACCCACAAGTCCGCATAAATAGGATGATCGACGGGATACGACATCGATGGGCCTGCCAGTGGGTCATTGTTCGACATTTCGAGCAACAAGAGGGCCTCGAGATCACGGTGTCATTGTGGGCCAAAACAAGCATGGTCAGTTCATTCGTGTTTCTTGCAGGAGAACTTGTAGCGCTGGTGTTGGTATGATAACGCTGACCGGATGACTAGGATAATAAGACGAGGGGATCACCCTCAGGCTTCCATCTGGACTGCCATTGTCACGATTAAAAAACAGACACTACGAGCTTTTACCAACTCCGACATCCGTAGTCCCGCAACGCTCACATATACTGGCCGTCGATTATTTTTTTTCACGTCCACGTTCAGAGAACACCGGGGTACAGTCTTCTTCTTGAATTTTACGAGTTCTTCATATCTTCATATCTTACTAGCGTCTAAAGACATCTCAGTCGCATTTTCGTTTGCATCGCATTGCTGTCGCCTAACGCTATTTTTTTATACTTCCTCGTTCGCTTTCATTCGTCTCAGCAGAAGTTTGTTTTCCACCGTCAATTTTCGTACCATTCTGGGCCCCTCCAAGCCATTGGATTTTCACAGCAAGGAGCCTATCCATTCACCCTTTAAACTCGCGATCGCACTCCTTTACCCCCCTCTTCACCTCCCCTCTTTCCCACCTTTGACTACCTGATGTCTCGCTTCGACTCTCACGATATCCATCCACCACCCGGCCTTCTGATCAACCGCTCTGCAATGGACTACGATATTCGTCGAGTATACTCCTCGCCCACATCCGCCAATCATTCAGCGGCGCCCTTGGATCGGCAGAGCTCGCAGGTGTACAATACGGATGCCAGCCCTGGCACTTCAACAGTCCCCCGCACATATGGGATCCACGACAAAGAGTACGCGAGTCTGTCCCCCGCGGTTGATGGTTGGTCAGCGGCGGTAAATAGGCACGCGGTCACTGTGACCAATTCACAAATTCAACATTTCTTTCCCCCCAATCACACTCGCCCGCCCCCCTCCATTCCAGCAGCTTCTGCGCCTTCTGGCCATACGCCATCCTCAGCCTCTTACAGTAACCCCTCCGAGGCTGAGCGAGATAATCCTCTACCTCCCCCATACATCCAGCCTGCCCTACCCATCCCACTCTCCAGTACAGCTTCCATCACAGGAGTTTCCAACGTTCACATAGATTCACTTCGTTCCACCCTTTGGTGGGGAGGTCTCGAACCTTGGATGGACGAAGAATATGCAAAGCAGGTTTGCGGCTTAATGGGTTGGAATCCGGTCAGTGTCAAGGTGCCTAGCGGCAGTGGAGACCACTCCGGCCAGCAAGCCAACAATCCTGGCTACTGCTTTTTAGCATTTTCTTCTCCTGCTTGTGCAGCCTCTGCCCTTAGCCAAGTTAACGGTGGCGGTAGTGAAAAACCCGCCCTGATGCCCAATTCAAACAAACCCTTCCTGATGAACTGGGTGTCTTCTGTTCCGGGTGCTCTGATGGCCGCTCCCCTCCAGTCATCAAGTGTCACCCCGCCAGGGCCTCAACAGCAGTACCAGAAGGAATACAGCATCTTCGTTGGCGACCTGGCCCCAGAAACTTCAAACTCGGACTTGGTCGCCGTCTTCCGCAATCCCCTCCTTGGCCTACGGAACGACCGCGAACCCAAATTCATCCGCCCCTTCCTTAGCTGTAAAAGCGCCAAAATCATGCTTGACCCTGTTACAGGCGTTTCGAGGGGATACGGTTTCGTCCGGTAAGCAACGCTGACCACCATCGACGTGAACTGACGCTGGACTGATTTGTGTCGCAGATTCACTGACGAAGCAGACCAACAGAGAGCGCTTGTCGAAATGCATGGCCTTTATTGCCTCTCTCGCCCCAGTAAGTTGACCTTAATACTAAATGAATGGTTCTGTTCTGACTCGAATCTCGTAGTGCGGATATCGCCCGCAACTGCCAAATACAAGCCACCCCAGTCGCAGAATCCATCGAATCTTCCGCCTATGCCTTATTCACTGCTACCCCATGCTAGCGAGCAGAGGACGATCTCATTGGCATCCATGTCACCATCCTCTGCGAACAAAGCCAGAAGTGTTTCCTCTCCTATTGCTGCATCTGTCAGTAGTGGGACGTCGTCATCTACTGGTACACCCGTTGGTGTTTCCGGCCCTGGTACGGCACTGAGGAACTCACCCTCCCTGCCGTCCGCTGGCTCTGGGTCGAGTAACGGAGTTTCATCCGGGGTGTTGTCTCCAGAATCGTCAGAAGATGTTCTCGGTGTGGCTTCACCCACCGCAGCCCTCTACGGGACGGTGCCTGTAAAGGGACACACTGCCGCAGGCACTTTTCCGCTGCCCTCCAACTATCTCCACGATTCCAACGAACAGAACACTCTTCCGCGGTACATTTTCTCCGAGGAATCGTGGAAACACCACGCTCAAGCACGTGCCATCCTCGGAAATTTGATCGGGCCAAACGGCGAGCAACTTACTTCCACAGACCCTTACAATACAACTGTCTTTGTCGGTGGACTGTCTCCTTTGATATCAGAAGACACGCTCCGAACTTTCTTCGCTCCTTTTGGCGACATTCACTACGTGAGTGCAAGCGTTCAATGCTCGGATACTTGCTGATGTCTGTTTCAGGTTAAGGTTCCCGCTGGGAAGCACTGTGGTTTCGTTCAGTTCGTACGCAAAGCCGATGCAGAAAGGGCAATCGAAAAGATGCAAGGATTTCCGATAGGCGGAAGCAGAATACGATTAAGTTGGGGAAGGAGTCAATGTAAGCTTCGCTAGCCGCGTTCTGAGGATGTCGTGGCTAACGCTCGAGCAGATAAAGCTGCGCAGGCCGCTGCACAAGCTGCACAAGCGGCCGCCCTTCAGGCGCACGTCCAAGCGCAGATGGTCGTCAATCCAGCTACACCACTCTCTTCCGAGCAGGCCATTCAATTCGTGCAGAACCTAGGCACTTCCAGTTTTGGCAGTCAGACCGGGGCTAACGGCCAAGGTATGGACAATGCCGTCTACGTCATTCCAAAGGGTGCAAATGGTAGCAACGAGGAAAAGGTGATCCCTTTCTCAACGAACCACGTTCGACCAGACAGCATGGTTTCCACCTCCTTCCACGATGTGTTTTCCAACCCCTACGTGCCACGCTCTATGGCCACGGATGCACTGGATTATCAGCGTCCTATGCGATCACATTTCTCCCCGTCGCTCTCAAGTTTCTCTCCGTTTTCACCTGATCCTGGTGCTCTGCCGCTTGAAACGCGGAGAAACCAATCTAAAGAATTGAATACAATCGCTCACGCCGAGCATGCCAGAAGATTTGATTCGATGGCTCCAGAGAGCGACAACGCTGCGGAATTCTTAGGAGGTTCTTTCCGGATGCCAAATGGTTCCCAGAAGTTTGGAATGTACCTTGACCGTTCGTCTCCTCGTCAGGAACCTATCTCTCGGCCAAATTCCGGTCAAACGTCATCCCAAGGTCGCTCCAGCCAATGCGATACAAAGGAGGAGCACGATCCTATCCGGGATCTCAATGGCACTCTCGCAAGTCTGAGCTTGGATCATAGTAATCCATGGAAATCTGCCGAAGAAGGTTCAGACATGCGAGTACCGGGCACCTGAATGACGCTTTTTTCTGCTCCTGCAACGCCACCTGTATCTGTTCGTGGCCGTCTTCTCTTTTCTGCATTTCTTTTTCGTACATTAATTCCGATTTTTTTCGTCTTCTGTTATCCGCCTTCAAGCTACGTCGTTTCTACAAACCACACCCGGAAGTTTTAGGGGTTTTTATCTCTGTTACCCAATTCCGCTCTCGATCGATATGTGCACCCGCTTCCCATGATATTGTCAGATCCTCTGAACGCGTCTTTTTTTTTGTCTATGTCGTTGTTTTGTGTTTTGCGTCGAGTAAATGAAAGGCAGTATGTACCTAACCTTCGTCGTCTCGTCGCCCTGTATCCCCAATCGGCCTTACTATACGACTCAAGTAGTACCCGTATCTCTGTCTACATCTACCCTTTGTGTATGTCTCGGCGAGTGGTGCGTCATGGCCATCCACGAGCAAGGTAATGAGTGACTACATCATCAGAGGGTTATAGCGAGCTATGAGTATCAAGATACGTGCACGTAAACGAGTTTAAGCAATAGCCTTCATGCCGTTGTTTCATAAAAAAAGTCAGTTAAGTGAATGCAGAACACCGTTTCACGCCGGAAATTGATCGCTGTAGCACGTGTCGTGTCCATGTCAGCAGCACCCTCCACCTCACCCAAAGCTACGGTTTATTGGAACAGAGGTTGCTTGCAACGAGACTCAGAACCTGTTCACCTACGCACACCAATCCCGCGCTTCGGTACCTTACCCGATTGCACCATCTGATTATGCCCTCGATTTTCGATGGGCGCAGGTCGCTTCGAGCTTCATGGGCAGTACCTCCACCAGTATTTTCTTCGTCCAGAGAAAGGCGAGCCAGACGTGGAGTACACCATTACGATTCGCAGGATATGAGAAACAATCTCTGAACGGTCATGGACGGGCAGCGCGAACGGAAGGTGCAGAGCGTGAGTTGCATGTCGAGTTTCTGCGTGAGGGTGACTAATACGGTAATATAGTATGCTCCGTTATCGTTATGTGAGCTTGGAAACGATCCTATATAACCAGCACTGTCGCCCGGCTTGCTGCGATCTGCGCAGTCTTTGATGTTGGAGTGGTTTGATTTTCCTTCCTCATGGACGATGCGGGTACACCATCGGAAGGTGCGGCGAGTCTGTGCCTCTCATGACAAACAGAACGCGCGGACATGGGCCGGTTTGTTGACAGCTTGTCGAGACGCGATGTCCAACTCCTCTGTGAAGGCAACAACTGGTAGCGGGAGTCGTTCTAAGGAGAGTCAACTAATCTGTGTGAGCTCCTCGTGGACATTAGTTGTATAATAGACCGCTTTGTCATCGATGTGATTCGACAGTGTTTGAGTCTCGAGAAATTGGTTCCTTAGGCTATACTCTCGAGTCACCACCGAACTCCGTCGAAAACCTACAGAGGGCCTGATTCTTGCTGCGAAATCCGATGATCAAACAGACGATCCGCGAGTGTAAGTTCGAATAGCTCCTTCCCATCGCTAGTTTCCCAAATCCTTGGGTTTGACAGATTAGAGCCCTCGCCAAAAGCATCGTCGCGGTCTTCGTACGTCCATGTCGCTTCGCCTGCGCCTTTCATATGACTGAGAAGACCTTGCATAAAGTGATCAGTCAGCAGCTCGTCGAGAGGACGAAGTGTTGGATCTTGAATATGATTTAGTTGGAGACGTAGGCCGTTGATGTCCGCATTGCCGTTAGTAAATGCGGTAATACGGTAACCGTCCTGCGTAGAGAGTCAGATCCCCGGATCATTATGTGCACTGAGATTGAACGCACGTTGGGGTTTACTCCAAACTCGTAATTGTCCCAGGCGTCGTGTAAATCGCTTCGCAGTGTAATGAGGTTCTGCACCGAGTCGATCTTGGACCTACCACCCATATAAACTTCATCCGCCGCGTTGGTAATCTTGCTCGGGTAACCCCTCCGTACCCACTACATGGTCGCCATGAGTTCAATAAATGTGTGATAAATTATAAATGGCCCACTTCAACATCATGGACCCGTGGAAATATGTGCGCGACTTTAAGACGACTATATGTCTGCGTTTGCAAGCCCGTGATGAGGCATTTACCATCTCTAGCACGACAACGGATGCGGTAGTGAGATTCCTGTAAGAGACGAGAAAAATGAGCTAATCTTCACTAAAGAGAATTTGAACATTGACTGACACGGACAGGGGTATTGGAATGAGTAGGATTGCGAGGGCGGGGGTGAGTTGCCACGAGTCCGACACGAATGGGCCTACCAGCTAGTCGTCTGATTAGAATTCTGACGCTTCGAGGAGTCAATGCGCTACTGCTACTTACTGCTGGAGAGCAATACGTAGTGGCCGGGCTGTACGATCTGAGCATCGGACGGACATGATGCACCGGGCTGTCGCTGCGCCAGATCATACCGGAAAATCGACCAAGTCTCCTCAGTCATGGTGAGTGCGATTATGTATCTGTAAAACTCGTCCCATTGGAGAGTGCCATACTGCCAGAATCCTGACTGCGATGTCAACGTCACAAAGCTTTGAGGTGAACGATGGAAAGGATCATGGTACCAGCGATCACAGCACCTTCAGAATCAAATACTTCCACGTTGCGTCTCTGCAATCGGGGTGGTCCAGGGTCCATCTTTTCGTGGATGGACGCAAAACCAACGTTAGTCCGGACAAGGACGTGTCAAGTGTGCCGAGTGGTTTGGGAGGACGAAGCCGGTTCTGTTCAATTCGACGACTGGCGACAAGAAATCTTATTAGATGTTTCTGTGACTCCTCAAATGTGAGATTTCGTGTACTCCCTGCGACTGCAATGGATCGTGAATGTTGAGTAGCCCCTAGGCATCTGGCGCCACACGAGATAGACATCATTCCGCCACTAGTGCCAAATACTACCAAATACCCACACCACACCGTAAGAATCTAACACACCGTACTCGACAGCGTCCGCGCCCCAACATCCAAACGTTCTTTTTTCTCCAAAGTGAGTATGCCCATACAACCCACGTCGGCCGTTAACGACGCTACCGTGCGATTTTGATCGTGTCGCACGGACGTATATGTTGGATGCTGAGCATAGAGTTCGGATGAGGGGAGGGGGGGGGGGGGGGTGAAGGTTCTGACGATACGGCGTGCTGACCCTGCTTGAAATCGCGTTTTATACAGATGGGACTCCAAGAATATCAGGTCGTCGGGCGTCATTTGCCCACCGAGTCAGATCCCACCCCAAAAATCTACCGCATGCGCATCTTTGCGCCTAACGAAGTCGTCGCCAAGTCGCGTTTCTGGTATTTCTTGAGGTGCGACCATCGACCATCCTTTCGCTTCGGAATTGACCTTGCTGGTCGTGTTTCGATAGGCAACTCAAGAAAGTGAAGAAGGCGAGCGGTGAGATACTCGATGTCACCGTGGTATGTATTCTGGTCGAACCATCCTCCAACGCGTCCTTGCTCAGCTTCCTCCTTTTTTTTCTTTTATTATAGATATACGAGAAGAAGCCTCTGAAGGTCAAGAACTTCGGTATTTGGCTCCGTTACGACTCCCGCTCGGGCACACACAACATGTACAAGGAGTTCCGCGAACTCAGCCGTGCCGACGCCGTGAAATCGCTCTACCAGGACATGGCAGCAAGACACCGCGCCCGATTCCGGTCTATCCACGTACGTCTTTCTCCCGCCCAAACATGATAACCTGTCCACTGACGAGACTCGGCATATATAGATTCTCCGCGTCGTCGAGGTCAAGAAAGCAGACGACGTCCGTCGCCCATACATCAAACAGCTCCTCGAGCCCAAGCTCAGATTCCCCCTTCCCCACCGCGTCGCCAAGTCGAAATCGACATTCGTCTCTCGCCGTCCCTCGACGTTCTAAGTCGGGTAGGGGCAAAGATGTATTCCTCATGTCACGAAGTAATGGTATTCCTTATGGGACATGTATTTGGTTCTTTACATCCTCAGACTTGATGCCTATGCAATATGCAGTGCATGCGCCAGATTTTGAATTGCAACAGAAAACCATATCATCGGAAGACCCTCAAAGATACAGCGATGGCATCTCGTCCGCCTTGCATCCGTTGACGAAACCACCCTACAACCTGTGCGTCGCGTAACCAAGACTGGGTTAGAGAGTACTCTTGACCGGTGATGAGACTGTCCCAACAAAGATCTCTTCGAATGGTTTGTGTTGATTCAAGAGGCTTGTGTGCCAACCCTTGTGTGCAAGTTTCACACGTACTTTCTGTTATGACGGAAATACTCTTACAATTTACAGTGGTATGTAAAAATCACTCACAGGTCTCCATAAACTACCTCTCCATCGGTAACGGTTGCTAGTACCTTAGTTCCAGAACCTCCGATTCCGGCACGGTCATAATGTCCCGATCCAAGACCACGAAGTCAGCTTTCTTACCCATGGTGAGCGACCGAGTCACGGATGCTGAAAACGAAGCGTAAGCCGCATCCAACGTCATACCCTTGAGGGCCTGGAAGCGCGTCAAACGTTGTTCGGGGTACCTGTGACCAGTAAAGCGGAGAGAGATTTGCTTGGACGAACCAACAACGCACCACCCTTCAGGGCCATGCGGAGATCGTCCAGGGACCGAGAGCCGAGTGACTGCAGCGTAAAAGCCCCGTATTGGGTTAATACCCTCCACGGGAAAATCTGAGCCAAGAGGGGGGATTTGGTGTCGAGACGTTCTAGAGAGGACGTTCAGATGAGCCTTCATGTCTCAAGTAAATAAAAACATACTGAATATGCATATGCGCCGTGAATACGTTCCGGACCCTAAAGCAGGTCACATCCTCCGCTCACCCTAAGAGAACGACATTACCAAACGCTGTTCCGCATACCACATGTCGCTTGTCCTGAAAAAACAAAAATCATCAGCACATTCTTCAACGTGCTCCGCATGCACTTGCGCATGCATGGACTGAACACTAGATATCACTATCAGAAACGCTTTGAAGACCGCCGAACCCCAAATCCGGGGTGAACATACCACCCAGCCGCCCCATTCTCTCGAGATCTCCGGGTGTCATGATCTGTGCGTGCTCGATACGGGGCCTTGCTTCCGACGTATTTGTACCAGAGAAGACGTTTTCGAAAATATCGAGGACGGCACGGTTGGCTCGATCGCCATTGGAGTGAGTGTTCCACGTACATCAGACATGGAATCCTCGAAGGCACAAGCGGTAATGACTGATACTCACCACCTGCCAGCCGTTAGCGTGGAATCTCCTGACGAGGTCAGAGAGAACGTCTTCCTGGATTCGCATGATTCCGGTCGTGGTTGGATTGTCGCTGTACTATGCAGGCATACATGACCAGTAAAGAATATACAGGCAAAACAAATACACACTGGCTCCATCAGTGTTGCACCGAAAGACCCAAGTGCGCCTATAGCCTATGTTAGTCCGACTCCTCATCGAGCAACGAGTCGACAGACCGTCGACGAAAAGCTTGGTACCGCGAAGGTTGAGGCGTCCGCCAATGCCGTAGTCAACCAAGCGGGGTAGTCATGAGATAGAGGCGAAGCTACAGCATGAATACGAAGAATGAAGGGATAGACACTCATGAGACAAATACCGGGAGTTTCTTGACCTCTGCGTATCTTCGAGGGATGAGCGAGGCTGTGCGATGACATCAGAGTAACCTACTACTTGTAGAACTCGACAGCGTCAGGCTCAGCAGATGCGTCGTGGATGCTGGTCAAGCCAACTGCAAGGGCATCCTTGACGGTCCTGTCGAAATAGCGTAGCATGTCTGCCTTGGAAGGAGGTAACACTGGGATCAGAGATTTTGCCTTGTCCACGAAGATGCCTGATACGCATGAGAACTGTGGTGTCATTAAGTATAAGGATGTCAGTACCGGTTGGATTGGCAGAACTATCGCAGACGATTTGCCCGCCATCCAAGATGTTTGGAAACTCTCCCATGAGCTGTAGCACGCGCCTAGATACCCACGCGACATGGAAATCTATGCGATCCAGGTATATACGTCTGCCTCTGAGAAGTGGTTCAGCGTCAAAATCATCCTAACGGAATGCAAGTGTGTATGCGTTGCACTGCGGTCGACAGATGCTAGGCGCCTACCGCATGAGGGTACTCTGGCACTGCCCAAATGTTGTGGTCCCAGCCCATCCCTTGTATCCACTTGGAGCGATCGTTGAGGATACCGAGTCGTGCTTTGACAAAGTCGACGAGTCTCTCGAGTACCTCTGCGCAGAAAGCGTCAGTGATTGAGGTAGCGGAACAAATATGTCACCTTGTTTCGACGCACAACCAGACAGATCGACGTTGAGTTTTGAAGAGCCGTAGGACAGAATGTGGGCGTGTGCATCTACGAAGATGGGATTGGTCGTCGTCGTCAGTTAAAGAGGGGGCGTACCGGCCAGTCCAGAGGCGATTATACTCTTGGGGTCGATGAAGGACACGTCGAGAAGCGGGTCATGATGTCCACTGTGCTGGATTAGCTGGCTGTGTTCCAGACAGAGACTGCCCACGTCTGCGATGTGAGTGTCCCGTACGAGGATGCATTGTACGGTGGGGTGGACCGGGTCCACCGTGTGGATGGCCTCGTATTGGGCGAGCCGCGGACAGAGGAGGGCCGGGGTGGGCCGTAGAAGACAGCGCCGAGGACGAGTGCGACGGCGACGAGTGCCATCCAAGTCTCCGCGGACGTGTGAGAGGGTCGATGATGTGACACGTGGTCAGCGCCTCTGCTCTTCACTTCGATGGACGATCCGCTGCACTCACATCGAAAGATGCAGCCACTGAAGAAGTCGGTCGGGAAGCACCCAGCTCACCCGACCGACTCGCCCACCTACGACGCGCAAGTCGTCTTACTCGGTTCGATCGGCTCACACCACTGACCACCCATCTCTCAGATCGGAAGAGGACAATGACCCGCTCACAGACGACGGCGGGTCTGCCATGTCCGTACCCGTATCAGCCCGCTCGACTCGCCCCCAACTGCACGGAACCAGGTCCACCGCAAGAGCCGGTCGGCACCAGCTCGCGTCGAGCCTGCTGTCCGATGACGGGACCGATTCACAGACATACGACGGCGATGTCGAATCGAGCATCACTGCAAGGGCCAGCCACCATCTGGGATTCCCCAGTCTGCGCTACTCGTCCTCGACGTCGACGCTGACATCCCAGATCGACGACTCAAGGATCCAACTCGCCCCAGTCGACATCGCCGTCAACCCTGCCTCGCTCAGTCCCCACGACATCCAGTCGTTCGTGAGGAGAGCCATCGACGGCGAACCTGGACGGCCTTACCACATCAACCCACCACCGACGGACAGACCAGTCCGCATCTTCGCAGACGGTATGCGATCTCGCTTTAGCCTCGACTTACGTCTGACCAAGCACCACAGGCGTCTACGATCTGTTTCACTTCGGGTAAGGTCGCCCTCGGTGTCCAACTTGCCAAACACTGATCGAGAACCGAGTTAGCCACGCCCTGCAGCTCAGACAGGCAAAACTATCGTTCCCAAACGTGCACTTGCTCGTCGGCGTCAACAGCGACGAAGACGTCCAACGCCACAAAGCTCGCTGTGTCATGAACCACATCGAACGGTTCGTCGTCCCATTCCCTCCATCTACCGGATCTCATCAGCGCTAACCCTTAGATGCGAGGCTGTTCGTCATTGTCGATGGGTGGACGAAGTCATCCCCGACTGCCCGTGGATACTTGACGCCGCATTTCTCGACAGGTGGAGAATCGATTACGTCGCACACGACGAGCAGCCCTACGGTGCTGAAGGCCATGACGACGTGTATGCATTCGTAAAGCAGCTAGGTAACAGCTCTCAATTCGCATGTACATAGTAGCGAACATTCACCCCTATTCTACACAGGAAAATTCCTCCCTACCCGTCGCACACCCAATGTATCGACATCCAACCTGCTAGAACGCATCGTTTCAGGCTATCGCAATCGAGATTTCGACAAGAAACTCGAAAAGATGGGCCATGCAGAGCTGAAGGCTGCGGGATCTGGCTTTGACGACAAGGAATGCTGTAGCTCCAGTCGCAGCCGCGTCCCGGATATCTGAAGGATCTCACGTGCAAAAAACATATGCTAGATACAACATACAATAGGGAGGTCGCGAACGGACTTGGTAATGCTTCACTTCACTCAACGTGTCTTGCAGCCCCCATTTCATGATTCACGTTTTACCTTCTTTTCTTCAGTTGGGAGCTCATCGCTTTTGCCAGGCACGGGCGACGACGATTCACGCTTGCGTTTTGCCGTCGCGACCTGCTTGGTCCTCTGTTTCGCAAACATGGCTTGAATACCATCCTTACGAGTTGATAGAGGTTGAATAAACGTGGGTGACTCTGCCCCGACTTTTCCAACTTCCTTTGGCACTTGGTAGCTGGTGGGCAAACTCAGACGGGTCATCGAAACAAACGCAGCCAACACGATGGCTCACCACTCAAGAGGCGCTTTTACATCCTCCCATGGGTGGAGTAGGCTTGCAAGCTCAGTAGACCATGTCTGAGATGACGTATCCAACCAGCGCACTACGTCCTCGACCGAGGATAGAATGACTGGTTGGCGGTCGTGTAACCAACTCAGCCCCTTGCTAGCATCTGTGGTGACAATCGCAAACGTGTACGTAGGTTCAGAGCCATCTGTCAGAGAAACGTTTCTGCGTTCGTTGCGTCGAGCATTCGAGGGAAGAGAAACCACGCCACCTTTCTCGATGGTAGACTCGTAGAGACCAGCCATCAGCATGATCTTATCGGGATTGGAATGTCTTATGAAGTGAGGAAGCTTTGCCTTGCCTTTGGTTTGCCACTCGTAGTATCTAGAACGAAGTCATACGTGAAACGAAATCCGTTGGTTCATGTACATACCCTTGGCAAACGACGACACAGCGGTTCCTGCCTCGCAACTTATTCCACATCCCTACACCCTCGATCAAGTTCTCCGAGCGCGCATTGATGGCATGGGACCCCCTTTCCTTGCCATACTTTATGCCCCACCGCATCGTCTGCATAACCAGTGGGCCAGCGCTGGCAGGCTCCGAAGCAGCCTCCTCGGCCTTCACCGTCCTGGTGACTTCGCGACGGATGACAGGTGCTTGAGTATTGGGTGCTATGTTATAACGTGGCTACATAAAATCATGAGACGAAGACGGAAAGATGCGGAAGATGGGAGAGAAACAGACTATGAAGTTGTCTTGCCCGACCCATGCTTGGACGTTTAACTGTGAATAACCAGGCAACGCGCGGATTTCAGCTCGCTATGACGAAAATGTGTGCATTAGTCCCCATAAGAACCTGGATGAAAAACCCTACCTGCGTTGCCAGTGCAAATCTACCGCACATTGTTACCGTTTGAGTCTGATCAACAGGGGTTCAAGTGAAGAGTAGGTTGTACAGCCACCGAAACGCTCGGTCTTTCGCCATCGTTGGCGGCGTTGCGGGTGGCCTCAGACACGAGAACCATGTCGACGTCGACGTCCCAAGTCGCAGCGTCTGCCGTCGTCGATTCCGTCGTGATCAAGATTCTACACGCCCACAGTTTTGCGCGCACGTCGTCCCAAGCACTCTCCGTCCTTTCCAACATACTCGCTCGGTACTTGGTACTCGTCGCATCGGCATGTGGGCAGTACGCAGAGTTGGCAGGTCGATCGAGACCGTCCGCTTCCGACGTCGTCGCTTGCCTGAACGAACTTGGCACCGACGTCGACGAGCTGAGCGGGTATTGTAGCAACGAAGGCGTCGACCTATCGCGGTACGCTGCCAGCAGTGTAAAGAGACTCGACGACCTCGCAGAATTCAAAAGTACTTTGAGAGAGATCTGGCTTTTTCTTTTCAATCCTATGCGTGTTTACACCGCCTCGCAGGTTATCTTCTGGAGGGCATACCTCCCCCACAAACATATCCGCCTCTTTCACCGCGACCTTCTCGTCCGCCGTCGCGTTCGAGCAGCGTAGAATACGACGATGATGACGACGTCCACGTTTACGAGCCCGTTCCTCTAAGGAGTATGTTTGTCCACTTCCCCCTGTGCTTGTCTCACTCTTTTCCTCAGGTCCAACACCCGAAGAATTTGGATATGGCCTCAATTTCCTGCCACCCCTCCCTGGCGCCCTTGAACCACGCCCAGCTTCACCACCTCCCGTTCCTGAACAAGTCAAGTTAGAGAGACCCCGATCGCCTTTACCTCAACACATAGCTTCTACAGCCGGAGCAGACTACACCACACAAATACCTTATGCCGATTCCGTCCTTGCCGCCGCACCCCCATGGCATTTACCCAATCCCCCCTCGTCCTTCTTGTCTTCATCATCCTCAAAGTCACAGGCGGCAGCAGCAGCAGCAGCCGCGCGCTTTCCTACTCCCTCTCCTCAACAAGCCCTCTTATCCGCATACCACCACATATTGACCCACCCAGTCGACCAAGTCGCACCTCCAAATCCCGCCAAACACAAAGTTGCCATGTCCCTCCTCGCACAGATCCAATCCAACACCCGATGGGACGCACCGACTACTCTATACGGGAACATCGTTCCATGCCCTCCACGGGTCACTTCCATCAGTCCATCCTATCCCGTCGCATTGTCCACCCTAGAAGACATCCGAGCGGGCAAGGAAGTCGACGAGAAAAAATCGATGCTCCCTCCTGCTCCTCCTAGACACGTATTCTCAAGTGAGAGACCGGTGTATCTCGCGTCACAGCAAGGTTCACGTCTTCCCGAGCTTGCTCGTCAAGTCTTACCTGTTCGTAGCCAGAGATCTCTTCTTTGACTCGTGCACGCTGACGACTAACCTCGCAATCTACAGGGATCTGTCCAAGCACGTACCACCCGCCTCACACATCCCCCTGTTCTACAGCGCGGTTCACAAAAACTCATATATGGACCAGGCATCAGTGCACCTTGGAACTCGTCCTTAGCGGGTGGAGGACCCACCGGCCAACAGCAGCAGCAACCGCAAAAACAACAACCGCAACCATCCAAAGGCGGCGAAGACTCATTGGCGAATGGTCGGGAGACACCATCGTTTACGCTACCAGATGCGCAGATGTTCGCTACGTGGGACTATGAGGTGAAACGCTACCAGGATCCTTTGAGTAGAAGAGGAAGGGTCGTCGGGGCTCCCTTCCCACAGAAACGGGCCTCTGGTATGACGTCTGGATAGACACCACTTTCGAGGCTTCCCAGAGCACCCCGTACCATTTTCTCGTACGTGCGACATTGTGTTGGCATCTCAAGCTTCCACCAAGTGTAAAATAGTATAATGTAGCGTAACAGTGCAAACCTCAATCTCGTCATATTCCAAAGTTCTAAGATATTCAGTAACATAGCGCGGAACGTAAACAAGTTGCAAAGTATCCAACGACGATCACAGTGAAATAGGAGGTTTCTCCAGTACCAGTCATACGAGTGTCAAACACGTAGAAGATGCGAATACACAACAATAAATACGACAGCGGCAGGGACGAAAAACGCGAAAATATCACTGACATATGTATGACGGGAGGGAAAAAAAAAGAAAGGGAAGGGCACATAGTATGACATACATTACATAGGAGAAGAGATGAAGATATACCTAGGACTGAGAGGGCTCACCCAAGGACGCCCTCTTCAGAGTTCCAGCCCGACGAAGTTTGCTTTCTGCATATGCTCGAGGGGCAACGGCAATAGCCTCGGCGAACGCAAGCGCGGCAACAACTGAAGCTTCCAAAAGACGCCACCGTGCCCCAAGGATGTCGACGCACTCCACTTGGGACTTCAATGCGTCGTAGGGATAAACATAATGCACCGCCACCCGTATGACCGATGCCGTGAGTGCATCGAAGTACAGGGGGCGAGGGGCACGTGCAGTCGGTGAATTCACAGGATTGAAGGAGACAAGGGAACCGAAGAGAGCTGGGACGATGATGGTAGGAATCGCCCAGTGGATGAGAATCGTCCAGAAGGTAGGAGAACCTAGGGTGGCAAGGGGTGCATAGTGGATGGAGAGATGAAGCGTGTGACCCGCGACGCTCTGTGGGGGTAGAAGCTGGGACGTCACCGTCAGCTAGCAAGCCTACCTAAATGAGAAGCGGCACTCACCTCGAACGTCTTCCAAGGGATGATGACGTACAGGATGTACAACATCTCCATGAACACAGATATCAACCATATGTTCCTCGAACTGGAGAGCACCTGTGAAGCTATGAGCGCTTATATCGCGGATGATGAGGAATAACAAACCGATCTGGAGGAGAACAGAAGCTGCATCGCAGCTTGGTTCGCATCGGTTTGTACCTTCCTCAGAGAACTGGCAGCACGGTCCACCGATGGCGTCGCGATACTTCGCAAGATGCTCTTAGGAGTGGACGGGATGACCTCACCGCCACCCCTAGCCGCAGGAGTCGGTACGGTGTCGATCGGTAAAGGTCTAGCTTCGGGAGAAAGGGGTGGCTTCTTCAACATCATCGACACTTCACGGGCATCCGGGGCAGGGGTGCTTTCGCGGATGATGTCAGGCACATTGAAATGGCGGGTGGAACGTGTATGTTTGGGACTGTCGACCGGTTGGGCAAGTACAACACCTGGCGATTGGGAAGCCGACGATGGAACGGAACGACTGGTGAACGTGCGTGTCAGTTGGCTAACTCGACGACGGCGAGGACTATAATAACGCACGATGCGGTCGCGGATTGTGGCTGAACGCTCCTTTTCCGCTTGGTAAACAGCCCCACAAATACGGGGTCGTCCTCGAGTTGATGGTTCTCGTCCAAATGTTTTCTGATGCGCGACTGGATCTCCTCTCTCGTGCCCTTGTCGCTGATATGAAGCGCGACCGCGATTTCCCGCAGCTCCGATTTCTTCTTAATCTGAAGTGAGCCTGTGTAGACTGGTGCCATGATGAAAGACGTGGTGTGCTCGTTACGGTGTGGCAGCCAGCAGCACTCTGACGATGAGGTGGAAAGGCCTGAGGGTGTTCGGATGTGTGTTATGTGTAATGTCACTCGAAACTCAAAACGCATCAACGAACAGGCGTGTTGACAATCTCGTGCACGTGACCCGCGACCCATGCATGTGGACCCCAGACACCTTGTCGCATACGTAGCGTTCCGGGGTCCAATGCCTCCCTCTCGTTTTCACTTCCGATATTTTATCTTACCGAGCCCGACGTTGATCGTCCTTAATAAAGAGTCCTCCGGAAGGACCGCACTCGACATGTTTATTATCACCCTGCTGTCGCTCTTTGCGCTTGCTGGTCAAGGCTAGTACCCTCAACACACTCTGCAACTCTGACGTTTGCTCAACCTTTCCGATTGCAGCGTACGCTCTGACCATCGATGTCGGTGGCTCCGTCGGCAACGTCTCTGCAGCAGACTTCCTCGATGTTCTGGACACAGATCTGTTGGTTGTTGTGAGTAGTCCATCTCGTCTTCTCTTACTTCCCTTCTGATCCGACGATATGTAGTGCCAGGACCCGTGCAGAAACGCTACCATTTTGATACAGGTGCGTACACCACCGATCTACTCAACTTACACTCTACAACGTCAATATACATAGAATTGCGGTACCGACGACCTCTGTCTCTGCGGACCGTTGACTGTCGCCACGATCACCGCCTGTCAACAGTGTATGTTCGATGACCTGATCGACAGGTTTGCAGAGAGCATAGATCCCCGCGCTGGATCAGCCTCGGCATTAACTGGTCCGTATTCCACCCTATTCGAAATTGTACAAGCCGCGACGCATTGACCAACTAACCTACGACAGCGTATGGTACTGCATGCTCGTCCTCGGTGGACGTGACTATCCCATCCCAGATCATCACCTTACGAGTTCCTTCCAACTGGGATGGTCCATATCTTGTCGTTCTCAGTCTACCAGGCACTGCTGCTGTAGTCGCAGCGGGTGCTCTACTGGGTGGAAGTGCTCTCTTGCTGTTGTCCAACATGTAGGCCTTCGTCGCCATGGGATCTAAAGAGCGTCGTGATTGTTGTATAGATCGTTGGGTCTTGGTGTATAGTTAGGTATACCCATCTGGTTCTTTGGGTGGGCCGGGAGAAATGTACGTGTATCTTCGGAGTGATCAATCGCAAACGATTTCAGGGTTTACCAGGGACTCCGAGCGGAGTTGAACATTATTGTAAATCGTACTTGGCGAATTTGTGACGTGGCTAATGGGAAAGGGGGACGTGAAGCAGCACCGAGTCCGGATTGGGCGTCGTGAAGACCTCGTCGACACTCGAACGTACTCGTCGCAACTACATATCGACTCAGTCTCACTGATGCGGTGGTGCAGCGCTAGGAATGAGCAATGGTGGACGAGACGCCATCCCGACAATTGATCACGAACGAGGCGAAATACCTCGGTTGTCGCACTGATTTTGATGATCTTGACCGGTAACTGTATCTGCCAGTCGCAAGGAAAGTCATCCAGTCCAGGAGCGAAGAATTCCTGGAGCTACCATCCTCAACTACAATTATTGATTTTTTCTAGCCGAGACGGACATCATGATAGAATGTTTGACGAGTGCGCAGATTTCATTGCAGAGCCCGCGGTGCAAGGTCTGACCGGGCTGCAAGCTGCTCCGTACAACATATAACCAAGTCGTGCAAACCCAAGCCATTGCTGTAAGCACGTTGCATCTTGAACTTACTAACGAAATGCCTTCCGCACTCTGAGCGCCCGTACCAGCCTGCAACACGTGCACCGAGTTGTGCACATGGTGTGACCTATATAACTGGCTGGCAGCGCCCGTTGCCCTGTGCCCCATTGTCCAGAGTCCCAAGCTCTTGGGACGAGGAAAAGTTGTAGCTCGCCCTCACTGATCACCTTATAGCAACCAGGATCACTACCACGAAACACTATGAATGCACGGAATATTGTGCTGCTGGGCGAAAGCGGCGTGGGCAAGTCTTCCATCATCAATATGGTCTCCGGAACCCAGACTACAAAGACATCCAACAACGTCCTCGGAGATGGATCAAAAGTGGAATGCTACGTTGTAACGGAGTCCGGTCTAAGAATCAATTTCTGGGAGATGAAGGGTTTCGCAGGGGACGTGGGCGTGGCACCCACCCGGTTGTTGCAGGTTTTGAAGACCATCGTTCGGCGTTTGTTGGTGTTTGGCAGCATTGACCTTCTTATCCTCTGCATGCGCTCAGGAAGAATCACGAATACCATCGTACAGGGTTATCATGCCATATACGTGGAGGCATGTGCGCGGAGAGTACCAATAGCCCTCGTCGTAAATGGATTGGAAAGAAGTCCTGACCTAAACATGCACGGATGGTGGGCAAGAAACAAGGACGGTATCCTCAATCACGGGCTTGCATTTGATATCCATGTGTGCGTCACGACTTTACGTTCGGACGAAGATTCTTCCGTTGGCGAGAAAATCAAGGTGTCGCAACGTAGGCTTCGGGAACTGGTCAAACTCCCCGATTACTTTGGGCTACCGCACGACCAGGTGTGCCCGGTGAGTCTTTTTGTTACCCTGCTATAATATCCAGCTCACATCGAACAATGTTTAAAGGGTTCAGAGACTTCTCAAACTTGTGCCACATCTTCTATCTCGTTTTATGAACTCACTCCAGAAGATATTGTCGTGTTGTAAGTTCATTTCCTATAGCTTCGACATATGCATGGACCATACGTTCAACGGTATACTGCTCTTGATGCAGTCTCGTGGGACGCACTGGATGCGGCAAAAGTTCGGTAAAGTGATTTGTGGTTTGCATGGTGCGCCGATACTCATGGGTTTGTCTAGTTTATCAGAAAATTGACGGGCATATCAGAGCGCGAAGCAGGGGTTTCGCACGAGCTGGTCTCGAAGCCAAAGCACATCGTTAACTTCAAATACGAACATCCTAATAGCAGCCGCCGCGTCGTCCTCGTCGATACACCAGGCTATACCGATCCAGATTGCGACCCTACTAACAATATGATCCGTACGGAGATGACTGGGTGGCTTCAAGAAGCGTAAGTGGAGTCATTCGTGAACCAACAAAGTGCCTCATTTCCCTGTGCAGGTGCAAACGAGACGTTGTCGTCTGCCACATTCTTTACTTGTACACTCCAGCGTACATCCCGAAGAACGATCCCCTCCGTCCGTTCTGGAAGGTTTACGGGGATATCAACTCTCAACTCACACGGGTTAAGACTACCGCGGGTTGTGCGGTTGATCAATCTGAACCGAGCGGTGATGAGGCTGTCAATGACGCTATGATCCATGGAGGGGTGAAAACTGTTGTCTACGAGGACACACAAGAGTCGGCTAGCAGTATCTTGCAACAAGTTACTAGAGACCTCCGTGTAGCGGCGAGGGTACAACTCAAAAAAGTTATATCCGATACCGCTGGTGGGTTTTGGAAATTTGGCGCTAGAAGGAGAACTTGTACTCGCCTCCAAAAGCTCGTAGGAGAGCACCTCGAGGTTCTCGAGACAATTCGAGACAATTCAATGGACGACCCAGACATTTTCTCGCTCCAAGAACAGCTACAGCGCCAGCGGAGCGATATGGAACAAATTATGATCCAGATCGGACTGAAACCATCGCTAGTGATGCGTATCAATCACTGGCTTGATCGCTGTTCGTGATTCTTCCTGCATAAAAAAATACTTCCAAGTGCGGCTTCCACATCTCACGAGCGTCTCCAGAACGGGTATGCACGGGTAGGACTCTTGCTGTTGTTTACCTTACAGGACCAGGCCAGGCTCTTCTCTGTCATCGCAGAACCTAATGAGCGTTGTGATCGTTGTACAGACAAACTCTTCATGTACGGTCAGACATACCCATTGGGCTCCTTGCTTGGGTTGGGCGATGTGAGAGTATCCCTGAGGTGACTGCAATCGATTCAGGTCCCAACGGAGTTACCGGATATCGATGCTAGTGCGAATTCCTGCATGAAGGTGAAGCTTGTCATGCGGAAACCTGCATTACTATCCTTCATCTAACGCCAATTCTCCTCTATGGTCTCGTGCAGGATGACTGCGGTTCCCTCTGAGTAGCCCGACGATACGGCGCAGAGTCGGAAAACTCACTCCCGACAGAGGGTAAGAACCTGTAGTCCTTTGGGACTACCTCGGGAACATGCGAGAATATAACCACGGCTTCGCGCACCTTCCTGACCCATTTCTCGGTGTTTGCCTAAAAACGAAGACAGGTAAAATATCACATGCATCTTCAGTGCAGTGACCGCGGTGAATAAGCCATGAACAGTCCGATCACCTTCGACACGGATTCTTCGTTGAGACAAGTGTGGGGTCGAGCGCAGTGGCAATAACTTCTCGCGGGTTTCCCGCGACCCACCGTGATGTCGAGAAGGCGAGGGCTAATTACCTTGCTTGGCAAGGTTTCTCCAGCCCCATATTTGCCGTGGGAACCGTCGGACGACTGAAAGTTTTTCCTTTTATGGTTCGGTTTTTGCCGCGCGCACCTAACTCGACAATGCGAGACCGTGCCTTCCGATGTCTCCTTTGATCGTGCACCATCACCTGCACCAGAGCCGGCCATAGCACAATTGTACACATCGACTCTGCGGATTTTTGGTTGACCGCAGATGGTGGTTTTCTGGGACCCAACAGCGTTTGGAAAGAAATTGTCAATGTCAAACCCTCATGTACCGTCATGGATCCTGGCATTGAGCCAGTGACGTTTGATTTCGCGGTCGTTATCCGAGTCCTACAGGAGCTTACTGCGAAGTGTGTGACACCTGGTTACACTACAGGGAAAAGTTTCTTTTCCCAGAGGGAATCCGGTCCGACACGTTTCAAGCTTTGACACACATTGTTCCAGGTATGTCCTTGGGTTTAAATAGTGACTCTGACTCATACACTAAGCACTGGCCCGTTGTAGACGATCGATGAAGGGGGTGACCAGGAGGATGAAGATGTAGTCACCGCTGGCGCATCTGATGTGACTCCGACCCCATCTCCTGAGTCTGTCACTTCGACCACTGCTGAAGAGTCAGTCAAGCTGACCATCTCTGCTGGTGAGTGGGACGGTCTCCACTGCAAACATCCCTTACATCTGGGATGTTCCAGACGCTTTCTCTTTTGAACGTTGGCCTCTAACAAAGGAGAAAAACCGGGTGGAACTTCTTGCTCTCAAGACTACCCATCACATTGTGCCCTTGCCCGCGTATGACCTTGCCAACGACCTAATTAGGCCTGGAGGTTACCGACGCCTCCTGCAAGGGGCTATCGTGGAGGTACATTTCACGTTATCGCATTGGGCCATTGCCACCACAAAACATGATGTCTATGGTGGTGACATCGATAAAATCGGTTTGCTTGATCCGCCGACATGGACCTCGTTGACGAAAAAAAGGAAAATTGCTTTCCACCTGGATACGGAGGACACGCCTTCTCAGAAATTGGCGAAGATGTGAGGACCAGCAAAAGGCAGCGTACTAACTGTTGTACTTGTGTTTGGAATGGTGTTTCTATTGGAGTTTCCATGTTTGCTCTATGTTACGATGGCTTGAAAAACTTACTCGACGATGTACATGTCTGCGAACATACTATTCGACTTTCCATGTTTGCTTTTCCATGTTTGCTCTATGTTATGATAGCTAGAAGACCTTGCTCAACGAGGCACATGTGAGCGAACATACTCGGCATCCGGGCCAAGCAAGGTGGCAATAACTTCTCGCGGGTTTCCCGCGACCCACCGTGATGTCGAGAAGGCGAGGGCTAATAATGGTGTTGGCGTGAATATATATTCGTGTAGCTGCTGCCTTGCCACACCTTCGGAAGGTATATGCAGGTCTGAGTAACCGTACTGATCGAGCAGTTGAAGTTACTCTGGAGGATTACTCGCCGAATACGTGAGACGCAACGAGGTAACCTCTTTGCTCGCGTTGATAGTGCTGTCCATAGCACGACATCCATCAGTGGTACATACGATCCGATGATGATGATTTAGAGGTACAAGGCTCCCATCCGGTCATCAATACTCGAACTTTCCGACCATCACGATACTCCCCTCCTTCCCCAACATTTCCAACAACACCACCAATCGGGCGTTCGACGGACGAGTTGACCTTCTTATCGGCAAGAATCCGAGTATTTCGGACTACATCTTCATCCTTCAAGCCATCGTGGCGTTCTCAATAGGAGCCCTGAATCCCAAGTACGATTCAACCGGCGCGAGGCGGTCACTGTGGTTCGCAATGTTTTGGAAATCGAAACCTGGGTCAGTACGATTCTTTCTCCGCTAACCCGTCCTCCAGAAGTACCGTACTTCAAACACCTAGACCGTCGACCACGGAAGGGTCTTGTAATTTTTGTCGTATGTCCGGTACCCTCCTAATCGCACGCAGAACGAACAACGAGTTGGAATGCTATGGCAGGTAACTTTCCATTTAACGAGCAGGTTGTCGGATGCTTGAGTACAACGACGAAGAATTTCCGTAGTTCACGTCAAGGGTGATTCAGTTTGTTCGTGTATGTATAGTCAAGGTATTGGATGGGTACGTTCACACCGACGTATGCGTATGGCGGGCTTCCGTAGTGAATTAGACGAGGTCCCCGTCGGGTGTAGAGTGAAATTTGTGACATGACTTCAATAAAGCAGACACATAAACCTAACTCGACGCGCGCTGTTTTTCCCCCATCATAAAAAAGTTTCAAGCTCGTCGTGGGTTGGGTCAGGCGACTAGCTTGGGGAGACTGCAGTCTGCGCCTATGCAGTCCTCCGCACGCAATGCGACGTATCTCGGTATCCGGGCTTTCTTCAAGCGACTAGCCAAGCAGCACACCAGCCATCGAGCACAACTATCCACCGCCGTCCAGAGACAGTCGGAACACGAATTGCCCCTAGAAGCTTACTTTTCTGAACATTCCCCTCTCACGCCGTCGATTCGTTTCGACTGGAGGTTACGAGCACCGTCCAGAACTAATGGACGACTCCTTGCGCAATCTCACCAGCCTCAGGGGACACACAAGGGCTACGTCAAGCGCGTCGCCCCTCCCCGCGTTCGCGTGCAGCCAGGAGACGCGTATTTTGAAGAGATCCAGGCTTACGAGGCTCGGTACGTCCTTGCTGTGTGTTGTATGATTGATGGTATGACGACGACGCCCACCAGGTTTCTACCATTGTTGGAAGCAGAACGACGAGAGGGCGAATCCGTGCTGAAAGAACGACTGGCGACGTGGTCGCTTCCACGCTTACGAGAAGAGGGGTACTGTCTCACTGGCGTGTCTGCGTTCTGGCTGGATACTCCACGCTTTGGGCGTCCTGTCGCGTGTTTCACTCACGGACCTGGTTTAGTGTTCCCCGACCACAGATTCCAGTGAGTAGTGTACGCTTTGTGTTTTACTCTAACCATGCCGACCCCACACAGAGACGGTACGCAGGTGCTCGTGTCCCGCCTGGACCCTCTTCGCGAGGTTCCATACCGCGGCAGTGTCACGTGTTCCACGTCGTCTCAGATCAGAATCGCGTTCGAAGACAGATTCGATCTCGACGACGGGCTTTGGAGGATCGATGTGGGTATTTCCAACGTCGTATTCGACCGGATGAGCAGGGCCATCGCACATCTCCATCAAGATCCCGCCGCTCAAGAAGCCGACTCTGCGCCAGACGAACAGTACATCCTGCAAGGCACGTATCTGCGTGACGCGTTACTCCGTAGCTTCTCGAGGGGATCCGTGTCACTCCACCATCCCCTGCAAGCTCCGGACGAGGTCGAGTACGTCCCTCGTGAGACACTCGAGCACGCCAGCCGAGAAGCACGCGACGACGACGACGACGGCGGCGCATTCAGGGACGACATGCGGATTCAAAGCTGGGCCAGGAGATACGCCCGACGGAACCCAATCCAGATCGACGGAGATCCCCCGTTGGACGCTTTAAATCCGACGCAAATCCGCGCCGCCGCGATGATGCTCGGCGAAAGAATCTGCCTGGTTCAAGGCGTAAGTAACACAGTCACGCCCCGGCCGATACGCCGACTCACCGGTCCACGTTCAGCCACCCGGTACGGGGAAAACCAAAACCATCATCGAGGCAGCCAAGCTTCTCAAGGTAAACACCCGGTCAGATCTTTCTTTTACTTCCGGTCGCAGTGACGCGTTTCCAGGTCCACTTTCAAGTTCATCATCCCTTACTCGTGTGCACGTACACCAACGTCGCAGTGGACAACCTCGTAGAGGGTTTTGCCACCGCCGGACTCAAACCATTGCGCGTCGGTTTTGGGGCCAAAGTCAAGTCGAGTCTTGGCGAATACACCCTCGACCACCAGCTTGGAAAGCATCCGCTGAAACCCAGGGTCGACAAACTAGCAGAGGAAGAGACGTCGATCGAGAAACGGCGGTCACAACTCAAGAAGAAAATCGAAGATGTGCAGAAAGAGGGGAGAGCAGGCGCCTCGGATCGTCTGGAACGCATGACGTCCGCTCTGACGATGCTGGGAAGGCAGTCGATGTCTGTCAAGGCCAAGCTGTATGCAATGCACCAGGAGATGCTCCGAGACATCACCTCGGCAGCGGACGTGGCAAGTCTCCCTTACCCGGCATCGTTGTCATCCCGTGTCTGACTTGTTGGCAAAGATATGCACGACTTGTGTTACTTCGGCGAGCGTGGCGCTGAACGTGCTCGACTTCCCCGTCGTATTCCTGGACGAGGCATCCATGTCGACCGAGCCTGCGTCGTTGATTCCACTGATGAGAGGAGTAAGTCCACCGCACCATTATATATACTCTCTGACCGATCACCCAAAAGTCTCGACACGTCAGTCTGATCGGAGACCACAAGCAATTACCACCCGTCATCACGAGCCGTGAGGCCATGATGAAGGGATTTAGTACGAGTTTATTCGAGAGGTTGACCGAAGAAGGAGGTAAGTGCCTGTCCTGACAGTGTCAACGTCATTCTAGACACCCTTTTTTTATTTGACAGTGGTTCCGTCTATCATGCTCGACGTGCAATACAGAATGCATCCAACCATCTCTCACTTTCCTTCCCTGGAATTCTACAACATGTCGCTGCAGGACGGCACCGTCGACGCAGCTGGGAACGTGTCGCCTGACCTCCATCCTCCTCTGTCGAGTCATCTGGAAGTAGACACCTCGACTGGACGCCGACCGTCAGTCGTATTTTTAGACCACGGCGGTTCTGAGATGGCCAAGGATCGCAGCAGGGTCAACTGGAATGAAGCACATATCGTATGTAGCGTCATCGAGGACCTTTTACTCCGCAACGAGGTATGTAAATACCGTGTGCCGGCATATTCACCCTTGTTGATTCGAGAACCCGAGAAGCACCTTCGAGGAAAGAATATCGGCGTTATAGCGCCATACGCAGCCCAGATATCGTTGCTCACGCGTCTGCTGAACACCGATGCCAAATATCGCAAACGATTTCTGGCCACTCTCGGGGATCATCGGGCCATGCAGTTGTCGGATATCGAGGTGAAGACGGTGGACGGGTTTGAGGGTCGGGAGAAAGACGTGATCATATTTTCTACGGTGAGAAATAACAATACTGGCTACATCGGCTTCTTGGCGGACAGAAGGCGGCTTAACGTTGGGTTGACACGGGCGAAGCGTGGTTTGTTCATCGTCGGAAGCATCAACACACTCAGGAGCGGGAAGATGGCCAAGGGTCACGGACACAGCGGGGAGAGCTCAGTTCGCATCGGAAGGGGAGCGGAGACGTGGAAGCGGTATGCAGAGTACTTGGTGGAGCAACGGATGGTATTACAGCTCACTGGGGAGCGGCTACACAAAGTGTTGTATGGAACCTCGCCAAACATGAGCCGTCCTAGCGAATACACTGCCTTTTGACTACCCCAGGAGCAAGCAGAAGAGAGTCATCGGATCAGAAAGTGTGATTCATAGGTATGTCTACATCAGCTTATAGCACGCATCTCCACCGTAGGTGTTCTGATCGAAAAAAAAGAAGATCTTCCCTCTTCAATCTCAGACTTGATCCAATAGGCTGTCTTACAACAGATTGCGGCTGTCGCATGGTGTTTGGGACCAAGCCTATGACGACCCGTTGGATATTTGTCTCATCGACACCATAAATCTTGTGTTGCCCAAACTACCAGCCGCGCCCCCGACTGGCGACAGCTATCGTTATTATACTTGGTTGCCCTCATCCGCTTACTGCTATCGCGGCCAGGAGGGAGTCTTGTTACCGTTGGCCATTGAGTCCCAAAGCAATCCCGAGTCTGACTAGTCGCCTATACTGTAGTGTACATATTGACTGTGTATAGGAACTATGGGCTTGATGTGCGCCACAAGCATGCGGGTGGCCTGTGCGTCAGCGGCACGTGCAACGCCTTTACGGCAAGTAGGCGCCTACTGCAACTTCAAGCTTTCCGCATATCCACGTCGACATCTTCAACGCAGACCTTACACTGAAACTTTGAGCGAATAACTGATTTCTCAATGGCTCGCAAGCAGTCCAAGAAGCACCGTCTCTTTGGATTTAGAAACCCGTCTGGCCATGCGTCCAGCTCTGTCCCTGTAAGCCGTTAACTCGATTGCAAGCGATCAGAGTTACTGATTCACAAAAAAACAGTTAAAAGGGCCGTCTCCGGCTCCCGCTCGTGATGTAGCCTCGATTTCTGGAACAGCGGGTGATGCCCCCCGGGGGGCACTTGCACGGGCAAGGCGCTTCTTCCACCGATCGAACCAGGGTTCCGTCGCGGGTGCCGCTAAAGGTGCACAAGAGCAAGGAGAAGAAGCTCAGGCGGCTCCGACGCAGGATATGAGTGATCTGCCTTACCCCGTTGTCGCGATGGCCTTCAGTAATAATGTTGGGCAGACTCAAGGGCCAACCGACAATTTGGAAACAAGAGCCATACCGGCTGTGCCTGGCAGCAATGTCGATACTACAGTCGGGAAATTCGGCGACGCCAGTAAAGATGCAGCTGATCCCGACGGTGGCGTTGGTACCACACGCACACCAGTCCCGGCATCGGTAGGCAGTGAACTCGGTGCTGCTCAACAAGGCTTGGAGAGCATGACACCCATATCCCACATTGGGCAAACAGCTATCGAGCTCGTTACACAGGCTGATGCTGCTGTTGCAAACCTCCAAAACTTTAGCGACACATACCTTAAGCCTCTCAAAACCTTTAGCTCCGTCGTTACTACTATTGCCCAGGTAGGGGCTTCGTCTTCCTGTCACCTAGCAGCGCTGATGTATGGGCGCAGGTTCACCCCTATACCCAGATTGCACTGGGGATCTTAACCGCTGCTGCTCAGGTACGTTCACGCACCGGCTGTGTGTGCTGCTGACCTCACAAAACCCTCTTTAGTCGCTTATCAATCAAGCTACCCTAGACCACGACGTGTCCGACCTCCTTGATACAGTCAGAACGGTCTATGAATTTCTTCTGGAAGACAATACCATCCAGAATATTGATAGTATGAAGGCAACTTTGGGGAAGATTGCACAGGTGATAAGCGATGCGGCCCGGTTCATCAAGGATTACTCGGAGACGACAAACTTCTGTATGTCGATTTCACCTCTCCTCGAATGGTCGATTGAAATTATTCTTAGGGAAGAGATTTGGAAAGAACATAATGGATATAAAGTCTGAGACGCGGACCAGAATGGATGGTTACACCAAGATGCTGAACGACTTAATGCAACGGTACCGGGATCGTGCGGTCCGTGATATTCACATCAACGTGCACCATGTAGTTGAAGAGCTGGACCTCATACGTGCACATCTGAGCCTGGAAGGTATGGCTTACGCAGGGGGTGCGGGTGTCAATAAGACGAAGAAGTGTCTAGACGGCACCAGAACTAAGATCCTCACGGAGATCGTCAGCTGGATCCAAAACACTGATGAAAATGTTCCGCGCATTCTCTGGCTGCACGGGCAGGCTGGCAGGGGGAAGTCTGCTATCGCGCATACCATTGCTCTGTGGCTCAAGGAGGCCGGCGGCTTTGGATCGTGCTTTTGCTTCGCCCGAGACAGACAGGCCGAACATCGCGAGGAAAAGATATTTACCACCATTGCACGTGATCTAGCGGACCACGACCCTGCGTTCCGGCGAGCTTTGGCTGATGTGCTTGCGAAGGACCATTCCCTTAAGACAACATCCGATGTTACACTGCAGTGGGAGAAGCTCGTTTTGGAGCCGTTGTCGAAGGTATCAAGTACTATGATTGGGACTATGGTAGTGGTGGTCGACGCGCTGGACGAGAGTGGACCGGAAGGATCGCGGAGGCACATCTTGTCGGTCCTTGCATCCCAAGCCAACGATCTTCCCCGTAACATCCGAGTCTTTGTGACATCCCGCGCTTTACCTGATATCCAAAATGTGTTGAGCAGCGCTCCACTCGTGAGGGCGACTTGCCTGGATGATGTTTCTACGGACTCGACAGAACGCGATATCTGGCTCTATGTTTCCAAACAACTTGGACATCTCCCAGACATCGGGAGTACCGAAGTTCACAGGATTTCCAAGAAGGCAGACTGCCTGTTTGAATGGGCTCGTGTGGCCTGCGATTACATCCAATCGAACACAACGGGAGCAACTGTGAAGGAATGTTATGATAACATTATCAGTCTGCAGTCCGGAGAGGGAAGATCACTCTTGGACACAACTTACTTTGCGATCCTGGAGAGTGCTGTCCCGAAAGCTCGTCAAGGCTTTGAACGATACCGGTCCGTAATGCACCAAGTCGTGATGACGCTTGAGCCTTTGCCCATAGCGTCCTTGAATCGCATGCGTATGCACTTCCCGAACAAGCAGGATCACTATGATGTTGTTGTCATCCTCAAGCTCATGTCCCCGGTTCTAGGGGGTATTGTTGACCATGCTACTCCTGTCCGACCTCTCCATGCATCCTTCTATGACTTCCTAACTGATCGTTCACGGAGCGGGATCTACTTCATCGACACCTCTTGCCCAGACCTAGCTGTTGCTGCCCTGCAGATCCTTCATGATGAACTTCACTTCAACATCTGTGGACTGGAAAGTTCCTACTTGAGCAATGCAGAGGTTCCAGATTTACCAGCCAGAATCAACAAGAGCATTTCCCCCCAGTTATCCTACTCCTGTCAATTCTGGTCCCAACACCTAGAGAAGACCACATTCAATGTACCCCTTGCACAGTTGGTGGAGACCTTTGTGGGAAGTGAAAAAAAAATATTTTGGCTTGAGGCTATGAGTCTTCTGGGCAGAGCTGGAAAGGCTGCCACTGCCCTTATCTCTGTTGCAAAGTGGTTTTTGGTGAGCTTGCTACAGCTATGTGTGTTTAATGGGGTCTAACCTAACATTGAAGAACCAAGATGACTTCAAGGACACATTAGGGCTGGTAGAAGATGGAATCAGGTTTATTGACCTCTTCAATGGTGCAATCTCTCACAGTACACCACATCTATATATTTCAGCACTGGCATTTCTTCCTAGGAATACAATACTATCAAGGATGGTCATGCCACAGTTTTATTCCCTTGCTGGAGTTGTGGGAAATCTGGAATACTGGGAAGCTTCCCAATTACTTGGCTTGGAGGGGCACACAGATGGGGTCTGGTCAGTTGCATTCTCCTCTGATGGCAAGAGGATTGTGTCAGGCTCTTGGGACAAGACTGTGAGGGTCTGGGATGCTGAAAGAGGAGTCCAGATTGGCAGCCATCTTGAGGGGCATACAGATGCAGTCTTGTCAGCTGCATTCTCCCCTGATGGCAAGAGGATTGTGTCAGGCTCTTGGGATGAGACTGTGAGGGTCTGGGATGCTGAAAGAGGAGTCCAGATTGGCAACCATCTTGAGGGGCATACAGATGCAGTCTTTTCAGTTGCTTTCTCCCCTGATGGCAAGAGGATTGTGTCAGGTTCTTGGGACAAGACTGTGAGGATCTGGGATGCTGAAAGAGGAGTCCAGATTGGCAGCCATCTTGAGGGGCATACAGATCAGGTCAATTCAGTTGCATTCTCCCCTGATGGCAAAAGGATTGTGTCAGGCTCGAGTGACAAGACTGTGAGGATCTGGGATGCTGAAAGAGGAGTCCAGATTGGCAGCCATCTTGAGGGGCATACAGATCAGGTCAATTCAGTTGCATTCTCCCCTGATGGCAAGAGGATTGTGTCAGGCTCTCAGGACAAGACTGTGAGGGTCTGGGATGCTGAAAGAGGAGTCCAGATTGGCAGCCATCTTGAGGGGCACACAGATGGGGTCTGGTCAGTTGCATTCTCCCCTGATGGCAAAAGGATTGTGTCAGGCTCAAGTAACAAGACTGGGATCTGGGATGCTGAAAGAGGAGTCCAGATTGGCAGCCATCTTGAGGGTCATACAAATACAGTCTTTTCAGTTGCTTTCTCCCCTGATGGCAAGAGGATTGTGTCAGGCTCTTGGGACAGGACTGTGAGGATCTGGGATGCTGAAAGAGGAGTCCAGATTGGCAGCCATCTCAAGGGGCATACAAATGCAGTCTTGTCAGTTGCATTTTCCCCTGATGGCAAGAGGATTGTGTCAGGCTCTTGGGATGAGACTGTGAGGGTCTGGGATGCTGAAAGAGGAGTCCAGATTGGCAGCCATCTTGAGGGGCATACAGATAAGGTCAATTCAGTTGCATTCTCCCCTGATGGCAAGAGGATTGTGTCAGGCTCAGATGACAAGACTGTGAGGGTCTGGGATGCTGAAAGAGGAGTCCAGATTGGCAGCCATCTCAAGGGGCATACAAATGCAGTCTTGTCAGTTGCATTTTCCCCTGATGGCAAGAGGATTGTGTCAGGTTCTTGGGATGAGACTGTGAGGGTCTGGGATGCTGAAAGAGGAGTCCAGATTGGCAGCCATCTTGAGGGGCATACAGATAAGGTCAATTCAGTTGCATTCTCCCCTGATGGCAAGAGGATTGTGTCAGGCTCTCAGGACAAGACTGTGAGGGTCTGGGATGCTGAAAGAGGAGTCCAGAATGGCAGCCATCTTGAGGGGCACACAGATGGGGTCTGGTCAGTTGCATTCTCCCCTGATGGCAAAAGGATTGTGTCAGGCTCGAGTGACAAGACTGTGAGGGTCTGGGATGCTGAAAGAGGAGTCCAGATTGGCAGCCATCTTGAGGGGCATACAGATGAAGTCTATTCAGTTGCACTCTCCCCTGATGGCCAGAGGATTGTGTCAGGCTCAAGTGACCAGACTGTGAGGGTCTGGGATGCTGAAAGAGGAGTCCAGATTGGCAGCGACCTTGAGGGGCACACAGATGGTGTCTGCTCAGTTGCATTCCCTCCTGATGGCCAGAGGATTGTGTCAGGCTCTGTGGACAGGACTGTGAGGGTCTGGGATGTTAATGTCTATGAAGATACTATCAATACTCATGAAGAGCTGAGGCTGTGGGCATACAATCTGAGCAATGTACCTATTCCACCTGACAAAGCAGATGGTAAGTGTAATGCACTTTTGATGAACATTCTGGCTCATAAAAGTTATTTCAGTCATTAGACCATGTCACATTTGCTTTTCATCCATCTCTTCCCATGCACTTTGTGATGGTGAACAGCTTTTTAATGGACTCTCATGGGGGGGTGGAGAATCACAGATTCAATCAGTCAAGCTTCACCATGATGGCTGGATCAGAGGTCCAAAGGGCAGATTGCTGCTTTGGATTCCTGTATCAGTGAGGTACCCATTGTACTCCATGTGGACCACTGCAGTCATCCCCAAAGGTTGTTGTATAGAGCTGGACTTGAGTCAAATGGTCCATGGGAATAAATGGCACAAATGTTATAAGTCAATTCCCTAGCTTGGATGTCTCTCAAATTGTTCATAATGTACAAACTGTGCAGCATAGGTGGAAAGTACTAAGGGGTTTTGTTCAGTTCTCAGATTCTTTGCCCAGCCCTTTGGCAATAAGAAGGTGGACCATATGAAACAAAGACAGAACAAACTTCCTGTTTGATGTATTTGATGCTGCACCATGTATTTCATACCCTATGGTAAAAAGTGGTAGGACAATTACAGCAATGAATTGAGTTTGCCATGTAGTATGTGCTGCATACCTCCATTGAACAGTCCTGTGGGAGCAAAATCTGTGTGTACTCAAGCCACCCCTATTTTCAGTAGTCAGTATGGTCTCAATCAGTAACACTCTAGCTTTGGGAGAAAGGGGTGGCTTCTTCAACATCATTGACACTTCATGGGCATCCAGGGTGGTCATGCTTTCATGGACAATATCAGGCACATTGAAATGGCAGGTGGAACATGTATGTTTAGTGTTGTGGCATAAACCACCACAATGGTACACTAGACTTTGTGTCACCATAGGCATGGGTGTAATTGACACCCAGATGGTGCTTGGTTGACTATGGGGTTGCTAGGTCAAATAAAATACATGAACCTGAGTAGGGTTTACAGAGTTGTATCTTTAAAGCAGAGACAGAGGTGTATCTGCAGCTTTTATGCATGCTTTTACTTTAGGTAATTTTCAGTATTATGCCACTGATGAACACAATGCTTTTGTTGACCTAGTATACTGATCACCACAGGCATGGGCCCAATTGTCACTCAGATGATATGTTATTTACTAGGTGACTACTAGGTCAGGTAAAAGATATACCTTGAACAAGTCTCTACTGTGCCATGTCTTAGAATACTAAGCTGCCATCAGCCATTCTGAAAGCTGGCAGTAATCCCAGCTTATCACTTTTGAGTGGCAATGTACACCTAGTGGACATGACCCAAAGTTCTCACCATGTTTTAGTCTTTGTCTAATTCAGTATTATACTCCAGCTATGAGCTGTGCTGAGACCAAGAGAAAATGTGGGCATGATCAAAAGGTGAGACTGGCTAAAGCCAGAGCATATACATACCTTTGATTTAGGATGATGGTCTTGAAACCCCTGCCACTATCTAATGGACTTGCTTGGAGTACAGATGTAATGTAAAGCTGAACTTTTATGCATACTTTTGCTTCAGGTAAATTCCACCATTGTGCCACTGACTGACATGGTGCTTTGTCTTGACCTAGCAACTCGTTGTCTTCTACAAAACATCCTGGTTGATTCTCAGATGGTGCCCACTCAGGTACCTTGGCAGGGGTGCTTCTCTGCTCCACTCTGCACTGGCACCTGCTCTGATCTCCTTGCTGGTTCTGAGCACTGTATGCCACTTGTGACACTGTGATGTGTGACTAGTAATTACAATCTTGAGAATATGAATCAACAATGTTTGGGATACCTTTCGAGGAGTCGAACAGAGTTCTCCCATGTGTGTAGTAAGTGTGATCAAGTGCAGATCTGGGGTGGCAACACCTTGCAGGATGTTGTGGTTGTTTTTCATTATGTGGAGGATGCTTGCTGATGGATTAGACATGTACCTATACAGACACACAAGGACATCAAATTAGTACTGAAGATGTGCTGCAGAAGGCAAAAAGTCATGTAATAATGCATACCATGCAGTGTCAACGTCTAGGAGAGACAGCAACCTGATCAATGCATGTTGCATCTGCCAAGTTCTGGGGCCCAATTGTCAAACATGGGTTGTCATTGTGGCCAAAGTACACGAGGCACTTGCATGCAGTCAAATCAGTTTGCTTGTTGAGCATGCAAGGGATCAGGAGCTTGTTACTGACATCTGATTTCAGGGTGGTGTTCTCCAAAAGAGGAGAGGCATCCGTGCACACCATGGGTGTTTCAGCACCAGAAGGGACATAGGAACTGGTTGTGGAGGAGATGCAATGTTTGACATTGGGGCATGCAAGTCTTCAGGAGGCTAAGGGTGATGCCTGTGCTGAGGAATATGCAGATACGTTCTTGGGAGAACTGGCCGGTGGTACTTGGGAAATGCCACCGCTGGTGGCCTTTGTACCTTGCTTGCAGTATGGCAACAAAGTTTGGCATAGTATGCTGTGGTAATGTACATGGAATGTAACCTGGAAAGTTGCTAAAGGTGGTTGTACATATTTTTTAGGTGGTGTGTGAATTTACAAATAAGTTGGAGGCCTTGTTACAAGAGAAGGAGATTGGTGTAACGCAGATGAAAAACTTTCTTGGTAGTTTTGGACACACTGTGCATGACACCTAGAACTCCCTTTTTTTGGATGCGCTTACACTTGCTTTGGGATCTAACTAAGTAAGCGGGGATTTTTCTCTTTCTAGGGCTGTTGGAGACTGCTAGGGGGGGCATACTCGTGCACATGGATTGCACTCGGACTTCGAAACTGTCAAACCTCGAACAATCGGTGATTCCCATCGAGCCAGCAACAAGGTCTTTTTGTCTGAGAATAAAAGAGAATGGCCATGACATGACGCAGTCTGTACTACTGCTGTCATCAATTTCCTATAACCCCTGCATATGCATTCACAGACTACAGATCACAAGGACAGACACTTCCATGTGTCATAATCAACATTGCCATGCCTCCATCTGGAGCCCTTAATCTGTTCAACTTATATGTTGCACTTTCGAGAAGCCACGGCCAAGCCCAAATATGCTTATTGTGCAATTTCAATGAGAACATCTTTCAGAAAACACACTGTAATGAACTTCTGATGGAGGATGATTGGCTGGAGGAAAAGAACAGTCAAACTTGTAACTGGTGGAAGGCCTTTTCATGTTCAATGGAGAAAAGTATATCGAGATAGTATGACTGCATTAAAAATATAATTTGCCTTGAATCTCACACCCGATGATGGAAAGAAAACAAGCACATAGAGAACACTCAGCACAGGCAACTTGGGACAAGCACATAAGGTGTAAGTGATGGTGCAAAACAGTGCACAGACGCAGGTATTGGCCAACGGCATCTTCTGGGACTATGTTCACATGAATTATGGGTTCCACAGCCCTTTGTGAATAGCATCTCCTGGGACTACATTCTCATGAATTATGGGTTCCACAACCCTTCCTGAACGGATCTCCTGGGACTACGCTCCCATGAATATTGGGGTTGGAGAAACCTTGCAAGCAAGGTAATCAAGAACATGGTTCTTGATGCCAGTGGCATTCTTGGCAAGATTGTTGGGGTTGTATGAGACAATGGTGGAAGAGTCAGTGCTGTAGACTGTGTCATGAATGGTATCAAGATCAGATGTTGAGGAGACCCATGGTGAGGCTGGCATAAGCTGGCAGGAGGTAGCACTGGAAAGCCTGTGATTGGCAACTGTTGACAGTTTTGAACTTGAGGTGAATGCTGACTGGTGGAGGCATTGCAAGTAATGGATGGGTTGGGGGGAAAGAAAGGGACGAGGATTGAGCAGGTATTTATGTGACTGCGAAGCTGGGAGGCTAATAAACAGGTGGTCGTAGATTGAAAGAGAGAAGTGAGTGGTAAATTATTTGTTGCTTACTGTCTGGTTGGTGCAAGGCAAAATGAGGTGATGGTCTTGAAACCCAGCAGGCTGAGATACCTCACGCCTTGTGTCTGAAAAACATAACCGAGTGAGCATCATTCCAGTCAATGTCATAGATGAACCTTGAGATCCTTCATGCAAGACCCTTGACTGACCATTAACAATTGTGCAGCTCTGCTGTCCACCTACTGTCAATTGTAATCGCTTTAGGTGAATGAAAACTCATGAATTCTCATTCTAGCAGCAAGGAGAAGTCCTCACAAATATGCAAGAATAAAATGAAGGTCACCTTCATTCCTGGCTCCAGGGAAACATCGACAATGAAACTCCATCAAGGTCATTGGCATATTCCCATCATCTCATTGTGCATCTCCCTTAGTGGTGTTGAAGAGGCCCATAAGAAACGGTTCAAGTTTTGCAGCAACAATCTGCAGCTTATCATGAGTCCAGTGAAGCTAAGCCAGCAAGAAGGAAAGAACACACACACATAGAACTCAGATGTGCCAGAGCTTGTACAGCTTTTGAAGCAGGAAGTTACCATCAGACAGAGATTCAATCCCAAGCATACATTTGATTTTGTATAGCATCAGGGAAATTTTAATGAAATGATTATGTTATATAAGACTTTATCTACCCTGTAAAGCCCTATAAGGTACATCATAATGACATACACATTGGTAATGCCATATATTGACTGGGAGCCTTGGCAGCATTGGTCAAAAGTTATCATGTAGGTAGAGTAGATCATATGTATCAGAATGTGAACAGTAGATCATATATGTCTTTCATTATCAGACATTACCAACAATTGTCATTGACACCATCAACAGCTTAAAAATAAAAATTGCTATAGCAACCTTCAATTGAACTTATCAATCATGATATTATTAGAAAGCAATTTCATTCAATATCATTTACATAATTAGTACCTACTGAGTACACTACTAAGTATGATGAACTACTTAAACCTCCAAAAAAGCGAAAATAAAACAGAGAAAGACACTCACATATCACTTCACACAAGGGTACACTTACCTGGATATGAACCCTAAGACTTAGAGTCTTAGAGTGACTCTTGCCCTGAGGTGGAACTCAGAGACAAGAGTGAAGAAGAGAGAGAAGGGGAGAGAGGATGAGTTTATATAACATGTACTATACAGTCATTACAAAGACATTCCCACACTTGTGGCTGGTGAAGAGTTGTTCAAATGATCATAAATGACATAGATGACAAGACTAGATATTGATGATCAAAGTGAAATCAGACTGAAAAGAATATTGTCATTGATATGATGATGATATTATCTGATGAGCAATTGTAATCTATTGTCAACTACATAGTATTATTATATGTGGCATATCAGCTCTTGTCATCATTACATCATGATGAAAAAAGTATTGTAACTCTTATATTAGGCCTATATGCAGTTGACCAGATAGTAAAATGTCTGTCAGGTATTCTAATGCATTGTCTGACTATTATCATTATGATTTATAGATGATCAAGCCCTATACACCATTATCCAATTCATATCAGACAGCTCACTACTTACCATAATTAACTGGGAATACCGGCACATCAAAGGTTCCCTGATGACTAAATCCCACCTAAAACTAAGCTCTTGACACCATTTGGTTCAAACCAATTTGAATAGTAGAAACTGTGACAAGTATGAGAATTTCTACAGAAAATGTGATTTATGGGATCAACTAGATTAAGCAACTGAACTACTCGTTATGCTGAATGAATATTCCAGCCCAAACATCATGATCTACATCATTGGTATCAGTTCACATAGCAGTACCAAATGCAGCCACAAGTGATGCAATCATGGATGTCAGGACTTGCTCCTCCTTTGGTTTCTCCCAGACCCTACCATGGCAGCAGGGGCAAGTGAACGAAAGCCCAATGTAGCCCGAAGTATAGAACTCCTCCAGTGTCTGAGCACTGTATGGCGGATCCCTTTGAGCTTCAAGATAAGTGGGGAGGTCAACATATTCTAGGTCTTTGCATAGGCACTTGGTGAACCACTGCTGGAGACATTCTAGACAGAACATATGCATGCACTCTTGTATTCTGCAGAGTAAAATCAGATTTACCATATACTGAGGGATAGATATCAATGTACAAATAAGGGCATGTGCAAGGCTCTCTGCACATACCACATATGATTGACTCCTCCCAGGTCCTACAAAGCTAGGAGTGGAATGAAATGAGTGTGAGCCAAATGGAAACACATCATCACTTACTATATCATGGATTGTTTGTAGTCTAGTTGCCTCTGAGGAATGACAAGCAGCCACTTCTCTCAGTCACTCTGCCTCGAGTGTCATTTTGTCATGCTCCTAAAGGACAACCATTTAGCACAAGAAGAGACAATAGTATATACCTAGACCATACCTTGCAGCATGTTCCAATTTCATTGGCAAGAAACTCTGCAAGGTTAGTGATGTTCTTGATGGGAACAGTCAATATAATATAACATGATATTGGGGGATACTGCTTATGCTGTGGGTGGTCTTTATTTCCCTCTCAAGAGGGTAAGACTGCACTGGTGGAATTGGGGTGGAAGGTGAAGATGGGGGTGTTGGGAAAGCGGAAGAAAGACTAGATGTGGATAAAATTGATGTAGAACAGAGATGGTTGGAGGCTGGTTGAATGGTTTGAGTCAGCATGACCCAGGGCCTCACATGAGCCCACAGGACTCACCTGAGTGCTCGTGCTGTTGTGGTTTGTAATCATTCCCACGGTCCGGCAACTGCCATTTCAGCTGGCCTTATTAACAGACAACGGTTGAGTTTGAAATGGCGCATGGTTTTTGTCATTCAAAAAAGGCAATACACGTGGCTCTTAGCGAAAGGAGTGATGACACTGAGACTACTGACAACACTACCAATGATACTGAGAGTACCAACTGTACCGAAATACTCAAACCACCCGTTGACTATCAGCGATCGCACCCTCCCACCCTCCATGGCCGTTATACTTATTGACAAGCCCTTCAGCCTTGTGGCTGCTTCGCAGCTGGCCCCATAGCCCCCCTGGCATGGGGTATGACCACTGGCATAGTTTTGACCTTAGGCCTCATGGCTGCTTCACAGCCATTCAGCCTCCCCCACCTGCCTAGCATGGAAGCTTTCAAGCTACTCATGACCTTTGGCCTCAGGGCTGCAAAGCAGCCCTTCAGCCTCCCCCACTCCTGTGGCTGTCAACTCATTCTAGCTGCAAGTCTGTTCTGTGGCTGCCAACTCATTCTAGCTGCAAATCTGTTCAGTGGCTGCCAACTCATTCTAGCTGCAAGTCTGTTCTGTGGCTGCCAACTCATTCTAGCTGCAAGTCTGTTCTGTGGCTGCCAACTCATTCTAGCTGCAAATCTGTTCAGTGGCTGCCAACTCATTCTAGCTGCAAGTCTGTTCTGTGGCTGCCAATTCATTCTCTGGCTGCCAGTTTATTCTCCAGCTGCAAGTCCATTCTCCCTGAAACCATCAGCAAACCTATCTTTCTGCTAAATGGACTAAATCAACAGTGCTCACCAATACACTTGGTCTCCATCCTGCTAAAACCAAACTGTGCCAACTAACCACCTAATGTTATGCTGTCATCATACCCAGCTTCCATGTTGAGCAGGTCCTTATGTTACCAATATGCCATTCTCCTCTTTCCTCTTTCCTCTTTTATCTCTACTTCTGTGTCATGCTTATGCTTCTTCTCAATCTACCTTTACCCATCTACTGTTACTGTACCAGAAGTCACATGTCATGGTCATGTCATGGTATGTACCATACCCCATTGTTTCATGACCACCCCTATTTCATCTTCTGGGTGACTTCTGTTTCTGTTGCCACAGCAGCCTTATCACTGACTGCATGTGACTTGTCTCTATTTCACTGATGGTCACAGCAGAGTATATCTCACTCAGACTCATACTGACTCATATCTGACTCATTTACTATACATGCCTATGGTCAACAACTGTGCATTGATTCCACCTATGCTTATTGACTACAGATACCTACCTTCCCTCCAGTAGTCAGTAGGTATATGTATTGGCTTGGAGCTCTGTTCACTCCTCAGCCTTTAGCTACTTTGCAATCCACCTCCTTCTCTCCATTCAACTCCTCTCATTGTCTGACCACCTAGATACCAGCTCAAAGTATTCATCACCAGTGACATCCTTAGATCTCATTTGCAAGGTCTTCCTTCTGGCATTGGTACTCACAACTACCTATTAAAGGCTACTCACTCACTGCTGCCTATCACCTGATGGCATCATTCAATGCTTTTTAGTATAGAAATCCATCCCCCTGCTCACTCTTTTTGCTTTGCCAATAGACACACCACTGTCTATCTGTGATCTACAATCAGGCTACTGTTGAGTTCAATTAAGATGACTGTCACCATGGCAGAACACTAACAGAGCAGTGCATGTCCATGCCTGAAGTGCAGACTAATCCATCAGCAGCTCTCTGATTGTCTGGGAAAATCTGATATCAGACCCTCTCCTATTTTCATATTCTTTTCCTGGACCTCTGGAATATCCCATCTCCCTGAAGCACCACCCCATACTTAGATACTCAGTTACACCCCCTTGCTAGCTATTTTTGCATAGTTCAGCTACCCTGCAATAGAATCACATTGCTATCACTCAGTGGGCCTCACCCCTCATGATGCTCTGAGATGGAAGTCATGCTACAAATAGCCTATCAGTGTGTTTTCTGTCTTGTACTGCCTGTTATCCACCCCCTTCCATAGCTAAGGCAGTAGGTCCATGCTGGAAACATGTAAATGTAGCTCGTCCACCCCTCCAGCAATGATGCAGCATGACCCAGGGCCTCACATGAGCCCACAGGACTCGCCTGAGTGCTCGTGCTGTCATGGTTTGTAATCATTCCCACGGTCTGGCAACTGCCATTTCAGCTGGCCCTATTAATGGACAATGGTTGAGTTTGAAATGGCACATGGTTTTTGTCATTCAAAAAAGGCAATACACATGGCTCTTAGTGAAAGGAGCAACGACACCGAGACTACCGACAACACTACCAACAATACCGAGAGTACCGACCATACCGAAATACTCAAACCACCCATCAACTATTGGTGATCACACCCTCCCACCCTCCACAGCCATTATACTTATTGATTGATCTGGTGACCATTATACTTATTGATTGATCTGGTGACCATTGTATGTGATTCATGCTCACTTAGTGCGAGAAATTTGCAGGTGGTGGTGCTGTCTCTTGCATGAAAAATGGAAGGCCAGTCATGCCCTGCGCAAGCAACTGTCAAACATCGAGGGACTGGTGTTATCATCTGGTGACCATTGTATATGATTCATGCTCACTTATCACAGTGTTACCCAACTTACATTGTGCTCCTGGAGGAAGTCCAGTGCAACAAAGGCCTGGTCACACATCAGGGGAGGTTTGAAGTGCTGGTATTCCCAGATAATTATGTTAAGTAGTTATCTGTCTGATATGAATTGGACAATGGTGTATCAGGCATGATCATCCACAAATCATAATGATAACAGTCAGATAATGCATTATATAACCTGTGTCACATCCGTGACAACCACTCTTCATATGCCTCTAGTCAATCCCAACCTCCGGTAGACTCTTCACCTCCGGTACATAGGGACAACCAGTATCCAGACACCAGTACAGTGGCACACTGCCCTTGTCTCGCTTTCAGCTTAGTTCCCTTCTGTTCTGGTTAGTGTTCCAGTTCCGTTCCCCAATGCTGTGCTTGTCACCGGTTGTACTGGTCATCGGTATCCTGGTAGTATCTTGGTCATCCCGTGCATAGCATTCCTTTTAGCTTACCAAGACTACCGGTACACCGGTAGTTGTGTTCCCAGAACTCAAGTATATAAGCTCTGTATCTACTTGGTACATACCTCAGTCAGAATATCAACTAGATCTCCAGATCTGATTCACCTCTCTCTACCCTTGGCAAACCTGGACTTGTCCAAGGATCCAGCACACAAGCTGAGGTCAACATGGGTGTTGTCCCTTTGCAGTATCTCGACTCCCCTCTGAAAGCCCCCACCGGTGTAGACCTGGTACTCATACCCCCGGCCCAGATCTAGTCCAGAACTCGTATCTGACAGTATATTCTGACTCCCACTTGGGCAAGTCAGTCATGACCCGTACTCGCAGCCAAACTGCGTTACAACAGCCAGAGGCACCTTCTGCCTCTCGAAACCCTTCCCCCATGGACTGAAGAGAAATGGCCCTCTTGGCCCTCACTAGCACCAGACATGCTAGCAAGCCAAACCCAGATGATCGTTTCGATGGCTTAACCACACGTCGAACCAGCAATACACTGGTTCCAACAGACCCGGTTACACCTACCCCTTCCCACCAGTGGCCTCGCACCCCACCTGCTCCCGGTAGCCCAGGAGGTGGTGGTGATGATGACCCTGACAATAACCCGGGCAACCCAGACAACCTGGAAGATAACCCTTTTGACCCTCGCAATGAAGACAACAATCCTTCCCACGTCTTCGGAGCCCTTACTCGGGCTATCGAACTATTGGCTAGGAACTCTCGCCAAAACTCAGACCCCAGCTCTTCGCGCACCAAGGTCCGAGAACTGGATGTCTTCAATGGCACCGACCCAAAGAAACTATGCCAATTTCTAATCCAATGTGAACTTAATTTCCAAAGCCACCCCAGGTCCTATCATGAGGACCACCAAAAGGTAGTCTTCGCACAATCTTACCTCAAGGGCATGGCCTTAGAATGGTTTGAACCCAACCTGCTCCCTACCGGTACCCCAGCTTGGCATCCCTTGTGGATGGAAAACTGGGTTGAGTTTGTCCTAGAGCTTCAAACTAACTTTGGCCCCATGACCCGGTGGCTGATGCCGAATCCCAGCTCAACCACCTAACCATGAAGGATGGTCAGCGGATCAACAAGTATGTTGTGGAGTTCAACAGACTAGCCTCCCAGGTCTGGGGTTACGGCAATGGTGCCCTCTGGCACTTTTTCTATACTGGCCTTCCTGACCAAATCAAGGACGAGATCAGTAGGGTTGGGAAACCCCATACTCTAGAAGAATTACATTACCTGGCTCAGGACATTGATGCCCGCTACTGGGAGTGGTGCCAGGAAGTTCAATGCCAGAACCGGTCTACCAGTAACCAGACCACTTCAACATCCAAGCCCAGCCCCGGCAAGGATGCCAAGACTAAGGACAAAGACAAGCCCTCAGCAAACCCATCTCAATCCAGCCCATCAGCACCGGCAAAGACTGGTGGACAGAACTCTGGGTCTTCTAAACTGGACAGTAGTATATCTAACAAGCTGGGCAAGGATGGCAAGCTGATGGCCGCAGAGCGAAAGTGGTGCTTCGATAACAAACTCTGTATGTTCTGTGGAGCAGAAGGGCACATGGCAAAGGATTGCCCAAAGAAGACCGCCAAGGCTCGTGCAGCCATGGCAACTCCGGAGGCTAACCCAGAGGCCTCTACCAGGGCAAAAAATTAGTCAGCAGTCCTCAAAGCCCAGCACACAATGAGGGCTGCATTGAACCCGGTAGTGTGCCAAGGGTAGCTAAACTCAATGCTTCCGCTCTTTCAGATCCTAACAGTCTCATGCCGGTTGTCTCCCTTCCATCCTATGATACCCCAGCACTACCAGTACTCATAGATTCTGGCTCTACACATTGTTTCATAGATAAAGGTTTTGCAAATAATATCAGTGCTCCCCTGTATTCAGTCACACCGGTCCAACTGCAGCTCTTCAATGGCTCTTCCAACTCGGTTATTACCCAAGCAGTTGATCTCGACCTTTGCTTTCCAACCAGTGATGTTACATCCGTAACCCTTTATGCGACCCTGTTAGATTCCGAGTGCAAAATGGTACTAGGATACAACTGGCTCACCCTACACAATCCATTGATTGACTGGGTCTCGAGCAGTATCACTTTCCAGCCTAAAACACAAGGGATGCTAACCCCACTGACATCACCCCCTGTACTGGAGTTCCCAAACTCTAACTCTTCTGGCTCCACGGAGCATCTGTCTTCGCATCCTGACCCGCTGGCCTTCCCTGGTCTTACCAACCCCCATATCTCCTTCATCAACGCCGCAGCCTTTGCCCGAGCCTGCAAGTTAGAAGGATCCACACAGTTCAACCTCCAGCTCCACCCCCAACCTTCATTGGCTGGCCAGTCTTCACAACTCGAGAAACCGGATCTCACCAATGTCCCCAAAGAGTATCATGAGTTCGCAGATGTGTTTAGTAAATCCAAGGCCACGACATTAGCCCCTCATCGTGAACATGATCTCAGGATAGACCTGGAGGAAGGAACTTCCCCGCCCTATGGGCCCATCTACTCCCTTTCCACGGTAGAATTGGAGACCCTTCGGGCATTCCTCGATGAGCATCTCAGCACCGGTTTTGTCTGGCTTACCGACTCCCCGCATGGGGCGCTGGTCCTCTTTGTCAAAAAGAAGGACAGCTCCCTTCAACTATGTGTCGACTTCCAGGGCCTAAACAAGATCACTAAGAAAGACCGGTACCCACTTCCCCTCATCTCCGACCTTCTCGATTCACCTAGTCGTGCAAAAATCTATACCAAGATTGACCTCCGGCATGCATACCATTTAGTCTGGATCACCGAAGGTGATGAGTGGAAGACCACATTTCGCACTCACTATGGTTCCTTCGAATGGCTGGTCATGCCATTCGGTCTTACTAATGCACCGGCTGCTTTTCAGCGGTTTGTAAACACCGTCTTTGCAGATGTGCTGGATGTGTGTGTAGTGGTCTATTTAGATGACATTCTAATCTACTCAAATGACAAACCCCAACACCGGAAGCATGTAAAGGAAGTGCTGTGCTGGCTTCACCAGCACGGCCTATATGCCAAACCAGAGAAGTGTGAATTCCACCAGGACTTGGTGGAATACCTAGGATACTGCCTCTCTCCAGCCAGCTTAACCATGTCCCAGGATAAAGTCCAGGCCGTTGTGACTGGCCTGAACCCCGGAAGGTGAAAGACATCCAGTCTTTCCTTGGCTTCGCCAACTTCTACCGCCAGTTCATTTACAATTACTCTGGCATTGTCGTTCCCTTAACCCGCCTCACCTGGAAGAACACCCCTTGGAGTTTCACTCCCGAGTGTCACACCACCTTTGAGCAACTCAAACAGGCTTTCACCACCGCTCCTGTCCTGACCCACTTTGTGCCTGGTGCCCAGCTCACAGTCGAGACTGATGCATCCGACTATGCCATCGCTGGCATATTATCCATCACCGGCGATGACTCTCACATCCACCCAGTCGCTTTCTTCTCCCAGACTCTCTTGGCACCGGAGCTAAACTATGATACCCACGACAAGGAGCTGCTAGCCATCTTTGAAGCCTTTCGGGCATGGCAGCACTACCTCGAGGGTGCTTCTTTCCCTATTGATGTGGTTACCAACCACAAGAACCTGGAATACTTCTCTACCTCCAAGGTTCTCACCTGGCGTCAGGCCCGGTGGTCGGAATACCTCTCACAATTCAACCTAGTCATCCACTTCCATCCTGGCAAGCTCGGTGCTAAGCCCAATGCCCTAACTAGACGATGGGACGTCTACCCCAAGGAGGGGGATAGGGGCTATGCACAAGCAAACCCCCACAACCTTAGACTGGTGTTCACCCAAGAGCAACTGATTACCTCCCTATGTGCTACCTGCCTCAGTTACCCGGTTCTCCATGCCAGTCTACTCATGGATGTCGAACATCTTCACTCTGAGATCCTCTCCGCCTTACCCCTAGACCCGGTTGCTCAACACCAACTCACTGACTCCCCTAACCCCTGGTGGTCCACCAACAGTGCCAGCTTCCTATGTCTAGATGACCGAATCTATGTCCCAGACATCAATGATCTATGCCTTAAGTTACTCTGGTACAAACATGACCACCCTTTGTCAGGCCATTTTGGCCAGAACCGAACCTTAGAGCTCATCCGGTGCGAGTACACGTGGCCCGGTGTTCGCACCTATGTCAAGGATTATGTGAAATCCTGTACCTCCTGTGCTAGAGCTAAAGCCCCATGTCACAGACCCTATGGCACTCTGAAACAACTTCCCATTCCAGAGAAACCATGGAATTCCATATCTATGGATTTCATCAAGCACCTACTGGCTTCCTCCAGCTTCACCGCCATACTGGTTGTAGTCAACCGGCTTTCGAAGCAGGCAGTCTTTATCCCCACCCATGACACCGTTACCTCCCCAGAGCTTGCTCAGCTCTTCTTAATTCATGTATTTTCCAAACACGGTGTCCCAGCACATGTCACTTCTGACCGGGGTACAGAGTTTGTCTCGCACTTCTTCCGGTCCCTCGGTAAAGCCTTAGATATGCATCATCAGCAAACCAGACGTTTCCCCCCCAGCTTTCCAGTGCTCCCAGGACTTTTGAAAAATGATTCCAGACCTCCCAGACCCTCCCAGACCTGCCCAGACCTTCCAACCCCCCAGGTGCACAGCCACAGTGAGAACAAAAGTTGTAGCCCATGATCACAGGACCATGGGAATATGATTACCTCAGCAATATCTCCTTTTTGGGGTGAGATATTTGCAAAGTTCAGTTGGAGTCACAGTTTGTCAAAAACAAAAAGTGGCTGTACAGTGATGATGTCATAACAAAAGTTGTAGGGCTGGATCACAGGATCATGGGAATATGCTTATCTCATTGATATGCCCAAAAATGGGTGAGAAAAATGCAAAATACCAAAAAAAATTGGACATCTCAAAAATTAAATTTCAAAGATGTCATAATAAAAGTTGTAGTGCCTGACTAGAGGACCCCAGAGGTATGCCTATCCCATCCATACCTGCAAAAATGGTTGAGATACAGGCAAGATACAATTAGTGTAGTGTAGTGTACATTTTATTACCAAAAGTGTAGTGTTGTGGCACATTGTTGATTACCTAATGAGTGTAGTAAACTCTGCTTCTTTGACTACCAAATAAGTGTAGTGTTGATTAGTAATTGACTAGCAAAGTGTAGTGTAGACTATTGATTAGCAAAAGTGTAGTAAAGTCCGCTTTTTTGACTACCAAATAAGTGTAGTGTTGATTAGTAATTGATTAGCAAAGTGTAGTAAAGTCCGCTTTTTTGACTACCAAGTAAGTGTTGTGTTTGATTAGTAAAGTGTAGTGTAGATTTGTATTACCAAAAGTGTAGTAAACTCCGCTTTTTTGACTACCAAATAAGTGTTGTGTTTGATTAGTAAAGTGTAGTGTAGACTATTGATTAGCAAAAGTGTAGTAAAGTCCGCATTTTTGACTACCAAATAAGTGTAGTGGTTGATTAGTAATTGACTAGCAAAGTGTAGTAAACTCCGCTTTTTTGACTACCAAATAAGTGTAGTGTCTTGTAGTGTTTGATTAGCAAAGTGTAGTGTACATTTGGATTACCAAAAGTGTAGTGTTGTGGCGCATTTTTGACTACCAAATAAGTGTAGTGTTTTGTAGTGTTTGATTAGCAAAGTGTAGTGTAGATATTTGTATTACCAAAAGTGTAGTAAACTCCGCATTTTTGACTACCAAATCAGTGTAGTGTTTTGTAGTATTAGATTAGCAAAGTGTTGTGTAGATGTGTATTACCAAAAGTGTAGTAAACTCCGCATTTTTGACTACCAAATAAGTGTAGTGTTTTGTAGTGTTTGATTAGCAAAGTGTTGTGTAGATATGTATTACCAAAAGTGTAGTAAACTCCGCATTTTTGACTACCAAATAAGTGTAGTGTTTTGTAGTGTTTGATTAGCAAAGTGTTGTGTAGACTATTGATCAGCAAATGTGTAGTAAAGTCCGCTTTTTTGACTACCAAGTAAGTGTAGTGTTTTGTAGTGTTTGATTAGGAAAGTGTTGTGTAGACTTTTGATTAGCAAAGTGTAGTGTACATTTGTATTACCAAAAGTGTAGTGTTGTGGCGCATTTCTGATTACCAAGTAAGTGTAGTGTTGTGTAGTTTTTGATTAGCAAAGTGTTGTGTAGATGTGTATTACCAAAAGTGTAGTAAACTCCGCATTTTTGACTACCAAATAAGTGTAGTGTTTTGTAGTGTTTGATTAGCAAAGTGTAGTGTAGATGTGTATTACCAAAAGTGTAGTAAAAGTTCGCTTTTTTGACTACCAAATAAGTGTAGTGTTTTGTAGTGTTTTGATTAGCAAAGTGTAGTGTAGATGTGTATTACCAAAAGTGTAGTAAAAGTCCGCTTTTTTGACTACCAAATAAGTGTAGTGTTTTGTAGTGTTTTGATTAGCAAAGTGTAGTGTAGATGTGTATTATCAAAAGTGTAGTGAAGTCCGCTTTTTTGACTACCAAATAAGTGTAGTGTTGATTAGTGTTGAGTAGTTAAATGTTGTGTACACTTTTGATTACCAAAAGCATAGTAAAAGTTCGCTTTTTTGACTACCAAAAAAGCGTAGTGTTGATTAGTGTTTGACTAGTGAAATGTTGTGTACACTTCTGATTACCAAAAGTGTAGTAAAAGTTCGCTTTTTTGACTACCAAAAAAGCGTAGTGTTGATTAGTGTTTGAGTAGTTAAATGTTGTTTACACTTTTGATTACCAAAAGTGTAGTAAAAGTTCGCTTTTTTGACTACCAAAAAAAGCGTAGTGTTGATTAGTGTTTGAGTAGTTAAATGTTGTGTACACTTTTGATTACCAAAAGTGTAGTAGAGTCCGCTTTTTTGACTACCAAATATTTGTAGTGTGACTAGGAAATGTACAGTAGTATTGATTAACAAAAAAGCGTAGTCATCATTAGGATTGTTGTGTAGTGGGCACAGCCACTAATGCCTCGAAATTTTGCAAAGTCACAAAAATACCCCAAAACATGATATAGTGGACACTAAAACTCACGCCTTTTGCGCAAGCGGCCAAAGCCGACCAAACAAAGGCCAATTCCTACTATGGGGTAGTGTATGCCATTAGCCCACTACTACCACACATTTGATTACCAAAAAGTGTAGTGGTATTAGAAAAAAGTGTAGTAGTAGTACCAAAAAGTGTAGTAGTATTAGCAAACGGGGTAGTAGTATTAGCAAAAAGCGTAGTACTATTAGCAAAAAGCATAGTACTATTAGTAAAAAGTGTAGTAGGTAGTGTTATTAGCAAAAAAGCGTAGTTGTATTAGGCTATTATGTGGTAGTACTTGAATTTGAATATATTACTACTTTTGATTTGATTTCTGTGTGACTGAGTTCCTATTAGCTTGAAAGTGTAGTGGGATTAGGAAAAAAGCGTAGTAGTGTTATTAGCAAAAAATGGTAGTGGGATTAGCAAAAAAGCGTAGTAGTTGTATTAGCAAAAAACAGTAGTGGGATTAGCAAAAAAGCGTAGTAGTTGTATTAGCAAAAAACGGTAGTGGGATTAGCACAAAAGCATAGTAGTGGTATTAGCAAAAAATGGTAGTGGGACTAGCAAAAAAGCGTAGTAGTGGTATTAGCAAAAAATGGTAGTGGCATTAGCAAAAAAGCATAGTAAAAGTATGGACAGAGGTGATGGGCTGGGATTCTGGGAACTCTGGAACCCTGTCTGGCCAGTCCTGGCCAGAGGGGGACCTTTCTGGGTGAGCTGGGAGTCTGGCCAGCTCTGGCCAGTTCTGGCCAGGTGACGTCTAGTTTGCTGATGATCTACACTTCACCTCTGGTTACCACCCAGAAGGTGATGGCCAGACTGAAAGGACTAATCAAACCCTTGAACAGTACCTCCGGATCTATTGCAACTACCAGCAGGACAACTGGTCGGAACTACTGCCTTTAGCTGAGTTTGCTTACAACAATGCACCGAGTGCCACCACCAGTGTATCACCCTTCTTTGCGAACAAAGGCTACCACCCCAACCTCTCTGTTTTCCCAGAAAGGGACCTTACCTCTGCCAGGGCTCGAGAATATGTGGTAGACCTAGACTCGCTACACCAACTCCTGAAAGAAGAAATGGCCCATGCACAGGCCCGGTACCAGGGACCAGCCGATGCTAAAAGGCTGCCAGCACCAGTGTTCAAGACTGGTGATCAGGTCTACGTCAAGGCCAAGTACTTCTGTACCACCAGACCTTCACAAAAACTTTCAGACAAGAATCTAGGTCCATACATAATCATTGCTCAACCCGGCACCCATTCCTACACCCTCCATTTGCCAGACTCCATGAAAGCAGTACACCTGGTTTTCCATGTTTCCCAACTCGAACCAGCTACCCCTAACAACATTCCTAATCGAGTCCAACCCCCGCCTCCACTGGTAGAAGTGGATGGTGAGCCGGAGTTTGAGATTGCCAAGATCTTGGACTTGAAGGTAGACTGGCACCGGAAGTACTGTAAACTACTCTACTTGGTGCATTGGACCAGTTATGAAGGTACTGACGAAGAAACTTCTTGGCTGCTAGCCATGGAACTAGGGAATGCCAGTGAACTCGTACTGGACTTCCACACCACCTACCCCAGCAAACCCAGACCATTAGACAGGCTCAAAGTCTAAAAGTTTTGAACTTTCCTGTAGTATACATTTCAAAACCCAAAACTCCAACGTCCCCTTTTAGACTTAACCTTTCAATAGAAGAAAACACCTTGTTGATAATAACTTTCTCCTCTACGTTTCCTCCAGGAAAACTTCTTTCAAAGAAACATTTCATCAGAACATAACACCATGTTTTCCTGTCTATTCAATGCCCCTGTTTAACTCCCATTTCACTCCTTGCCTCCCTGTTTGTCCTGCCCCAGTCAGGATTCATCAACATCGCTCCCCATCACTAGACCTCCCTATGTCGTCTACTGCTGGAAGACTGTGCCATTGGGAAATCCCAGACCCAACACTGTGGCAGAAGATGGTCCTTGCATTCCAGGCAGATCCCTGGAACACCTCAAAAGTCGTCCTTCTGTTTTCATGTGGAATAGCAGTGTTTATTTTTGGAGGATACTGGGTTGCCAAAAATAACTCCCTGGGTCTGCTCCTGACCTTCCAATAGTACCGGTCTTCACAGCTCCGGAATCACTGGTACCTGGTCTTCGTCTTGCTTCCCCAAATCCCACTCACCATCTGCATCCGAACCCTTGACATCATCCGAGTCCCCTTCTGATGACACATCCTCTTCCATCTCATCGGGTTCCAACTGCCGGTATTCAGTCTCTTGAAGAAGATCCCACAGGTGGTTACTTAACCGGTGCTGGGTCTTGTGTTGAGCCTTCACCACTCGCCGGTGTTCTTGCATCTCCAGGGTATGCCGGTCGATGGCATTGGCAATGGCATACAATGCTTGCATGATTCCGCTACCACCCGCCTCGATTCCTGTCACCCTTGATGGACCCTCGGATGCTTCCACCTCAGGACTCTTCACCCTAGCTTGTTTTTTCTTCTCACTGGCCCTCAGTGACGTCTGATCTTCCGGCGTCCTCTTCCCCACCTTGGTGCCGGCCTTCGCTTCCTTGGACCCCCCCAGCAGCTTGCACTGCTCTTTGAGACCAGTACACCGGTCACATGACTTCTTCCCCCTCTTGCTTACCTTGGCCAGTTCAAAGGTGCACTCAGCCTGGGCTCGCAAACACCAGCTGCAGGGCCCTGCCGGTACCTCTGTTTGACCCGACTCCTTTCCCTTCCCTTTGTCTCTCGAGCCCTTGGCCGCCACCACACTCTCACTAGCCCAATCACCCACCAAAATCTCCACCCTCGCTTGCATTCTCTCGGCCGACTCCCATTGCCAGCATTCTGCCTCCTCCCTTTTTTGCTGCTCGATCTCTTCCCTCTGCTGGCACTCACCCTCCTCTCTCTGCCAGTGTTCAGCCTCTTCCCTCTCACAACGTTCGGCCTCTTCCTTTGCCAGACGCTCGGCTTCCTCCCTTGCTCGGCGCTCGTGCTCAGCTGCCTTGGCTGCTGCTTTTTGTTCACACCATACCTTGCTGGCGCTCGCTGAATTTAGCATCAGCAGTTTCTTGATCATCTTCACTTGCCGATTGAATGGCCTTGTCCGGGACAGTAGTCCAGTCGCAGTTGGCAGTAGTGGCGGGAAGACCAGTATGGGCGGTGTAGGGAGAGTAAACTCCCTACTAGGTATTTTACTTTATTTCTTTGTTTTTACTTACATTTTCATTCCTATTACTTTCTTTTATCTTTTACTTAGTATTTCAAGTAATGTTTGGTCGCGTTGTGGCTTATGTAAGCCATGTGCGACTTAGAACACTTTGTACTTACTTAGAAAACAACAAGAGGAGTCACTACCAGATGAAAACAGACGGAATTCGAAGACCAGAAGCTTTGGAAGAATTATTCTTCCTTAGTTAGACCCTTGATAGACGTTATCTGACCTCTCATTTGGACTTTTGGGCACATTTTCTATTGTTTTACTGCACTCCTTGACTTCCTACCAAGCACCTCAAGTCCCCTCGGGTCGAACTGACCATCCCAAACCCCTCTGGAGACCCCCAGGTCACCATCATCTTTCTTTACAGCAGTACTTTGGGACATAGTAATGAAGGTATCAGGAGAGATGAGAGAGTTGTGAGACGAGAATCGCTGACCAGTCTTTGAAATTGGGCACCAGCCTTAAGTACTCAGATACACATGCCCTGGGTGGTAATAGCTGGCCTCATGCCAGCCTCATGGTGATACTGATGGGCCTTCGGGGGCTCAGCCCTAACGGGGGGATACTGTCACATCCATGACAACCACTCTTCAAATGCCTCTAGTCAATCCCAACCTCCGGTAGACTCTTCACCTCCGGTACATAGGGACAACTGGTATCTGGACACCGGTACAGTGGCACACTGCCCTTGTCTCGCTTTCAGCTTAGTTCCCTTCTGTTCTGGTTAGTGTTCCAGTTCTGTTCCCCAATGCTGTGCTTGTCACTGGTTGTACTGGTCATCGGTATCCCGGTAGTATCTTGGTCATCCCGTGCATAGCATTCCTTTTAGCTTACCAAGACTACCGGTACACCGGTAGTTGTGTTCCCAGAACTCAAGTATATAAGCTCTGTATCTACTCGGTACATACCTCAGTCAGAATATCAACTAGATCTCCGGATCTGATTCACCTCTCTCTACCCTCAGCAAACCTGGACTTGTCCAAGGATCCAGCACACAAGCTGAGGTCAACACGGGTGTTGTCCCTTTGCAGTATCTCGACTCCCCTCTGAAAGCCCCCACTGGTGTAGACCCAGTACTCATACCCCCGGCCTGGATCTAGTCCAGAACTTGTATCTGACAACCTGGCAGACATTTCACTATCTAGTCAACTGCATATAGGCCTGATATAAGAATTACAATACTTTTATCATCATGATATAATGATGACCAGAGCTGATATGTCATATATAATAATGTCATGTAATTGACAGTACATTATAATTGCTCATCAGATAATATCATCATGATATGGATGACAATATTCTTTTCAGTCTGATTTCACTTTGATCATCAATATCTAGTCTTGCTATCTATATCATTTTATGATCATTTGAACAACTCTTCCCCAGCCACAAGTGTGGGAATGTCTTTGTAATGACTGTATAGTACATGTTATATAAACTCATCCTCTCTCCCCTTCTCTCTCTTCTTCACTCTTGTCTCTGAGTTCTACCTCAGGGCAAGAGTCACTCTAAGACTCTAAGTCTTAGGGTTCATATCCAGGTAAGTGTACCCTTGTGTGAAGTCATCTGTGAGTGTCTTTCCCTGTTTAATTTTCGCTTTTTTGGAGGTTTAAGTAGTTCATACTTAGTAGGTAGTGTAGTGAGTAGGTACTGATTATGTAAACAATATGGAATGGAACTGCTTTCTGGTAATATCATGATTGATAAGTCCAATTGAAGGTTGCTATAGCAAATTTTATTTTTAAGCTGTTGGTGGTGTCAATGACAATTGTTGGTAATGTCTGATAATGAAAGACATATATGATCTACTGTTCACATTCTGATACATATGATCCACTCTACCTAAACGATTACTTTTGACCTATGCTGCCAAGGCTCCCAGAGAATATATAGCATTACCAATGTGTATGTCATGATCATATACCTTATAGGGCTTTACAGGGTAGATAAAGTCTTATATAACATTATCATTTCATTAAAATTTTCCTGATGCACAACTTAAGGTGCATCTCACCCATTTTTCCTCTCATTTGTGATCTTACTGCCTACCACCATGAAAATAATACTAGCCAAGAGTACCATCAGATCACACCAAAAAGAAACCTCACCCTACCGCCCACATATTCGGGAAGAAACAGATGTACACTCCAACCATAGTTGTGTTACACTTACTTACCCTTTGCAGGCAATTCCCATTCATAAACAGTCTTTTCCACTATGGAAGCATGCCCAAGTTAAACCTGCAACCATCGTGAAGCATCAGGAAAATTTTAATGAAATGATAATGCTATATAAGACTTTATCTACCCTGTAAAGCCCTATAAGTTATATCATAATGACATACACATTGGTAATGCTATATATTCTCTGGGAGCCTTGGCAGCATAGGTCAAAAGTAATCATTCAGGTAGAGTGGATCATATGTATCAGAATGTGAACAGTAGATCATATATATCTTTCATTATCAGACATTACCAACAATTGTCATTGACACTGCCAACAGCTTAAAATAAAAATTGCTATAGCAACCTTCAATTGAACATATCAATCATGATATTACAAGAAAGCATTTTCATTCAATATCAATTACATAATGAGTACCTACTGAGTACACTACGAAGTATGATGAACTACTTAAACCTCCAAAAAAGCGAAAATAAAGCAGAGAAAGACACTTACAGATGATTTCACACAAAGGTACACTTACCTGGATATAGACCCTAAGACTTAGAGTCTTAGAGTGACTCTTGCTCTGAGGTAGAACTCAGAGACAAGAGTGAAGAAGAGAAAGAAGGGGAGAGAGGGTGAGTTTATATAACATGTACTATACAGTCATTACAAAGACATTCCCACACTTGTGGCTGGGGAAGAGTTGTTCAAATGATCATAAAATGATATAGATGACAAGACTAGATATTGATGATCAAAGTGAAATCAGACTGAAAAGAATATTGTCATTGATATCATGATGATATTATCTGATGAGCAATTAGAACATACTGTCAATTACATAGCATTATTATATATGGCATATCAGCTCTGGTCATCATTATATCATGATGATAAAAGTATTGTAATTCTTATATCAGGCCTATATGCAGTTGACCAGATAGTAAAATGTCTGCCAGGTTATCTAATGCATTATCTGACTATCATCATTATGACTTGTAGATGATCATGCCTTATACACCATCATCCAATTCATATCAGACAGATAACTACTTACCATAATTAACTGGGAATACCAGCACTTCAAACCCCCCCCTGATGAAACTGTTGGATGAAGATGTAAGCATCATCTTGTGGTTGTTGTCCCACTTTTATGTGTTTCAGGTTGTCCCCATTCACTGCCAGCGATTTCCGTTGACAATGGCAACACCAGACACTGGTGGTGCCAGTGTTGTGGTGACACCTTTCTGAGCACCCAGAACATGAAAATTGTCTTACATCTGTGGGAAGCATCATCCCCGAATGCCAAGAGCAGAAGATTCATAATCTGGACACTGTAGTGGGGTGCTACACGACAACTCATGAATTAACACTGCCTCATCCTCCACCTTGTCCCCATGCAAAAAGTGGGGGTCTCTACATCCATCGCTATGATGGTAACCGAAGGGTTCAAATATGGGTAAGGGATGAGGACCACTGGATAGCTGATGTTGCAGATGGACATCACCATCCTACATTACTAGACTATCGTCTTTATGTTGCTGACAGCATAGCCCCTACATGGGTTACCAAAAAGACAAGGTCGACGTACAAGGGGAGGGTGCATAGCCAAAAGAAAGACTGATTTACTGTACATCTTCACCTTTGTATGTGATTGTATGACTTGCATTTTGAAATCACGTTTGTTGGTTGTCTTTGCTATGCCAATTGTTATTCTTGTCTTTATCTTCCTTTGTCACTACTGACCCATCACTGTTAATGTCCTGTAATTGCCCTCAGTCCATCATCGGCACATGGAGCACATCCTTTGTCTCTTGATGGGCAGAGAAATGTGGTTAGTGCATCTGGTATATATAAAGGCAGTCCACCCTTGCAAATCTCCCCTCACAGCAGTTTGCCCATCATGAAGCTCGAGCAAGTTATGTTTAAGATTACGCTGAAAAGCGAGGATAGTAATATGACTGCAGTATGTTGAATTCATCCACATCATTTGAAGCTAATCGTTAGACACCATGAAAAGTCAGGACACTTAAAATAAGTGTCTGTCATCGAATTTCAGCATCTTAACATGACACTGAAGTGCCCATGCAGCCTACTAAAAATCAGTGTCAAGGACAATGAATAAAATCATCACTGGCATCGAACAAGAGTGTCGAGATCATTGAACAAAAATAATTTATATGCTGCTTTTCATTGCCACAGCATCAATTCTGATAGTTCACGATTGACTTCATTCTGTCCAGATCGAATACAGTGGTGTACTATCCTATCCTATACATGATGCAGGGGGATACATGTGCACTCCTGGGACAGGAGGCAGGCTGTAGTGGGGTCTGGCACATGAAATGTGTAACAGTACAAGCAGGGAATGTGGGGTGTCAAACATGAGAACCCCGTGTGGCTCAAAATATCACATGTGCAGGCAGGCTACAGGCAGAATCACATAGTGGTAGGGCAGGGAATATGAGGCACCAAAAGCGAGAATATTGAGCACCTTGAAATATCTCTCACATGGGCATCCAGTGGCGAAGTACTGTAGCAGCAGGGTAGGGAATGTGAGGTGTCAAGGGTGAAGTTTACACTTTGCGAAGATCATGACTGTCTATTGAGCATCACCCTACAGAGTGTTGTGGAGTAGCATTGTGACAAAGGTCACCACATACATTCACCTTCAGGGCACGCCCTGGAGAAGCTTCAATGATGAGAATGAATCTGAGGGGAAACAGGAAGCCTGCACATGCTAGGTCAATGGCAAGTGTCACGCAGATGAAAATAGAGACATACAAGATTTGCCATGTTGGTTCCAAAGAGCCTGTCATCTCTTTTCCACACAACAGAGGACTGGATCTTTCTCTTAGAGTCCTTGTTCAGCAGGACATCAAATGGAACCCCTGGCTTCATCAAAGATGCTTTCATCCAGTCAGTGCCATAGTCAATGGCCAGTACTGTGGCAAGCGATGTCTCGAACAGCACAGGAATGACTGCAAGGACACATAGTGCTCTCCACAGAGAAATCAAGTGCATAATGCAAAAGTGTGGCACTATTTGAAAGGTATTCACCCAAGCCTGGGACATGTCAGCAACCAACAGCTCAAGCTGTAATTCAGTTGCCCAACAAGGTATGCAGTACACATAGGAAGTTGATGAGTAAGCAACCTAGGGGTCAGAAGACTCTTCTGTCAGCCAGTGGTCTAGGCAGAAACAGAGATACCAGGCAAGGTCAGGGGACTCAGAAGCACGATTTCTCATGTTCTCTAGCTCGAATCCATACTTGCCACACCAGATCTGGCCTTAGACTTGAATATGGTTGTGGCTAAACAGTGCATATAGGGACTCATATTGCATATATCATAGAGCCGGTCAGTCCTGCCTAATAGAAACATGATGATATCTTGGGACATATGTGAGAACCCTGAGAAAATAGCCTATCATGTGAGGAAGGCAAGGACTCGTTCAACCTTACCAGATACCAACTTGTTTCTGTTGGTGTGGGGCACTGCAGTGTGTTGAATATACTGGATACAGCCTGAATGGGTGCTTGAGATCCAGAGTGTGATAGGTCCATGCTTGCTGCAAGCGGCATGTTGAGGAAAGAGATGGGAGGAAGCAAAGAATGGGAGCTGGTGATAAACATGTGAGTGTGACCATCATGCTGTTAGTAGGGACAGGACTTGACAGAATTGAACGCAGCGTCGCATTACATAATTTCGCCAGGACTCAAGAAATAAATAAATAAAAACATGAATCTGATTTTATTAGATAAGTCAATTTGTGCACTCGGTACCCCACTTCAGACACACTTGTACCTGCTGACTAAGCATCTCTTGTGGACCATGCTAAGTCAGTTTATGATGCTGATTTTCTCCCCCAACACTGAAAACCAAACATTAATTTTTTGTGACACATAAAATCACTGTTGAACAACAACACTGAAAAGACACAGACACTGATTTTGTCCATTTCAGCATCATGGATGCTGAAATATAGTGCTTTTACTTTTTACAGTGTAGATAGGACTTGCCCATGAGGTAGTTGTGTCTCTCAGTCTTTGTCTCCGCAAGGTCTCATCTGATCTTAGGCTTAGCAATGATGGTAGATGTGCCACTCTTCTCACACAAATTGAAAGTGTGCACCAAAAACTGATTGATGTGAATCCGGAGGTGGGTTCCCTTACTCCACTGATGCTACTACTCATTGCTGCTGCAGCTTGCGCAGTTCATTGACCATGATGTTCTTGTTCCCCTGAAAGAACACCTTGCCATTAGAGGGGAAGAGCTCAATCCATTGAAGTCTGCACAGTCCAAGTTTTGCCTATATGACATTCTCATGGCGATGGTACTCGTGTTTCTGTTCATGCTTGTAGGCTTCAACATCTGGTCGCATTTCATTGTTGTATGTGTTGTTTAGCAGATCCAGCTCCTCCATAATATGATTTCAAATTTCATGCTCTTCCAATGTCTGGAAGTGGCCTCATTGTATTGGCATTCAGTGTTACACGCATAAAAGGATGAGACTCATGAGGACATTGTTACCTACTAGAGAATGTATACTTGCCAAAAATTGTCATGACACATTGCCAGTGACTAGTGATGTCTATCAACTTCCCATATGTAACCATTAATGACACAGACCTGAACCGGGTCACTGTCATTAGCTCTACCAGCAAGAGAGCTTCAGACACTGCAGCGAGGCCAGCTCAAGGACCAGTGCCATGCTGCGAATAGTACGTCTCACATGGGTGGCTATGAGACATTGAACACAACAAATCTGATAGCTATGTGGGTTGTGGTCTCAGTGAGGATCACACTTTGAATTTCATGAACACCACCATCCAAAGGTTTATGCAATGGCTATTTTTTGTGCTACAGAGAGCCAGGACAGTGGAGGGACACATGAGAAACTTGACAGCTGAGGCTTGAATCAACATGCTAAGAGGTTACATCTATTGTTTACATTTAATCTTCAGTGCAGAACATCAGGCATTGCAGAAAACACTTCAAATGCAGTGGAATTACAGGAGAGCCCAGTGGGGGCTGTGGCATGTCAAACACAGTGGCCATTGAGAGGGTCAGTCTTTGCATGTTGCAACTTGAAGTTTGTACCTTGATTGGGAAAGTTGCATCATGGCTATTCAATGTCACACCAACCACTTGAAACAAAGTCCTATGGCTCATAAACAGATGAAGAAGTTTTGAAATCTTTCACAGGGACCATCTGTCCTACTTCTAACTTGTCACAATCTCCTTTACATAGGCATACTACAATATTTACCTCAATGATAAGTTTCTATGTAGTATATGCCACCTCTCCTTCCACCTTGAAATTTTTCGTCACAGATGAGTTTGGAACTCAGACGACTGGGGGGTCCTAATGGCCTTTGCCTGCAGTGTTTGCCCGTTGTGTCGGGTGTAGAGTGAAATTTGTGACATGACTTCAATAAAGCAGACACATAAACCTAACTCAACGTGTGCTGTTTTTCCCCACATCATAAAACATTTCAAGCTCGCTGTGGGTTGGGTCAGGCAACTAGCTTGGGGAGACTGCAGTCTGCATCTATGCAGTCCTCTGCATGCAATGTGACATATCTCAGTATCTGTGCTTTCCTCAAGCAGTTAGCCAAGCAGCACACCAGCCATCGAACCCAACTGTCCACCGCTGTCCAGAGACAGTTGGAACACGAGTTGCCCCTAGAGGCTTACTTTTCTGAACATTCCCCTCTCATGCCATGTATTCGTTTCGACTGGAGGTTACGAGCATCATCCAGAACTAATGGACGACTCCTCACACAAGTGTCTCACCAACCACATGGGACACACAAAGGCTACATCAAGCATGTCACCCCTCCCTGCATTTGCATGCAACCAGGAGATGCGTACTTTGAAGAGATGCAGGCTTATGAGGCTCGGTACGCCCCTGCTGTGTGTTGTATGATGATGATGGCATGACAACGATGCCCACCAGGTTTCTACCATTGTTGGAAGCAGAACAATGAGAGGGTGAATCCGTGCTGAAAGAACATCTGGTGACGTGGTCACTTCCACACCTATGAGAAGAGGGGTACTGTCTCACTGGTCTGTCTGCATTCTGGCTGGATACTCCACACTTTGGACATCCTGTCATGTGTTTCACTCACAGACCTGGTTTGGTATTCCCCGACCACAGATTTCAGTGAGTGGTACAGTACACTATCTCATAATGCATGTGGTCATAATGCATAAATGTCATAATGCATCGAAAATGGCTGGTCCCACTGTGGGACAGTGGTAATTCATCATAATATTGCATATTGCATAATGCATAGAGCTGCATCACTATTATGCATTATGAGATAGGTCTTTTGGCATGTTGGGACAATGCTAAACCCAAAGTCTTGGATGCCAACCATTGTCCACTCTTTTAGTATTAATAGCATAGTAGTAAAACAAGCTTGAACTAATTATCCAAAGACCTCACCATGCCCATTGAGAAGTGCAAACCCCATAATAAACCCCTTCCATACAATCAGAAGCCAAGAGAGCCAAAAGTCAAAGATGCCCCTGCAACATCTGCTCAACCAATCATCCATGCCTCACGTGAAAACCTTACCCTCAATGACCAGTTCACAGTTTTTGCTTACATTGACTTACATCCAACACTGCTGCAGGCAAGTGTTGTTGATCACTTCAAGACCCTGCCTTCAGGGGCATTGATTTTCACACAATCAACTCTCTCATGCAAACTGAAGGACCAGAAAAAGCTAGAGGAGCGCATGAATGACAATCCAAGTGCTTTGTCAGCAAAGCAACCACATGTTGTTACAAGGCCAGATGTCGAAAGGGCCTTATTCCTTTGGGTCAAAAATATGGAGCACAAAGGAGAGCAGGTTAATGGACCAATGTTGAAAGAAAAAAGGCAGAGACTGGAGACCTTATTTGGTGTACCAGAGGAGGAGAGGCTTAATGGTGATGGGTGGTTAATGCCATTTTGTAGAACTTACAAGATCTGAGAACATCGTCAGCATGGCAAAGCTGGTTCAGTTAATCTTGATAAGGTTGAAGCTGAATGGCACCGTTGTCAAGCAATTTTATCAAAATTTGCACCACGAGATTGCTGGAATTTTGATGAGACCAGTCTGTTCCCCTTGTAAGATCCAATCTGTCAATATCAAATTTATTGGACTCTAATCATATCTTTCAGTGCACCACCCGACCATGGTCTGTCCACCAAAATTATGAGTGGCAAAAAGAAAGAAAAATTCCATATCACCATCAGCCTTGCCTGCAATTCTGATGGCAGTGAGAAATTTGGCCTGATTTACATTGGGCGATCTCACAAGCCATGATGCTTTAAGAAACAGAGCCCAGAACAATGAGGCTTCTATTATCGCAGCAACAAGAAAGCATGGATGACAGCAGAACTTTTTGAAGAGTATGAGATCCCAATTTCCCTTTAAATAATAGACCTGCATCAGTAAATTCACACTTTACTTATTTCCACTTTTGGCACTTTTCCGAGTACAAAAATATGAAAAAGTAAAAAAAAGGAGTAACTTTTAAAAGATCATCAATACTTTTAATAGTAGATCCCCTCCCTCGAAAAAGCAGAAAAAGAACTGCTCTTCATGCTCATCTTACTTTTGCTACTTTTTGTCACACTTCTTTTGCTCAATGAAATACAAAAAAATTACAATAACTGTATTTGGTCTACTAATAATGAGTGCCACTATGCTGGTTGGTGCTGAGCACTGAGAGGCAAACTTGGAGGGACAGTGTAAGTTGTAGGGACAACATGTACAAAGTAGGTGTAAGCTATGAATGCTATAGTACACATCTGGTCACCTGGTGCAAGCACATGGGGTGGGTGACTCACGTTCACTGGCAATTCCAAAAGAATAGTCAAGAGTTTGGACAATGAGGGCAACAGGGGTAAACTGAGTGCACAATTCCAAATGAGGCTTGTAGGTGGAGGGAAGGTTTGGGAAGGCATTGAATTGGACGAGCTATCAAGAATGATGCTGGCATCATTCATCAGCAATGTAGTTGTTGTTGAAGATGTGAGACTCACCATGAGAACCTACAAGCCTGACCAGACTGCAGGCTATGCACACTCATGCCATTTGAACCTGCCAAGGGTATCAGACTCTACCAGCCACTGAACTGAAATGTAGCATACTTACCTTGTGTGACGAGAGAGCAAGAGTAGCTACTTGCGAGGTGAGAGTTGAATCACAATGAGCTCCAGCCTGCGAAGGCAGACTAGTGTGAGAACTTAGGCTGAATTTTTTGAATCATATGACACTTGTTCGAAGTTCAACACTGCTGATGTAAGCATGCACACGAAAAATCTTCCAAGTGGTGCACCCAATTTGCAGACTGTCCTGCATAGGGCTACATGCAACATGTGTGACATGCAGCAGCAGCTCCCTTGCCATAGTAATCCCTTACAGTAACAGTAGTAATCCAGGTCTCCACAATCACAGATGGGAGGGACAGGTTGATGATAACCATAACTAACAACAATGATTTATTTATATTACTTGTAATATTGCAGTACTAATCTCATCTTGGAGTGGGCAACAAAAAAGCTGGAAAAGTATGATGAGATTGCTTTATTTACTTGCTGTGCTTTGCAAAGTGCAGAAACTCAGAAAATTTCCAAAAGTGGAAAAAAGTAATGTGCATATTTGCTGATGTGGCTGACCAGTACATGACAGATGGGTCAAAAAATTTGATCTCAAAATGTGTCATGAGAAATGGCATGTGTGTCTTTTTGTTGACAATTTTGCTGGACACACAATAGGCTATGAGCCCACAAACGTGCAGATTGAACCCTTCGAACCAAATATGACCTCATTCATGCAGCCCTGTGATGCTGGAATTATTCATTGTTTCAAAGCACTCTACCACTGAAACTATTGTTCATGTGCTCTGGATCTTGATGAGGCTGGTGAACGAGAAATTTACAAGGTTGATCTTCTTGAAGGAATGATGATGGCTAGTTCTGCATGGGCAGGCATCTCAAAGGAAACAATTGCACACTGCTGGGATCACACTCAGATTCAGTATGTCACTCTTGTTTGTTGTCAACCCAACCTAAACTGAAGAATCACAGGCAACAACATTCTGACTCTGCATCACGACCTGATACAACCTGCAGTGGTGCACCTGACCACCCTTATGCAAACCCAACTGCATGGAATGTAGTCCGAGAGTTTGCTGTGACTGAAATGACTTTGCCCGAAGCAGAGATATGTCTACAGTCTGTCCTTACAACCCAGTATGTTGATGCTGATTGGTGACCTGCCCTCAATGCAGTCATGGATGCAGAAGGTGACTCAGATGTCGCAATCTGTGCAGTTGAGGTTCTTGCCACAGGTGCCTCCAACCGCTCTGGTCTCAAGATATGTATTCCAGCCCAACCCTCGCTACAACTTACTACCCTTGAAGACGAAGTTACCTCTTTTGTCAATGAGCTAAAGAGCCGAAACCGTATTTTTGGTGAGCCACTGGGGCTAGATGATTTTCTCGAGCCTACTGAAGAGGCTGAAATTGGAGATCCCCTTGATTTCAAAGGTGGAGACGAAGAAATTGTTGCTCAGGTACACCAGGAGATTGCAGAGAGGAATGGAGATGTGATTGATGTCGATTCAGATGATGATGAGCATGTGCCCGAGCAGGATATCTCGTGCACAGAAACACTTAAATTGTGTGAGCAGCTCGAGCAAGCATGCTTACAGTTTACTGATACAGATTCATGGGCCACACTGGATTTGCTGGGCCATCTTCAAATGTTCCATGGATGCCTACAACGAGATGTAGTCCTTAATGCCAAGCAGACTGCAATCAACTCGTTCTTCAAGTAGATGAACACATACTCTCTTGTAAAAATGTCACTCCCTAGTGTAGTCACATACATGTCACATACAGTCACACAGCATGACATTCTACTACTGCATAAATCTCATAGTGCATAAGGAATTGTGGATCCTGACGTTAGAGCCTGTTCAGAAACTACTCATACACCGAAATTTGGAGCTTCGTTGTTTGTGTGTATTTATCACTAGAATATGCCACAAGCTGAGTCTGAATTGAGTTTGAAACAACCTTTGCCCCATGCGAGATGGATTATGGTTTCGACCTGGATCAACTTAGGCTCACCTGGGTGTCTGCCACCTCGGTAGTGGCCCTCATATCACAACATACTCTTGACTTGTTTATCCACCTGATGCCTCCAAAGGCTCCTACTCCAAAAGCACAATGGTGTGATGAAGAAGTAAAACCTCTTGTCAAGTTCTTGTACGATCACCGTGCAGAGGTGGGTGATAACGGCAATTTCAAGTCATCTACCTATCATGCTGCCACCAAACATATCGCCCCACTTCTCAAGGATGGCCCACCGAAGACTTCTGCAGCAGTCAAGAACAAGTGGACTGGCTACATGAGTCACATCACGATCTTTGATCTTTCATCAAGTCCTCACACCCACCCAGATTTGAAAAATATTCCAGGATATAGAGCAATATCGAGCAGTGCAATCAGGTGCCCACTGGGACAACGAGCGAGGGGCTAACGTCCATGGAAAGGACTCTGAACAAGTCTTTGAAGATTTCACAAAGGTACGCAATATATTATAGCACAGTGCATAGTTACATGACCACATCTTGTCATCTAGGATCACCCGCTGATGTGGTGTCACACACCAAAGGTGTTTGGCGACGTGAGCATGGACCCAAAAGCTGAATGATGAAGAATGGAGAAGCCTAGCCCTAATGTGCAGAATGACTGGAGTGTCTAGCAGTCATCCATCGCACAAGAACCACCCTTAACATTAGGGAAGAAACCGCTCAAGCACCGAATAAAAGTTTTTGAGCACCAGTTTACAGCCTTCTGATTTTTCGAATATCTCAGCCATTTCTAAAGATATCGACATCATTCCCACGCTCACAGAAAGCTCTTGACCACGCCATCCTGCCTACCAAATTTGGTGACGATCCTCGCCCTCCACGGTTTTCTGCATCATTTCTGCCAACAAACGCCCATTTCGCCACTTTTTATTGTAATGGCCACCTCTTCAACAATCTCTTTGCTCATTCCCTTTGCCAGGGAGAATAACTACAAGTACTTGCCAGGAATCCCCACTAGCATTCGCCCTGAAGCCTCCTGGTTCATCCCTCCCTCGTCCATGACCTCCCATCCTATTGCTTTGGGACAGCGAATTCTCCTTGTCAGTCTGACATCAAGGAGGACTTTCTTTGGTCATCTCAGGTCTGTTATCAGGCTTGAAAAATCATATGTGGTTGTTTCAGTTTCTCCAGTTGAAGAAGCATATGGATCCTTCATCCCTGTGCCCTGCAACATCTACCTCTCAATCTCATCCTTCATTCTTCCAAAATTGCGACAGGTTCAATACCAATTACTGTCATCCAGTCTATCTGATTGCATTCATGATGAATTTGAGACACTTCTCCCTGCTCTTATGGGAGAAGATGGCCCTTCCTCCTCCTCAAACCCTCCAGAACACTAGCTGCAGCTAATGCAGGTCACTTTACAGAGAGGAGGAAAGGGGGAAAGTCGCGAAATCCTATGCCCTGACTACCCTGGAGACCCCCAAAATTGGCCCCTGGCAGAAACCCCCACCATTCTTCATTTGGACGTGCAGCAAGTTACCATAATGCATCTAGATCTCAGATCTAGGAGTCACTATGACTCATTTGCAGTCATATCCCTTAATCAGCAGTGACCAGTGCACTTACTCATTCCCCTTTTCACATTATTCATCCATTCCTTGATGACTCATTCCATTTTCAAATTGATTAGTGATAATCTTCATCATGCTTACTGGTTTTACTTACCAATTACTTACTGTCCTTACTCATCCTTACAAAGCCTTACCAATCCTTTTCCAATCCCCTTACCAATCACTTACAGATCACTTACAAAGTGTTGCTCCATATTTACTGCAGGCTACGCTACCTTTTGTATATAAAGTACCAATACGTCGACAGCAATCAAGCAGCTACCAAGTCCCCTGCATAGGAAGCAGTCCCCTGTGTAAAGACTCACCTGCTCACTCATCATCATCATCATTAGGCCCAATCATCGTCGCTTTTAAGCTCATCATCATCATCTCTATTCCTGCAGTATCTGAGGCTCCATTAAGGGTCTATTTACTGTCCTCTTCATCATTCTACATTGCTTCTAGGCTCAGAGCAGCCTATTCTCTTCGCTTTTTTTCAGTCTTCCCCTGCTCCCCCTTCATCAGGAGCACCCATACCCTCTGCCCTAGCCCCCTCTAGGTGCATGGAACCCCTCCCCCATTTTATTTTAAACAGATCCCTTGAGCCAAAGCCCACGTAGGAAAACCACCAACTCGGCAATTGTCTTTGTGTTGGGTTTTTTTTTGGTGTTTTTGCCATTGATCCACATGTTGACTCACAGCGGCAGTTCAAGACAAGCGGCTGGGAGTTCTACCCACTTGTCAAGCAGATAATACTGAATGGTGCCACCCGTGGGATCCATGCCTTCAGTCTGGGTGGTTCAGGAGTTGGTGGTATGGGAGTCGGTGGTAGTAGCTTGGGGGGTGAAGATAGATTAACTGGCACAGATGTACCCACCACTGACCTCCCAGAAGCTGAAGCCACGACTGCCCCAGCACTTATTCTAGCTACCCCTGAGGGGCAGATTCCAGATGACCTGCCATCTACCATCGATGACCTGCTATCAACGGAAGGTGCACCTCTCCCCCCATCCAGCATTCCCCCATCTAGTCGCGGCAAATGTACACACGCTGAGATGCTCAAAGACAATACGTCCGCTTTCCCATTCGCTGACACAAGTGATATTCTCACCCCGGTCTCCAAAAAGCACAAGAACATGACTGCAGCAATGAATTATGTGAAAACATCCCAACGTTCCTGATGCTCTCACAAAGCTCCGGCCACACCCCCTCCCAACCATCTCAGACCCTATGGCAGCAGGTTTGCAAGGCTTGATCAACTACCTTACTTCGAGAATATCCTCATCAATGATGTCAGCAGTCGACAAAGCATCAATAACGCAGGCCCAGGCTATCCAAGTCCTCGACTCACAAGATTGCAGCTTCCCCAAGGAGCTCCGTGCATACATCCAGATGTCGATTGCAGAAAACATTGGTTTTGCCGATGTGTATGTGAGGACATCAGACCAGGAGGAACAGTTGGCATATGCAGAGCTGTACCAACTCAAGTTTGGGGTTGGAGTGTCTCACAGCAAGTAGCACAGTGCATACATGTAACTAGTCAAGTCTGTTGTATCTTAGCTTTTTTTTGGTCGTCACTCCATGCAATTTGATTTGTTGTTCCAGCTTCACTATATGCACACAGAGAAACGATTTATTGTACAAAGAAAAGAAAAAAAATGAAGGTACACGATGGCGAAAGTATAGAGATACTATAAACTTGCATCGCTGCAAGCACTATCAATTTCTGCAGAAGAATAGCTACCACCTGCTGATCCCAGCTCTTGCGAATGGACAAGCTCCTGGTAATCCTCCCACATATGCACAGCAACCCGGTCATGGAAGGCACATGCCTCTTGCAGCTGATTTGCATTGGCAGCGCCCTCGATCTCAACCTCAACCACTGATTCACTTGGACCACCCGACCCTCTTGCATCCTCCAGATCGTCACAGGAATCTTGACCTAAGATAGGGCCTTCCTCAGCGTTGTGCATATGGATGAAGTTGTGAATGGCACAGAGAGCAGTGGGAATACGGGCTTGCACTTCCATGCTATACTCTGGACCTAGATGTAGGATACGAAAGTGATGCTTGAGAACACCAAAAATTCACTCGATTACATTGCGAGCAGATGTGTGATGAAGGTTGAATAATTCTTCCTTATTTCTAGGTCTTACCAGTTCAGTATAGTGACGGGGTGAAAGCAGATACAATCTTACCTCGAATTTGCACAGCGCCACTCAGCGAGATGGTAGCATGTACCCCGATACAGGATTAACAGCTCCAGGCACAAGGGGAATCCAGCATTAGCAAGCAGGTACTTGCCAGGAGGCATCTTTAAGTCCTTTGACCATGCATCTTGGTATACTCGTGCATCCATCGCTGAACCCTCCCAGCCAGTGAATGAGTATGTAAAGAGCAGCTGGAAATCGCAAACAAATAGGCAATTTTGGGATATAGAACCTTTGCGATTATGATAGGCTGGGCAGTCCTCAACTGCCAGTGCAGCACGAATGTGGCTCCCATCTATTGCCCCGATTGCATCCTTGAAGTATGGACAGAACCTTGAATTTCCCATAATCTTCTCTTGAACATCATCGGCAGCAGGTAGCCAAATGAATGTGGAATAAAAAGGAGACAAGGAGAAAATGAATAGTATCTTGCGGAAGTATCTAATTGGAGGAAGGTTAGAAGTGAAATGTTGACTCAATGTGCTTACCGAGACACTGTCTCATTCAACCGCTGAAATCATTCCCCAATGTGCCTGATGCTAAGACCTGTGACGCTCATGTAGAGGAAAATGGCAAGCTGTTCTTCAAGAGAAACGAACCGTGAGTTTGTGTGACCGATCTCGCACATATGGTCCACTAGTAGTGCAAAGATGTCAGCATGGATACCCAGCTCGCATCTGATCCATTCTGGATGGCAGGTGAGTAGCTCGATCAGCCACTCTTCTCCTGTGAGTGCCGACGTGTGATACAGTTCGGGTGTCTTCCTGGTTGGCATAGGTTCTTGTCCAGCATGTCTGATCATGCAGATTATGATGCTGGTGATGAGAGCGACATATCAAATGGTACGTTGCCAGTGGACTTCTTCGTAGTCGGTGTCACCGTCAACCCCCTCGACATCCATCTCGTCCATGGTGATCACTGGGAAAGTAAGTTCAGACTCCGTTGGTGGCAACCTCCGCTGCCATCCAATGGAAAAACACACACAAACAACAAAGCTCCAAATTTCGGTGTACGAGTAGTTTCCGAACAGGCTCTTACTCCGAAGCTTCTCGACGGGATCCGCGTCACTCCACCAGCCCCTGCAAGCTCCGGACGAGGTCGAGTACGTCCCTCGTGAGACACTCGAGCACGCCGGCCGAGAAGCGCGTGACGACGACGGCGGCGCGTTCAGGGACGACATGCGGATCCAAAGCTGGGCCAGGAGATACGCCCGACGGAACCCAATCCAGATCGACGGAGATCCCCCGTTGGACGCTTTAAATCCGACGCAAATCCGCGCCGCCGCGATGATGCTCGGCGAAAGAATCTGCCTGGTTCAAGGCGTAAGTAACACAGTCACGCCCCGGCCGATACGCCGACTCACCGGTCCATATTCAGCCACCCGGCACGGGGAAAACCAAAACCATCATCGAGGCAGCCAAGCTTCTCAAGGTAAACACTCGGTCAGATCTTTCTTTTACTTCCGGTCGCAGTGACGCGTTTCCAGGTCCACTTCCAAGTTCATCATCCCTTACTCGTGTGCACGTACACCAACGTCGCAGTGGACAACCTCGTAGAGGGTTTTGCCACCGCCGGACTCAAACCATTGCGCGTCGGCTTTGGGGCCAAAGTCAAGTCGAGTCTTGGCGAATACACGCTCGACCACCAGCTTGGAAAGCATCCGCTGAAACCCAGGGTCCACAAACTAGCAGAGGAAGAGAGGTCGATCGAGAGACGGCGGTCGCAACTCAAGAAGAAGATCGAAGATGTGCAGAAAGAGGGGAGAGCAGGCGCTTCGGATCGTCTGGAACGCATGACGTCCACTCTGACGATGCTGGGAAGGCAGTCGATGTCTGTCAAGGCCAAGCTGTATGCAATGCACCAGGAGATGCTCAGAGACATCACCTCGGCAGCGGACGTGGCAAGTCTCCCTTACCTGGCATTGTTATCATCTCGTGTCTGACTTGTTTGCAAAGATATGCACGACCTGTGTTACTTCGGCGAGCGTGGCGCTGAACGTGCTTGATTTCCCCGTCGTATTCCTGGACGAGGCATCCATGTCGACCGAGCCTGCGTCGTTGATCCCACTGATGAGAGGAGTAAGTCCACCGCACCATTATATATACTCTCTGACCGACTGTCCAAAAGTCTCGACACATCAGTCTGATCGGAGACCACAAGCAATTACCACCCGTCATTACGAGTCGTGAGGCCATGATGAAGGGATTTAGCACGAGTTTATTCGAGAGGTTGACCGAAGAAGGAGGTAAGTGCCTGTCCTGACAGTGTCAACGTCATTCTAGACACCCTCTTTTATTTTGCAGTGGTACCGTCTATCATGCTCGACGTGCAATACAGGATGCATCCAACCATCTCTCACTTTCCTTCCCTGGAATTCTACAACATGTCGCTGCAGGATGGCACCGTCGACGCAGCTGGGAACGTGTCGCCTGACCTCCATCCTCCTCTGTCGACTCATCTGGAAGTAGACACGTCGACTGGACGCCGACCGTCAGTCGTATTTTTAGACCACGGCGGTTCTGAGATGGCCAAGGATCGCAGCAGGGTCAACTGGAATGAAGCACATATCGTATGTAGCGTCATCGAGGACCTTTTACTCCGCAACGAGGTATGTAAATATCGTGTGCCGGCATATTCACCCTTGTTGATTCGAGAACCCGAGAAGCACCTTCGAGGAAAGAATATCGGCGTTATAGCGCCATACGCAGCCCAGATATCGTTGCTCACGCGTCTGCTGAACACCGACGCCAAATATCGCAAACGATTTCTGGCCACTCTCGGGGATCACCGGGCCATGCAGTTGTCGGATATCGAGGTGAAGACGGTGGACGGGTTTGAGGGTCGGGAGAAAGACGTGATCATATTCTCTACGGTGAGAAATAACAATACTGGCTACATCGGCTTCTTGGCGGACAGAAGGCGGCTTAACGTTGGGTTGACACGGGCGAAGCGTGGTTTGTTCATCGTCGGAAGCATCAACACCCTCAGGAGCGGAAAGATGGCCAAGGGTCACGGACACAGCGGGGAGAGCTCAGTTCGCATCGGAAGGGGAGCGGAGACGTGGAAGCGGTATGCGGAGTACTTGGTCGAGCAACGGATGGTATTACAGCTCACTGGGGAGCGGCTACACAAAGTGTTGTACGGAACCTCGCCAAGCATGAGCCGTCCTAGCGAATACACTGCCTTCTGACCATCCCCTACGACTCTCGCGACGCCCGGCAACGTTCGTTTGGTTGGTGACGTGTGAAGCATTGTCAGGGGCGGTAGCGGACAGGAACGCCCACCCACGCCGACTCGGAATCCGGTCATGCCGGAGTATTACTTGCCGACATTTCGCGACGTCGCGAAATACAGTGCACGGGATCGTTCACTTCCTCGGACGAAACTATATGTATGGTGACGTCGTCCGAAGGAAAAATCAAGCGATCGTACTAGCGGTAGTGAACTCCACTAGGACTCGATATTTCCCTCACTCATACTCGTAGGATGAAGCATAATAACGAGGTGGAGTCGGACGAAGTAGAAGGAATCTCCTTATGAGCAAAAGGAACCGGGTCCGCTCTAATCCCAAGATAGCCAGCGTGTAGGTATACCGTACATTTTGTGGGCGACGACGATGGTTATGGTTAAGAGAAAACGTGTCGTGCATTGCATGTACATACGATGGCTGTGAGTCAGGCCAGGAGACTGGGATGTTCGGGTGCGAGCGTCGGTGTTTTGGTGGGAAGAAGTCCCCCCGCCCCCATCCACCTTATCGCTGAGGATCCCAGAGAGAACAGCGACGTCTCGGCAGAACGTATTTGAGAATACCGAAAAGCAATACTCCTGAGAAGTTGATCCAAGTATTATTACAGTATTATTTTGTCGTTTCCCTTTCGCCGAGGGAATGCCACGTGGAGATCGGCCGCTTGACGACAACAACATATCCACAGGCCTGACAGTGTGAATTGGTTGTCAGAAGACCGCACCGGCGTTGTTGTAATCGGTGACGAAAGGGAATGTGTCCAATCGATGGTGGGCCAGATTCAAAAGCAATGCCAATAACTTTCTCCCCCAAGACCGTCATAGTACGTAGCAGGCACAGTCGTCGAGCGAATTTTTCGAGGACCCTCACACACACACACACGGTTGCGCGTTTAGTTCAAGCAATCTTCCCTCTAATTCCGTGTTTACGCAGTTGCTTCGATATTCTCAGAAGAACTGCGAGGGATTCGAATTGGGTCTGTCGACGATCTAGCATCACGGCTGGTGTGCAAATCTGAGCGTCTCTGTCTCCCTTTCAGTTCTTTTTCCTTCTCTCCTGACGACCAGCTCAAAACTTGCCCGCGTCCTCGGCGTCCCGTCAGGAGAACATCTCTTCCTCTCCGACGCACCATTCAAATAAGGGCCACGTTGATCCAGTCGGGACCATCCCATCCTTACTCGCGATACCACTTGCCATGTCTGTTCCTTCTTCCGCTACTAGTTTTCGTTCGTGCGGCCTGCTTCGACGGCATCACGAATTCTCGTCCTATACCAATACGTCCCCGGACGAACTCGCCACAGCGGCGTCTCTGTCTGTGCCTCTCATCTCCGTGTCCTCGTTTTCGAACGAGGGGACCACCGTCACGCTCGGTGCCGGAAACGACTTTGACCTTGTGGCGTCGTCGTCATCATCATCAAGCGCACAGTCCCCTCTGAGCCCGTCCGGTATTCCTGTTCGATCTGGTCAATATCGAACGCTGTACGAGTCTTTCGTGTCGACTCGATCGCGTGTCGTCCAGGTGAGAGAGGGCATCCCGATCGACGCCACTCGCGTTCGCTGATCACGCGAGATAAAACCAGATACGCAAAGCACCCCAGGTGTCGATTCTGTCCCTCGTCTCGTTTCTGGAATCGCTGCACGAAGAGGTAAGTCTGGACAGCATGACAGACACCGTCGCTCGACGCTTATCTCGTGTTTTTGCCACGACAGCGACACGGTGGGTTCGTGCCAAGAGCACAGCCTCTGTCGATGTGGACGACCAAGGAACACGCTGATCCAGACGATAGCTGGGTCGTGTTCAGGACCCACGATGAGGTAAGCAAGCTGTCCCTGTTTGGAAGCGTCGGCCACGTGGCCGGGGTATCTTTATTTCCTTTGTGGGGTAGTCAGCGAAAGTCTCAGGGGAGCTGTCAACGCTGTCGAGTCTCATAAGCAATATGAGGGGGGCTGTTGCACACGAAAACTTGGCAGCGGCAGGCGTTAAATTTTACCTTGTGGCACTCTCGAAGTGACATATATGGTTTTAATCATTGCTTCTGCTCACAGGCTCGCGCGTTTCTGTCGCTCTCTTATCCTTCGATCACCGTTCTGCCTGCGCTCGAGGCCGACTTGGAGCTGCTAGAAAGGTTTTGGCGCACAGACATCGGTCACAAGGTCGGTCGCGTGTGCATACGTGCGAGACTCGGGGGGGACTGACGTTATTCGCCAGGTCGACAGCTACCGTGATCACCAGCTTCGCATGTCCCTATCTACCCCCGACCTTCACAGACGCGCCACCCTAGCGCAACCCTCGTCCCCCGCGTTCAGCCTCCCAGTGACCCATGCAGAAGATTTTACCCTGTCGAGCAACCCACCTAATCCAAGGACGACGTTCAGGTCTGGGGATTGGATGTCAGTGAGGTCTTATCCTTGTCATGTTTTTTTTACCCCGGAGGGTGGCCGCTACGTGATCCAATTTCAATTGATGACCGATCATATCTCAGCGGCGAGTGGGGGTCACCATTTGAAATTCTTGAGTGTCCTGCCAAGTTCCTGACTCCCCCGTTTCTGTTAAACAGATGCAGTTCGCCCAGCTGTGCTGCCCACAACTTTGGGTGAGTGTCGCGTTTTACCTTCAACATCGTCCAGATGTGTTTCATTTGACTGAGTGTGATGGCGTCGATTATGGCATGGTGTTATGGGTCACCGTCACCGTCATCAGCGTCATCCATTTGGTTTAATTTTGAAATTACTCCACCCTCCTATGTCCACTTATCTTTGAGGGATCGTTGCAGTCGTGAACGTGTGTCGCTGTTCGTTTCTTCCCTTCGTTTTCTTCCAGCTTGTTACTCTTTGAGTTTACTCTCTGGACGATGGTTCTGACGGACTCGTTTCCTTGCATGATTTTGCACAGGCGTAATCTGGCGTGCAGGGGGTGCGGATGCCCACGCTCGGAAAATCAAGTTACCTCGATGCATCGACAAGGGTCTGCAGCATTGCCCTCGACGCGCCTGCCTTCCTCTCCTCGGTTCATCGGTTCCGTCAATGCGACGTCTCCTTGCGTTCAACCGTCGATACCTCATACCACTTCTGGACCACATTACCCCAGCGTGTCGCAAGGAGCCAGGCATTTGTCTCCTTCACTTCCCGGTTTGATCAACGTCAAGTCACCCTCGCCATCTCACCCTCTACTTACACCCTCCGGGCGTGCTTTTGCCGTCGGAGGGAAAGTGCAGAACGTGTCTAGCGAACCACTCGTCCCTTGTGTCATTTTTTGGCCGGACAACGAACCCTTCCCCGAACAAGGACAGATACGACCTAGTCATCTCACCGGCATGCCGGTACGCAACTTCTCATTCCATGCGAACTCTGCTCGACGCTACAGCTGACGTTTTGCCACCAGCAGCCACCCATCCTCAACACTGGTAACCGGGGACCAATCGAACACCAGCCAGGCGACTGGATCTGTTTGAAGTGCAATTATCTGAATTGGCGCAGACGCAAAGTCTGCCAGACATGCTTCCCCTGTAAGTTCATGATACGACGTGTAAAAAATATACTCCGTTCTCATGCTCGCACACGCGAGACAGATGCAGAAGGCAATGGGGACTCCATCTCGGCAGCGGTACAAGCGGAGCGAATTCATCTCTTGACGTCTCTCCTCGCCCGAAATCAACTCTCGGTCAATCCACAGTCTTCTCCAGAAGTACTCCCGAAAACGGCGGTATCCATTCAGCCTCAGCGCTCTCCTGTGGATCTGTCCCAGTCGCTACAGGTTCCTCCCCGCCCCCGTTCCCAGCTTGATCTCGGTGCACGATATCCTGATTCCCAGTTCATATACGAAACTTCCGGCCCCCGCTCTTCCTCTTCGTCGTCTTCGTTTCCTAGCGTGAAAGATCTCGAGGATGATCTCCCATCCCTATCTGACGCGCCGAATCTTTTACCCTCTTTCTTGCAAGATATCGTGCAGTCGCCCACTCTGTCCCCCACCTCGACTTCCTCTGCAGAGCTGTCGATCGAAGAATACGAAGACAACTCCCCTTCTTCGCAACGGTCTTCTCTCGGACGCGATCGCCTGGTGTTGAGCGACGACTCTATCTCTCATTCGCCTCTCGGCAACATATGGAAGCTTAACGATGAAGAAACGAAAGGCGGGGCCGCTGTGGCCTTGCCGACTCACGAGGATCTGGTTGGAAGTAGGAACAGCAGTCGCGAGTTTTGACATTTCTCAAGGAGGTAAAAACTGGATATGGGACTGGTATTATTTTCTGTTCTTTTTCTTTTGTTCTCACTTTTACTTTTCTTATGTTGTCGGTGTAACGGTTTTTGTCATTATATATGTAGGGCTTTTGTTTCGACGACTCGCTCACTTCAGTGCCGTCCTCGTCGTTTGGCCAGACTAGCATATGTCCCATAGTTCGGGTAAATTATTTCGTCAGGTGCTTCATCTTTCCGCGGGTCGCATCCACGTCGCCAGGTATCCATGCATGTATACGCCTCTTTGTTAAGTACATAGAATCCGATGTGGTTTTGTGAAATGTGACCTATTTGAGCGCGCCACCACTACTGCCTCCCCCCTTTTTCTCGATCGATTTCGTCTCCCCATGAAGTCAGAGATCGTCGTTCATGTTCGCCCGCAGCCACGATCGGCCGCCGTTGATCTCCTGTCTCGACAGATCCCGCAAGGCGAACCTCGAGACTCAGATCTCCTCAGATCCATCCGCGCTGCTCTCAATGGCTCGGCACCCGACAGCGTCGCATCGACGTACGCGCCTGCGTGCTTCACAGAGCTCGGGTCTGATTCGTGGGTGGAGCAGGAACTCTCCTGGAATCGTCGTTGCGTAGTATCGAGTCAGGGAGGCGTGATACGCCGCAAGTGGGATTTCTTGGAGGAAGGACAGAGCGTTCAATACGCGTGTCTGGGACGTTTCGCGCACAGTACCGAAGCCACCGGGCCCGTGCACGGAAGCGCTCATTACACGTCCTTCTCCAACAAAGAGGAGTACGCGCACGCTCAGGAACCACCGACAGATAGTGGTCTCACGCAGTTCGGGCCATTCCATGCCGCCAGCCACGCGGACGAACCCAAGAACGAACTCGCTCAAGAAGTCGTTCCGGCGGTGTTCGTGTTCCTTCGGAACATAGGCAAGGTCTTCTTGTCTAATGGGGTGGATTACACGTTCTCTCTGCCATTTCTCGTTCGGAAGGCGTGGCCCTTGTATCCTCACGGCGTCCTCATTCAGCGGGTTCTTGAGCCGGTAGAGGTCGAAGAAGCTCGGTTCACGGGTGACACCCTCCTTCCGACCATCTTCTCAATTACGAATCCTTTCGCGGAACCTGCTGCTATCGGAATCACAGCAGGGATTGTGGGAGGGCACGGTGACACGCCCGTCTCGCTTTCTGATGAGGACGAACAATGCTCTAAGCCCCTCGCAGCTGTTTCCGCCGCTGAAGAGGTTGTCTGGGTGTCGACGCATAATTCTGATATCGACATCTTGATAACGTTCAACGAGGAGATAAGACAACTCGTGGTCTGGCGATACACTTATGTGAAACCGAAGGGTGTTTTCGATCCTATCGAGCATGGCAGGACGAAGGCCTCCTTCTGGGTACAGAAGCTGACCACATGCCCTCTTACGAACCTCCCGTAAGTTCTCTCCGTGCATATCCCTTGAGAATGTAATCATCCAGTGGCTTCAGGGATCGGTGGATGGAAGGGTTTTCTGCTGCTCTGTTTGACCAACGACACGATGGTTCGGAGTTCCGCACTCTCCTGGCTATCTGTATTCCTGGTACACGGGCGCTTGTATATGCCTTACCGGTCGACCAGGCTGGACGATGTCCTCACGCAAACTATCTGACAACCATCGATGCGACTTCTGTCGTGCCCATACGTTCCACTCGAGCGGAAATTTGGGACTTGTTGGTTGTCAAACCGGGGGGAACTGTCTCTATCTTTACGCATGGTCTCTACGATTTACCTATTCAGCTACGTTTATCTGGGTCACGCAGCGTGCAAACACAAGATGCGGATGAATCATCCAACCTCGAGATCAAAAACGTAGTAGCAGCCAAATGGGAATGCATATCTTCGGTCACTCTAATATGTTCTGGCGGAGAGAACTACCGCGGCAGATTTGATATGATTCCTCAGGACTCTCTGGTATCTCAGGCTTTGCGAGTCCTTGCTTTGGTTCTTCCGAAACAAGAAGCATTCGACTTGCATCGCAAATTCCTGGAGGCATGGACTCCGCATTACTTTTGGACTTCTTCGAATGGGGAATTTCACGCACTATCGCTTGCGATTTCTTTCGTGCTAGAGCTCAAACCAGTGTACCCCTTCAAGGACAGCAAACCGCCCTCCTCACCTTGGGACAAGTTTTGCCACCTTACCGCTAATTCTCGGTCTTTCGCAGATGATCCCGCTCTGCAGCGACTGAAGTTGCCTGTTTCTCCAACTTCTCGCCAATACTTTTTTTTCACACTGAAGCCGAACCCACTGTTGGCTCCCGTACTGTATGCGTTGCACATGCTTGCAGAAGACCTTCGCTTGACAGTCCACCGCTATGATTCTCTTCTACTCCTCGTACCACTGGTCTGTCAGATCGCTCACATCACACGACCTGAATGGGTTGACTACTGGAAACGCCTGTGTCCCAACATCATGCCAGCTTGGCCCTCCCCATCTACAATTCGTGAGCGATGGTAACTTGGCGGGCTTTTCGATTGCGACTGATGTTCCTTGGTAGGCGCTGACACGCTGGATGATCGTATACCAGTTTGGCCACCTGATATGACGGCCGTGTTGTATGGGAGGCTCAGCAACCCTGAATGGAAATTCTTACCGTACGAGAGCCCTCGCTTGGCATCACTTTTTGATATCCAGCCGTCGTTTGCCTTTGGGAACGCTGAACCTTTACTGACTCTACAGCGTGTCACTACCGCGTACTTATGCCTCGCAGGCGATTCGGTAGCGTCCACGCAAAGACGAGCAGAGTTGACGGTGGAGACGTTGATCCAGACGTGGGGAACAGCAAAGAAAGGACTTCTTTTCTTGGACAGTCTACCTCTAGGTATCGCAGCGCCCCTTCGTGAGGCTATTCGAACTTGCCAGCTTTCGCCACCTGGTAACTGGCGGTCGGAACATTATGAATTGGTCGGTCGTCGGGACTTGGCTTTCAGCGTTGCCAAGGTCCAGCCGGTGCACTTCCAGCAAGGGTTGTACCAGTCTCCCGAAACTTACGTGGCAAGTTTGGCTCTCGTAACGTGTCACTCGTGGACTCATTTGCTTGTAGAATTCACATCGTCGGGTCACCATCAGCAGCCTTGTCGATCAAGCCAAATCCGCAAGTATCGGTGAAATTGACGCTGTTTCCGGCGTGGAGCTTGACTTGAATGGCTTTTCAAAAATTCGGTTTGGCCAAGACCGGAGGTTAGAGGAAGTTGCTCGTATGCTCTGCTCATCATCTGTAGCATCTGCAAGGCTCGTGGAGCGACCGGAGCTCAAGTGCGTTGATGCCTTGTATATGTTGGGGCTTTCCGCTAATCCGCTCTTTTCCAGTGAGCATGACCAAGCGAAGGAACAGCAGCACCAGGTGGTGCGACTTGCAGAACGGACGCTGGCTCTGCCTTACGGTAGAGCTATGTTCACCTTTGGCACGGTGCAGACAGTCACTCGCGAAGCCTATGTGATCCCCAAGATGGAGTTTTCAGTCCGAATTCAGCCGGCTAATGTGATTGCAACACCAGAACCCGGCAAGATACCGCAGGAGTGCACTAATTGGGGAGAGTTTCATAATGGTGTCGCTGCTGGTCTGCGAATCACCCCCGGTGCTCGTGGTGTCGAAAGCTCGTGGATCGCTTTCAACAAACCGTCCGAGTTGACACCCCAACACGCAGGGTTCTTGTTTGGTCTTGGACTCACGGGCCACTTGAAAGAGATGCTAACATGGCATACCTTCGGCTACCTGACACCAAAACATGACTTCACCTCCATCGGCGTCCTTCTCGGACTCTCCGCTGCCAACGTCGGGAGCGGAAACAAACATGTTACAAAACTGCTCGCTGTCCACACGCCGGCACTCCTCCCGACGCCTACCATTGACCTCAACGTCTCCCTCATGACTCAAGCTGCTGGCCTGGCCGGAGTTGGTATTCTTTATCTCGGTACAAAGAACAGGCGTATGGCGGAAGTTTGCCTGCATCAGATAAGCCGCAAGGATCTCGTTCAGCCTGACCTTAGTAACGAACACCGGGAAGCATACACGTATGCTGCTGCTATTGCACTAGGGATGATCATGCTTGGTCAGGGCTCGTCCACGCCGGCCGACACAGCTTGTCTTCATCGACTACGCGTGTTGGTGCACGGTGAAGTCAAATCCCTAGCAGGCACGGGTTCTCGTCCCACTTTTGACACTAATATCACCTCACCCGCAGCGACGATGGCGTTGGGTCTCATGTATCTAAAGACCGGACGGAAGGACGTGGCGGATATACTTGAAATCCCGAGTACGATGATAGAGTTGAATCGCATCCAACCAAGTTTCTTGTTGATGCGTACGATCGCGCGATCCCTGATTTTGTGGGATGCGATCGGTTCAACGGAGGAATGGGTACTGACGCAGGTTCCGGGACCGATAATGGAAGCAATGAAAGAGCACATGATCACCAAGAAGGTGGCTGACGATGCCATTCAACTGGCCTACTACAATATTTTGGCTGGATGTTGTTTCGTCGTGGGCCTCAAGTATGCTGGCACGGCGCGCCACGAAGCTTACATGATGTTGTCGCACTTTTTCGATAGCTTCAGTAGGTTTGTTGCAGCTAACGGTAGGCTCACCCTTATTTCGTGTATGGTCTGTTCTGACGAATGTGCTAGGCGTGGCCTTCGATCATAAATTAAGCGCTCTGCCGTTCGCGAAGGTCTAAACTTGGTCTCTATTGCGTTGTGTATGGTTATGGCTGGCACGGGTGAAATCTCTTGCTTGCGACGATTGAGGTATGCCTATGGAATGTACCATCAAGCCTTCAGGTACGGGGTCCATGTTGCAACCCACCTCTCTCTTGGTCTACTCTTCCTCGGGGCCGGTCGATTCACACTGGGTACATCCAACGCTGCCATAGCGTGCCTGGTCACTGCGTTCTTCCCTCGATTTCATCACGTCTCGTCGGATAACAAGAGTTACCTCCAAGCTCTCAGACACCTCTGGGTCCTTGCAGTCGAGCCACGATGTCTTATTGCACGGGACGTCAATACGCGTGAAGCCGCTTATCTGCCAGTCAAGATCACCACTCGAGAAGGCAACGAAAAAGGCATAACGCAGATGATTTCTCCTACACTTATCCCAGATTTCGGCAAGCTACTGTCCGTGAGGGTAGACACCCCCCGTTACTGGCCTTTCTTCGTCGACTTGGAACACTCTCCGGAGCAAAAGAAGAACCTTCTTGCGAATCAAACGTTGTACGTCAAACGTCGGACAGCCTTTCTCAGCTACACAGAAGATCCCAAAGGTAGCCGAAGCCTGTTCGTCCGGTCAGGGTCTTCGGCAGGAGATGCAGCCACCCTGGACTTTCCGCAGCTTACTGATGCAAAAACCCATCCTGCAAGCGATCTGACCCACTTCATCTCCTCCTTTTCGAATGACACGCTCTTCCTCGCTTTTGCGGATTACTTCTCACGGGACGATGGTGAGACGCACGCGGAGAGGATATTCCACGCGTACTGCCATGCTGTCTTGCTGGATAGTATTCTGCAAGATAAGATGGAGACCTTACAATCGCACCTCGCACTCTACCAGTATCGTACCCAGCCGGAATCTGCGGCGTACTTCCACCTCCGTTTGCAGGACCTCAGGTTTGCAGCAGATTTTTACAGCAAAGTTTTCGAACGTCGCTTCTCTGGTCGATCAGAGCATAATCCTAGACCGCCACTCATCCGTGAGAATACTGTTTCCGGCGCCCTGCAAGTGTTGGACAAGCGCCTCGGAGAGCTCGCCGCTCAACCGAGATTCAATAAGGTTTTCGCCCGCTATGCTCGAGGAGAGACTGTCGTGGATGCGGAAAACTTCGATTCCCCTGGAGAGCTCTCCCGCAGCCTCGCTTGGTATCTTTTGAGGAACGGCGTTCCTTCTGCTTCCTTACTGGTAATTCTGCGACAACTCGCCAGGGAAGCTTACACACAATCTGTTTCACGAGCCCCTCCGGAGGGTACCGCGGAGGTGAAGGGGCTCGATGTGGGCATTAAAGAGGTGTTGCGTGGGACGGGGACGAAGATGATAAACGCATTCGGGTCCGGTTGGTCGGGTTCCTCGCTTGACCGAGTTCTCGAAGCATGGCAGAGTGTTTCATGAAGCCCATCTCGCTATCTGACGTGTTTACGCGTTATAATTTTCCTCTAGTGTCCGGGTTGGCTGCATCAGTGTAGGTGTATTTACAGAAGTAAAGAGCCAAGTGTAATGATAATTTGGGTGCGTCACAGCATCTGGTTTGGCAAACAACTAACTCCCTCCGTATCCGAAAATCCAGTACATTAAAAGCTACAAAACGAAAGGTAAAGGGTTGTCTCTCAAGGAGAGGGAGGAGTCGAGCGCTGGAAGCCTGCAGGTCTTTGTAAACCTTGCTCTATGAGGAAGGTGCGACGTTGACCAACAGCCTGATCGAGCAACATCAGAAAACAGGTGACGTGCTTGGTAAAAATGAATGTACTAACCTCGTTGAGGCGGTCAAGCATGGTAACTGTCGTCTCCCAGTCAACGCAGGCGTCAGTGATACTGACACCATGCTTGAGGCCACTTGGACCTTCGGCGGGAACATCTTGGCGGCCAGCATTGATGTGGGATTCGACCATGACACCTGTGATGTTCCTGTCGCCTGCAGCAAGTTGTTGACAAATATCATCAACAACCTTGGGTTGGTTGTTGTGGTTCTTTTGAGAATTGCCATCTGTTCGACTTGTCAATGCTGGATGCACAGATGGCAGTAAAGGTAACACTGACGGCTACAATCGATCATGATGGAAGGGTGATTTGCGGGACGCGCCTTCTCGATAGACTTGACAGCCGCCCGGACATGTTCGGATGCGAAGTTCGGTCCCTTGGAACCACCACGCAGGATGACATGGACATCTTGGTTACCCCTAGTCTTGACGATGGCTGCCAGACCCTGCTCGGTAACACCCATGAAAGCATGTGGGTTGGAACTCGAACGCATAGCATCGATTGCAACAGTGACACTAGAGAAACGGTTAGGGGGACCTGCCTCGGAGCGTTGATAAGCGCCTCTCACCTTCCATCGGTACCGTTCTTGAAACCAATGGGGAAAGATATACCGGAAGCAAGTTCACGGTGAAGTTGAGACTCAGTGGTCCGTGCACCAATAGCACCCCAAGAGATGACTGTGCATCCCATTCGGTGAGAAAACCAAGTGAGGTAAGGGAGTTGCATTACTTACGATCGGAGATGTACTGAGGAGAAATGGTATCGAGTAACTCTGAACCGACAGGAACGCCAATATCCGTCAAGTCACAAAGCAACTTCCTAGCAATGCGCAATCCCTTGTTTATCTTGAAAGAGCCATCGAGGTCCTGCGGAAGATAATTAGGCCGAGAAATTCCCAAGAAACAGCCGTTACGCACGGGGTCGTTAATCAAGCCCTTCCAGCCAACGGTCGTCCGGGGTTTCTATCGGGGGCACCTTCAAAATTCTGAAAACCGACATGAGAAGAGTACGACGTACTTCGCTGTGACAAGCATTCTTTAGCGATGTGAATATCACGTGATTCATAGCATGACTCACAAATAGGCACGCATAATGATCAAGAGGTTCTCCCAAGTAGGGATTTTGTCTCGGAGGAGTTGAGCATATTCGACGGCCTGCTCGGGGGAGTGGATTGAGCAGGGACCGACAACGACGAGTACCCTGTCATCTTGGCCGGCAAGGATGCGAGCAGCTTGGTATCGAGCAGATGCGATAGTTATTCTAGAGACCTCGGAGGGTGTGATTTCGTGGAGGAGCAAGGCAGGTTGGACGAGGGGGTCGTACTATAAGTGAGCGCGACCGTGTTCAGTGATGGAAAACATAGGATGTTATGTTGGATGACATACGCCGATGACACGCCTGTCCTGAATGAACTGTTGGATTTGCTTTACGTCCTCGGGAACGGGGGTGATGTTGTACATGGTAGATATGATGATGGTCGTAGTACAGCTGAGGTGTGGGGGACATTCGCTAGACGACGACCTTTATATACTCGACTAGACAGATGCCCTCTCAAAATCCCAAGTGGATACCCATAAAATATTAATATTTTTTTCATATTATTTAGAGTGCTGTCAGTTGCCTTTTCTGGCCTCGCCCAATTAGCGTGTGCGCCATGCCACGAATTGCCCTGCAGCCGCTCTGATGGCCACCGCCGCCGCTAACAAACAGGTTGCTGTTACGCTCAATCCTGTGCCAGGCTTCTGTGTCAAAACCAGAGCCACAAACGATACAGTGGTGCATGCGTCGATCACTGACGGGGCTGACGTTTCACGGGACACTCAGGTTAACCGAGGCTCGCACCTGATCCCGGTCACAAAAGACCTCAAGATCTTTGTAAACATAGCATGGGATTCGAACGTGCCTCCCCCTCCACAGGGAAGCGAGGAGGCAGTACAACGTGCCATGCGAGGCCTCCATATCGATGAATCTGGTCCAGATAGCTGGTTCGTCCCACTCGTCGTATCCGATGCCCGCAGAGACTCCGACAAAGGTCGGTGTTACTGCTCCCCGTTTTTCTTAATACATGACCGCCCGTCAACTCTATCTCCACACTGTGCTCATGCTCACTGCATTTACACAGCCGGAAAACCTGCCATCGTCTTTGACGCGGTATTCAACCTGTCCATCAAATCCCGCACTTCAAAAGATGTTGATTTCAAGTTTTTCATCATCGGTGCGTACGCTAGCCACACGCCCTCATCGCTCGTCACATTCTTCGCTTCAGAACTCGCCTTCCAGCGCATCGAAGCACAGACAACTATCATCCTTTCTCGGCAGATTGGAACACCGAACATAGCCTTCAAGGGAAAGCTCCAAACGCGACAGGTTGTGGTACCATCATCACTATATCCGCCCAGCCACCCGAAGCACTGTGTGCCTACCAAACTCATTCAAGAAATCCCATCCCACCCTACAGCCGACTCTGCACCTGAAACTGGTTCAAAGAAGCAACTACAATCAACTAGGGTCACCCCTAAGATTCCATCGTGGTCTTGGAGTGAAGAAAACTCAAGGTTACGTATCGAAATCCATGTTCCTGCGTTGGTGTGTATCGCTGCCCTCATTGGTCTAGTCTTGTATAACCTGACACGCGATATCTCAATCACATAGACTCACGCAGCTATCCCTCTTTCCACTCTCGACGTCGAGCCCAGACGCGTACTGCTATCTGTCCCTTCTTTGTATCACCTTGACATCGACCTCAATGCTTTAGATGCCGATCTCACCGCCACCTTCTCCAAAACAGGTTCGTCGATGCAAGCTCTGACTCTGAAGCGCAAGCGAGATCTAGATGTTGATAATGCGAAGGCCGAGTGGCGTGTCGCAGATAAAACGATCGTACTTCACGCCTGATTCATCACAACGTTTACACCATCCCAGCAAGTCGTGCTTCATTTACACTGCCAGAAAAGCCTCCTTGTTATCGTCGACAACAAGGTTGCATCAATATAAAACCGGCAGTACCTCGCCTTATTTCCCTTGGACGCACGTTGGCTCTGCACGTGGAGAACAGCCTGTATTTCGACGCATTATAATTCGTACAAATTACACCATATTGTATTGGAGTTGGCAATCTCCCAACATCCATGAAGCTTCGTTCTCCTCTAACCTTGCCATGATCGCTCCCGGCAGTGGCTTGTGGCGCTAGGATCAGCCGAGGTAAGTACATAAACCGCTGTATGTGTGTATGGTATGGCTGTCGCAATTAATGATGGTCTGCCAACCGGGTACCTCGTTTCTTCCCCAGGCAAAGTCATTCTCCGTTGTTGAACGAATCACCCGAACGCCCGTCCCGATCGGCAACCCAATATATGCACTGCAGACCTCTCGTCCGGACTGTTCGCCAGCGATATCTCGAAAGCTGTCAAAATCTGATGAGCCTATGTCATATCCTGATGGATGCCATGAGTCATCCTCACCGGGTTACGGGAGCCGGAAGCGAAATGACCACCGAACAATATACTTTGCAGTGGAAGATTGCAGTAATACACTATCCGAAAAGAAGGACGAACCCAATCAACCAAAATACTACTTTCGTCGCTTGCTAAGCGATGAAACGGTAGGTTGTAGCAAGCGCATGCTGTAATTCAGCTGTCTTGCAGATGCGCCTGTACGCTAGGCGTACATACTCCCGGCTTCCACCTTACACCAAGCAGGGAGATGTGCGTACTGAGTCCAGTTCATTGATGGTAAATTCGTGTTCCTTCGCTGTAATACACAGACAGATTCGAGACGACAATCTTTGGTGCTCGCACACGAGATCATCACGATCTTGCTGCTATGATAATGTTGTCATCTCAGTCGAGAACAGATTACGCTGAAGTCGCTGCCATGTACAGGATAGGCTGTATAACAACGCCTGCATTGCCTCTGTTCTCGCATGACCCTGAAACTACAACGACACAGGTAGCCGTCCCATCGCTTCATGTTCCCCAAAGATCACCCCTGCTGCTGCTTCCAACGCACTTGCGGTGTACTCGAAACTAGCCAGAATTGGTTCCTGGATGTCCGGTGCCCCCACCACGTCATAAGGTCCACAGCTAGCCAAAATAATGATGGGTGTGTTACCCCGTTTTTCATGGAGTAGCCTTCGCAAGTAATCAACCTGCCAACCGCTGCGATCTGCATTGCGTGTAACGAATATAATTGCGGAGGCTGCTCCGAGGGCACCAGAAAATTCGTCAGGAAGCTGTCCCTGTCCATGCATTGGTAGAGGTGTGTACACGAGATGCCGCGAGTTCGCGCGGAGAGCCACGGATTGTGCGAATGCGAGATAGTGAGGTCCAGCTGCTTGTGCCGCGTTCATGAGGATTGGCATGTTATCGTCAACAGCCCTATTTAAGGACTCCATCACTGGCGTCATGACTAACACCGGCCCACCATTGTCGTTTATAACTGGGAGGGGACCTCGAATTAATGTTGTCGAGGCTGCATAGGCCGCAGTGCTGAGACGTGCGTTTCGGGTAAGAAGGTCTACGAGGACTTGTTCCTGCAACGGTCTGAAAACGTCTGCCCAAGAAGCACCTGCATATGCAAGTTTCAGAGCTGCGATCCGCTCTCCACTTTGCCGGAGTGACTCGAGCGACAAAGAGCCGTTCTCGATCGCCACGTAAGTCTCTTCGATGGCGCCCATTTGCATTTGCATCGTATGACAGATCATGACAATATCTGCACCGGCCTGCAGGGCCATCACGGCACCTCTTTGTGGGGTATATGGGGCGGCTACGGCGTTCATCTCCAAACAGTCAGTTACGACTACTCCACCATAGCCCATCTTCTCCCTAAGTAGATCCGTCGTAATCTTGGAGAGGGAACATGGCGTACTGTCACCAGTAACGAGGGGAAGTGCCATATGACCAGTCATGATCGTTGGGACGCCAGACTTGACGAGTGTATGAAAGGGTACAAGCTCTGTTTCCATGAGCTCATTCTCAGTCTTGTTGATCACCGGGAGAGCAAGATGCGAATCCACGTAGGTATCCCCATGTCCGGGAAAGTGCTTTGCACAGGAGGCAACCTCTCCACGCGTCAAGCCACGACTGACTGCAGAAGCATATTTGGCAACTTCATCCGGATCTTTTTTTGCGAAGGTACATGTAGTCCACGCCCCCGTCAATTTAGAATTATAAGCGCTAACCGCGGAGTATTTACATACAGCTTACCATCGCCGAAGGATCTGACCCCTAGCAAGCGGGCGGAGCAAAACACAATGTTGGTGTTTGTTCACACGCAAACTGTATATTAGCCTACCTATGACTGGGTTTTTGGGATTTGAGTTGACATCCGCGACTGGACTGTATGCCCAGTTAATCCCGGCGAGCCTCATCTCTTGGGCAGTAGCTGCAGAACAGTCCTCTGCGATCTCTGCTGAGCCTGTCGCAGCTAGTGCCATCGCACCCGGGCTGTTGCAAATGATTGGGAGCCGGTGAGGTGGAACCAGGGCTGCCAAGTCTGACACGGCACTCACAACTGGGTTCCTGCATCGTTTGAAACAGTGGTGCTAGAAAATGCGGAAACGAGGCCTTGCACACCCCATCGAGATTGAGAGGCCCAAGAGGGTAAGAGGGATGACCACCGTGAGGGCCAGCGAGTGAATAACGTACCGTTCTCTTGATCGATCCCGATCATGAGTGGCCGAGAGTGGCCAGAGTCCTTCGCGAGTTGCTGCAAGCTCTGCACCAGTCGACAGACCTGCTTTACACCTGCGGACAGAACATCCAAAGGGTTTCCGAACGAGAGACTCGACCTAAGTTGGTTTTATATGAAGCTCTCTGACTTACTTTGCACGTTCCTCTTCATAAGAATGATGTTCCTGCAGAGTCCAAGCCTTATCACCGATGCCCACACCTGAAGTCACCGCACGCTGAAGACACTCGCCCTACATGATAGTCGCGAATGAGCACTTTGACGTCCTCGCTGACCTGATGGCCATGGAAGCCAAACACGAAGTGCTTGAGTGAATTCCATGAATCATCTGTCCAAGGAACTCGCGCAATCGAAGCACTTCACCTGTCCGATTTCCTGCTTGTCTGCGGTTCTCAAGGATGTCATGACAGTGTGTGGAAAGCACTGGAGTGCTGACTCTGCGCTGAAGATGTATATATGACGACCTCGAAATTGTTCGATACCCCCCAAACTACTACGCCTAGCCTGAGCTCTGTGGGTATCTACTATGTAGTCTACGTACAGCGTACGCGTCCAAATTCGCATCAATGTCCTGTGTCCTGTCTACGCAGTCTGTCCGGTCACAGATGAGAAACCAGAAAATCAGTCTAGTCCACTCTCCAAATCACTTTCGTAGCTTCAGACCGGGAACGTCCCATTCAACCTGAAGTCTCTGCTGCTTGCACCGATCGAAAATCCAATCGTTCCATTCGGCTTCGCCCATCCCTGCCTGACAACGTCCCACACCGACAGATCGTATCGCGAGATCGTAATGGACGCCTGTCCAGTTTGGCCAGGTACCAGTTCGATATTGGTGAAACCTTTCAAAATCGAGGGAGGCTCCCCGGCGGATGGGGGATGGTGCACATACAACTGAGGAATCTGACATTATCGAGTGAGAACGTGATATGAGGCTCGCTGAGATTGGATTATACCTCGCCTCCATATACCGGCCCAGTGTTCTCCACGTTAAACGTTACTTGGAACAGAGGCATGTGAAGCCTGTATTTTCGATCATCGAGTTCCAGCGGTCAGCGGCGAGCACCAGAGGACAGTACAGTGTAGACCGACATACCATAACGCAGTCGAAGACCCCTCTGCAATGGGCGAGGCACCCCCATTCTCCCAGTTCTGGATCAAATCCTCCTGAGCGGAATCAACGGAAGCATCAATCGGTGTGATGACTAGTTGGGAGTATTCGAATGTCGTATAGCTCAGACCATACCCGAACTCGTAACGTGGGGTAATGTTTTGCTAAGCGTGTTGCGAATCAGCGCTTTGCTTTCCGGGCGCCATCAAGAAGCAGCCGCATAAATTCACTCACCGCGTCGAACCAGCGATAGTCGATATACAGCCTACCATGCATATCTGCGATCAGAAAACATCGAACCTGAAGTTAGCCCGAACGTACCCTTCAGTATAATCTATGGACAAGATATCCGTTGCAGTGCCCCCGAGGACAAGCTGGGCCGGGTAATCACTTGCATTCTTTGCGATGGTATACGGAAGACGTCCGGATGGATTCCACGCGCCATAGAGTATATCCACAATCGCGTTTCCGGCTTCGTTGCCCCCAAGACTTGCCCATACAATCTACGTTCCCATTACATCGGAGTCAGGTTGTATGAGTCATAACCCTCGAAAGAAGCCAAGCTCACAGCAGTGACGTTGGGATGGTCAACCCATGGTTCTATAATGAGCGGTCCGACGCTGTTCACGACGACGATGGTGTTGTTGTTTTGTGCAGCGACGGCTAGAACGAGTTGGTCGCCCTCATGCCATGCTGTCAGATTTTTCCTGTCGCCTACATTTCCGTCGACAGTGATGTAGGCCTGTAAACAATCCTGCGTAAGGACCTGTCCATACGGGAAAGCGCATACATACCTCGCCAGAGTCAGAATTGATGAACACGATAGCAACTTCTGCAGGAATCGCATCATTGCCAGCTTGGTCAAGGTTCCAGTTGTCAAAGTCCCACGACACGGTGGTCTGATCTTCCCTGGCGCGTGCCTGGATGGCCTCGTATGGCTGTAGACCGTGAATACACCAGTCAACCAAGACAGTAAAAATGAATACATGCACTTACAGATATCAAGTAGGTGAAGTTTGTGGTCCTGGTTACAATGAAGTTCAAAACCGTAATCTCGTCGCGATGGTGGAAGTAACTCACCCAGAACCCCATCCCATCGCTAGAATGCCCGTCGGGTCACCACCCTGATCAGCATATTCGTTCGGTCCCGAAACGGGTGGAGCTGCATCGCTGCCAACCAGCACGATGCTCTTCGGTTTAGTTAGAGGCAGCGCGTTCCCCTCGTTTTTCAGCAGCACGGTTCCCGCAGCTGCAACTTGTCTCACTAACTGGTCGTGGTTCGACTGTGCATTGACCTCTTGGTTTAAAGGATTGTAGGGATGGAAGGAATCGACGGTGACATTGGGGTAGCCTTGATCTTGGTGCATGTAGTACCAAGCGGCGATGATCCGCGTTGCCATATCATCAAGTCGAGCTTCAGAGACAGTGTTGTTCATAACATAGGCAGTGAGGTTGGCGCCAAAGTACGTCGTGCCAGAACCCAAGGTGATGTCACCGGCCATGGTCATCTTGTGAAAATTTTGTTAGAACAATGGTTGAGGGTGGAACTATGGTTAGCTGGACATACGTCGAGACCCGCCACCGCCGAAAGTGTGTTCATAGTAGCACCCCAATCGGACATGACGTCTAGACACAGGTAAGATAGTTGCGTCATGTTACGAATGCCAACTTACAGCCCTGGAACCCATACTCTCGCTTCAAAATATCGCTGAGGATCTTATAGTTGTTGCAAGCATAGGTGTCATTAACAAGGTCTGTGGAACTATTGTCAGACCAGGACATTTGGACAAACGTATTGCAGGAACTTACTGTAAGAACACATCACGGCTGAAACGCCAGCCATGACAGAGCGCAAGAAGGGGTGCGCATAAATCTCGTGCTCAGTACGGTCATCGACGTTAGATGATTCCTGTGTACGCTTCCACTCTTGCTCGCTGCAACGACATTGTCACGCCTCCTTCTCATTCTGGTGTGGCATGATAACAAACTCACTTATTGATATAATGCTTTGCCGTGGCTTGAATACCGGATTGCTGCAAGCCAAGAATGGTTTCATACGCCGCCTCACCGGTAAGGAAGGGGTCTGCACCAAAACCTTCCCAGTTACGCCCGCCTTGTGCTACCCGACCCATGTTCATCATCGGGCCAAGGCCTACATTGACACCTTTTGCATAGAATTCTTGGCCCAACGCAAGGCCACGCGCACGAATTAAGGCACGATTCCACCTGAAGCGAACAGTCAACGAGGATGCGCAAATGGAGGGACGCGACCACGTACGTAGACGCAGCAGTGATGCCAGCAGGGAATGCAGTTACGAAGTCGGTAAACCGCACACCCAATGGTGAATCCTGGCGCAAGCACTTTCAATAGACCGATAGAAAAGACAAGATGAAACTGACCTGAAGACACAATCCGGGGAAATTGGCAACGGTAGGGATGTTCCCAACGCAGAGGCCATTCATCCACCCAACGCCGGTGGTTATATTGACCTTTTGTTCGATGGTGAAGTTGGCAATCTGCGTGGGTGCAAGTATAAGAACATCGATTGACTGTGGTTCCTAATCGAGTGACTGTGGCACAAACCATTGACTGCGCTTTTCCATATGCAGCTGCCCATGCAGGGGCAAAGTCCGGCACGACATTGTAGTCTGTACCGATGGGGGGCGGGTTCAAGGGATCTGTTTCTGGATATACGGGTGGGATGGGGGCAAGAGTTGGGGTTGGGAAAGGAGTGAAGGGATATTCTGAAATGGGCCAAGTGAGAGGACCAGTCTCGGTAGCGACAGAAGTTAGCGTTGTAGAGGTGGTGGTGGCTGGGAGTGGCGTCGCGGAGGTGGTGGTGACCGGGAGCGACGTTAAGAAGGAAGAACTCGAACTTGCAGTGGTGGTCGTCGACGTGTTAGGAGGGCTCCACGCACTACTCGGCACCGCAGAGGAGAATGTCGAGTTAGTGAGTGACTGGGCTGCGACGACATGCACCACAGCGAGTAGCCAAGTCCTCAACGTTGGACCCATCATGCCGCCCGACTCCTGACAATGGTGGATGAGTAAAAGACGAACAAATGCATGGCCAGCGCTTTATGAGGCGACGGTTATAAGGTAGTGAGTGTGTAAATGAATGTAGCGTAAATTACACCCGGTCTCGAAGTCACCCGACCACGCATTTCTAAATTTACTGACATTTTCCCCAACGGACTGCCTTCGCTGACCCTAAAATGCACGGCGGAAATGCACGAACACCTCACGGGCATCGATCTACGCAGTCTCAGGGATTTGAATGCGTCCGAGATTATTCCGTTATGGTCATTATCACTACCCACCGTCTTTGTAAACGTGTGTCCCATGCAAGAGGGAGAATATACCGAAATAGTGTCCAAGTTAGCGAACTACATGGTCAGCTGAGATAGAGACCGCCCAAGGGTGTCGAGTTCGCAGTCACTCCGTCTAATCTTAAGTGCGGGTAGAGACAAAAACCGAGACCAGTCTTGCTCGGAAGCAGGTCGCCGATGCGTGATGGGCGTTGCGAGTCAGTGGTGTGGGTTCGCCATCACTGCACAAAGTACTGCACGCCAGCATGTCAATGGTGCGTTGATCCATTGTAGCTAACACCACCTGCTCACTTCCGTTGCTAGTTGGTTAAAGATAACAATTGATCACTCAACCGATTTAAGAGCCTTTATAGTCGGCCCTACCCACCATTGCAAGAAAGAATTGATCCAGGTGGGGTTGCGGGCACCGTTACCACATCAAAAACATCCGCGCTTTGCCACGAAGTTGTATGTAAACTGAAGACATCATTTCCTGGTGAACTTTTCGGTGCATGATTCACACTGGTATGGCCTACCGTTGCCTCCCCGCTCGGTTAAACAGGGGTGGACCTGGGGTCATGAAGTATTCCGTGCGCTCACCTGCTGCTGCAGCACAAGCGTCCTCCATATCGAGGGACATCGATTCACTGTCAGTGAGACAAGCTTGGAACAGGATAAGATGCAGATCGACTGCGTCTTGCAAATTCTGCTTCCTTAGTGACTCGAAATTCCATAGAAACAAGCAGTGCATGGAGAAAAAAGAAAAGCAAGAGCCTAGTTGCTGTGGCCAGGTCTGGACAAAACAAGCCTACCACGCATGCCAAGTACTTTGTCGCCTCGTCGAGTCACCCACGATCGAGGATTTGCTTTACTATATCATGCGGTTTTGTATCCGCAGTACGTTAAAGACTTGAAGGTCTTGGTTTTGATGTAAGAGTCATCACTTTCAAGTCGTTGCCGTACTTGACTCGCATGAACGTCGCCCTCCCTCGTCGCGATTTCGTCCAGAGCAAACTTCAAGCTCTTCTGCGATGTAGATGCAGACTAGTGTGTGTGGCGTAGACTCGTGGGCGTCTCGTTACCCTATCTAGGATCGACTTGGGTCATGTGGCTTGTCAAGGGCACCCCCGCACGGGTCATTTTGAGTCTGGCACACGCCTCGTCGTCGTCGACGGTGACCACCGTTAACAACCAACGCTGGGGTGATCGGTAAGTGATCGTCAGAGTCGACCTACCTCGATCGTGTATCAATCTCATCTCTCGACAGGTCCATTCATCTCTTATCCTCCGCATGGCCCGTCAACCAGATGCCGACAATATCAGGACACGTCCGAGGTCGAACACGACTACCTTCTCTCCCTTTGGCCCCTGGCGGAGACCAAGGCAAGAGACGGTTTCATCGTCAAACCTGCCCCAACCTCAAACGCTCTCCTTTGATGCCCTCATCGAGTCACTCTCTCCCCCCGCAGTACCCAGCCTTGCCCATGCACGTGCTCTCGCCACTGCCATCCAATCCTTGTCTCCTCTTCCGCGTCCAGCTGCACTGAACCCGGTATTGGAATCTCTATGTGCCCGGGATTCACCAGCATCGCTCCAGTGTGCCGCGTACGACATCATGACCGCGTTCTGGGAGAGGTTCGAGGACAGTGTCAGCACAGCCGACAAGGTCACATACTTCACCCTCATCTTACCCCCATCCTGGTCCACAGAAGTAGGAGAATCGCGTCTCAAAGCTCTCGGCGCTCTCACCAAGGGCGGAAAGGACGTGTCCGGTATGGAGATCCCTGTTCTCCACGTCCTTAAGAGTTGGCTACAAGGTGCTTTCGATGTCTACGTCTCGTGCGATGCTTATGACCGCGCGGAGCGCGAACGGAGTGTCGAGCTTCTTGCCTCTTGCGTCTCTTCCATGCTCGAGAATCCCGAGACCGCCGCACGCGTTTCCGAGGCCGACCTGGCCACTATCCTCCAATTCTATACAAGCTTGGTATCAACGGCGCTTGGCCTTCCTCCACCAATCTCTCCCGGTCATGAAAGTGCTCTCGTACTCACGCCTAGCGACCAACAACCCCCAAATACTAGATCCGTGGGTCCCAGCGGGCATCGCCGCCATCCATCCTCCCTCTCTCTGCGGTCCCACCCGCAAGTCAGTATACAACCATCAAAACATCCGGCGGAGCTCATGGTCACTATCTACCTCAATCATCTCGATTCCCAACTCAAGTCGCTCGCGCCGCGCACCCTTACGTCCATCCTTCCCCTACTCTTCTCCGTACAGGCGTACTTTGCCTCACCACTTCCTCGCCTTTCAATCATGAACGGACGGCCCATCGGTCTTACAGGAATAGAAGAGAGGACTCAAAAGACCCTTCATTCCCTCTTTGCAGGACCGTATGGAACCACATGCGTGATGATCCTTAAACAATATCTGTCTCCGCCAACTTCGGATCGGGACGCTGCGAATACAGCGTGGTATGCAACATCGCTCGGCGCGCACAGGACTCTCAGGAACGATATCCGACAGGGCCTCACTGGCAAAATGGCGAGGGCTTATATCACCAAGCTTAGCTCAATGTCTTACTCGCCTTCTGGAGCACCCAGTCAGATAGATCTTGAAAGGGAACTTATGGAGCGTGCATGGTCCAAAGATGAACTATCGGGATGGGATCTGCTCAAGCTTGAGAGAATGCTATCTAAATCGATTGAAGCATGGGCCAGACGTGCTGCCAGCGAGCAGTTGGCAGTACTCGTTGATGAGAGAGATAGGATACTGGACGAAGCTGCGGGAACGCTAAAGGACATTTTCCAGGAGCTAGAACAGCGTGACGATCGTGTTGAGTGGGACGAAGAGGAAGCAACAGTTACCGGCGAAACGCTCAAACATTTGGCAAGCTTTGTCCGCCCTCTGAAGTGCGTATTTTGTCGACACACACGCTTTTGTCTTCTCATATTCCATAGAAACGCTGATGGCACGCCGTTTACAATCCCACTCTCCCAGCCAAATGACTCGCCCCGGCCTTTCCTTCGGACACTTACTTCCCTACTCGCTCGGGATCATTCGGCATACATGAACCCTTCCCTAGCCATGACGCTTTTATCGATAGCTGAACATCTCACTGATACCGACACAGCGAAGCTACCGGGTATCATGCTCGAACAGCATGATCTATCACCCGCCTCGCCAGCCTGGTTGACCAACTGGGATAGTATCCTCTCCAATGAAACTATCTTCGCTCCTACTCGACCTATGACGAGACTGGAGGTGATGAAGACACTGCAGGCTGTGTATGACTCCTTGAAAGACTTGCATGTTTACCGGATGGCTCTCGCGGAGCTCGTATTCAAGTTCTGCGAGCATGAGGTGAACGTGGAGGGATATGTCGAGGATCTCGTCGGTGGGTATGCGTGTCCGATCATGCCAAGGATTTTGGCAGACGAGGTCGTCCTGCGGACGGTTACCGTGCTACGGATACCTTCAGAGTCTCGGATGGGGCGGTCACTTTCGTCCGCAGCGCCCTCGCGCACACCTGTCAGCTCTTCGCCTTCTACATCAACTCAGCAGATGTTGGAGCTGCTGAAGCGTATCGCGGGAGAAGGGCCCCATGAAGATGATGACGACACAGTTGTGGCGGATACAGCAAGAGAATCACAATCTCCTGCTACTTTTACTGCATTCTCGGGTGCATCATCGTCCAGCGCTGCCTCTCCTATTCTGTCAAGGAGGCAATCTGAATATCGGAACTTAACTTCGAGAGATTCTGGACTTCCTTCCGTCATGTCGTTGCTGTCCACATTAGCTGGAACGTCGCGTACTCAGTTACAGGGTCATTTACCGCAAGACCAACAAACACAGAATGACGCGGGACCTCCCCCACCCCAACCACTACTGCCACATCAGCAACAGCAGGTCCTTTCGCCGTTGCCTTTGTCACCCACCGAGCCTATCCTCTCCCGTGCCGCCTTCGCTGTTATTGCGCTGGTGACCGTCTTCAGTCAGCTGGTGTTTACGCCATACTCGCTCTCGCAAACCAACGTCGACGTAGCGTTCTCCGTGTTTACTGCACTCATACAAGTTGTTACGACCGGAAAGTGCCCGCGCGCAAGACTGACTGTACTGCAATTCTTGATGCGCTTACGTGCGGACAGAGATCATCGGTTGTACTTCGCGGAAGTACAGTATGATGGTGACGGTAAGATCGCTGCGTTAGCATCTTTGATTGGGCGGGGACCGGATTCCGCGAACCAATCTTCCACTCATGGACACCATCAGCGAGATGAAGAACGTGGTCTGTCGCGTGAAACGTCCGTGGATGAGTATTCTCCACGAAGACCGAGGGAAAGGGACGAGAGAAGGTCCTCTCGCGGACGGGGCATAGGGCCTTCGCAGAGCGGATCGAGCAGGAGTAGGTCTCGCGCCCGCTTACCCGTTTCTCCCCCTGCCTCCGCTACGCTTCCGCAAAGATCTTCCAGGGATATTCTCTGGTCTTTCCCTGAAAATCTACCTTTTATTGGGGTAGACGCGGATGTGCTAAGTGAAGGCGCTGTAACATACGATCCCGTGGGCGAGTCTCCCCGCGTGCTGAGAGTTGACTTATACCTCAGTGCACTGTTGGGTGTGATAGAAAAAGAGAGGAACTGGGAGGTTTTGTCTTACGTGCTGTGCTATCTCCCCGTTCAGTTAGCTAACAAGCACTTCTTTTGTGGTTCCAAATGTCGCGCACTCATCCCGAAATTGCTCAACTGTGCTCTGTTCGGGTATCGCCAGTGGAGAACTCGGGTCTTACATCGATCGTTGGCCTCCCGGTTTGAAGGTGCGCGATGCACATGGGCTCGCGTACCAAACCCTATCCGTTCTAGTCAGCTATCGACGCTGCCTTGATCTTCCGCTTCGTCACGCCCTTGTCGACGTGTTGAGGGAGGGTCTCAACGGTCAACCCTCCACAATCATAAGCTGCCTTCGCGCTCTTACTTTGTGCGCGTTCGACTTGACATCTTCACTCAAACGGACAGTTTCCTCCCCTCCTCGAAAAGCTCTCCCAGATCATGTCCAACCCTGCTATGGCTGTTCATATCCTCAATTTCCTCTCCATCACCGGTTCGATCACCGAGTTGCATGCCAACCTACGAGAGGATGATTTCAAAATGGTGTTTGGTGTCGCTTTGCAATATCTCCAGCATCACAATCGTCCTGGCGTCGCCCCGACTATTTCATGGGCTATGTCTCAGTTCGTCCGGATGATCTCTTTCAACGTCGTATACGTCTGGTTCCTGTCAGTCAAACTGTCGGATCGGCCAAGGCATATTCCGTACATCATTCGTCAGTTATTGCTGGCGAATGAGGGGAGGGCAGAAGTGGACGAGCCGACCGAGGTATGCTTTGACTGGTTGGCGAGGTATACGTACGCCAGCGCCGATCCCCGACCAACCTAACTCGGTCCTCACCGAGATCATTATGAACCGACCAATAACCCCTCGCATGCTGCGTCATCAGAGCCCGCCATTAGCGAGAAATCGTGGATAATGGGTAATGCAATTGTCACCATTCGAACTCTCGCTCGGTTGGGTTGGATTGAGGTAATATCTCGACGGCCGTCCGGATTTACCAAGTTCTTGTGTAGATTGGAGAATGTCCCTCTAGTTGGCCCCGGAGATGTGGACCCGGATTTTGTCTCGCTCCCGGCTGGAATACTAGCGGACAGGGAGGAAACAAGACCACACCCACCTATTCCTGAAGATGAAGACAGCCAGGTGACAAATGCAAACGAGGTATGCGACATTTCTATTGATATGATTTTGTTCTAAGACGAACCTTATGTGCAGGACATCCGTGATATCGTTGAAGAATGCCCTGGTGCCGACGCCCCTATACCTCCAGTGCCAGACCAGATCACGGGGTACGTGTGGAGCAAAACAGCTCCATCGCAACGACGGAAGCACGTTACAGTTGATCCCTCGTTCTTTGCACTCCAACTCTCACCTTACCCGGACCCGCATCGTTCCCCGATGTGCAGACGTGTTATTGACCCGTCAGCGCTACCCAGCTTATTCCGGTCGCTGGACCGCACACCTGTTATTGATACCCACAAAGTGGGGATCTTGTATGTAGCGCCTGGCCAAACTGACGAGCTAGAAATCCTCCGCAACACTCATGGTTCTCCGGCATACACGCGCTTTCTGGAGGGTATCGGTCGTTTGATTAACTTGCGTGGTCAAGTCGACGTTTATGCCGGTGGTTTGACGCCGGACGAAGACGGGGAATACGCGTACGCATGGTGGGATGACATTGCACAGATCCTGTATCACACTGCTACAATGATGCCCAATGCGCCCGACGACGAGTACTGCGTGAACAAAAAACGGCATATCGGGAACGATTATGTGAGGATCGTTTGGAACGACTCGGGCAGGCCGTATCGCTTCGATACACTGGCGACCCAGTTTCAGTTCTTGAACATCGTCATCGAGCCGCACTCTCAGGGGGCTATTGCTGCGTTTTCGAACTTCAGGCCTTCCACCGCCTCCTCCGCGCAACCTGTACCAGGTGCAACACCGTCAGCTCTCGGCAACGCCAATTTTTCACCTCCATCTCAGTCCCACGAGTTGGAGAATGAGTACTTTAAAGTGACGGTGCAGCGTGCACAAGGGATGAAGGACTTTACCCCAATCGGAAACTTCAAATTGATATCCGCGGAGAAGCTCCCTCTACTAGTCAGGCAGCTGAGTTTGCTTTCGGACCGATACGCGAGCATGTTCGAGCGCACCGAAAGGGACGAAGTGGAAGTGGAAGTCATCACGAATTGGCGGCAGCGGCTGCAGGTCGTCAAGAAGTTTGTGGAAAAAATGGAAGAAGCGTCTGGCGAAGAAGCCGCGGCCGAGTACGCAGGCGCGGAAGGCGTTATGGCTCAGGAATTGTATCGGAATTTCACTGCTGTATACTGAGCCTCTTTGTAGCTGTTCCGTTGGTAAGCGTTACTGTGGAGAGGCGGAGAGTGTTTGGAGGCAAAAGGACCCGGCGAGGTCCATCTTTAAATCTATTCTTTTCCGGCCGCTTGTACGATGGCATGTATGATCACTTTTTTTTACGTTCATCCACTGTCTTTCTGCTCGACATACCTGTCTCATGCCATCCTTTCGCAGTCGATTTACTGCAATATTGTATGGTATATATGTGTGCAGTGCTTTGAGTTGTGGCCTGAGTCGGAGTACGCCCACTCAAATTGTGATGGTATCGACTGCTTCTCTTTCTTACCGCTGCTACTTCGACCTTCATAAGCAGGCATGAAAGTCACGTCTTTCATTCCACCCTAAGAAAAAGGGGTACACTAATAGGCTGTGAGGATATATGGTATAAGACTACATACACGTGACGTCTGCACCCAAACAGTATGTCTATCATCTTTACAGTACCCTCACGCTGAAAGTATAATCTACTTTAACCACGAAATACTAAGTGAGATCGATAATATCCTCTAATTCCGATGACTTTGGTTGCATTCCGGGCGTGTTTCTCGTTGAGGTTGTGGCAGTGAAGGCAGCTCTACTGGTCTTTGCCTTCGCTCGAGCCAAAAGAAGTGGAGGTTGCCTAAGTCGCTTGATCTGTTCCGTCGTCCCTGTCTGCGAGCCGTTCGCAGTAATATCCTTGGGTATCCCATCCAAAGCGAGGTCCACCTTCGCTTGGCTGCCAGCTGCCGTTACCTTCGGGGTACCACCAGGTTTGAACTTTGAGGCACGGGCGCGCACAGGTGATTCGGATTCTGGTTCGGAGAGAGCAGGCGGTGCAGACAAGATCATTGCCACGTCTGCGGTGCCTCCAATCTCGTCCGCGTCGTCTTCGTCTTCAGACCCGCTCGATATCCAGATCACGTTGTCTGGCACATCCAGTACGCTCTTCGTCGGAATCTGCGACATTGAAGTGAGCACTGAATCCTGCACTTGTTTGCTGCCAGGTTGTTCTGCGCGTCGATTAGGTGGGTCATCCTCGGCCGGCAGACATGTTTCCAACAACGGTGACCTATGGGCCGGTGACGTTCGAAGGGACTTAGTGTTGAGAAGGGTTTCAAAATTTGATGGTATCTCAACAGTATCGGAAGCTTTTTGTAGCAGAGATTCCCGGCGCACTTCGGTCAGACTATCGGATGGTCTCCTGAGGAGTACATCCTCGATAGTCAACAAGAGGGCGATGTGCAGAGAAGAGCACTGACCTTGAAACACCAAGGGTGGCGGTACTTGGTGGTGCTTCCTGTCTATCATGCAATTCAAGACGAGTCGTTACCAGAGGAGGCATCGGAAAAGGACGTGGTGAAAATGGTTGGCCCTTTGAGATCACAGACGTAGTGCAAGTAGACTGGGATGTCCCGGACGGCTCTCCATGATCCAATGTATCAGAGAGAAGGTTGATATGTGTAAGTTTGACACCCGGGTTCACCGTGCTAGGTTTTGACGATGCCTTAAAGCCTGACCCGCCCTTCGATACAGCGAAGAAATCCGTTACCGCAGCTCGCGCTCTACTCTCCTTAACAACAGGCGCATTCACCGCGACAGTTGTTCTGCTCTCGGCGATCTCGACCTCATCTGAACTTACGTCCACATATAGCAGTGGTTTGCGGGTAACAAACGGCTTCTTGGCAGGAGCTGCAGCTCGTGGAACAGACGTCGGTGAGGAAGCACGTTGCATGGAGGCAGGGTCCCCTCTCTCCTCTTGAACTATGCGGGGTTTCGTGATACCTTTCGATCTCGCTTCGGTCCTGCGACGTGAGATGTCAAGAGGTCGAGCACGTGTCGATTTCGCGGGCTGTGAAGATTTAGGTAGTGGACAGTCCTCTTCAGATTTGTCGTAGGGGAGCGGATGCAGTTTGGATCTGAAAGTCACCTGCTCGGCGGTTGCGGGACTCACTAGGGGGAAGGAATCTTCCGCAGTTAATCGTGCTTCGGGACGCTTCTTCACCGTTCTCGCATGAGCAGTACTCCTCCCCTTGCCCTTAACAGGTTCGTCCTCGGAGCACGTACTCGCATCACTAAGGTTGATGTATTCATAACCCTCATCTTGCACTTCTGCTATTGCCTTTGGTTTTCGACGACCCTTGCCAGTAGATTGTTTCGATTTGGTTGCCGCCGTGGGGTGATGCACTGTCGTCGACCCGCTGGCGGTGTTGACCGCAGTCGCTTTGGACGTAGCACTTGTCTTCTCAGTTCCCGACCCCTTCGTACACTTCCGTGCCTTCTTTTCGGTCCGTTGTTTCGCTTTCGTTTCATACGCGTCTACTAAATCAGGAACGACAGCCCGTACCATCACGGCGGGCAGCCACAAACGAAGCGACGCAGTGGGCGAAACAGAGGCGGATTGGGTGCGCTTAGTTCGTTTCTTAGCCTTGGATTGCGCAGCTGTCTCGAGTCGTTCAAAACCATCGTCATCGTTGGCGGCGGCTTCGTCTTCGTCAACTTCTTCGTCGCCTCCGTCCTCAGAGGCTGTCGGAATATCAAGTGGTGGCCGAATACCCCGTACGCCAGACGCCGCGCGACTTACGAGTGCCGACGGATCGATAAGCACTCGGTATTCCGGAGTACCATCTGTTGAGGAGTGCTCCCGGATGGAAAGCACGTCCTTCAGCAGCGCTGGTTCGTGCTCTATGCTACCACCGGACTTTTCAAAATAATCTTCAGGGTCGGTGGAAGCTGCGGACGCAGAAGGGACGAGACGGAATAAGGCAAGTGAAAAGGGCACGGATGGTGAAGAGGGAGAACTGTCGCCTTCCACGGTTGTTGGACGCACCTGGGGAAGAGCGCATGTCGCGGAAAACTTGGAAGCGACGTTCGTTGGAAGGCTGGTAAATTGGCCCTGATTACAAGGGTCACAACCCGGCGCTGCACAAGTATCGATGACCCTGCGTCTGAGAGCTCGGCACACGATACCTGGCCACAATACAGTTCTGAAACGTTTTATTATGATGTCCCTGACACCCCACTCGAAATATAATTCACAGAGGGAAGCTATCTGCGCTGGATCTGGATCGCTTGGCCACATGACAGGGAGTGGAGGATGTCGTGGTCGCTCCGTTTCGGACGTGATCGGAGAAACGTATGACAAGAGGACGGGGATGGAAGGGAACGAATCTGGTAGAGAAGCCGCGAGAGAAGGCTTTTTGGACGGTAAAAACCCACTCTTGTTTGACCTGAGCTCCGCTCTTATTTGGTCCCGCCATTCGCTCAGAAAGTCGTCGAGCCTCTCTCCGCTGAGGGTAGTAGCAGCTTGTATCAACGATTCTCCAAGACCCGTACGAGCAAGCCCAACAGCGAAGGCCTTACCGCAGCCCGGAAGCCCTGCCGGTATGTAGTCGCCGCCAGAGAGAAGTGCAATGAGAATAGCACCACCACGAGTGATTTGGACGGAGGGATGAGTTGAAAGAACCGAGGCGCGATAAGTCAGCACTTGATTACCGTCGTCTCTACCCTCTGAATTTTTGACGGGGTGCGACCGATTGCCAGAAAGTGAGCTGCTCGGGCTGCGCTGCATTAGCACACACTGATTATCAGTGGAAAAACCGGGACGTACTTGCGTATAACCATGGTGGCGCCGAACAGAAAGTTGTCTACATCATCCGAGAGGACAGCATCGATGACGCCGAGTTTGTTGAGGTATGCGAGTTCGGCTTCAGCTTCACCGGGAGCCATTCTCCATTCAAAACCAAATGCTTGTATGATGTTCTTCATACCCGTCGTGAGCCAGTGTGTGTTACCACCGACGCGTTTGCCACGTTTCACTGCGGGACGTTTGGGACCATCAAAAACGAAGAGCGGGAGTAACGGAGATTGAAGAAGTCGACAACACCGAAAGAAAAGTGTTCGCAGTTCCGGGTTTTCGCCTTCCCTGCCATAGGCTGCATGGAAAAACCAAATCGAAGCGTCGATTCCAATTCGAAAGCCTCGACGACCACCCGGGTTCGCGACAAACCCATCCGCGACTGCCAGGTCTGTCAGAGAGCGCACCTCGGCAGCTGGCCGAAGAACCTGGGCAAGAGTTAGTTGCTGGCGTCATGTCCGACATGTTCACACACTTACCTCCCACAATCCAGCAACACCCATCGCTGTCCGATGCCACTGCAGATGATCGATGAGTTGTGGTAGAAACTAGCACGTGATTCCACGGGCCATGACATGTGTCGGCAGCTTTACATGGCCGTTTACTATCGACACGAGTTGGACGATGAATACTCAAGTCGTGACCACATCCCCCTTGCCCAGCCGCAGTCAAACCTGTTATCGACGCTACCACTGCTTAGCCTCCTCTCGCCCCGATGAGTACGCGTAATGTCGTCCTCCTTGGGGAAGTAGGGTCTGGGAAGTCATCCATCATCAATCTAATCGCTGGACGGCATGTAGCCGAACCATCTAACGAAGCAAAAGGCGGGACGCTTGATATTACCTGCTACACCCTGAGCTTTAGCCGAAGCAACGTCCAGGTCAACCTTTGGGATACACCAGGATGGCACCCAGCTGAGGAGAAGGACGTAAAACAGAGGCAAGCCGTGGGGGAGGTTGATAGCCTCTTACAAACCCTGCACGCTACTGAAGGCATTCATCTCCTCATTTTCTGCATGCAAGCGGGACGAGCGCCAAGAAGCTTTCTCAAAATGTACAACAGCATCTACTTGGAGCGGGCTTGGTGCAAGACTCCTGTTGCTCTTGTCGTAACTTGGCTCGAGTTGATGCAGCCAGACATGCATACGTGGTGGGAGAACAATTGGAGGTCCTTAGAGAAACAGAAACTTTACTTCCACTCGCATGCATGTGTGACTACTGTGGACGACAGCAGGGATGGCAAGCAGGTTTCGCAGAATAGACTACGGAAACTCATCCTTCACCACGTCCCAACTGATTCCCTGAGCCACGTTGCCTTTTGTCCCGTAAGTTTCTTTCTTCTGAGCTATATGCCATTGCTTGACCTAGCCAAGGGCCCAGAGGATGGAGTACAACTCTTCGTCACCGGTGCCCGGGAAGTCCTCTGGTCCGCTCCTATCTGCTTCCCCACCTTGGCTCAGCGTACCCAAAACGATGTATTGATCATGTACGACAAGCCGTCATCTAGTGCCAAGATGTCATTCCACTGATTTTGTCTGCCTAGCGTAACTGGCCCGTTAGGCTCTGGGAAGAGCTCTGTAAGATTTCTTCGTAGTCCTGACTTCTCCGTTGACTAAGAATGAGTTATCGTTATCAAGTTTATTAGTAAGGTGACTGGGATTCCGGAAGATAGTGTAGGTGTCGGCCACTCCCTGAATCCATCCACACTTTGCGTTCGCGATTTCTGTCATGTTGATCAACAGAGCGGCAAACGCGTCATCTTCCTGGACGTTCCCGGATTCTCGCATCCGTTACAGAGCGGCAAGATTTTGAGGATGATTGCAAGCTGGTTGAAGGACACGTGAGCAACTTCTTACTTATAACACGTGGCCATGATAGTCAATGCCTTCTTGTTAGGTACAGCGGTGATGCCCCTGTTGGCGGTATCCTCTACCTTCATTCTGTCGCACACTCGTCTGTAGTCGTCCCTCCCGAAGAATTCCTTGCCCTCGGTGGGAAATGTGGAAAAGGCATGATGTCAAAATTATCTCTTGTTACCACCATGTGGGACGAGGTGTTGCAAACAGACGGCGCAGTGGAGTTGGCAAAATGCGAGCAGGCATGGCAGCCCGTACTTCGCCCGGGTGAGAACGTTTCTCGATACCTGAACACGTACCAGTCTGCAAGGGAGATCATCCGGCCATTTCTCTCATAAGGCGTCATCTTGTTGGCCTGGTCTGTTGGGATTCGTACAGGGCTGCGCTGGATCGCGAACGAAATATACACCCGAGTCAACTGCAAGCAGACGAGGGATGGGGCAGTTCCCAGTGACGTATGGGCTTTCTTAACCGCTGAGTTATCCACTGTAGGTGGGGAACGCTGATGCGGTCGTTGATCATCGGCATGGGTGAGAATTCTGGATATACATCCGCGGTATGAGTAACTGTCTATGCTTCCCATTCGTACTGTAACCCAACTGCCATGATTGTTCGACACTGGCTAGCACGGTTACTAACCCCATCCTCAAGCTGCAGGTCAGTACACACAAGCCCTGAACTTATCTTCTTCGATGGATGCGTCCAGCTTGTTCGGTGTGGCTTTAACCGATGTTGCACTGGCCAAGTACTGTGCATATTACACAGCCCGGATCGGCAGACCCTTCGATCTCTCCAGGCCGAGTCCAGGGTCCAGCTGAATACTATGCCAAATTCGTTGTCAAGCTCAAACTCAAGCCTACCGTCAACACGCAGCTTTCATCGAGGGGAAACCCCGAACTGATTTAATGGAGCTTTCTGCTACTTCTTTACTTTCATCTCCATCCGTAGTCGATATGCTGCCGCGCCACCACCTTTCCAATCTGCGTTAACCCCAATATCCCTCCATTTTCAAGTCACTTAATTTTGACCTTCGTTGGATCTTTATCACATCAGTACCCTGAGATTGCGGAACGGGAGCTTTATTCACGTAATAAATTCGTGTTCGAGTGAACTTCACTTCAGTTGCTACTTGAGTCATGCTGTTGCGGGCTCTCTACTTCTCTCTGCTGATGCATGATAATTTTTCCTGAGCATTTATTTCTGTGCTCTCGCAATTCTGAACTTTGCTTTAGTGAGTGTGATCGACCACCCCATTCCTTGCTCTTCCCCACAACAACACCAGGCATTCATGTGTTCCGACTTCTTCTTTTCATTCAGGGATCACTCGGGGCCATCATGATGGTATACTGTTGTGTCCACATATCCACTGCCTCCCACCCAACTCGTTTTGGCCAATCGAAATTAGTGCACGAGTGGCCGGCCAGACTGAATTTGAATTCGCTTTCAACACGTGCAATGATGTCTAGCGTGTATGGTACGTGGAAGTCTTCGCCTCCGGCCTAGCTTTGCCAGTGTGCCTGGAATATTTTGTAGACATATCATGAACTCAATCAATGCAGACCTGCTCAAATGGGTAAACCCCACCAACCTATTATCCTCATGATGAACCGGCCAACCAGTTCCGGCCTTCATAGCCGAACAGACTCGAATTCTGCTCTTATCTGACCCACCATCTGCTCGGAAAATCATCAAACCCCTCCGCGGCAGCCTGTTTTGTGTCTCTGAAACACACAGGCAAACCTAATAGTGGAGGGTTTTCCTACAGCCCAGAAGCCCTACCGATATGTGGTCGCTGCCAGAGAGAGGTGCAATAAGAATAGCGCCGCCGGGAGTGATTCGGACGGATGGATGAGTTGAAAGACAGGAAGTGCGATAAGTCAGCAAATGATTGCCCTCACCGCTGCCCTCTGAATTTTTATGGGTGCAGCCGATTTCCAGAAAGTGAGCTGCACCCACGAATCACCCCAAAGGGAAAATCGAGACGTAGTCATGGATGACCATACCAGCGTCGGATGACGCCAACTCTGCTGAGGTATGCAAGTTCCTCATCTGCCTCGCGTGACTGGGCACCATTCTCACTCAAAACCAGATGCTTGGACGATACTCTTCACACTCGTCGTGAACCAGTGCAAGTTACCACTGACACAATTACCACATTCGATGATGGGACGTTCAAGACAAAGAGGGGGAGTACAGGAGACTGACGACGCCGACAACATCAGAAGAAATGTGCGTGCAATTCCACGTTCTTACCTTTTCTTCCATAGGCTGTTTGGAAAAACCAAATAGGCACATTGATCCCGACTCCAAATCCTTGACAGTTGCCCGGGTTCATAACGAGTCCGTCCAAGACTGCTATGTCAGAGTGCATACTTCAGCGGGCTGGTCGCAGAACCTGAACAACATCCGGTTGTTGGCGTCATCTTACAATTTCACGTTGTCTCTCACAACCATTTGCAATACCCATTGTTGTCTGACAAGTTTTGGTAAGTACGTAGAAATCGGGGTGTGATTTCACTGGCCATTACTAATTTATATGGTCGGCAGCTTTAGAGAGATGGCTTAGTAGGTCTGGCCTGGTTTACCATCACCACGAGTTGGACCATGAGTTATAGCAACACTCCCCTTGCCCAGCCACGGTTAAACCCTTTCTCAAACGCTACCACCACTTCGCCTCCTCTTACCCGGATGGGTGCACGCAATGTCGTTCTCCTTGGGGAAGTAGGCTCTGGGAAGTCGTCCATCATCAATTTGATCGCCGGCGAGTGTGTAGCCAAATCGTCCAACGATGCCAAAGGGGGGACGCTTAATATCACTTGCTACACCCTGAACTTTAGTCCAAGCAACGTCCAAGTCAACCTTTGGGATACACCAGGGTGGCACCCGGCTGAGGAAAGGAACATAAGACAGGGGCGAGCCGTAGGAGCTGATAATCTCTTGAAGACCTTACGTGCCACTGAAGGCATACACCTCCTCCTTTTCTGCACGCAGAAGCCACGAGTGACAGACCACTTAGTCAATGACTTCCAACACATCTATTCAGGGCAGGCTTACAGCGAAACTCCTCTTGCTCTTGCCGTGACTGGGCTCGAGCTGATAGAGCCAAATATGCATATGTGGTGGGAGAACAATCACAGGGCCCTGGAGAGATACGGATTCCACTGCCACGCACACGCATGCGTGACTACTGTAGACGGCGAGGGAAACCGCGAGCTCATCTCACAGAATAGACTACGAAAACTCGTCCTTCACCACATCCCAAGTGGATCCCCGAGCCACAGCGCCTTTTGTCCCGTAAGCTTATTTCTTCTGTGCCGAATTCCGTTGCATAACCCAGCTAAGGTCCCTGAGGATGGAGTGCAGGCCACTGTCACCGGCATCCGGATAACACCTTGGTTCCCTCCTATCTGCTTTTCCACCATTCCTTGGCATACCCGAAATGACGTCTTGATAATGTGCGCCATCCAATCATTTATCGCCAAGATGTCACCTCACAGGCCTCACCAATGTCTTCTCCCTAGCGTAACTGGTCCGGTAGGCTCTGGGAAGAGCTCTGTAAGATCTCTCCGTGGGCTCAACTTCACCATTAGCTAAGAATAAGTTATTAAGTTCATTAGTAAGCTAACCGGGATTCCAGAAGGTAGTGTGGGCGTCAGTCACTCCTTGGAACCAGGCAGACCCCGCCTTCGTACATTCGGTTATGTTGACCAGCAGAGTGGCAAACGTGTCATCCTCCTGGATGCCCCTGGGTTCTCGCATTCGTCGCAGAGTAACAATATTTTGCGAATGATTTTAAGTTGGGTGGAGAATGCGTGAGCAGCTTCTTCACTTGTAACGCGTGACCACAGACATCGACGTTTCGTTGTTAGGTACAGGGGCAACGTCCCTCTCGGTGGTATCCTCTACCTTCATTCTGTCGCGCATCAGTTTACGGCCATCTCTCCTGAGAGGTTCTCCACCCTCTGTCGGAGATGTGGAGAAACAATTATGTCGAAGTTGTTCCTTGTTACCACCATGTGGGACGATGTGTCGCAAACAGATGGTGTGGTGGAGCTGGCAAAATGTATGAGGGTATGGCGGCCCGTACTTCGCCGGGGCGAAGCGGTGCCTCGATACCTGAATACATTTTCGTCCGCAATGGAAATCGTTCAGCCCCTCCTCTCTTTCTAAGGCGCCATCTCGCTGGCTTGGTCCCTTTGGATTCATACAGGACCGTGCTGGACAATGCGCCCTCGAGTTGACCGCAAGAGTCCAGGTTTGTGGAGGGACAAGGTGGCTGTCAGTGGACTTTGTTGGCTGTTGAGTTACCCTCCACACGGTGGATGGGGAACGCTCATGCAGATTAGTACGAGTGAGAATTCTGGACATAGGTGACAGTAGCATCCGCAATATATGTAATATGTAATCATAGTGGAGCTCAAAATTCACCCCACCATCATCATACAAGTGTCCTGGACCACGGACGACGTGTCTGGATTTGTCCCTCGTCGTAGCCGGAGTTGCTGGAACGGCTCACACTCGAGCTCGAGCGCCTGAGCTATGACTAAACACGGCCAAACTCAATTCATAGTCGATGTACCGCTGCCTGATCACCTTTCCCATTTGTGTGAACTTCATTCCACTCTTTGACGTCTCCTTATCATACTGGTGGTTATGATCCCTGAAACTGCAGAGCGGGAGCATTATCATGCAGGAGTCGTCGTCGACAAAAACAAATCCAGATTTGTGTTGGAGCGACTTCATTTTTGCTACCGCTCATGCTCGTGGCGGCCTCCTCTCTGTTGATGTCTAAGCGTTTACTTCTGTACTTTCACAACTTTGCGTTATGTAAGTGTGGTCGTCTGGCAGCCGTTGCTCTTACCACCAGGCCTCCATGTGTTCTCTTCTTTTCATTGTTGGTCCACTCTGATCACCATGGTACACTGCCGTGTCTATTTATCCGCCTCCCCTTGCCCTCCTTGTTCTAGTGGGTCGAAAACTAGTGCATCAGTGGCAGGCCAGATGGAATTCAAACACAGTTTGCGGCATGTTGCAATGATACCTAGCGTGTATAGTACGTGAGTCCTTTCGGCCTAGCGTTGCCCATGTGTCTGGAGGTTTTACATGCATGTTCTAAACTCGATCAATACAGCCCATTCAGCTCAGTACCGAGCCACATAAGCTGTCTGCCTCATATATCACGATGAACTGGCCAACCAGCTGCGGCAGTTCCAGCCAATCCGGCTGCGTATGCCGTGTAAATATGACTTCTTTAGGAGAAGCGGGAAGACTGGCAATTTCAATCCTTGTGAAAACCATTAAATGCTCATGATATGGCCAACTGCTTAGGTTCTGCTAATGCTGCCACTATCATCATCTCCAACCAAAGGCTTCGTAGGGACGTACAATGCCCCACAAAACCAACCCAGGTAGCAATGATGGACGGCGCCGTGGCTCAAAAGGATTCGTTTTCCTGCCGTACTGGTCGTAAGTCACAGGGAAAATACATTCAGCATAAGAAGTACAACCTACAACGGTCTGATGCAGGTATGCACACTGTAAGCTTCACCTATCACAATTCCGAATCCACCTCGTGCCATCATGCATTAACGACCCGGGTCCGAGTCGGAACTGTAAAACGGGGCCCCCACCTACGGTGACAAGACTGATGCTGAGATCGTTTCACCCCTGCTCCTGTCCCCCAACCCCTTTCAGCAGTTCTTGACCACGGAATCGTTTGTAGGTACTTGCCTGCTGCAGACCGACACCTCTATGCACATTACTGTTTCGGCCTTCGTTCCTCAGGTAAAACATGTTGCCCGCATTGGCGACTACGAATGGCTTCCACGTTTCCTAGAATTTTGACCTTCGCAGGAGGCTCTTCCCATATAGCCTCTGTGAAGCAGCAAGCCCTTGGCCAACTTCGCCACCATTTGCTCTGCATTTTCAGCTTTTGTTCAACGAACTCGGACGGCCCTATGACGTAAGCATTACGATGTATTACGGAAATCAACTGGGTTTCTAAGGGCGCCTAATAGCCCTTGTGGTGGAACGTTGGCAACGTTTGAACAGCATGGAAAGGGTCCTATGAATGCAGGGTGATGGGTGGGACGCCAAGCTAGACGGTGGCTCTGGAGTGGACTTGCTGTCCAACCAATGAGTGCTCGACGCCAACGCTACCAGGTGTCTTGGTAGTGGTAACATTGCGATTTTCTCCCGAACTAGGTTGGCGTTCAGAGGGGGGCGTTGTACCGGTCGAAAAAACGGCCTCTACAGAAGTCATTGTCTCGAGTACAAGATGGTAGAAGTAAATCTATGAGGATACGTTGTACTTTGTAGGTAGCAACAGTCGATAATGATATATAGCATACAAATTTCTAGGATATTACAATCAACAAAGCTACTGTCGGAGGTCGACGGCTGACGGCACCTTCGCGTAGTGGTTACTTACGAGCCGCCGATCAGCCACCTGCCTTCCCAAGAAGGGCATACCCACTTCCTTGCGGCCCGTGCAGCTGCAATTAAGTACTATCGCCAGTCAGAATCACGTATCTGTGGAAACGTTCTCAGGTTAGCAACACACCTTGCTGTAGCGCGCCCGCACAGCGGCTCGCCATCTTTCTCGTTCAAGCGCTTGGAATCCAAAGAGTATTGCAAGATGAGCATCTCAGGCATCCCTTATGCCAAGTTTTTCCCCAATGGCCTTCATCTGATACCAGAGTTCAGCAGAGCCTCACGGGTGCGGATTCACAGGAAGTTGCCAACCTGCTCGGCAAAATAGACATTCTTCCCACATCGAGGGCACACTGGCGTTGTACCTCCTAGTCCCCACGACTTCACAGGACTATTTCCAGCGCCTCCGAGCGCATTCCGTACCGAGTTCCTGTGGAAGTTTGCTTCAAAGGAGTAGTATTAGCCGTGCTGATCAGCCCTGTTGGACTTGGTTTGAGCGGTGATGCTGGTCGTCCCGTCGACACGTCAGGGGACCCACAGGAGTCTCAGAAGGGCTGAGCAACTTGGGGGAAAAGGTTTGGAAGTCCCCTGCACGTTGGATACCCAAAGTGCTTTCCTCAAATGTCGTGGTGTTGCGGCCCGCGACCTCATTCACCTCTGTTGTCTCTGCATTAATCTCTTCACCCGCCTCGGAGTTTGTGCAATCGGTGGTTGGACTGGAAGGCGATGCACGATTAAAGCATGTAGGAAGAGTGGAATTGGCACGTAGCAGTGGCGTTGCACCACCCATACCAGTGAAGTGAGCTCGAACAGGCGAACGAGATCCGCTGGCTGGAGCTGTCGTTAGATCGGCAGATCCGTATGCCCTACTATGTGTCAAGGGCGTAGAGAATGTACTCCTCACAGGGGAGGCTGAACCAGTGGGCGTATTGACGAGGGATCCATGAGCAGAGCGAACGGATGATGAAATAAAGGGAAAGGGAGATGGGTCCTCTTTGTTGGGAAGGTTTGCTTGTCGTAGGTCACGTATCCCAAACAGTCGGACGTGGCAAGTTTTACTTAGACGGGAATGTCAACCCGACCCGACTACCTACTGGAGAAAAGCTCACCAGTATGGCTGCACAACGTGCAGGTGTGAGTGGAAAGAGTTTTGTTCAAGAAAGACACGCACCATTTGGTCATGTTCCAGCAACGTCAGTGAGTCTAGACGTTTACTGCAAGAGGTACACGCCAAACATGGCTACGTACAGCAACGCTCCGAATTAATTGCAATGGCCAAGTGGAACGATGGATCCTTGCCTTATGATATAACTGATCGGAAAATTGGTCGTGCAGCGGTAAAATGAGTATGAAATGGTTGGTCGTTGGCTGAGCTTCTTACCTTGCGACCAGGGCCCATTGTCTAGGATGAATGAAACCAAAATTGATCGCAGTGAGTGCAACATGAAGCGGGAGAATCCATACGACCCCGCACCTGCTCGGCAGCGTAGACAGCCTTATCACACCGCGGGCAAACTGGGGTTCCGCCGAAGGGGTGCATCGCAGACGTAATGATGGTGCACGAAACCTGTGATACAATTGTAGCAGTCAGCCGCGGCGACGAATACTAGATAGAAATCTGGAGTTACCGCAGCACTACCAACCGCAATGGCTTCTCGAATACGGCGAATAGAAAGTACTGGTAGTGGTCTCCTCGCGAGCGTAATGTTGCTAAGATAAATATTATCCACGTGGAAGCTCAGGCGTTCGGCGATTTCCGAGCACGAATTACCGCACCCCGGGCTAGTAAGTCAGTGTACACATAGTTTGGCCCTGCACTGCGGCGGAAGCCATTGGCCAAGTGAAGGACCTTTGGTTCATGTTAGAGGGTGATCATAAAGGGAATCCTGGTTTGATGGTGCACTAGTACCAAGCATTGCAAACCGATCAGGGGAATGCCCTTGCCTTGAGCATGGTTCTACTGTGCAGCTGGCCAACGGCATTTTACAGTCCCTTAACTTCTCAGTCTCGTTGTTGTGGGCATAACTGATAGTGTAAAAGTCTACGAAACAATCCAAACGCCGAATTCATTAGTGTCAGCCTCCACAGTTCGAGGGAGAAAACGTCGGCACGTCGGCACGATAGATAACTCCGTGTGTCGGAGATTGAAATGGCAATCGCGATGAGGGTTTTTTTTCGTAGATAGTTGTTTTTTGTGATCCAAAGTGTGATCAAACAAATCGCTCCCGTCAAACGCCCTTCTCTTTCCTATTTTCCATCTTCTTTCATCTCCTCTGTTTTCCTGCCCGTGTAGACCAACTTAGACACCCATCCTATCCGTCCCTATCCACGATGTCCGACGATGAGCAACACAATCAGACCTTCGAGCAGGTCAGATATACCACATGTCTCCTTCGATCGCCACCTGATCATATCTCGATGCCGTTCCGTAGGCGAGCGCTGGTGCCTCGCTCACTTTCCCTATGCAATGCTCGGCGTTGCGTAAAAACGGCCACGTCGTGATAAAGGGTGCGCTCGTCACTTACGAACCAGACGTCTTTTTTCATAAGAGCGTCAATTAGGCCGTCCCTGCAAAATTGTCGAGATGTCCACTTCTAAGACAGGAAAACATGGACACGCCAAGGTCCACCTCGTCGGCATTGACGTATGTGTCTTTTATTGATGCACTCGTGCTTGTGTTTTGTTTTCTGACGCATCTTGTCAGATCTTCACTAACAAGAAATTGGTGCGAGGTTTCGTTTTGGTGACTAATCTTTGATTATTCTGATTTCTACGCCAAACAGGAAGAAATCTGTCCTCTACCCATAATATGGACGTCCCAAATGTATCTCGCAAGGAATACCAACTTGTAAGGACAAATCCATCCCATTTCTACTGACCCTAGCGAATCCTTTCAGGTGACATCGAAGATGGGTTCTTGAGTCTTATGGGCCAAGACCACACTTCCAAGGACGACGTCAAGGTCCCTGAGGACCCTTTGGGAAAGGAAATTAAAGATGGTTTTGATGACGAAAAAGATTTGCTTGTCACGGTCGTTTCTGCTATGGGCGAGGAAGCTGCGATCTCCTTCAAGGAAGCGCCTAAGGGGTCTTGAAGAAAGTATGCATCTAAAGCAACCTTGCTCATTTATCGCTGATGCACCCCATTAGAACCCGCATCATCCGTTCTTATTCGTGTTGTCACGTTACATTCGAGTCATTTATTTGAGTCGTGCATGTCCTGTCATATCGACCTTGTTATTTGAATTGTCGTGTGCTGTTAGGACATGAAGTGGGGTAGCAGAGCTGTGGATTGTGTATGCGTACATGGTAATGAGCATCGGATAAACATTGAGTGGTCAATCGACGCCGAGCCGAATACATAACAGGCGTGTTCAGCCCTGCGTGCCATCGGATCGGCGCGGCTCGATGAATTGTTGGTGAGCTCAGCTGGCCGATCCGTTGGCCAAGTGCGGTGCCATTCAGCCAACTCAGGGGTTTCACGCTCCCGACTACAAACGCTTCGTGTAAGTGACCATCCGTATGAGGAGATATTGTGCCGCGATGTACCCAAACCCACCAACCTGATGGCGTCTTGCCAACGGCCTCGCTGTTAAAATGGCCATCCTGTGGCTACCACGCGCTACAACGGCTATCGTGGAGGGTTTGTTGTATAAAGGGAGGAGGGGTGGTAGCCCTCCACTAAGCCACTCACCGCCCTTTCTACACAACCGAGATGTCTACCAATTCTGCATACGCCAACGGCGACAGGTTCAATCACGAGTTCACCGACGAGGTAGGCATCTCCGATATATGGATGCTGTGGTCGATTTGACTACGCAACTTACCGTTTCCAGGACGCTTTCATGCTCGTCAGGATTGCTGCGTCTCCAGAGCACCGGCTCCACACATGCCAATGGGTGGATAACTCCACGAGCTGCAGAAATGACATCTCGGGGCGTCTCTTCCCTGCCCATTTGCGCGACCGTCACGGCATCACGAACGCGGACAGCCGAGTGTTGAAGTGTCGCTGGGACGGTTGCAGGGAGTACGTTGCAGGCACGAACATGTTTCCGCATATTCAACAAAAGCACATTGCGTGGGTGTACGCGTGCTACAATTGCGGGATGGAATTCCCCCGCGCGGATACGCGCAACGCTCACTTTCACCAGTGCAGAGACACTGGGAACTGATATCTGGGGGTCGATCACGGTTCGAACTGTGTGTCGAATGAAGTTTTCGGTTTTCTTTTCCGCTCTCATAATATTTTCGGTGACTTGGAGGTGTAGGTCATCTATCTGGAGAGTAGAAAATGTTTTTCTTGGATCTGTGCTATGCCGTTCTCGCTGTCCACGTGTTTTAGTTAATTCTGCTGTTTCTATGCCGTTTCACGAACACACTTTACCTGGTACAACCAGCGGAGCGGGTGTGCCTATTCTTCCCACAACACTGGAAAGGTGCTTGGGTTCGAAACACAACAACACAAGCGAATGAAAGGATCGCCACGATCTTAGAAGGTCCTGGTGATCGGCAGGCGTAGAATTTTTCTGTGGCTGTCATTGACGGAAGCCAGGCTGAGTCTTAAGGCCTCTAGCCATGCTGTATACGAGAGGTAGGTCCGTGGAACCTGGCCAAGCACGTGGTTGGCCGCCCTGCTTGCCAAGCTGTGTAGCGCTCGAGCGGAGTATTGCAACACGAGTAAGCCCTGTGTCAGGATGCGCTCTAGTGGCTGAGAGACAGCAGAGCAGTTAGCTTCCGCTTTCTGGAAACTCGAAAAGAAAATCTGACAACACCGGTGTGGAATGTCACCTGATAATTACCGACGCCGCTCACCTGGAAATTCGCGGCTACGAGTATGTTTGGATGAGGAACCCAACCAACATGAACGCCGTCAATACTTTTCTTTTTCTGATGGCCAGTGCATGGAATGGATACCAGCAACAGTGCCAATGGTAGGGTTAGGTTTATGTGGCGATATTTAGGACGCATCCTGCTACCACCCATGCCTCGTGCAGCTTTCTGTAGAGAACATAATACTTGGATTTGACTTGGGATGCTACATAAGTGGTGCACCCAGCGGTGACCGCAGCTCGAGTGAGGTGAACCGTGCAGATGGGAGTAGGCATGAAACAGCAACACGTTGAAGATCCACGCGCACGTTCAAAGCCAAGTCAGAAAAAGCAAAGAATAACTCAGACTCGGATACGGGGAATCGAACCCCGAGCTGCCGCGTTGAAGTCCCCTCACGACATGAGAGGCGGCAATGTTAGCCATTACACCATATCCGAACTGAAACACTAGTCAGACTCGCACCATACGACGAGGGCGTGCCAGGGGCATTCCCAGCTTTTGGTTTTTACATTGTCACGACGGCTAATTGTCGCGGGTATGGAGTCTTTGACGGGGATTTCTCCAGCGTCGGTCATCGAACAGCTTGACCAGTCACCAGACGTCTTGACATGGCTGAACGCCGTCTTAGATTCCTCTGGACAGGAGGCAGCTAACGATGGAGCCTCCCTCGATGCACTCTTGACCGCAACATCCATCGCAGCCCAGTCCACGTCCTCCGCTCTCGAGAACACCATAGATGACATTGCTCGTGCAACCCCCCGCTTGGTATATGACCTTCATTTCACCCGTGATGGGGCACTCGCACTCAAGAGCGTCCTGGCACAATCGGTTCCTTCAAACAACCCGTCTGCCACTACACCGGGTCACTTTGATGCGACGTCCAAGGTCCTAGAGAGATTGCAGTATCTAGACACCATAAAAATTCGCATGGAAGCCGCACGAGATGTCCTCCGCGAAGCTGAATCCTGGGGCGCGCTCGAAGCAGAGGTCACAGCTCTTTTGGCTGAAAAGTCATATGCTCGCGCCGCTTCCAGACTATCGGCATCAGCCAAATCGATGCCAGTGTCTCGTCCAGCCGCAGCTACGCCTGGCACAGCACAGGAACCTCGTCGCGCCTTACTGACGTCTCTTGCCAACCAGCTTGAGGCTGCCGTTTCACCTGATCTAGTGCGAGCTATTACTGCCAATGACGTTGAGTCATGCAAATCTCTCTACGCCATATTCGTCGACATCGAGCGCGAAAGTGAGTTCAGGAACTACTACTACGGAACGCGGCGCGTCCCCATAGTGGAAACGTGGAATCAGGCAGTCTTGGACGGTGAATCTACGCCCACCGGAACTTCGGAGCACCAGCGGATCCCAGAAAAGCTAACTTCATTCTATCCAACGTTCCTCTCCTCGTTTTTGTCCATTCTCAATGGAGAACGCCATTCCATTCCAGCCATCTTTCCAGATCCGGAGTCTACTCTAGCATTCCTCATCCACAACGCGCTCACTGCCCTCACACCGTCACCGGGTCAACGTTTCGCGGCGCTTTTCCATGGTAGTGGCGGTGCTTCTGCTTTGAGGGACATGGTAAAACTGTTTCAGGCTACGGAAGAATTTGCCAAGGGGACGGAAAGGATCATGGAGAAACTGCGCGCATCTGCTCCGTCTGCGATGCCCGTCGCATCTCCATCATCTTCAGGTGAGGGTAAACTCTCCCGGCGACGCTCCATGCGCATGTCCATGTCGTGGCGGTCGACAAGCAGCATTTCCGGCTCAGCTAAGCAACAAAGTGGCTCCAGCGGGATAAGTTCAGTCGACGCTATGGAATGGGATCAGTGCCTCTTCCAACCATTCCTCGATTTCCAGGTTGACTTCGGCACCCTCGAGAGACGACTATTGGACGAAGTGCTTGGCTCACCCGCTGTCAAGTTACAGGGTGTTGTGGATGGCGATCGCGCAGCTCGAGCGATGCGCGAACGCGCCGTTGATGTGTTCAGTGCTACGGAAGAGAGTGTCGAGAGGTGCATGACCTTCACTCACGGGTACGCGTCTGTCGGTCTCGTAAGCGCACTTGACAGTTGTGTATGCGCGTTTGTGGATGCATGGACAAACTGCGTCATTGACTGGGCGAACGCGGGCTCTGAAACGGGCACTGGCGCCCTCTCGTATAGCGGTGCTGAGGACGAGGAGTTTGCAGATCTAGATTATACGTCACAAGATTGGGCGTATATCCAGCGTGCTTTGCATCTTCTTGCTGCTGCACAAGCAATCAAAGAACGCCTTGGAGTATTCGAGACACGCCTCCGAGGGGCTCTGAGCCAAGTGGCTATGGCCTTCCGTGCTGCGGTGAACGGACTTTATACTCCTGGGGTAACGAAAGGAGAAGGCATATTGCTAGCTCAGTCTACCTTAAACTCTGTCGAATTGAGGGATCTATTTTCGCGAGTCCTACAGTCGCAGTCTACGGGAACTGCAGTCGTGACTCCCGTTTTGCTACCTTCAAGTCATTCTGCCCTCACATCCTTCGCTCGTGCCAACCAACGCACACTACAACGTGTTCTCTCTCCCCACTTTTCGTACATCTCAACGCCTACTCTTCACTGCCCCTCTGGTCTGCATCGCGCCAAGAACCCGTTCCAGGGCTCGCAGGTGTCAACATCCCAGCGTTCTCTTTGAGTCCTAGCGAAACTATTCAACGTGTTGGTGACGGGTTACTCAACCTTCCAAGACTATTTGAGGTTTACGCAGAGGACGATGCGCTCGGGTTTGAGATAGGTGCCTTGGCTACGGGGGACGGCCTCACCTCCGGCCGTGAAGGGGATGATTCGAGCGCAGTTCAGGCCGAGCAACTTCTCTCCCCAGAGGCTGTCACGACTGCATGGCTTTCCTCTCTTGGAAGAACCATGCTAGCGCACTTGACCCGGAATATTCTACCACAAATCAGGGTATTGACTTCCGCTGGCTCTGCACAGCTTGCGGCCGACTTGGGCTACCTGTCAACTATCATTCGTGCCCTTGGTGTGGACGAGGGGGATTTGGAACGTTGGAGAACGTGTGTTTCGGTAGGAGACGAAGAAGGGCGAGCAGACTACTTGGCCACTGAGAAAGCAGATGACATTTTGAGATCAGTTGCAAAAATGCGAGGATGGTTCTAAAACTCTCTACATATTAGTAGTCCCATGCGTGTGTGCGTCGCAGATAATTAGCCTTGATATACAGCAGCCAGATATCACAGAACTAAGGCGGGATATATAGTACAGAATAACGGGGCGAGTAACACAGAGACGTTTCCCTTCGCCCCTACCGAGCATACGGGTGAAATGTGTGCCGCACGCGACTCGGCATTCTGGAGGGACCTGGACCTGAACTCATCGACATCGCTCCTGGATGCGCGTTCATGCCCATCATGTCCCCCATACCCATACCCATTCCCTGTCTCATTCTCATGCCGACGTTTCCCATGCCCATTCCCCCAGCTGCGCCAGGCTGCATCATACCCATAGCCATCGGTGCACCCATGCCCATACGCATGCCCATCGGATTCATCGCCATCATCGGGTTCACCCCACCTCCCATCATTCCCATGCCGCCCAAGCCCATACCACCAAGGTTGTTCATCGCCATACCCATACCCGTGGCACCCATGTTCATGCCGCCCATGCCCATACCCATCAACATCGGGTTCATCATACCCACAGATCCACCCCCGCCATTGGCCATGGGAATCTGGTTCATCATGCGCTGATACATCATCGACGCCGCTGGATTCGCAGCCTGCTGCGGGTTGAACGTCATGGGCGTCGCAGCCGAATGACGCGCATCTTGATCACTGTAACCATCGCGGCTCGTCACGTTCCGCGCTTGATCGCGCTGGCTCCGGGGCTGGGCCATCTTCACCTCGATCTAGCGGAAGTAAATTCCAAACCGTCAGATCCCTCATGCAATACATGCAATACATAGGGCGACCCCGACCTCTTTATCATCCAAAACCAGTCCCAGTTTACCAACGAATCGCTCTTGATTGCTAGAGTCTTCGAACGTCACGAATCCGAAGCCCTTGGATCGACCGGTCTCGCGGTCGACCATAACCGTAGCATCAACGACTTTTCCATAAGCAGAGAAGAAGTCACGCATAGAGTCGGCGGTCGTCGCGTGTGAGAGTCCGCCCACAAAATACCGCGTATTCCTCAAATGCTCTTCCCGTGGTATCGCCCGCTTAGGGTCGATCTGCGAAAAGAAAAAGGATGATGTCAACCATTTGCGCAGATATGGGACATGGTTCGACCAACGGTCTTCCCGTCCAGCGTGTGCTCCTGCGCAAGGACGGCATTCACAGATTCTGGTTCCTCAAACGTTAAGAACGCAAATCCTCGTGACCTTCCGTCAGGGTCACGCATAATTGTGCAAGCATCCACCTCAGTAAGGAAACAAGTCGTCAGTTTCGCTCTCCGTATGGAGAAACAGGTGCGTGACGAGAAAGCGCATCGTATAATCACCTTGCCAAACTGTGAGAAGTACTTTTTCAAACCTTCTACTCGGACAGGGGAAGTTGTTAGTTCGACGAGAAGTAATTCTATACGGGTAGAGCGTATACCATCTGTAGTGTCCCAGCTAAGTCCTCCAATGAACATTTTGCTATCCGAGGGAGATTCCGTAGGCAAGAACGAGTAGTAAGGGTAGGAGTGCAGTGAGGTGAAGGAGTTTGGCGGTGGGTGTCCAGAGTGATATTGTCAAAGCGACACGTAAGTGATTAGCGACCAGGGTAGCCAAGTTAAGGAGGGAGGGCCAGTAAGTGCGTAAGAGTTATAGCGAAAAAAAAGCAGCGGATTAGTTCGATAGAAATTACCAGTCAGTAGAGCAGAATTAAAAGGAGGAGCATGTACGGTATAAGTGTCGTACGTTCATCAAAGTCGAAGTAGTAGCATGGGCAAAATACAACGTGTATCCTTTCTGGACAAATCCACCGAACGTGCTTACGGTTGCCCAATGATACGAGCCAGTGCTCCATACTAGCTGTTATCATATAAAAAGAGGCGAGGGTAAACTGCTCACCCTTCGTCCTTCATCTCCGAGGGCCGTATCGGCCGGTCAGCTCGAGAGCGGTCAGTTTCATGAGTAGCGATGGCAGATGGCCCAGGCGCAGCAAGAGCATGTCGTTGTTGTCGCTCCTGACTCGGTGTTTGCTGGTACGCAGAGAACTGCTTCGCGACCTGAGCAGAATACGACAGACCTGACGGATCTGACGTGGATGAAGGTTTCGCAGGAAGGGAGGTGCTGTCTGGTGACAGTGGCTTCTCCGTAGATTCGGAAAGGGTCTGGTCATCTTCCGGTATTAGAAGTTCGAAGGATTCACTGGATGGTTGGCCGTCGTCGTCCAACGGGATGGTAAACCCGTCATCATATAGGTCTGCGGCAAAGGCTCCAGATAGTGTTCGAGCATACCAGACGCATCCTCACCTCCATACAAATCCGAATCAGCATTGTCTTTCTTCTCTGCCGCCATCGTAGCAGTACGCTGAGTGGTAGTGTGTCTGTGTGCACG